>JARHVA010000449.1:1642500-2337500 GCA_037957365.1 Torreya grandis
TATATATACAAGTATGTCCTAACAAAATGTCAAATGTACCTATACTAGATAGAACTAAGAATAAAGTAGTAAGTATTTTAGGATCCACCTTAAGTAGTAGAAAAGTATTGCCAAAATGGTTTTTTTTATATTTCCATCAAATCCTTTAACTATATTATTTGTATGTATAAATTTTCCTTATGTATATCCAAGAGTAGAAAATATTTTCACAGTGAAAACATTTTCACTTGAACCATTGTCTACCATAACACTATACATAGGATGAGAAGCAATGTAGGTGTATGGAAAAATGATGTATAACTAAAATTATCATCCATAATCTCATTATCATAAAATTTAATTGTATGTCATTATAAATATGTACTTGTAAGTGTACAAACAATACCATCTAATGGATGCTCATATATCGATGAAGGAAGATGTGCATTGTAAGTCATGAGCACATTAGGATTAGCCTTAGTTTCCATTTCCACATGGTTGGTAAAGGGATAAAAAAATATTGTCAACTTTGCATTCCCATGAGGTTATTGTACCTAATCATTCATAAGTGTAATAATATCATTAATATCAATAATTTTATCATCAATGAGATGTTGAATCTTATGTCTTATTAAAAATTAACTATTTGTAGAGTGTCCAACACATCGATGATGATTAAAATATGTATTTTTGTCATATCCCTTAGGTTGAGACCTACTCATATCAACATTTTTATTCTGAGGAAGAGATATAAGGTTTCACTAAAGTAAATTATTCAATAACTTATGAGGAGGTTTAGGTACTTATGAAAATTGCCTCATTTGTGGAGTGGATAAGAGAAGATGATTATTAGGTTGGGACACTACATGAATTATTAGTTTTGCCTCATTCTTAGTAACATTCATTTTATCCATGTAACTTGATTTGATTGGAAAAAGTTCACTTGAATAGATTAGAGGATTAACCACAAATTTTATCTTATAAAAATGTATGACCTTAACTTCTTGATCCTTAATTGTATGGTACAAGTCATAAAATTATTGGAATCTATTAAGCATAATAGATTCATGTAGAGGGGAATGAAAAAAAATCTTTAATATATATTAAAACTCATTATAAACCATGTGATTTTTCATCTAATAAATCATGTTCATGTGCCAAAGAACATAATCACTTGTTTTATATGGTCATTGATTAAGCTTTGCATTTAGGGTTAGGAAAAAAATTCACTGATATTGATATAAAAATGTGATATAAATTGATCAACCAAAGGATTAAATGCATGAATGGATTGTAATGGAAGATAATATAACAACCATAAAGAATATTCTTAAAGGATTTATGCAAATAACTTAGTCAACAACTTGTCATTAAAGGTATAGTCCAAACATGTTACATCAAAGGCTATTAGGTGTTGCTCTAGACCACCTTCTTCATCATATAATGAACTCTTATGAGATATGGAACCTATGGGTAAGGGATAAGATCAAATATCTAGGTTTGATGAATTATGAAGCAATGCATAAGAATTAACATATTAAATCACTCTATAAGAATCTTGCTCTAACTATAACACCTTAGCTTGTAGATCTATAATAGTCTACATGAGGGATTGTGATGTAGGTGTAAATGTTGATATCAAATGATTAGTGATTGTATGAGGTACATAATTTTTTTGTGTAGGTATAGACAGTAGAATCTAAGGAAAACCTTTTTTTATCCACACCATGGGTAAACATAGATGTAGACATATGAATAATAGTAGTAGTAGTCTAAACACCTACTTTAGACTTAATATCTATAAAAGGTTAATGGATATCATTGAAGGGATCATGTTATTCCTTATATGTGATAAAATTAGTATGTTTTTTCTATTCATCTCTTGTTATATGTATAAAGACATCAAGAAAGGGTGGATTCATATGGAGATATTGATTTAATTGCTATCAATCTATCTCATAAAATTTACCATCCCCAATATATGTTTATTCCATTGTGTAAATATATGAATACAAAGATATAAAAATTTATAAATTAAATATTTTAAACCCTAACACATAATTTAAAAACCATAATAAGTTAAAATAAAAACCATAAAGGCAAGCAAGGGCTTGAATGTGCTAAATAGAGAAATATAGGGATTGAAGAATTGAAACCCTAAAAGGAAAATATCACATATGAGGGGAAATTATAAAAAAAATATAAAAATTATATTAAAAAATAAAAATATTAAACCCTATGGAAATAAAATAAACCCTAAGGAAAACCTAGGGTTTGACACACTGAATATAAGTATTGGGTTCAACAATATGTTTTACCTTATTTTAGATTAACATATCTAAACAAGATAGAAATTTTGAATATTCATGTTATTGGGTCCAACACACCCCATATTTAAATATCACATGGAGACCCTCTTGGTTTAACGTATTTTTTTCTTGTTTCTACTCTTGCCTACTTACATGGTCTCATTTATGAATGCCAATCAAATTGCTAAGAAATGATTTCATTTTTCTAGGTTTTAACTCATGTGTCTAATTATTTTGATGATTTTGGCATAGCTTCACTTGACTATTTGTTCATAATGATTAATAATCCTTTTTCTAGGGTTAAAACATAGAAATGGTCTATTAAGGTATTTCTTAAAAGGAGTTAAACTTTTCATTCAATTTATATGTTTGAACCACATTTGTTTCAGGATCAAGTTTAAGTCAGATTTCATGTGTTTGTTTCGTTATCACTTCACCTTGGTTAGAATAATTATCTTTGATTGTTAAAGCTTTGGCCTAGTTTTCCCATTATTAATGCAAGGTATTATATTTGTTATAAATCAGTTTTTTGAAATGTTTAAATATTTCCTGATGGTACTCATGATATATTTTAATGATTATTTTAAACATTTGATATTTAAACGTAAACATGACATTTCCTTAAAAAATTAAATTGAAAAGGGATAAATTTTAATAGTTTATGACATTTTGGACCTTACCCTTAAGTTATCAAAATATTTTACATGGTCATATTATAAATTTTATATATTCATTTAACTTTTAAACTGTTTTATTTCACTCAAATTGGTGCTTGTTTAACAAAGTTTTTATTTAAATATAGATTTATTTATGGTTTTTAAAACCTTTACTTATACATATTTTCATGTTTTCTAGGGATTTATTTAGAATACTTTCATTGACTAGCTTATTATTTATTTCCTGAGTTGATTTTGCATTGTCTTTATTTGGAGAGATCTTTTAAATATTTTGATCCAATGATATTTATTAGTTGTAAAAATACAAGGAGTTTAAATTATGTGCAAGGTGGCTCATTCAAAAATTGATAAGTATTCCAATCCCTAATTTTTCAAGATTTTAACATGTGGCTGCATCTTGGTCACCCAGAGCCCAAAGGGAGGTAGTATATAGTTCAAAGTCCTGAAAGCTCCTAAATTTTTTTGAGTTATCCACATGTTGATAGATCAGGTGATTTGATTAAATAAAAAATTTGTATTCATATTTATCCTTAAAGCCTTGATATCATTCCATGTGTAATCATCCCAAGAACTAAATACTCATAGGGTTAATTCAAACAGTATAGGCCTTCAGTGGAAGATTCAATGCAAAGGTGCCATGTTGCATTATCAATGGTTCAGAGGTCACCCAAAAGTGAAAATAAGTAGAATTGACTAAGTTTAAAACATAGAGAAGCCTCAAGATCATGTTTAATGGCATGATCTTATTCAATTAGAGTAGAGCAATTCTTGTAAAAATGGCTATGTGTCAATGACTTCCAAGTCCTTAGATCATTCCAAATGGCATGATATTGAGGATTCAGTGATTATTGAAGTAGATGAAAATTTAAAAGGTTTCTAAATATAGTTTGATCTTAAATTTATGAGATTATAACATGTGGTCATATCTTGATAATTCAGTGATCACAGAATAAAAGTGCACAGTTTAATTTTTTTTACTCTAAAGTAATGAGATTATGACACATGGTTGCATCTTGTGGAGTCAAAGTTCATAAGGGTGGTTACATATTCAACAATTTAGATATTCATAAAGTCCCAAGATTATGGCATGTGGTGTAATCTTAGGGACTCAATTTGTAAAAGATATAGAAAGTAGAGTAGTCAAGTAGTGATCTCCCATAGTCCTGAGATCATGCCCCATGGAAAAATCTCATGGACTTGGCCTGTATAAGGTATATAAAAATATTATGAAGCCCAAAATTCCTCCCCAAAATTTATATTTTGACAAGTGTCAAAATCATGTGCATTCATAGCTAGGGGCTCAAAGAAGTGAAACATAAACATGTGGCATCACCATGCATAAGAAATTATTTTGTGTTGAACCTAAATTTTATGGTCAAGAAAAGAAGAGAAAGGATGGGTAGGTGATGGTTTGAACTTATTCCTAATTTAAATTTGTTAAGTGAAATAAAATACAAATATGAATGGTTTGGTTGACCACAAATCTTGATGTTTAAGTGGCCAAGTGATCTGGGAAATGATCATAGCATAACTCATCAAGAGTTTCTATTGAGGGCTAGAGGATTAAGAAAAAAGGGAAAGAAATAATAGTCAAACTATTGGAAAAAGAGACTAAGGAAGTAGCATAATATGGAGAGAGAGAGAGAGAGACATGTATATTTTTGTGACATGCCATACCGAAGCATAATCTATTAGGGAATTTATAATGAAGACATCATGGGTCAATATTAATAACCAATTATAGAATATATGATCAATATAAAATGAATATGAAGCTAGACATCTAATGGCACATTGAGATAGATAAGAAGACAAAGGGAGGTCATGAGCCATATATTTTTAAGTATGGGAGAATTTTGTTGGTATATATAATACACAGTCAAATGAGAGTATTGGGTTATAATTATGACCCCAAGAATTTGTGTAGGCCAACTCAAGAATATAATCAATTTTAGAAGAGATTTCATCATGATCTAGTTCCACAACACCATTGGTAAAACTAAGTGAGAGTCAGAATAAACAAAATTTGAATCTAGATTGAGAGGAAAATGAGATTTTGAAAGATTTTTACAGTATGAGATTTGGTATTTTGAAATTGGAATAATGCATTTTTCCAATGTTGTCATGTCACTTACATTTAGTGTAAAAAGGGTGCATGTAGAAGTAATTATGCTTTATTAAATACAAACATAATACATTGAGAATAAACAAGCTAAAACATGAACTAATCACGCCATCATTAAGATATGTTTACCATGATGTGGTTTTTACTATTTGGGCCATTGATTTCCTGATGAAAAAATTAAGTATGTGCAACCATTTGGTCACTTGAAGATTGATTTGCATTCAATACTTATCCCTATTCATTTAATATTTATGGAAGTTGTAATCTGGGAATTGTGCCATGACTTATTCTTATCTTTTTTTTTTTTGATGTGATGTCTCAAAAACCTGAGCTATAATCTATTACCACATTTAATTATGGTGCATCAAGCCATTAAATTTTGGTTGTGCATTAAGTCATTGGGTTTGATTGACAAGCCTATATAAGCAATAGTTATTTCCATTGTAAAGGGTCGATGCATTTTGTACTAAAACTATATCAAAATTGTGTTAATATTGCATGTCATTCTCCTTTATTTTGTCATGATTTTTCAGTTAGAGGATATTTATTTGAAATAAGTAATACATGTCAAGAAGTTGTTTTAATTTTATTTTTGAAATTGAATATACAATCATAATGTGGAGTAGTTAGTTTGATTGGTTTTGAATTCTCATTCTATTTATTTTGAATTTACTTTATTTTGATAGAGATTCTAAATTATATGTTCACATTTTCCTTTGAGTATTTCTCATTTATTTATTTAAGTTTTTTAATAGTTAAACTTGATTCCCAATTATATAATTGTAGCCCACCATGATTTCCACTTCTCAGCACTAAAACATTTGATCTCAGTCAAATAATCATCCCTTTTCTACCTTACTTTTCCCCTCTCTTTTGCATTTTTTAATGATGGGATGTATTACTCATTAGATTATAATTTACTTATTTTATGAAATAAGATAGTAAACATATGGTTTCAACAAATCCCCAATATTATACAACTTTAATTCAAGTGAAGAGACCAGTTAAACCTATAGTGGTAATAGTTATTGCTCACCTAGCTAAATGTTATAGAAATTTATTGACCCTTGGATCTCCAACAGAATCCTAAAAATGAGGGTAAATTCATCCCATGTGTTTTAGACACCCTTTGTCCTATTAGATCAGCTAATCAATGGTTACATTCTAAGTGGGTCATAAATTGAGCCTAATAAAAAATGTTGCTAGGACAACTGAATGCAATATTTCAAGGATTGAACCTATGATCTTCAACCTCTAAATACTATGATATTATAATTGATTATAGATTTTTGGTCTTGTATATTTTGAGGTCAACATACCCCTATTTTTGAAAAATGGGGACCCATGTGTCAAATTATGAAAATTTGTATCATGAAATTGAAAATTTACTTGATTAGAGTGTCATTATCATGTTTTCACATTATTTTTTATTTTAAGATCATCCACACCATTGTCGGATGACTTATTTAATCATAGTTATGGTTTAACCTTATCGAAAGTGATAAAATTGGGTATTTGTGTTTCAAGTTGTAAGTTTAATGGAGCCCATCTGGGAATGAACATGCTTAGGGTTTTTATGATTCAATGTTTAATTGATATTTTACTAGCCTTGGTTTATAATTGATTAATATTTTGAAACCCTATCCTAATGTTTTAATTGGACGTTTTAATTCAAATTTAAATTTGATAGGATATTTTATTTAAAATTAAGTGGGAACAAATTAATAATGTTATGGGCTTAGTTTTTTTAATTTCCTAAGGATCAGTCATGTTTTTTTAACACAACCAAACCTTAGTATAACATTCATGCTTAATCCCTTTTATGTCCCAAGTCCCCCTTTGGTCTAGCCTAAATGAAAAGTCCTTTTTTTATATGTTTCTACCTTTTGGGCATGTCATTTCAGGCTTTTCCTTTAGAACTTTGCCCTCCCCAGTTATCCTTTGGAAATTTTGTTTAAGCAAATTATCTTTTGGGCCTTTATTCAATAAACCTTTCAAAACTTATGCAATTGGTCTATCTATGCTAGCATAATTGTTTTGAATATTTTTTCTAAAATAAGTTCTCCATAGACTTATTCTATCAGGCATTTTGCCCAATAGAATTACCCTTTAGCCTCTTTGCACATTACCCTTCAACATATTTTTTTCAGACTTATTGTTTATTAAAATAACCCTTTAGGATTTTTGTTTCAAACATTTTTGACAACACAAAAATCCCAAAACATCTTTCTCACAACAAATTATCCATAACTCTTTTGAAAGTGACCTTTGCCTTAATAAAATTATCCTATGGGATTTTTGTAAGGGAAACCTTATCTTCAATAGAATTACCCTTCAATATTTTTGTAAGGGACACTTTGTCTTCTAGACATACCCTTCAAAAGTTTTGAAAAGGAAATTTGCCCTTCGAGATAGCCCTTCAGCCTCTTTGAAATGGTCATTTTCCTTAATTATCCTTTAGACTTTTGAAAGTACCCTTTCCCCCATGAGAAGTTTACTTTAGGAATTTTTTCTGGGGAAAATGACCTACCAAGTGACTCGTTGAGAGGATTGTTTTAGACATTCTACCCAAAACATTTCCCCTAACTCTAAAAGGCCTGAAATAATTTGCCTAGACATTGATTTCATCAGACTCTTTTATGCCACAGTCATTTTAATATGTTAGCCTAAGACTTTAGATTAAATCCTTATTTTTTAAAATTAAAATGACAACATTAATCTAAGGCTTTATCTTAAGTTCTTATTATTCTTGTGCCTTAAATTTAATATTTCCTATTGTCTATAGGAACCGATCTTGCTTGGATTAATGGACATGCTTTAAGGATGATCATGGCTTCACCCCCTTCCAATATCACTAAATCTTGTTACTTATGTTGTAGGATCAATGGAATATCATTTGGGAATAATCATGTTTAATTTTTAAGCTGTTATATAATTGCCATTAGTTCAAGATTAATTAGATCTGTGTTTAAGCCATGCTTAAATTTTTTAACCTAGATCCCCTTTTGAATTGAATTCAAACTTGAATGAGGACAATTATCATACCATGGACCTAGTTTAATTTTTATCCTAAGGTTTGGTTGTTTTTTTCAATATAACCAAACCTTAAGTTAAAAATCCTAGCTTGGTCTAAATAATTGCATGGACCCTTTATTATAAATCTTAGCCTAAAGCCTTATCCTATGGCTTACCATATGTATCAATATGATGAAAAACTTAGGATAAGCCTTTAGGCTATGTCCTTTTGTTTTTATGGGGTCCTTTTATTACATTCATAGCCCTGATCTAAAGCCTTTATGATGAGTCCTTTTAAATTCATGGGGTCCCATATATTATGTTTTGAACTTAGCTTAATCTTTTAATCCTAAGTCTCGAGCTTAAATTTCATTCTTATATGTAGTATCAATGACCCACATTTAAGTGGAGGATCAAGATCAAATGGAGTGATATTAATGATGAAAATGCATGGTCCTAGTTTAAACATTGAGTACCTATCAGGATCAATGACCCATGTTTAAGTAAAGGATCCTAATCGAATGGAGCGTATATAACCAAGGTTTAAATAAAACCCCTGAGATAGTGAAAATATGACAAGTGTCATGGTTGCAACCAAAAAAAATGAAAAACCAATGGAAGTCTATTTCATGGATCATGATCAAATGATTCATGATCACTCAGATGGAATAGTTCTGATGAAGCGAGTTCAATGTTGAAAAGTCAAGTTACAGACTTGGATTAAACCTCGAGCAGGTTCCAAAGGATCAATAATATACATTCAAGCATATAAATTGATTGAACGTAATGGGATTGAGTTGTAATTTATAATGAGGCTTAGAAATATCGTGGGACTGCCAAGTGTCATAACCTCAGATCCTAATACAGATTAAAGCCTATTCATCTTCTAGGATCAATGGCATGCATTTAAGTGGATGGAAAAGATCAGGAGATGCATGATCAAATAATACTTTTCAGCACATATTAGATAAAATGTGGTAATGACACATGCCATAACCATTTAAAATATAGCATAGGTACCAATAATGTTTAGATCTTTGGATCGAGATCAATGAGTGGTGTTGATCTATGCAAATTATTCAAATAGTATGAGATAAGGGGAGGATTTTAAAATGCAATGGTTATGTTTTTAAACATTGATGAGTAAACTACCATAAAAGTGCCACAAGGATGCCATGCAAGCACTAGGACAATGCCACATAAGTAGATAAGTAACATGAGCTAAAGATCTAGTGGACCCATGAAAGGTAAAATCTAAATACTGAAACGATTTGAGCACTATGAAATGTTTAGGTAAGGCCCATCTTGAACCTGTATTTTCTATAATCAAATACAAAGAGTTGAATTGTCAATTGTATGAAGATTCGACCCACAATCAACCAATGAATCCCAAAGTTAGATGAAATACGAATGTTCTTTTTACTAGCATTATATAAAACTTTGAAATAAGATATTATGTTGTATAGACGTGCAATTTGTAAAAGCACATTGTCTATAAGTCTGTCCATTAGAGAAAATCATTTGTTCCAAAATAAAATAAAAGGACACCTATCCTAGACACATGTACAAATGTATTTGGATGAGACTGACCAACATGTTGCCTTTTACTTATAAAAAGAGCATTGTTAATTATAAAAAGGAGAGGGAGTTATTAGAACCAATTTAATTTGTAAACTTTAAGCAATTAATATAAGCAAGGAATTTTATAAAGATTGTCTAGTATTTGCTTGTATGAAGTGCTATATAGTTTCTCTCTTAGTTGTCTGGTTTCATTCTCAGATTTGAACGGTTCTTATGGATTATGGATGTGTATCTTAAATGTAAAGTTGATCATTTGTGACAATGCTAGATTAGTTAAAGGTTATTAGGCTTATTTTTTTTTTTCACTTATTTTTCATTTGAGCTCATGTTTTTTACTTGCAAAAGTGAATCTTTAAAGTGAGCTTGGTTCATATTTGTATCATTTTGTACCTTCCTTAGAAGCTTGCTTGATGTATGTTATGATTTGGGCTTAAGATATTTCATTTCATAAATTGGTTAAATGCATGTTCAGATGATATTCAAACTTTATCATAATATCTATAATAAAGACCAACAACATCTTTCTTTTTTCCCTACCCTTCCTTTTATTTCTTTTTTAACCTAATCACCTTTGTTTAATTTTAATTGTAAATATCCATCTTAGATTAGTTCTTGATCATAATTTACTATTATTAGCATAGTTTATTGATTATTTTGCATACATATACTATTTGGCCATGGTGGCTCCCAACCACCAAATTTTATAAATATTGTGAAATAGTCACTTATTTTACCTTTATTCCACCAACAGATAATAAGAGTAACGCAACCCATAACTCATGCACTAAATTCCTAGAATACTAAAATGATAAGTCTTTCTTAAACACTCTAGGCACCTATGGTACACATTTAGGCATCAATAGGAGTTTCAATAGCACTAAAAGGAGGGCCTTTAGTTAGATCTTTGTGAATTTATATAATCTTTGCTCATTTTCATGAATCATGTCCAAAAATTGATGTATTCTTTGCATGTGTGTTATTATTTGAGCATAATTATGTAAATAGCATAAATATTTATGGTTTTATACCAATATTTGGGATTTTTTAAGCCAAATATTGATATTCTTTGAAGATCCATAGATATTCATGCAAAGGTAGTTCACACTTTGTGTATGTCCCATGTTTAAGGTTAGTAATAACAATACTACACAAAAATTGACTGGTTCTTTGCAAGTTTGAGTTCATTCGAGCTTAGAGATATAAATATCCCTTTAATTCATCATTATATACCTATATTTGAGATTTTTTAGTTAAATATGTAGACATCCAATTCCTAACACCATTTGTGTTTAAATTGTCAATCTTACTTGAATTGTACTCAAATGCACATTTTACATCAAAATCCATAGAACACTCTAAATGGTTCAAACTTGTCACTTCCAAGTGAAAATTAGGTCAAAGTATCCCTAAATAGGGCAATGTATTTTATTAACCAGCTAACTTTGGTTAGATCATTTCGAGTCAAAATGACAAATTCACCATTTAGTATTATAGATCACTATTTTCTTCTAATTCATTGGTACACATCACGTACCTTTGTTATTTAGTGTTAGAAACATCCTAAATGGGAATACATCTGCAATGCATCTAACATCACCTTTTAGTTCCTCTCTAGTCAAATTATAACCCAGTAATATGTCTTTCTGACCATTTTGATTAATTGTGCACCAATTTTCAAATTGCACTAAACTTGATTAAACTTAAGCTAATTAATCCAATTTAAGAGCTTAAGTAAGAATTATATAGATATTTTTGAATATATCATTATTGGAAATTGATTTTGAATAGCTACATCACCTAGTGACATCATCTATGGGGTGGCATCCATCAAGCCATAAGTGCTTAAAATATCAAGATTATGGGTCACCCATGCCTAGTTAATGCCTCCCATGCCTCTTTAATGCTTATTTATCTCGAGGATATTTATGAGTTTAATTATAAATATTAGGATTATCCATAGCCATACATATCAATGTTGAGATGGAAGGTCATGGTTGATCCTGACCAATCTAAAAAATCTATAAATAGAGAGCCCATGGACATGAATTTTAAGCTTGAATATTGCAAAGTTATAATGTTAAATTTTTTCCACAAGGCTTTGCATTTGATCATAGATTTTTCTTGCAAGCTTCATTGATAGTCTAGTTTAGTGATTTGGAATCAAGAGCCTAGGTTTTATGGAGTGTTCTTGAGGCATTGAAGGAGCTTACCACCATTTTTGATAAAGATAAGGATGCCTGATTAAGGGAGAACATGTTTTTGAGCCATATGGGTATGTTGAATCCATTTGGGAAGGTAATATGGTGTTGCTTTCTTTCATTTTTTTCTTGTTATCCTTTGTAATTCCTATAGGAATAGATAGGCTTGTTTAGTTAGTTCTTTATGCATGTTTCATTATTTATGGACTAATGTTTGACTAACTTGCTTTGTAATCCTCTCTATATCTTGGCATGCTCAGTGGGAAAAGATGCATCCTACACCTAAAAAAGATCACTTTGCAACTCTAAAATATCCATTTGGACCCTTAAAACTCGTGCAAATTGATTTTCTAACTTTATTTTTCCATTTTTTATTTGCCAAAATTTTCCATAGTAACTAACATTGGCAAGTAATATTGACATTGGTTACCTGGCTTAACCAATGTCGATTAGTAAAATCGACATTAGTTAGATCTCAATTATCCAAAATAACCATCATCGGTTGTAATAACTGACATCGATCACTATGTTTTTCCAAAAACATAGACCTGAGAGATGTTTTTTCAAAGTTCATTATTTCAAGCTAAAAAGAGCTTCAAAGCTAAAGGACATGCTAACATTTTTGCTACATGACCAAGATTGATAGTTGCTTAAAACATGTTTAAATCATCTTTGCATGCTTAAAAATCAATTAAGAACTTTGGTTTGGTGGTTAACAAAGAATTTAGATGTATTGATGAATGTTTTCAAAGTTTTCAACTAAGACTAAGTGGTCAAACGAACACCACAAAATATTTCATTTGGGCTTAAAATTGAACACACTTGTCAATTCTTATTTGCAATAGTTGTTTTCTTATGTTTTGTTTGGCAAAAAGAGGAATGTTGTGTGTATGTTCTTTCATTTACCCCCTATAGGAAACCCTTGGAATCAAAAGCGTCATTCCTATTGTAAATAGCCTAGCCTAAGGCTTAGAATGTCATCTAAAGCACTCCCCAAAAACTTTCCAAAGTTTGGGTGATCTTGAAAATGACCCTAAAGTCTTTCTATTCTATGCTTTCTTTATTTTCATGAAAACTTAGCTTGGGAGAGGGACGTCATTACCTCCCATGAGTTTTTTAGGGAATATTTGACCCAGGGTTTCTCCTCCTAGTATTAACTTCATTTTAATCCTTTAGAGTTGCACATGGGACATATCTACATTTGGACATCACACTACACTAAGTGAATAATAGGATGTAGTGGTTGTAAAAGGGACTACACCTTTTTATAACTAGCCAATGACGTGGTCACCCAATTTTTATGCTTGTCTTTTGCATCATTTGACATGAAATTCATTGTGAAATTGATTCCCCTAGAATGATTAAAAACTAATTAGTTTTAGTCAACCCCATTTTGTCATACCCTTGTTAGGATTTGGATGATTATACTTAGTGTATTTTGGTCATTATTTTCTTGGTATGATTTGAGGATAAAAATTGTTTGTTTTTTCATAGGCCATGTCAAAATCATGTATTTGAGTTAAGAAGGGTAGTGTTATGCTACACAAATCATGTCAAATATTTTTTGCCTTTGAGTCTTTGAAATATAACATTTGACCACATCATTTGAGCATGTTTACACCATTAGGTTACTCAATTTATTTCAATAAATTATTTACCATTGTATCAAAAATTATTTGTTTCAAACCATGCCATGTATACCATTTGGACCTTGTTTATGCGTCATTATGTTATCTGATCTTGTCTAAATTGTCTGGTCCAATCCTGGTCTTCAACATTGCATTTTCAATTAACCTTGTCAAGTTTGGATCCAAACATTGATTGATTTCTATTTAGGCCTCAATTCATGGGGTTGGTACATAAATATTTTTCTTTTGGGTTGCATAGCTTCAGTTAAATGATTACCCAATTTTGAACACTATTGATTATTTGTTTGTTCAAGTGCCTATCCTCATCATTTAGTTTGTGACTTTTTTTTGGAACACAACCTTTCTTCAAAAACCTTTGATGTTAGACATTTCACGTTAAATTATTTTATGCCAAATCTTGGCAAAAACTACTTTTGAGATATAGATTCACCCTTTCAACCAAGGTTGAACTTTCTATCTTTTAAACATCACTTTTCAGAGTTTGTATAACTTTAAGTCTTTCTATTTTTGGAGCTTTATTCATTAAATGTAAATATGTCTAGCTACACTTATGGTGCAGTCATGGATAATCCAACTTATGATAGAATGGCCACACAAAATGACTTTTATGACTTTAGTCAAGACCCCTATGGTGACAATATGGTTTGTGAGATAGATTTATATCCACCTCACAAAAATTAGTCATGGGAACATAGTCAAGATCCAAATTATGATCCAACTCACGATTGAAATGAATGGTTTTATAAGGAAGACTTGGATGATTTGGTTTGTGTAAGTAATCAAACTCCATAATGTACCAAGATCACCATTTTAGGACCTCCTCCTTTGGTTTACACAAGCAACCAAACTAAGAATCATCCAGTCATTACCATTTTAGGACCTCCTCCTTTGGTTTGTATGAGAAACCAAACTAAGAAGCATCCAATCATTACCATTCTAGGACCTCCTCCTTTGGTTTGCATGAGCAACCAAACTAAGAAGCATCTAGTCATTACCCTTTTAGGATCTCCTCCTTTGGTTTGCACAAGAAACCAAACTAAGAAGTGTCCAACTATTACCATTCTTGGCCTATAGCTAGTTTTTGATGAACCAATTGTTTTTATCCCTTCTTCAATAGTCTAATCTTTGGATAATCCATTATTGAACCATAAACCATAGTTCAAACTAAACCAAATGTTCCCCACTTTATAAATTTTATACTAATATTCAAGCCTAAACAAGAACCATCACCTCTTCAAAATCCATCTTATGAGCATCAAAATGTGTTTAAAATTGATCTTTTGTAACTAATTGTGAACCAAAACCAACATGTTATTATTGAAACACCCATTTGTGACAAGATAAATTGTGATAAGTTACCTTATCATATGTTACCTATTTTTAAAGAGCCTCATCTCCATACCAAGTCAGTGTCAGTAAGGTTGTATCTTGATCTTTTCCCACTCATTGAGGAGTCTTACTTTGATAGGCATGATTTTGTCGAGACGTCCCTTGAGTGGTTCCCTCTTTTTGAGGTCCTTCACTTAGATGAGTCAGTCTATGTTGAACCCTTACAAGATGAATCAATTTTTATTGATCACATTATACCATCATAGGCCATTCCTTCTCAAAAATATAGCATTCAATAGAACATTATCAAAAAAACCATATTAGATGAAGAATCAATATTAGAGTCAGGTTTCATTTTTGAACCAACATTGGATTTAGCATCAGAAATAGAATCGACATTAGTTGCAACATTAGATTTAGAGTCCCTTGCTTCAAAATCAGAGTTAGAAACATAATATAGTATTTGTTGTTACAACATTGGTTACAATTGCCTTGCAGATCAATTTAAATATATTTGTGATCCTTCTATAGTTTTTGAGGATGATTACCTTAGCATCAACACAAGTTCTCCTAGTATCTTCTATGAATATTTTTCTACCTTTCACCATCCCATTATTACCACCTAACATAGACATTATATTGGCATCCCACCTCCCATAAGCGTCAATCAAGACCGACAAAATCACACTTTGTTAAAATGCATACATGGTGACATAGTAGTTGATGAAGAGTAAGGAGGCCAAGACCACATTCATATATAAGAAGAACACTCTCTTAGGGAAACCTTTTTGAAGGTGATAGGGGACAAGCAAAGTTAGAAATCAACATCTTTTAGTGAAACTTTTTGAGAAGTGTTAGAAGATAATCAAAGTCAAAAGTCAACATTCCTTAGTGAAACATTCTCAGGGCACTATGGGATGATCAAAACAAATTCATTGTTGAAAACCTCATCGAGGCACCAATAGTTAACCACAAAATTTCTTCATTATTTAATAAAGATAATATCAAAGATCAAATCAAAATAACTTCCAATCTATATCATAATCAGATGGTAGCTACTCTCAAGATCAAGTAGTAGAACAATCTTATGGTCTTATGAAGATCATCTTTAGAGGTCTTCATCCCTACTACAACCAAAATTATGTTAAATTCAACATCAACAACATTACCTGTGATTGTAAGTCCTGCTCTTCATTTGTTTCCCCACCATTATAGATTCCATTATCATCTACCATTTCATTTCAAAATCAAACCTACCATCCATGTCCACACTTTCCTTTGTATAGGTTAAAAAGATACCTTGTCTTGACACTTGAAGGAATTAGAATCAACAACCAAGAAAGATTACAAAATCATTCTTGGCATCAAAATCTATAGGCCATTTTTGATAGAGCAATTATTTAGATGAGGTGTGGGATAAAAATTAACATGATTGAGTATTTTTTTTGTATCATTTATTGATTAGGACATGCATCTCCATCTCAAAAAGAATAACAGAATCAAAACCGCATCCATGCCAAAAACATGTACCATACCATTTCATTGCCATGCCATTACCATTATTACATATCCATTTGCTATTATTCCACACCCTTCCATTTACCTTACCTTACCACTTGGGGGAAACCCTCTTACCATTTTATCTAATCTATCTAGACCATCATTATCCTATGCAAGACCATACCATCCTATCATTCCATTCATATCTAAACCAAAGCCTATTTTTAGTCATCCTATCTAATCATGTTTTGATCTTGGTAACTTTGGTTCTTTCTACAACTTTTATGGGGGGATTCCAATCAAGTTTCAAAAATTTATCCAATCCATGTTTATAATGATAGTCTATGCAAGTAGTGTGACAGTTGATTTGGAAAGATATATTTCATCCTATCAAGTTTTTTTATCTGAGCTTGATTATAACTGCCTATGGGCAAATCAGTGTTTTCACTAAGTCTTGCTACTAATTATAAACTCTTATGGGTAAATTAGTATCATTGACCTATGTTTTTGTATCTTAGCTATTACCACCTATGGGAAAACTAGGGGAAACACTTATTTATAATGCATTATCGCATCACCTTACCATCGTTGTTTTCATTTAACTAGCCATTTTCTAGATTTGAAAACTTGTTGGGACCTAATTGGTTTTTCCATACCTTTTGTGTGGATGGAATTAATATAACTTAAGGTCATTTTAAGACTATGTACATCATGATCAATTCATGTTGAGGTCACATCAGTCCCCCTTTCCATACACTCTCACCTTTTGTGAGCAATCAAAACACCTCATTCTCATCGATTTGTGAGCATGGGTCATTGCAACTAACTTTGTTGTTTTATTGGAACCTCTACTCTCAAAACGTGCTTCTCCTCAACTAGATTTTCCCATATTGTGCATGTTTTATCCCAAAAACACTAAAAACATTAGAAATACTTTGAAAATACAAAAAACATCATAACATGATCCATAAAAGAACAAAAACATTGTCGCATGCTTCTATACATTTGTACATTCTCATTCTACCATTCCATACTCTCACCATTTTATGAGAAACTATTAAGTTTGAAAATTATTTCCATTTTGAAAGCATAGAAAAACCAATTCATTTCATCTTATCCCATACACTTTCCATTTTGTAAGATCATTCTTTGTCATCTTATCAACTTCTTGTTTGCTAGACCATTCTCATTTTTTTATCTTCCATTTCTTCTTTTAATTTTGCTAGTCTGATCATCATTTTTCTTCTATCCCATTTCCTAAGAGAACTACATTTGGCCTAAAGTTCATGTTGAAACATGCATCCATAGAACTATGTAGGTGGCATCCACTTGTCTTATACATTTGGAGTCAGCTTAGCCAACCCCTTCCTTTTCTTCTCTTCCCACATTTCTTTTATCATTATTCCTCTTTAATTAGGGAACAATTGTCATTTCATTTTTCTTTGTTATGATGTGGTAGAAAGTAACACCTCTACCACACATGCATGAATATTTGTATTTAAACTAAACTAACTTGGATTTTGTTTATGTGTGTTTATTTGAGTTTTCTTAGTTTTTGTTTATGTGTGTTTATTTATGTTTTCTTGGTGTTTTGTTGTGCTTTCACACCTCTCCTTTTATTTCTTCTTATTTTCTCTTTTTATTACTTCTTGTCTCAACTTGGTCTTGTGTTTCCTTGATTGTTTTTTGCTTATCTCTTTTGTGTTTTAGAACATCTTGAATATTCACATAGATCTCAATTGTTTATATCTTGATCCTATGTTATTACGTTTTTCTTAGACCATTTTTCTATTTGATTATTACTCGTGTCTTATTTTTCTATTTGATTTTGATTTTTCTCTTTTGTGTCCAAGAATGCCTTGATGGTCCACATGGATCTTGATTATTCATATCTTAGTCTCATGTCATTAAAATATTCTTGGTTTTTGTTTTTAAACATTTTGTTCCTACTTAAGATCATATCTTGATTTCAAGATAAGTTCATTTATATTTATCTTTTTCTTTGTTTTTGATTTTTTGTTTAAATTTAAATTACTATAACTCTAGTTTTGGTCATTATTTTACCATTATCCTTAGTTATAGATATTCATATTTGAACTACCTCAACGCAATTGGAATCTTATGTAGTTATAAGTTATTTATACTTATGATGCCTAATTTATTTTTCCATAAAAATCACTTTGCGCTTAGGTCTCAAATTCTTAACGTCAACATCATCTCCGATGAATAATTCTCAAGAACACTTTGCAAAACCTAGGCTCATGATATGGAATTAGGCTTCTAGGTTACATGCATTTCACACTTCTTTGTCTATGCTTAGGCATGCATATCTTTGCATAAATTATAATTATAATCAATTCTTGGTCATTTTTCATCATTCCTCATTCCATTCTCTCCCAAACTCGGGTAAATTACATTGGCCTGAAGTTCATGTTGGAACATTAGTCCATGAAACTATGTAGGTAGTGCTCAATTTATATTGAGGTTAGCTCAATGATATCCATTCTTATTTTCATTTCTCTCATCACTTTGTGAATTCTCATATTCTTGGTTTTATATGGATTTCTAAGCCATTACACAATTGCATGTACGTTTTCACCCGCTTACTTTAACCTATCTTTTCAGTTATATCCTTGAGATATTTTTCTTGCCAATTACCCATGCTGGGGCATAACATCTGAACCATGTTTGAATCAAATCAGCTCTATAGGGGAAAAATCATTATTTATTCTTTATCAATGATCAAGATTTACCCTACTGAGGCAAAAATATTTTATCACGATCAAATCTACTCTAATGAAGTAATTCTTATTATATTCTCTTTGGATACCCCATTATAGTGGTGCTTCCCTTCCTAAAGTAAAACATTCTCTCTTTTCCTCTAATTCCAATCTCTCCACATTAAATCCCATGGTGGTAATATTTTAGTGTAAAACTTCTCTCGAGATTTATCAATATTGTAAGCACGCATCTTGTAATCTCAAATTGGGTATGTTTACAATGTGTCCCTTACATTTATGGATTGTATCTTTCCCATTCCCCCCATCTTTGGGGCCTATTATACCTCTAATTATATTTTTATCATTGATGGTAATCATGTGTGCAAGAATTAGCTCATCTAGATGTGATCTATTCCATGGGTTAATCTCACTTTCTTTCTCTTTTTGAGAGTCCATCCTTTTCTTCCATCCTAGTATGTCCTCTCAAGGGGGCATCATGGGTCTATTCCAATTTCTTCTTGACAACTCTTTTCTTTTAAAAGATATTGTTTTGCCTAAATGTCTCGCTACACCTTCTCAAATAGGGTCAAAATATATACATCCAATTCCTAACACCATTTGTGTTAAAATTATCAATCTTACTTGAATTGCACTCAAATGCACATTTTAGGTCAAAATCCATAAAACACCCTAAATGGTTTGAAATTATCACTTACAAGTGATAGTTTAGGTCAAAGTGTCCCTAAATAGGGTAATGCATTTTATGGGCCAGCTAACTTTGATCAGATCATTTCAAGTCAAAATGACAAATTTGCCATTTAGTGTTTTGGATCACTCTTTTCTTTTAATTTATTGGTACACATCACATACCTTTATTATTTGGTATTGGCAACATCTTAAATGGGAATGCAGCTCCAATGCATCTAATATTGCCTTCCATATCCTCTCTAGTCAAATTACAACCTAGTAATATGACTTTCTGACCATTTTGATTAATTGTGCACCAATTTTCAAAGAATTATACTAAACTTGATTAAACTTATTTAAGCTAATTAATCCAATTTAAGATCTTAAGTAAGAATTCCATAGATATTTTTGAATATCTCATTATTGGAAATTGATTTTGAATATCTACATCACCTAGTGATATCATCTATGGGGTGGAATCTATCAAGCCATAAGTGCATAAAATATCAGAATTATGGGTCACCCATGCCTATTCAATGCCTCCCATGCTTATTTAATGCTTATTTATCTTGAGGATATTTATGAGTTTAATTCCAAATATTAGGATTATCCATGGCCACACATCTCAATCTTGAGATGGATGGTCATGGTTGATCCTAACCAATCTCAAAAATATATAAATAGAGAGGCAATGGACATGAATTTTAAGCTTGAATATTGCAAAGTTATAATGTTAAATTTTTTCCACAAGGTTTTGCATTTGATCATAGATTTTGTTTGCAAGCTTCATTGATAGGCTAGTTTAGTGATTTGGAATAAAGAGTCTAGGTTTTATGGAGTGTTCTTGAGGCATTGGAGGAGCTTACCACCATTGTTGACAAAGACAAGGATGCCTGATCAAGGGAGAACATGTTTTTGAGTCACATGGGTATGGTGAATCCATTTGGGAAGGTAATATGGTGTTGCTTTCTTTCATTTTTTTATTTCTATCCTTTGTAATTCCCATAGGAATAGATAGGCTTAGTTAGTTAGTTATTTATGCATGTTTCATTATCTATGGACTAATGCTTGACTAAATTTCTTTGTAATCCTCTCTACAAAATATAGTCATGCTTTACATATATTTGTGCAACATTGGCTTAACGTGCTCACTTAATCATTGCACTTTACAAAGATCAGTTTGATGCATCATATTTTAAGTAGGTTTTGAAGTCATAAGCTGGGATTGCCCAAGGCAAGGCATATGTGAATAAAATTCATAAATTATCAAGAACTTCACCAATTCTAGGTACACATTTGTTGAAGGTATGGCTTGGCTAGTTGATTCTTCAATCAACATACCAGGTATAGTACATGACCTTCCTTGAAACCCTGAAAGATATTTGCCTTCTTTCAATCTTAATAATCTTATCATTGTTGAAGAACATATTAAGTCATTCAGGGCTGATTTGAGATTATTAAATATAGTTCATGAAGATGTAGGATGTAGATTGTTCCCATTTACTTTCAAAGATATTGCATATGAATAGTTTATTAACCTTCCAAAACACTACATTGGTAGTTTGGATGACTCTAACAATATTTTCATTGAGCATTTTGGCAAAATCATTAGTCCCTATGTCTTGTATCAGTAGTTCACCATAAAAATAAAAGGGATGTTAATGAAACCATCAAAGCCTTCAATGCTCAATTCTAAAAAAAATTCAATAGAACCATAACCCCTTATAGACCCAATGAGGCTTTAGTCTTAGAAATTTATAAGGATGTTATATATCTATGTGTTCCTAAAAAGGTTTCATCTAGTCATAAACACATTGACCCAGGCCTACTCTGAATCCATGATCATTAATGACCAAATGCAGCCTCAAGATCAGATGGCATATTTCATGCCTAATGTCAATTCAAACTGGCCCATCCAAAATATCATTCCTAGTATACCTACTTTAACACCATTTCAAAACCATTTTTCCTTAAGTCATACATATCCTGGCCAAAACCTAGAGTTCTTGAATAACACTAGTGAATTTAATCCACAAAATCATAGAACTCTAATGCCCATAGCCAGTAATAATGCTCCAATTCATGAGCCTGATATACCAAAAAATTCAAATGACTTGATATTAGAAATAGTCCAAAAACTAAGCACTAACTTTTTTTAGTTGCAAAAACAAATAGTAAATATATGAGAATGCTCTAAAAAACTATGCTTATCAAAAGTTTAATAGGCCTCCAAATATGTCTTATAATAACAACAATAATGGATCATCTGAAAGCATACAAATGAATTTGTATGATATAGATTTGGCTAATCATTAAAATGTTTTGGAAACCTCTAAAATTATGCCTAATCAAGACTTCATTACAAGGGTATTTGGTGTTTCAAGGACATTCTAAGGTTTCTTGGTAGAGGATTTTGATTTTCCATTTGAAGGTGAAGATGAAGATGAATATGATCCAATTGAAGAAGCTAAATCTGAGATGACTTGTATTCTTGAAGATGTAAAAGAGATTATAATTAAGGAATGATAAGACATCATCATTGGAACATCTATAGATGAAGAATAAGAGTTACTATAAATGGATATGAATAAAGTACAAGATCATCTTTCTTTAGAAGGTAGCCAAAAAAACAATCCACGTAGATTTATTTTTTAAATATAGAGTACCTCGAAAGAAGATGGTCATTGGCAGAGGTCATACCATGATTTCTTAAATGGAATTAAATATCTAGAGATGGTATATGATGGGATAGAACAACCCATGGATGCTTCATTTAAGGATTTCACTAATGATATGGAGTTCCTAGAAGATGATATTATTTTGGAGGTCCTAAACCAAGATAATTTAGTTCTTGATTGGATATAAGAGCTACATTTTTCCATCAAGGATGAAGATGAAATGGGTGAAATAGATTAATAATTGTCAAATGACTTCACCAAAAGGTCAGGAGTATGGGGCCAACATGTTTATGATGAGATTACATATGAACTATATTCAATTGATCAAGATGAATAATCCTTTTAGGATGACTTGGAAGATTTTTGTATAAATATTGGTAGTCTATGTCCACCTTAGAAAGAAACCAATGAAGACATTAGTTTAAAGATACTATATGAGTTGCCATTTTTGGGTGAAGATGATATAAGACACTATCTATCTATAAATGAAGTAGAACTAACACTCCTACTATAAACTATAAAAATCTAGGAGGAAGATGATTATGTTTTAAACCCATATCTTCAATCTATGTATCTAAAAATGCTGATAGGAGACCAAGCTACATCACTTTTAAGACATAAGCATACAAGTGCTCCTATCCACAAGAAGAGGCCATAGAATGAAAGTAATCTTATTTCAAGGTTATGTATTAGAGTAAATAATTTTCCATTTGATCTAGGAGGTAAGTAATTTATATATCTGGTTTAGGGCTTAGTTTAGTTTCTTTCATGTTCTTTATGTCTTTATTTTTTCCTTCATGTCCCTTGTTTGTATATAGTGCCTATTTATATTTATTTGTTTTATCTTACTTTATTCCTTGCTTTTAAATAAGTCCTTTTGGAGAATTCCCATCTCAAGTTTTATCTAGTTGCTCAAGAAACTTCACAGTTCAAAAATGCAGGTATGACTTCTCAACATTGGTTGATCATGGATTGTTAAAATATGAGCTTGATGTTATAGTTTAGAGAAACTAGAAAAAACTAATGGATAAGTTAATTGTTCCTTAAGGTTTTAAACCTTGTTCTAATCTAAGCTTGATTTAAATAAGGATTGCACATGTAGGATGAAATCTTAAATCATTGAATCATAGTCATGTTTACACTTAAAAACATTAATTACCTAGGAAAAAAGTTTACATCCAAGGATGATTGTCTGAAAATCAAACACTTGACCAAATCCCTAAACCTGGCTACCTAGTTCCCAACCTTTTCTGGAAAGCCAAAATGAATTGGAAAATACAAAAATAAGAGCTTATTACAAAATCAAAAGCTTTCCAAGTAAAATTGATTCTAGTAATCTCCATCGGGGATATGGATGCCTAGTTGGTAGTAGAGCAAGGCCTTGAGTAGAACTAAAGGCATCTCTATCAGGGCTATAGATGGTTGGCTTGTAGCAGAGCAATGCCCAAGCCTTCCTTGAGAAAATCATGGTTCTTAATGAATATTAAAATATGCTAAAATTCAATGTTAATGATTAAATCCATGAGCCTGGTAGTTTTTCTCTAAATCCTTTGGTAATTAGTAAGTGGAATCAAAGCACACACATAACATGACTAAGTTTTGATGTTGGATCCTAATTCTGTATATGTAAGATTTGTTTTAACCATTCACTAATCTTAATAATGGTGTCTGATCAAATGAAATAAGTAACTTAAATATTAGTTTGAACTAGAGTCTTTGAATTCTAACATATTTTTATGTTTCCCCTAGAAGTCACTATTTGTTGAGGTCAACATATCCCCATTTCTGAAAAATGGGGACCTATGTGTCAAATTATGCAATCTGTACTGTGAAATTACAAATTCACTTGATCAAAGTGTCACTAGCATGCTTGAAAATTATTTTTATTTGGATATCATCCACACCATGGTCTAGCTGACTTATTTATTCATAGTTCTGGTTTAACCTTATCTAAAGTGTTGACATTGGATATTTGTGTTTTAGCTTGCAGGTTTAATGGAGCTCATATGGGAATGAACATGCTTAGGGTTTTTATGCTTCAATTTTTAATTTGATCTTTTACTAACCTTGGTTTATAATTTATTAATATTTTGAAACCCTATCCTAATGTTTTACCTAGACATTTTAACTCAAATTTAAATTTGGTGGGAGATTTTATTTAAAATTAAGTGGGAAAAAATTAATAATGCAATGGGCTTAATATCTTTTTATTTTCTAAGGCTTAGTCATTTTTTTTAACATAATAAAACCTTAGTATAACATCCATACTTAATATCTTTTATGTCCTGAGTCCCCCTTTGGTCTAGCCTAAATGCAAAGTCCTTTTGTTATATGTTTCTACCTTTTTGGCATGTCATTTCAAGCTTTTCTTTTAGAACTTTGCCCTCCCCAGTTATCCTTCAGACTTTTTATTGAAGCCAACTATCTTTCATACCTTTATTCAAGAAACCTTTTGGGACTAATGAAATTGGTCTATATATGTTAGGATAATTGTTTCAGATATTTTGTTCAAAATAATTTCCCCAAAGACTTATTCTATAATTTAATTTACTTGATATAATTACCCTTCAACATCTTTGCACATTACCCTTTAGCATATTTATTTTAGACTTATTATTTGTTGAAGTGACCCTTCGAGATTTTTGTTTTGGACATTTTGTTTGATGCAAAAAGCCTAAAACATCTCTCCCACAACTCTTTTGAAAGTGACTTTTGCCTTAATAAAATTATCCCTTGAGATTTTTGTGAAGAGCACATAACCTTCAAGTTTTTTGAACTTATCCTTCAGGATTTTTATAATGGGAACCTTATCTTCAAAATTAACCTTCGATATTTTTGTAAGGGACACTTTTTCTTCCAAATATACCCTTTGGAAGTTTTGAAAAGGACATTTTCCCCCTGAGATTGCCCTTCAACCTCTCTAAAATGGTCCTTTGCCTTCCTCCATTATCCTTTAGACTTTTGAAATTTCCCTTTCCTTCATAAGAAGTTCCCTTTGAGTCTTTTGTCCCAAGAAAATGACTTACCAAGTGACTCTTTAGGAGGATTGTTTTAGAAATTTTACCCAAAATATTTCCCTTGACTCTAAAAGGCCCAAAAATAATTTGCACAAACATTGATTTAATCAAACTCTTTTATGCCACAGTCATTTTAATATGTTAGCCTAAGACTTTGAATTGAAGCCTTATTTTTCAAAACAAAATCAGAACATTAATCTGAGGCTTTAGTTTAAGTTCTTATTATTCTGGTGCCCTAACTTTAATATGTCTTATTGTTTGCAGGAACTGATCTCTCTTGGATTAATGGACATGTTTTTGGGATAATCGTGGCTTCACCCCCTTCCAATGTTACTAAATATTGTCGCTTATGTTTCAAGATCAACCTATATCATTTGGTAATAGAACTATTTAATGTTTAATCTAATATTTAGTTGTCATTTAAGACATGCTTAAATTTTTTAACCTAGGTCCGCTTTTAAATTAAACTCAAACTTGCAAAGGGATAATTATCATACCATGGACTTAGTTTAATTTGTATCCTAAGGCTTGGTTATATTTTTTAACACAACTAAACCTTAAGCTAAAAATCCTAGCTTGGTCTCAATAATTGCATGGTTCCTTTGTTATAAATCTTAGCCTAAAGCCTTATCCTAAGGTTTACCATATTTATCAATACGATGAAAACCTTAGGCTAAGCCTTTAAGGTACATCCTTTTATTTTTTTAGGCTCATTTTATTACATTCCTAAAACTGGTCCAAATCCTTTATGCTAAGTCCTTTTAAATTCATGGGGTCCCATATATTATGTTTTGAACTTAGCTTAATATTTTTATCCTAAGTCTCGAGCTTAACTTTTGTTCTTCTATGTAGGATCAATGACTCATGTTTAAGAAAAGGATCAAGATCAAACAAAGTGAGATTGATGGTGAAAAGCCATAGTCCTAGTTTAAACATCAAATACTTATCAAGATCAATGGACCACATTTAAGTGAAGGATCATAATCAAATAGAACATATATAATCAATATTTCAACAAAGCCCCTGAGATAGGGAGAAGACGATAAGTTTCATGGTTCCATTTAAATAACATTGAACGACTAATGATGGTATATTCCATGGATCATGATCAAATGACTCACATTCACTCAGATGGAATAAATTTGATGAAACGAGTTCAATGTTGAAAAGTTAAGCTACAGACTTGGATTAAACCTTGATAAGGTTCCAAAAGATCAATGGTATACGTTAAAATGTATAAATTGATCAAACAGAGTAGGATCAAGTTGTACTTTTCAATAAGGCTCAAAAGGCCCATAGAACTACCATGTGGCACAACCTCAGAGCCTAATGTAGATTAAAGACCAAGTATCTTCTAGGATCAATGACATGCATTTAAGTAGATGAACAAGATCAGATGGTGCATGATCAAAAGGGGACTTTTCAATGTAACTTAGAGAAAACACAATAATGACACATGTCATAACCATGTAAAATATAATAGAGGTAGCCAATGGTATTCTAATCTTGGGATCGATATCAATAAGTGGTGTTGATCCATGTAAATCAATTAGATAGTGTAATATGAAGGGAGGATTTTAAAATGCAATGGTCATATTTTTAAACATTGATGAGTAAACTACCATGAAAATGCCACAAGGATGCCATGAAAGTGCCAGGATAATGCCACATAAGTAGATAAGTAACAAGAATTGAAGGTCTAGTTAACTCATGAAAGGAAAAATCTAAATGTTGCGGTCATTTAAGCACTATGAAATCTTTAGGTAAGCCCTAATCTGACCCTATATTCACCATAATCAAATACAAAGAGCTGAATTTTTTCTTGTATGAAGATGATTCAACCCATAATCAGCCAATGGGTCCTAAAGTTAGATGAAATAAGAATGTTCTTTTTACTAGCATTGTATAATAATTTAAAATAGTATATTATTTTGTATAAGCATGTGAAATTTGTAAAATCACATTGTCTATAATCTAGTCTATTAGAGAGAATCATTTATTCTAGAATAGAATAAAAGGACACATGTCCTATACACGTGTATAAATGTAATTGGATGAGATTGAAAAACATGTTAATTTGTTTCTTAGAAAAGGAGCATCATCAATTATCAACAAGAGGGAGTTCTTAGAACCAAATTACTTTGTAAAATTTGAGTAGTTAATATAAGTAAGGAATTCTACAAAGATTGTCTAGTATTTACTTGTGTGAAATATTATATGGTTTCTCTCTCAGTTGTCTAGTTTCATTTTTAGATTTTAATGGTTCCTATGGATTTTGGATGTGTATCTTAAATGTAGATTTGTTAATTTGTGACAATGCTAGATTAGTTGAAGTTTCTTAGGCTTATTTCATTTTTTTCACCTATTTTTCATATGAGCTAATGATGTTTGTTTGTAGAAGTGAATCTTTAAAGTGAGCCTAGTTCCTATTTGCATCATTTTGTACCTTCCTTAAAAGCTTGCCTAATGTATGTTGTGATTTGGGCTTAAGCTATTTCATTTCATACATTGGTTAAATGCATGTTTAGATGATATTCAAACTTTGTCATAATATCTGTAATAAAGACCAACAACATCTTTCTTTTGACCCTACCCTTCTTTTTACTTCTTTTTTGACCTGATCACCTTAGTTTAGTTTTCATTGTAAATATCCATCTTAGATTAGTTCTTAGGTTAGTTATTGATCATAATTCAATTTTTTTAGCATAGTATATGCATATTTTACATAGATATACTATTTGGTCACAATGGCTCCCAACCACCAAATTTTATAAATATTGTGAAATAGTCACTTGTTCTACCTCTATTCCACCAATAGATAATAGGATTATCACAATCCATAACTCATGCACTAAATTCCTAGAATTTTTAAATGAGAAGTGTTTTTTAAACACTCTAGGCACCTATGATACATATTTAGGCATCAATAATATCTTATAATTTTTAATTTTAATCTATTGTGTGCTTAAAATATACATAAATATAAATTAGTGTTTGTCACTTTAGAGTCTTCTTCAAGGATCACATGATCTAGATTTAGGTTGGGCCATATAAGATTAATTATTTCTCCTCTTCAAGTTCATAGACATATTAGATTTGATCGATGTAGATACGTAAGATTAGTTTACCCAACCACACCTTCCCTATAACCCATCACCAATAGACTCATCCAAATGGTTGCAACTTGGCTAGTGAGATCAATGATAAACATTCTTAGTGGCATGTATTATTTTATTATAAACCCTAAACATTATCTTTCAAAGTTAACTCTAAACACTAGAAGGATTACACACATTACATATTATAAAACATCTCTAAGGTTAATTAATTTTGAGATTGAACATGTAATATGTAGGTTATTCCCTTATACCTTACTTGATTAGGCTTATGACATGTTCTGTAATCTCCCAAATAATTTAATTGTAAGTTGGAATCAACTAAGTAACACATTTTTAAACTAGTTTAGTTAGGGATTGGATCTAAATGTCTTACACTAGTATTTTTATTGCATGATAAGGGAACCCAATGAAAATAAACATAATTTTAATGAACAACCGTATATATACCAAATGCCCAACTCGCATTAAAAATGTTCAAAAATGATTTGGACCCTTAGACTACCAGTTATTAAGGAGAGATCCAATTGTCAGTTATTTTCCCCTTACATATGTAGAGGCAATAAAAGTGGACAAGAAACCAATCTACAAGGGAAAATGTTGGCTCCCATTCCCAATGTTCTCCCAAACATGCCATCATTAAACTTAATCCTTCTTCAAATCAAAATGTTCCATTGCCACAACCTTTCCAATTTATGAATTAGCTCCCTCTATAACATGATACCCTTAACTAAAATTTAGGATTTCTAAATTCAATTGGTAATGAAGTTATGCTTCAGTCTTATAATCGATATTTAGTTCTAATTATAATGAATAATATGCAAAATTCATCTCAAGAGCTAGGCAAACTTGAGTTAGATACAAACCAAAGAATAGTCTAGAGGTTAAGTAATGATTTATTAAAATTTGAAAAATAAGTAGGTATCTTGAGTAGTGGAAATTATGACCCAAATTTCACTTACCAATTCAATTAAAGGCCCTTCAATAGAGCTGGTAAATAAGCTGAGTATTTATCCAACAAATTGCTTGATATCAATATCATGGAAATCACTCTACCTAGCTAGTACCACATGCACAACACAACCCAACATGAAGAACATGACTATGTTGAGTTTTTTTAATATTTTTACATTATTCATAATGAAATGGATGAATATGAGGTTGTCCCAAATGACCAAAATACTTCAAGTCATTATGATTCTCCCAGTTCATCAAAATCCCCTTATATAACCATGGTTTGAGGCTTTCAACTTTCTTAATGTAGAATACAACAAATTTGAAGACAATAATAATGAAATTCAATATTTTAAATAATACCAAAGAGGAAACTATACTCTTAGGAGTATAACACATCATCCTTTAACTATTTTAACTCTACCAGAAAATGATGCTACACCTCTTGAACCTAAAGATAGAAATGATCCACCTCCACTGAAATTAGGTGAAAATCATCCCTCCACTAACAAAATAATTTACAACATTTTTGAGGATATGAATAAAATAAAATATAATATAACCCTCCATGAACTAGCACAAATCACTAAATAAAGGGATTTGCTTCTTAATTCTCTTACAAATAAGAGTATTCAATCCAAACATAAAGTTATTGTAAATACCAATGTTATAATATATAATACTAGGACTGAAGTTCCACTCTTTCTATTAATAATACAAATATTTGGTAAAAATATGCAAAAGTACCTTGTTGATTATGGTGACTCAGCTAATGTTATGCCTACATAGATTTACTTGAAGTTACAACTAATCCATGTAAAATTAGATAAATTGGTAGTTCAGTTAGATAATTTTAAATTCAAGGTTGTATGAGAGTTATTAAATATTCATATTTAATTAAAAACTAAAACAAGAGTGAAATATTTCATTAATATATAATTTTTTGAGATCTAAGAAGCATATGGCATGCTACTAAATAGGGATTGGTCGAGATCACTCAATGGTTATATGGCATTAAAATTTTCCCAAATGTGGCTTCCATGGAGAGAAGTGGAAAATTAAATCAAAATTTATATAGAGTCATGCATGAAATTAATGATTATAGAGTAAAACATTATCAATGAACAAGTCAACTTTACTTCTACAAATTCATGTGTATATACTCTAATTACCAAACCAACAAAGGAGAAAAATCTTGAAAATGATCAAAATTTAAGTTTGTGGTATTTGTATTTTGATGGAGCACACTCTAAAAAAGGATCCAGAGTGGATATTATACTTTTTGACCCATCTAATATAAATCATGTAGCATCATATAGATTGTAATTCCTATGCACAAATAACATGGCATAATATGAAGCATTAATTTTGGGAATAAAATTTAAAACTAGATATGATGTTCATTAGTTGAAAGTCTATGGTAACTCTGATTTAGTCATCAATTAGGTGAAAATAAATTTCAATGCAATCTCTCTTATTTTAAAAGGTATAAACACCAAGTTTGGGATCTAATAGAGTCATTTAATACTTTTAACATTTTTGTTGTTCTTATAATTGATAATGCCATGGTAGATTCACTAGTTGTTTCTACTACTAACCTCATGCCATTGGACAATACTAATTAATGAACATTTTTTGCATAATTACTTTCATGCTCATATGTTACAAATAATGCAAAACATTTTCAAGTATTTGAAGATGATAGTAATATTTTGGATTTCCTTTCTAATTCTAATACTTTGATATGCAGGTAGTTGATGAAGATAAAATGAGTGACTTGAATGAAGAGCAACAAGAATATTATGGATTATTGAATCTTAAAGACAATCATATTCCAAGGGGGTTGATCTCACTGGAAAAATTATTTGATCTAGATAAATCTACAAATAGACTTAAAATCCCATTTATTCCAATCAAAAATTGTGAGTTATTAAGATGGGGATGCTTGATCAACCTCAAGACATTAGTGTAGGACCTAAATGTAGTGGTGAAGAGATGTAAAGGCTGAAACTAATGTTGATCTATGACATAGATATCATTGTTTGGACATATGGATACCTAAAGGTGTTTGATCCCAACATCATGACACATAATATTCCCCTAAACCTTGATCAAAGACCATTTAGAAAATTCTAAAGACCAATCAATCTTATTTTTTAGCCACTTATCCAAAAGGAAGTTGAAAATCTATTCTTATCTAGCATAATCATTTTGGTGTGTCATTTGGCCTAGGTGGCTAACCTAGTGTCATTCATGAATAAAAATGAACGAATTCATCTTTATGTGGATTTTAGGAATTTGAATCAAGCTTTGGACAAGAACAATTATCATTTTACCTATATGGATGAATTCATTCAACAAGTTAGTGGGTCTAAGATGATATCTTTCTTAAATGGATTCTCAGGTTACAATAAAATTTTGGTTGAAAAAAGTGATAGATCTAGGATATATTTCACCACAAAATTGGAAATTTTTGATAATAAAAAAATTCCTTTTGGTTTGATAAATGTTGGCACCACTTTCCAAAGAGATATGGATATTTCATTTGAAGAAATGATTGGTAAGTTAATTATTATTTACATAGATGACTTAATAGTGATTTCTAAATTTAGATTAGACCACTTGAACCACTTATAAAATATTTTTAAATGATGCCAAAAATTTATTGTTTTTATTCAATCTAAAAAAGTGTATTTTATATGAAATAGAAGGTAAGATTCTTGGTCATGTAATCATAAAGGAATGTATGTCAATTAACCCTGATTGATCTAATTCCATTTCCAAAATTCAATTACCAAATAGTAAGAAAGAACTAATCTTTTTTGATAAGATATATATTGTTTGTAAGTTCATTTCTAGTTTTATAGAAATAGTTAAAAATTTGAATGTTATTTTAAAAATAGGATCCAAATTAGAGTGGAACCCTACTTTAAAGAAATCCTTTCAATAAATCAAGGATTCTATAATATAAGCCCATGTCTTGGTCAGTCCAAATTATGCCAAAGACTTCCACCTGTATTCATTTACCTTTGATCATATGATTGTAACAATCTTGACATAGAAGTTTGAAGATGAAAAACACCCTATAGCTTTCATAATTACTAGTTTGAAAGGATCTAAATTAAATCACCTATGTTAGCAAAGAAATTTTATATATTAATAAAGACAACAAAAAAAATTAACATTAAATTCTACAAAACAAGGTCTATGTTGTGGTTTTGATCCTGCTATCAAGTTGATGTTAGGATATAATGAACTTGGAGAAATAAGATGATCATATATCTCAAATCTTCAATAATATGACATAGAAGTTAAGCCTGTAAGGCTGGTTCAAGGTCAAGTTTTGTCATAATTAATTTATGAAGTGGATCCTAGCATTGTTTTTGTTAATGTAAATTAGTCTAAAAATAAGCATAACCCATGGTATAATTCAATCATTCATTTTTTATTACAAGGTATTCCACCAGTTAACCTTTATAGGACATATAAAATATCATTAATATTAAACATTGCACATTTCATGCTTAAGAAAGGCATATTATACTTTAAAAATCATGAAGGGATTTTTCTAAAATGTTTAATAGAAGAAGAAGTACAAGATGTCATGATTTATTTTAATAAAAAACTAGGTAGTGGCCATCCTTATAATAACCTGACTTCACACAAAATCTTAAGAGTTGGTTACTATTGTCTAACTTTATTTAAATATGCTCATGCACATGTGAGGTCTTGTCATCTCTATCAAATCTTTACAAAAAAATAAATTCATGCTTCCATGCCTCTTCAACAAGTGATTGAGGGGAATCCTTTTGCTCAATAGGGTCTAGACTTCATTGGAGTTATAAATCCTACTTCTTTTTCTAGTCATAAATTCATTCTTATAGCCACTAACTATTGCACACAGTGGGATAAATAAAAATTAATAAAGATAATACTACCAAAGAAGTGATTAAATTTATTGAGGAACAAATTGAAACTAGATTTTTCATCATAGTGAGACTTGTGTGTGATAATGATCCTACTATCAATCAACTTAATTGACTAAGTGGGCATATCAAAATGTAATTACATTGAATTTATCCTCAACTATTACCCATAGGGAAACAATTTGGTTGAATCTACAAATAATAATTTATTGAATGCCATTAATAAAATAGTAGAAAATAATCCATGTAGTTGGCATTTATTACTCAAAAATGCTTTATGGGCTTATCGAATAAGACACAAGCAAAGTCTCAATAGTTCACCATTCAAGATAGTTTATGGTGTGGATCCAATATTTCTAATGACACTCAAGAAACCCACATATCGCTTCATTCATGACTATATGGAAGTAAATGAGACAAGTCAGTCTAGATTGTTAGACTTAACTCATTTGGAAGACACAAGAAAATAAGCCTTGAAAAAATTTAGCACATCCTAGGATACTATGAAGAGATGGTTTAATGAAAGAGTATAGGTCAAATGCTTTCATATTTTAGACTTGGTTTTATTATGGGATAAATCCCATGAGAAGAAGGGTCAACATTCTAAGTTTAGGCCTCTTTGGATTGGGCCTTATCAAATTTTAGAGTTGTTAAGATGAAATGCATTCAGATCAAAAGATATTCAAGGAAATGACCTTCCCTTACCCATCAATGGAAAGTTTTTGAAATATTATGTCTTGATTGTTCCATCAAATGAAATTTCAAAATGAAAGACACAAGGTTAATGGTATGTACATATTATATATAATTTCCTAGTTTATTAGATTTAGTTTGGTTTCTTTTTTAGTTTAGTTTTCTATTTTCTTAGATTGGTTCCTTGATTTATTAGTTTAGTTTACTTTGTTTAGTTTTGTGTTTGTTTTTATTGGTTTATTTGCTTATTATTTTTGTCCCTATTTTGTTATTTCGCCCCAAATTATTTAAGTTGGTTTGTTTTGTTGGAGCTATTTTAGATCTTCATGTGCTTTTCAAGATTGATTAGAACTAATTATATGTTGTATCATGACAATTTAATATTTATTAAGGTACTCACTTGGCATTGTTTTTTTGGGTCTTTCTTTATTTCACTTTGTTTTTTTTTTTTAGTCCTGGAGAAGTAAGATTTGATCCCAATAAATTTTATATGGAAATCATGTTTAAGAAATGGATAGAAATTTTAGATAATCAGTATGTTGAAACAACATAGTGTCCTTACACTCTTATGCACTAAGCATTTCAAATGTTTACGAATGTATGAGAATCATTTAGACTTTAAGAACTAAAAGGTAAGTAATCATCTTTGAAAAATTACATAAACTAATACAATTTTATTTTTGCATTTTCATTATTTTGAAGGACTATGATTCAAAAAATAATATGTGAATTTTTACAAACCTTTTTTTTCTTATTGAAGCCATCAAATTGTACTTAATTTCACATATGAAGCCAAATAAAACTACTGAACTAATTTAACTATGTCTTAATAGTCATGAATTTTTAGAGTCTATCAGTGTATCTTGGCTTGGTCCCCAACCCTCAATGGACTGAAAAATGAAATCTTTTCAAAAGGAAGAAAAAAAGTGAAATTGAACTAAAAAACACATAATTTAGATTTTTTCCTCAAAAATATGATTCAGGCAATCTCCATAGTAGGCTTTCTGGTCTAACTAATATTGGAGCAAGGCCTTGAGTGAGACTAGAGGTATATCTATTAGAGCCATAAACACTTGACTAGTAGTAGCGAAATACCCATGCTATTCCCATATAGGTAAACATCCAATTTTTTCTTTATCAAAAGTTTTAATAGTTTTAGACAAGCTTTAATTTCTTTATGTGAATTCAAGGTTTATAAAATAATCAATCAATTTGACACACACTGATGGTCTTAGGTAGATCTTGAACTTAGTATGTCATATGTTAAGGTAGACTTTAGTGCTTTCATCTTTCTAGTTTTGTCTAAGGATTTATCTATAGTTTTGTGTTTCTTGTTTGGGTTTGATGATTTAAATTCTAGGTTCTAAATTTTGAATCTTATTCTCCCTAAAAAAGTTGCCATTTATTGGTTCCATCATGCCCCATATTCAAATCTCACATGGGGACCCTCTTGATTTAAAATATTTATTTCTTGTTTTTGTTCTTGCTTGCTTACATGGTCTCTTTTATGAATGCTATTCAAATTGCTAAGAAAGTATTTCATTTTTTAGGTTTTAACTTATGTATCCAATGTGTTTGATTCTTTTGACATAGCTTCACTTGAATATTTTCTCTTAATGACTAATAATCCTTTGTCTAGGATTCAAACACAGAAATTTTCTATTGAGGTATTTCTTAAAATTAGTTAAGCTTTTTATAAAATTTATACATTTTAACCACATTTATTTTAGGATCAAGTTAAAGTGGGATTTCATGTGTTTGTTTCACTGTTGCTTCACTTTGGTTAGAAACATTATCTTTGATTGTTAAAGCTTTGGCCTAGTTTTCCCATTATTAATGCCAAGTCTTCCATTCATTATAAAGTGTTTGTATCAAATTTTAAAATATTACGTGATGGTGTTCATGATGTGTTTAAATGATTATTTTAAACATTTGAGATTTAAACATAAACATGAACTTTACTTAAAAGGTTAAATTGAAAATGGAATAATTTTAATAGTTTATGTCATTCTTGACCTTAGCCTTAAGTTATTAAAGTATTTGCATGGTCATATTATCAATTTAAAATATTCATTTAGTTTTTAAATCAATTTATTTCACTCAAATTGATGCTTTTCTAGCCAAGTTTTCATTTAAATAGGGATTTATTTATGCTTTTTTAGGCCTTTACTTATACAATTTTTCATGTTTTCTAGGAATTTATTTAGAATGGTTTCATTGACTAACTTAGTAATTGTTTCCTCCGTTGATTTTAGCTTGTCTTTGTTCATAGAGATCTTATAAAGACTTTGTGCCATTGATCTTTTCCAACTATCAATTTTTTGGGTATTTAGAGTCAGTGGGAGGTGGCCCATTCAAAAATTACTAAGTATTTTGAGCCCCAACCTTCTGAGATTATGACATGTGGTTGCATTTTGGGCACATAGATCTTGCAGGGAAGAAGTTAACAGTTTAAAGTCCTAAAAGATCCTAAAATTATATGATCCATCCACATGTTGATAGATCAAGTGATCTGAGTAAATCAAAAGTATATATTCTTTTTGAGGCCTAAAGTCCTGAGATCATGCCATGTGGCATAATATTAGAGAATAGGGGACCGAAAAGTTGATCATAATCCATATAATTTTTAAGTCCCATGATGAGCCACATGGAATCATCATGGGAATAAATGATTTAGAGGGTTAAATCAAATAATACAAGCCTCTGATAGAAGATTCAACACAAAGGTTCCATGTGTCATGATCAATGGTTTAGAGCTCACCTAAAAGTACAAATAAGCAAAATTTTAAAATTGAATAAGTGTCAAATTTATAGAATCCCCAAGATTTTTTCATGTGGCATGATCTCGTTCAATCAGAGTAGATGGATTTTTATAAAAATGGCTAAGTGTCGAAGACTTCCAAGTCCTAAGATCATTCTGCATCGTATGATCTTAGAGATTTAGAGATCAAGGAAGGTGATGCATAGTGAAAAGGTTTCCAAAGACAAATTAAGTCTATAGTTTTAATATTATGACACATGGTCTTATCTTAAGAATTTAATGATCACAGAGTAAAACTACATAATTTGAATTTGTTCCAATTCTGAAGTTCTAAGATTATAACATGTTATCACATCTCAGGTAGTTAGAGTTTTAAAGGGTGAGTAGATATTCATCAATTGAAATATCACTAAATTCTTGATATCATTCCATGTGTTGTGATCTTGGGACTCAATTTGAAGAAGATATAGGACATAGATCAGCTGAAATATGATCTCTCAAAGTCCTGAAATCATGCCATGTGGAAAAATATCTTAGACTTGGCATGCGAAAGGTATCTAAATCCAATTATGAAGCCTAAAATACCTCCCCAAAATTTATATTTTGACAAGTCTTAAAAACACATGCATCTATAGATGGGAAGTCAAAGAAGTGAAATCCACCATGTGGCATCACCATGTAAAAGGAATTTTGATGTCTTGACCCTAAATTTGATGGCCAAGCAAATAAGAGAAAGGATGGGTAGGTGATGATTTGAATTTATTCTTGATTATAGTTTGATAAGTATAATAAAATGCAAAGATGAATGGTTTGGCCAACTATAGAGCTTGAATTTAGAGTGGCCAAGATTTTGATCTTGTAAATGATTATAACATAAATCATCAAGATATTATATTGAGAGATAGAGGACTAATCACAAATGGAAATAAAGTATAGTCAAATTGTTAGAAAAAGAGACTAAGGGATAAACATAATATGTATAGAGACTTGGGTATATTTTTGGGACATGCCATAAAAAAGAATAATATGTTGGGGAATTTTTAATGAAGATGTCATGGGTAAATATTAATAATGATCTATAGAATATATAATAAAGATAAAAGTCATATGAAGTTAGATGTAGAATAACACATTGAGACAAAGAAGAGGACAAAGGGAGATCATAAGCCATATATTTGAAAGTATGAGAGAATTTTATTGGTATATGTAATACAAATTCAAAGGAGAGTAATCATCTACAATATATGAACCCAATAATTTTTTTTATATTAACTAAAGCATAGAATTAGTTTTAGAAGAGTTTGCATCAATATCTAGTTCCACAACACCATTGGTAGAACTGGGCAAGAGTCAAAGTAGATTAAAGTTGAATCTAGATTGAGAGGAAAATAGATTTTTAAAGATGTTTATAGTATTATCTTTGGTATCTATAGATTAGGATAATGCATTATTCCAATTATGTCATTTCACTAGAATTTAATGGCAAAAGGGTAAAACTAAAAAGAATTTTGATGTCTTGAAGATAAACATAAGACATGGAGAATAGAGAAGCTAAAACATGAACTAGTCACCCCATCATTAAGATCTATTTACCATGATGTGGCTTTCCCTATTTGGGCCATTGATTACTTGGTGAAAATAAATATGCAACCATTTGGTAACTTGAATATTAAATTACATTCAATACTTAGACCTATTCATTTAATATTTTTGGGCACTGTTATAATATAGGATTACTCCATAACTTGTTCTTATCCTTTCTTGATGTGTTATCTCAAGAAACTGAGTCATAATTATTTACCACATTTAATTGTGGGCATTAGACCATTAAATTTTGGTTGTGCATCAAGGCATTAGGTCTGATTACCTTACCTATATAAAAAGTAATGCTTGCCATTGTAAAGGGTTGACACATTTTATACTAAAGCTTTGTCAATATTATGCCAGGATTGCACTTACCATTCTCATTTGTTTTTTCATGATTATTAGCCATAGGATATTGATTTGAGATAAGTAATACATGCCAAGAATTTTTTTGAATGCTAGTTTTGCAAGTGAATATATAATCATATTTTGAAATAGCTAGTTTGATTGGTTTCGAAATCTCATTCTATTTATTTTGAATCTTTCATTAATTCATTGTGTGAAATAGATACATGCTTGTGTATTTGATTTATTTTGATATAAATTATGAATTATATGTTCAAATTTTCCTTTGAGTCTTGCTTATTAAATTATTTAAGTTGTGTAATAGTTAAACTTGATGACCAGTGATATAATTTTAAACCACAATGATTTCCATTTTTTTAATGATAAGATGTCCTTCTTAAAATATTATAATTTCCTTATCTTATTAAATAATATAGTAAACCTATGGTTTCAACAAGTCCCCAACATTACATAACTTTAATTTAGGTAAGGAGATTAGTTGAACCTTTTGTGGAAATAGTCATAGCTCATCCAACTATACATTTTAAAAATTTCTCAGCCCTTAGATCCCAAAAAAATCCTTAAAATGAGGAGACATTCATCCCATGTTTTTTAGACTCCCTTTGTCCTCTTAGATCAACTAATTCAATGGCTACATTTTGATTGGGTCATATATTTAACCCTAACACATATTGTCAAAGATATTTTTGAATTAATAAAATATAAATGCTATAATTAAATGTTCAATTACATTTTACTATTAATGAAAATAAATAAGAGGACTATGGTACTTAGATTTTCTAGGGTTTCTATCTGATTGAGATTATGTGCAAGTGGAAATAAGGACTAAAACTAGATCCAAAATATCTCAACACTAAAAATTGATTGTCTAGACTTTCTTGGATAAATCTAGAAGTATTTGGATGCTTTAATTTGATGAAGGCATATGAAACCTTACTAAAATGTCCTTATGACCTGTGCTTGACTATTTTATCACATATTTTTATGCCCACTTATAAATTATTGTTTTATCAAATATCAAAAACTCATTTCTCTATACAAGTACAAAAACCTATCTTTTTCACTTTATAACCCTAGCTCAATGTTTGACACTAGGTTTACTTGAAAAAAGGAATGAAAAAAAGGGTTAAGCTAACCCCAATTACCTTCCATCAAGTACCTAAGCACTACCTACATTTCTACTCTCCAAAGTGGGGCTAAACCACATATTTGTCTTAGTTAGGTGTATATGTGCAATATTTATCATTTAATATGTATGTAACTTGTAATCTAGATTTTAAAACTTGAAAATGGGTAAATTTTACTTTTTTAAGTACTTCAAACATGGCTACTACTTTATTTTTGTGAATAGTTTATGATTTAGGAGATTTATGTAAATCCTTATCAATGTGTAAGTGATAAATATATGCTTGCTTAATAATTTCTAGATTGGAATAGGATTATATTAACTATGTAAAAATAGATGGATCCTTAAGTATCTCTACACACCACCAAAATTTAAAATGTATAGGTCTACCTATATGGATGATTTGAATTTGTAAAATTACCATTAAAGGGTGTCTAGATAGATCCAGTATAATTAGATGGTTTTGATGATTTAAAGTTGTTTGGATATGGCTAAAAGTAATTGGGAAACAAGAATAGTGATTTAATGATTAAGATATAATTTGATTAGGATAATATATATTTTAAGAATAGACTAGGAAATTCCCATAGGTTACTGATATCAAATCAAGAAGTACATCCATAGAATGAAAATTAATAGGAGATAAGGGAGTATAAGAGCCATATGTCTATGCATGATTTATGTAAGATAAAGATAGGTCAAGATTGACACTATCAAGTGTCTAATATAGAGTAATGTATCTACAAACACAATACTCATAGCCTATGGTAAAAACCTATGTTGTCTCTCATAGAACAATGGAAGGCAACCATTTTTATTTCCTACCCCTTCATGAGCTACGACTATATTCTTGTTGAACAAGGGTATAGTGGTGATTTAATACAATCCAACATGGAAATATCAATGTAAAAAGAAATCCTAAATAATGACAAGCTCTATGTACTTTATGAATTTATGATCCCTATCCACATGAATGATCAAAATATCTATTTATTTCTCAAAGATATTGGGCTTACCAAAGCTTGCATTAATTTTTTTTCCTTATTTTTTTTGAATAAATAAATTACCTTATGTTTTTCCTTATTTATCTTATTCTTTCCTTCCAAACTATTTATCCATTTGTATTTTTAGTAAGAGGAAAATATAAGAGATGTCAGGACCTTATAAGGCTCCAAACATTTAATTTACTTTCATTTTTAAAGTTGGACATTAGTTTTGGGAATTTAAATAATCATGACATAATCCCCCTTTAATTGAATTTATTTTCACTTCTTGGTCCCGTCAAATACTTATTATATGGTGTGTCATTATAAAACCAAAAAGTCACAAAGGATTTCAATTTAAGTCAACATTATTCAATCAAGGCACATTGACAACACAAAAAAATAAAACAATAGATAGTTATTCAACATGCATGTTTGAAAGAGGATAAATATTAGACAATGCATAAAAGTGCCTTCTTATTACAAGCCATTATTTACTCTTTAGATTGTTCACTAGCCTTATTATTATGATTTTATGAGATCAATGGAAAGTATATACTTAGAATTATTTGTCATTTAACATTTAGAGGCCAAGGTCAATAAAATAATTTTGTAGGAATCATCTAACATACACCTTAAATACTTAAGATAACTACAAAATAAATCAATGCTTTACAAGGTGATAAATTAATTATCATGATTATATAAAGTCATGGGATATAAAATGTAGCATTTTTGATGATTTACATGGGTTTATTATTTGAAATAAAATTAAATATCAAAATTGGAAAAAATAATAAAATGAGAATACTCTTGGTCAACACTTAGGCAATGGAAACACCCTAAGGAAATTAAACCTTAATCCCAATTCCTCCTATTCCATCATAGTTTGAGATTAAGAGTCATTTTAAATTCTCTAGAAAAAGGGTTAATATGGAATCACATTTTTCTCTTTGAAAAATATTATTTTCCATTTTTGGTGAGCTTAGTGTGATTCAAAGGCTCATGGTAGTATTTTATAAATAGAAGGCTGGTATTGACCTCAAGCTTATCAAATTTTGACAAATGGTAGTGAACAATATTTATCTTATCGTAAGGAGAAGATTTTTAGATTGCATTTTTAATACAAACTCAATTCTCAACTATTGAAAGTTATTGATGATCTGCTATAAATGGAAATTTCCATCTCAAGATCTAAAAATATGATATGCATTAGTTAAATTAGGATAATTATTAATTCATTTCCTTAATGCCATAGAAGGATTTAGACAAATGAAATCATGGCCCAAGAGAATAGTTCAATAGTAAATAATTTAGATTTCAAACCTTGATAATGTTTATTTTTTAATTCATCTAATGGTGGGGAAGAGATCCTAAATTATCTAGAACATTGGCATCTTCCTAATCACATATGAGTATGTTACAACTAGTGGCCTAGTCAATTTTATAGTTTAACTAAAGTTTTGAATGCATTAATATTTATTGCTAAGGCACTACCTTAGTATGAATCATATAAAATTATTTTTGGAAAAAAACCAACTATTACAAGCACCCACTCAATTGAATAAATCCATCCATGGGGAGGAACAATAATAGTTTTTGTTTCTCATAAATAAACTCAATAATACTAGTTTACAATAATTGGAAATTATCCATGTACAATCCTCATGAAGGAACAACAAAAATTTATATTCACTTAATTTATTATGATTTTTTTTTAAGGTTCATGTTCACCTTCCATGCTTTCATCACCATTGTCTAAGTAATGAAATATTTCTACTAGATTTTCTGGTCTAAAATTTATGATTTTAAGCCCTTAGACATACCTATAATTGAGTATGGTTAGAGATTATTTATTAATAAAAACATATTATTAATGTTTCTTATTACTAATTATTATTTAATGATTTTAAAATTTTGGATCTAAGAATATAGTAATTCCTAGAACTATCAATTTTTTTGGACTTCTCATTAATTGTCTTCTTTTCTCATAAAAAAATAAAAAATCTTCATGATTCAAATCATTAAAATAAGTCCTTTTAAAATAAAGCAGATGCTTTAATTGAGTATTCATGTATAAATTTGGTTATCGCTCTAGGAATATATTTTTAATATAATGAAAGGATCTTCCAATATTCATACCATTTCTAAGATATGATAAATTAAGCATAAGAATGCATATGTTTCTTCTGCGTCAATCAATTTTAACATGTAAAACTCATTAGTCCCTTTGGTGCAGTGGGATGTGTTTTATCCAAGAGTCTCATTTATACTTTAAGTTGAGAAGAAATTTTTATTACTAAAAACATATAAGAATATGAATTCCTTGTAACAAGCTAAGAGAATTTCATTTGAAGGTATGTTGTCCCATTTCCATTTTTACTCAACAAAGAGTGGTTTCTCTAATAGATATTGGAAAATAATTTATAATTAAATATAAGTAGCCTATTTTATAGTTTTTTCATGTATCTTCTCACATATACATAGGTTCACTCCCTCCTCAAGATGCATACTTTTATTTTATAGTTTTTTCATGTCTATTTTAAAGTGGGGATGAGGATGGTGTGGGGTCAAACATTGAACACTGTGGATTCCTCATAAGAAGAGTAAACATGATTTACATTGTCCCTTATGAGTTACCATACACCTTAGTGTGTTTATTTATTTCAAATTAGCATTTCATGAAATTATTAGGCCATTCATTTCTATTGGCATGGGGAGGAAGGGTCCTTTTATCATGCATACCATGGTTTTTTGTCTAAACCTTTTCATGTTTTTTGAAAGTATCAATTTCCCATTATCTATTGTCTATTAATATAAATAATCATCTATTTGGTCCTGTGGATTCTTAATCAATTGTATACTAGACCATTAAAAGTCCTTCACTTCTATAATAACATATACATATTCCTTTTGTCATTCATCATATGGATCCACATGAAACACCACAATTTTTTCTACTTCATCCATCATTCTTATACAAAAATAAGTACTTAAGTACATATGATTATGATCCAAGGAAAAGTAACCACCAAAAATGGTAGTGAAATATATGGATAATAAAATGCTAACCATGATGTGGATGTCTATTATAACAATGTCTTATGAATTCTAGCACTTGGAAAATCTTGAAGGTCCAAAGTAAAGTTGTTAATGATCCCAATTATCTTCATTGAGGTACCTTCATGATGTGTAATTCCATTTTTCATCAGAGTGAAAATCATACCTAATACATATACCACCTTATATGGCACTACCATGCTATTGGCACCAAAATTGATCATGAAATTATGTATTAAGTAGTAACCTATAATTACTATAACATAAAAGGGAAGGGGATTGCATCTATGTGTCTATGAGTTATCAAGTTAACATGCATTTATTTATGCCATTTTTTATTGAAATCACTTTCCTTATAGGGAGATTACACTTCTTATATGTGTCACTTCAATGCCTATTTTTGTATGCCATTTTATAGGTTATTAATAATGCATCATATATAGTCAAGTTTATAGGCATTATTTTTAGTTTATCATCTATAAAATGGATCAAAGTTAGGTATATTTTACGATAGGTGATATTTATTCCATAGTTTATTTGGATTTTCAATCAAATGGGAGGGGGGTATTCATGGGAGTTTTCATTTTTTTAGAATTATGGGAAGCACTTGCATGCTAAAAAATGTTTGGCTTGTAACTACTCAAGCTTCAAGGACATGTTTTTTGGCCCTTGTCAGATAATATGTTTGGAGTTAGGGCTATAAATTCACTTGTTAGCTCTTTATCAGGGTAAAACAATATATCTCCTTCCAATAAGGCATGACATCTCCATTTTTACAAGACATGAGCCTTGATAATTCTCTATTCTGTGGTTATTGTACATATTTTTCATCTTACAATAAGCATTTTGCTTGGTAGATATATCCTTTGGATGGATTATGTGCAAGGTTACATGTTAGGTGATAATTAATTTCATCCTCAACTATACTATTATGTATATAAATAATGGCTCCTATCATTATTTGGTAAATCTAATATGGGGGAATTATTTGAATTATTTACACTAATGCACGTTTTGCTATTAAAATCACCAATTGAGTTAATTTCACGTCATTACATGATTTTTTTCTTTAATCTAATGTAATTGTGACAAAAATGTCATGCAGAATAGTGACACAAATTATGCCATGTTTGAGTCACTTTTTTTTTTAGAATATGTGTCAGGAATCTATTTATCACTTTCAAAGTGTCATTTTGGTATTCAATTCTCATTTTAAGTGTTGGAGAGGAGAAAGAGAGAAAGAATGGGAAGGAAAAAAGAATAACATGTCATTTTTAGTGGAAAAGAAGGTAAGTTTATTATTTTTATTATTTTTTCCAATTAAACATTAACAAATGACTAATTTGATCTTATAATAATTGTTATTTATAATGCCTATCATCAGGCACAAATTAGGGAAAACACATGAAAGTTTGGAAGAATAAAATTAATGAGAGGCACGATAAAATTGGGTAAATTAGATTTGTGTTTTGAAAATAAGTGTAAAATTGTAAAAAATTATGTAAAATTAAAACCATTTAGATAAATTAGTGGAAATTTTATAAAATGAGATAAATTAATGAAAATGTTAATAAAAATGGGGATTAGAGAAAAATATGTGAGACTTGGGGAAATTTTAGTAAACATAGGTGAAACATATGAAATTAGGGGAATTAGTAACAAATAGGTGAAATTAGAGAAATTAGACATATTACAAAAATCAGTAAAACTTGGAAAAAATAGGGTAAAATTAGGCAAGAAACTAATGACATAGGAAAAATTAGAAAAAATGTGTAAATTAGGGAAAATTATGAAAATTAGTGCAATCTAGGAAAATAAGAGTAAAATTAGTTAAAACTTGAGAAATTAGGAAAATTAAGGAAATTAGTGAGATTTGGAGAAAAGAAGGAAATTAGAGTAAAATTAAATCAAACTTGATGAAATTAGGGAAATGATTGACAATTATAGAAAAAATAGAAAATTTGGGGAAATTAGGGAAAGTTATAGAAATTAGTGAAAATTGGGGATTAGAGTGAAATTAGGCCAAACTTGATGAAATTATTGAAAAATATGGAAAATTATAGAAATTGGTGAAATTAGCGAAAATGATGGAAATTAGTGAAACTTGGGAGAATTATCATAAAATTAGGCCAAAATTGATGAAATTAGGAAAATTAATGACAAATAAGGGAAATTAAAGAAATTGAGAAAATTAATGAACATGGGGAAATTAAAGAAATTAGGCCAAACTTAATGAAATTGGGGAAATTATTGACAAAAATGGAAAATTAAATAAATTTAGAAAATTAGGGAAAATTAAATAAATTAGTAAAATTTGGGGAATTAAGATAAAATTAGAGTAAAATTGATGAAATTAGGGAAATTAGGGCAAAATTAATCGAATTATAGTAAAATTGATGAAATTAGATAAAATAGTGACAACTAGGGAAATTAACAAAATTGGGGGAAATAGTGTAAAATTAAATAAGTTGAGTAAAATTACAGTAAATTTGAAAAAAATAGTATAAAATAGGGTAAAATTGATGAAATTAAGAAATTACAAAAATTAAGCTAAAACTAGAGTAAAATTAGGAAAAACAAGGAAATTAGGGTAAAATTGGTGAAGTATACATTTTTTGAATAATAAAATTTTATTGAAATTACATAAATTAGTGATTTTTTCATTTTTTAATTTGATCTAATAATTATTATTATTATTATCTTATTTTTTTAATTATAATTTACATTTCATTATTATCATTATTTTTATCTTAATTTACATTTTGGTTACAAGTATGTCAATCTCTAAAAATTAAATATATTATTCTTCACCATAATTATCATATACCTATGAGGATTAAAATATTATAGTAAAAACAAAAGATGATAAGAGAAAATGTGTTGAAGAGTAATACAACAAACTAGTTACATTGGTTTATGAATACATAATAGGCTATCAATAATTTTGAATAAATTATTTACATATAAGGGAAGGTTGATATTAAAAATACGAGGAGAGTCTAAAGATGCTTTGAAACTTCCTAATGAGTAGTTATTGAAATATGAATATGATTTATTTAATTGGTGAGATTATGGGGCATGGCCAATTAATGAACCAATCCCAACACTTATAAGGTATTTAGGTTCTAGAGATGAGGTTATATGATACCATTATCAATTATCCCAAATGTAGGTCTTGGGATATTCACATTGTTAGTGAAAATTATTTGGTCTAATACTCGACATGCATCAAGTGTGTCAATATTACCTTTTTATAACCCAATATATAGTGTCAAATTATATCTCTACGGTAAGATGTTAATTTATTATGTTAACTTAAAACATGTGTGTAAATACTAAAATATGATTTATATAGCATCTCAATCTTGTATGCTTGAAACAAATACCTACCAAGGCTCTACCCTTTAGCTATAGACCTCCATACTTATGAGATTCTCAAACTCACCATCTCAATGTCCCTAACTACTTATCTTATGATCCAACCCAATCGTTTATAATGACCCAGATATCTTGCTCTGTACATAAATCTTAAAACCTGATATATATATATATATATATATATATATATATATATATATATATATATATATATATATATATATATATATATATACGCACGCACACGCGCGCGCGCGCGCGCACACACACACACACACACACACACACACACACACACACACACACACACACACACACACACACACACACACACACACACACACACACACACACACACACACACACACACACACACACACACACACACACACACACATACACACACACACTCCACTATAAATTTTAGATCCTTAACAATTTCCTAGACTACTAGACACTTGCATCCCACATGGGGACACTTGCTACAAGTGTTCAAGTTATTATCAAGTGTATTGTCATAAAAATACATATAGTTTGATAATATGTCAAATCATATTGATTGACCCATTTTTTTTATAAAACTTTAATGATAGAGTTTCAAAATATGTGGTATAAATAAAAATCTAAGCCTACTCATTATTCATCTAAAAAATACCAATTAATCACATATTCAAGCTCAATAAATCAATCTCACAATTGAGTTATAATGCCTGATTCTTACCTATTTTCATATTAGTCATAGGATAAATCATATCACAAGTTTTAAGCACTCAAAAAATAACTAATGAGTGGTATTTGTCAAGTTACAAGTTAGATCATTACATGAATTTGCATATAGTATATTACACCTTTATACAAACACAAACCAATACTTAGGGGATAATTACATAAGTTTAAGGACCTCCTTGGAGTATTATATATGTAGGTAGCACTCACTAAAATAGGGGTCCTTGAGGTTAGCTCAACACTTTGATCCCACTAACCCATTTTTCTAAAGGTACAAAGACCTAAGGTGAAGAGCTAGGGTTTGAACCATAGAGTCATTGAAAAATTGTGCATGTGAACAAAATATATCAATATAAAAATGATATAAAAGGTATATGTATCTATGTGGTCACTTCATAATATAGTGAATATTACATACATGATAGTTGCATTTAGATCAAAACATAAGCATTTATGCAAGTGTCCATAGGGTGATGTAAGTGTCTATGCCTCCAAAAAAAATACTTTTATAATCTAATGACCAAATCCTAATATTTCCATTCTCTATTATATTTTTATTCATCATTGTGTATATGTTATTATACCCCCTTAATCATCTAAACATATTTTAAAAAGGGTTAAACATTTATTGAACCCAACCACCATGTCTTTTCATGAAAATCCTAGCTTACTCTAGGGTTTTTAGGTTTTTATTTATTTTACTTATTCACATTTGTTATTTCATTTGTATGCAACCAATGCATAGTCCTAGATTAGGTGGTGCTCCTATTCAATATTTGATCTACCCCTTAATCCACCTAAAATGTCTCAAGATAATACTATGTCAAATTCTATTAATGATGAAAGTGATAATAATACTAAAAAAATAATCATAAAAGATGAATTTGATCATGAGGATAATGAAACACATGAGTATAATGAAAATGAATAAGTTGACCAAGAATAATCTAAATATATTATATTATTTTTAGAGTGCATTCATGTAACCCCTGAAGATCTCCACAATATCTTAAATAATATATTAGAAACTAAAGAAGTAAATGTGTTAGTGAACAACCATTTCTCTCTATTAATACAAATATTGGGGCTACTAGATATACCTATAACACATCCCTTCCCATTTCCCTCCCCTTAACCACAATATTACCTACTATATCTAGTGGGGACATGAGATATGTTTTCAAACTAGTATTCTCTAAAATTTAATAAACTATTTCCACATTCTCAATGGGAACAATAAATACTTCAACTCAGTTACATGTTTCAATGCCTACATAAACACAAGTCATTTTTTCATCCCCTTTAGTGGATTCTCATACCTCAAATCTTAATCCCAATGGGTCTACAGTATAAACTCTTCTCCAAGTTATTAAAAAATTGGAAGATAAGGCTACCAACATTGAACAAAATTATTTGAAATCAACCCATGATATTGATTCACAAGATGTATTTCCAGTTCTCTATCACTTGAGACATATTTTAACCTTTTTCCAACTAGTTTTGTGACACCCAAGTTCATATTTAATGATGTAAAAGGTGATCCTAAACAACATCTCTAATCTTTCTATGCAACATGTCTTTATTATGCTTTAAATGATAAAATTTTAACCACATTATTTCTAAGGAGCCTAAATTAATATTATTTAAGATGGTTATATGACTTACCAATCTAATTAGTGAAAGTATTCAAACTCCTAATGGACCAGTTTTCAACACATTTATCTATCAACATCACTAAAAAGATTTCAGATGCATAAATTGATAAGGTCAAATAAGAAACCAATGAATATGTTTTGAGATACAAAATAATGTTATCCAAAATGACAAATATAATGGTAGACAAAGAGAATCAATATATCTGTAATAAAAAAAGTATTTCCCCATTACATGAGTTTATTATTTTCAAGAAGTTCAGAGCTTTTAATGACTTATGTCATATTGTCTGATATCAAGAAATGAAACTTATTTCCTTGAACAAGCTTATGTAGAAAACACATTGAATACATCTTCTACTAAGTTTCATATCAAACCCAGCTATAAGGTAAAACATATAGAACCTAAAATGGAAACACCTAAAAGGTTAATGCAATGTCACAATAATCTAATCAACTCATCTTATCCAATGCACCTAAGAGATAATTTACATGATTACCTAAGCCTTCAACTTTGATACTTAAGAAGCTTTTGGAGTGTCATTTTATACCTCTCTCTCCTCCCATAGAGGTTGATATGATTTGACCTATACCAAAATGATATGATGTTAATTCATATTGTGACTATCACTAAAGCCAAGGGCATTCAAAAAACATTTGTTATACCTTAAAAAATAAGATTTGAGACCTTCTTGATAACCAACATATTATATTTGATGGTCCTTCAAAGGATTTAGGTTCACAACCTAGTGACCATCAAAATTAGAATATATTTAACAATAATTTACAAGATCAATCTAAGAAGGATTTAGAAGTGTAAATGGCATATAATGCACATCCTCCTTCATCACATAATGTTCACCCATTAAATGGGATTATTATCACTTATACACACATAGTACCACCTATGGTTCAGAGATCCACTATTTCATTTGATGATAATGGAATATTAGATGATGACTCAGATCTTCATTCATTCTTAATTATAGCATACCTTGATCATCAACCTATACATAGTGTTATGATCAATAATAGTGGTAGTGATAATGTGTGTACCATGATATTACTTACATATTTAGGATATACACATGATGATTTATACCCTTTGATCAAAATGGTCAGAACATTTGATAGGACATCATAACATATTATTGGTGATATTGATTTACCTTTATAAGTTAGTATATCACATGTGGTTACTACCTTTTTAGTTATACCATACACGAGAGTCTATGATATGTTATTAGGATGACATTGGATACATAAAATCTATGCACTACCTTCCACAGTGTATGGGTGTGTTAAATACATTCATACCAACAAGGTAGTCAAAGTGTAAATAATTTTATATGAACATACACCTAAAAAAGAGAAGTTTATTCAAAAATAAGTAATTTAAAAACCTACTAAGGTTAACTATCTGTAAAAAGGTAAGCAATAGTCAATCTCATTTCCTAGGTAGCATATACTTAAGAGACCATTACATTATAGATACATAGTGGATTCCATGAAATCTTCATCTACACCTACATGGTCCACCTAATTGATAAGTGAAAATAAACATGTTCCAATTAAAATTGTACTTAATAAACCACAAAGAACTAAATAATGGGTTCTATGAATACCTACTCTGTATATTACATCTTCATGATAGCATAGTCCTATGATACATATGTAGAGTACCATAAATTCTATAGTTATAAATATGACACCTATACATGATCCTTGGTATTATTACCAGTTTGATCTACCATATTATGAGTTAAGAGATGCATGTGAGCATATCTTAGATGGAATCATAGGTTAAATATATTTTTGTTTCAAAATATTGCAAAAACAAAATACAAAAACATTAAAAATAAATAAAAAAATATTCAACATTCACATTTTCTATCTCCTAACATCTATGTTGTTTACCTTATGTTAGTACATAACATGTAGTTTTTATACACATATGTTTCATGATTAATGGAGTGTGATATAGGTATAACCTAGACCCATGATACTTTCATATATAGATATTGGACCTTTCCTCTTCCCACATGATATACTATGTTGGAGGCATCTAATTCTATGATCATGATTGATACAGGTTACATTACTTTATGATCATTTCTACACTATCATGTTTAAATTATATGTTAATTATTACACATGCCTATATTCATGATTAAATAATTCATAATGTAATTTATATTTTATGTTATATGACATTTTTTATAACACATACATGCAATTACTAGTATGGTACGTTTATGTTGGTTGCTTATACTTAATTTATTCAAATTCTTACCTCCTTCAGTGTATTTTTCTTACTTGATATTGTCTTGATTTTGGAACATATGAACATGTTGTTTCCTTATTGTCCCCAATGCCATTTTATGTTAATTTATATTTGGACATTTAAATATTTCATTCCTTCAAGTGTGCAACATTTGAATATGTTTCTTGTTTGTGGTCTCCTGAGACCCCTTTTGTGTGACATTGAGTGTTCTTATGTGTATGTTTGATTGTTTGATAATATTTTACTATTAATTTATAGATGTTGACATGATATCTATCATGCATATTAGGGCTTGTTTTAATCACATACTGTGAGCTTCATTGGTATATCTACTTAGACATACTACTCCTATATGTTACATTATTCATACACAAATTATATAGTTATATTATCATTGTAAGGTAAGGTAAATACCAAATTCTATTTCCATAACATCAAAATGGGGGGCATGTCATAGAGACATAACCTCCACACTTATATAAATTTCAGAATTTTAATATTTTCACTACATTTTACATGATTTAGATATATACTTGGGTCAAAATCCTACACATTACACTGATTTTTACAGATTTGGGATAGAGTTTATCATATTTGTGATAGATATTATACAAAATTATATATAATAATTTAAATTTTGATATATAATTAAGCTTGAGACACATTATATGTGCATATCCCATGCAATTTTATTAAAAATTGAAAATACATATCCAAACATACTTACTAAGAAGCATCTATACTCTATTAAGAAGCACCATTTTTAGCTTTTTTTGGCTTAAATTAGTTGGTTCTTTTTAATATTTTGGTTGATATTCAATTACCTCAATGTAATAACACTACTTCCAATTTGCAGGTTGAGTTGGTTATACCACTTGAATTGAATTTTATTTTAATATCACTTGAGTTGTGCAATTGAGATGTAAAGATCTTAATGATCATGTCACTACTCAACCTTGCACCAAATTGGGGGAAAAAATTACCTTCAAATATATATATTCAAATAGCCAAGGTTTAGTTTTAACCTCTCTTAGTTCAAATGATTCATAAGGAAGCATCTTTACCAAGTTAAAATACAAAGGGGAAACATGGTTGCATTAACACACAGGTGTACTCCCTCACTCTCTTTCTTTTCAAACATTTAAATTATGTAAAATTTTAGATTATATTCATTTGATTTATATTGTAACATGCTCTTAATTATAGTTTATAAACCAAAAAAAATTCAAATTGGCTCAAACAAAGGCAAGGTGTGTTATACATACCCATTTATGTATTTCTTTCCTTTAACCTAGAAATTTCACCTTTATACATTATTATATTACAGGGGGGTATAAATATTAAAATATGATTTATATAAAATCTCAATATTTTAAAATTAAAAATTACATATTAGGTCTCTACCCTTCAGTTTTAGGCCTCCCTATTGTCTAAAGGATCAATTTCACCATCTCATTGTGCCTAACTACTTATCTTATGGTCCAATCCAGTCATTTATGATGACCCAAATCTCCTACACTATAAAAAAATATTAAATATTAATATATATCCTTCACTATCATTTTTATATCCTTGACAACTTCTAAGTATATCAATTGCATCCCACACAGGGACACTTGCATTGATGCAATTGTCTAGATTATTATCAAGTGTCTAGCCCTAAAAATTCATCTAATCTAAAAGTATTTCAAATCTTATGCATTAGTGGGAATGGTGAGATGCACATTGAGGGATTTAACAATAATATCACTAGGAATAATGGTTGGATATTTATTTAGAATAATGGCTATTTTAGGTATCTTGTCTATTGGCTACTTACAAGAACAAGGTATCAAGATATGAGGAAACCAAGTTATGATATTAGGAGGAATATTGGATGTTTTTATTTTAAGTTTAATCTTATCAATTTAATCATTTTTAAAATCAAGGAGGTTTGGTGTGATGTTTCCCTCAAACTCAAGGTGACCATTATAGCATCTAACTAAATCGACATAAAATTTGAAACTAATACACATGAAAAGGATTACTCAAAAGTGTTTCAAGGGTAGGTATTTAAGAGACACCATGTTGTTGTAATTATTCATATTTCCAAATTTAGAATCACCTTAAATTGTATAAATAGATCCTAAATATGGGAATTTGATGCATTAACATGCAAAATAATTAATGGCCTTCATGCACTAAGTCTAAGAGTGGCCAAACAAGATATTATAAGATAAGGTGAATTAAAACTATAAATTTTACCTTAACCATAAAATAAAGTAATGTGATAGGAATTCAAATACATCTAATGGGTACATTTTTCTTCAATCATATACTTGGCATGTGTTGCAGATGGACTTGGAGTTGTCTTTAGAATACTAGAATGATTTAATGAATTCCAAAAAGGTGACACAAGTACTTAAACTTCATCTATGAGGGTTTTATTGACTTTGACATCATTAATTTTAATTTTATAAAAGAGAGGAGGGTCATCCACATGAATAATGATTTCATTAGGAATCATTACTTGGATCAGAAGTTTCAAAGACAAATATCGGTCTTATTTTCTATCAATTTAGATATGTATATATTTGTTGTTGCATTTATACCATACTTGAAACTAGGTAAAGTGGGTTATTATCTCATAATTGTTGGTTGAAAAAATATTCATAATAAAGAGAGTTTACATCAGTGAAAATTTTAGTGGTCTATAAAAAAATATTGGAGGTTTATAGGTGAATCAATTTTGAAATGGTGACAAATCATTATGGAAGATGTATAATTGTGCAGGAAAATCATGTGGTGGAATGCAACGAATCATGTAGAGAATGACATAGTTACTACCAAATTTTGAATGACAATTTTGCTACTGAACAAAATCATATTGTAAAATAATATCAATGTTATAAAATGGTAGCTATGCTATTGAATGATAATTTTTCTTCTAAGTGACAACATTTTGTCTAATGGTAGCAATTCTAGAGAATGATAACTATGTTATTGAATGATAGGGTTATTACTGAGTGACAATATGTTATCGAAAAATACCTATTCTATCAAATGATATTATTTCTATTGAGAAATAACATGATATCCAATGGTAGCAATGCTATCAAATGATAAAATTTCTATCACTTGATATCATACTATCAAATGATAGTAATGCTGGTGAATGGAAGTTATGCTATCGAATGATAATATTTTTATCACTTGACAACATGTTATTAAATGATAGCAATAGTGGTAAATGATAGATATGATATCAAATGAAAACATTGATATTGCCTAACAACATGTTATCAAATGAAAATAATGATGGAAAATGGTATCTATGATGTCAAATGACAAAATTGCTATTGTTTGATAGCATGTTATCATTTGATAGTAATATTATTGAACGGAATCTATGTTGTCACTTGACAAAATAACTATCATTTGGAAAATGAATGGTATCATAGCTATCAAATGACATTCTAGATGATTATCTGAATGTTCCATATGGCTATCTAAATACTTTAGATGGTTATATGAATGATCTGGACAATCATCTAAATGCTCCATAAAATCATTTGAAATTATCAATAGGAGACAATAAATAGTGGAAATTTGCATGGGATAGAGTGGCATATATTTTATTGATATGAGAAAAATACTTATATATATGGTAATTTTATTTCAACATGGGGTGAGACAACCTTAAAAACAAATTTTATTTTAAAATAAAGGTGATTTATCCATATTGTTGACCCCAACAAATCACTAAAATCAAATTCCTAAAACTGAAATATTCATGAACTAATGAAAATTCACCACTTAAATTTTCCTTGGTTTGCATTAATTTATTTTTATATTTAGTAGAGGTAAGCTCAATTAAAGGAATATTAATAAGGATATTTGATATTTATTCAATGGGATCCAATTCTTTGAGGTTATGGCAAGTTAAAGATGACTATAACTAAGAAACAAAGATATACACAACATAAGTTTAACTTTAGGAAATAAAGAAACTAAATTTAGCCAAGTTTCATCATGTTTTTATGGTATTAAAAATATTTATATAGAATATTATGTTACGATTGAGTATATCAACATAAGCAATACAATTTAGAGACCAAGAAACTACATCAAACGGATGACTTTATTGTAGAAATATGATACTATATCAGCATAGACACAAAATACTATATTATAATAGATAAAAATGACCATAATGGAATAGAAATAGATGACTATATTGACATTGGATATATAAATACATAATAAAATATTTTACTAGCAATGGTGATATAGTTGGATTACCAAAAATATGTTGAACTACATAGGCATGGAGGAGTTATTTAGTGTTTCTTTTTTTTTAAATTATAAAGGTTTGAAAGTATCAAAGACTTAAATATGACCTACATGATATTCTTGAACAATTATGTAATCTTGAGGAGGTATATAGTATAATATTGAGTGTTGTGGGAAGAATCAATATTAGAGATAATTTGTTTCATGAAATTTATGTTATCCTAGTTTTCTGTGTTAGTGGAAGGATTACGGATAACTAAAATTTATAAAACATTAGTGGATGGAGATAAATAAGGCAAATTTTTTGGTTTCAAATATTATTTATGGTACTATGGAAATATTTAGTGTTAATTCATATTAATTTAGCACATTTTTCTTATGTTAACTAATTTAGTTCAAGTTTGGAAATATGGTCCTTTTTTATTACTTCTACCTTACTAAATTATATTGTAATATATCATCTGAATAACATTGATGTGTGTGTGTGTGTGTGTGTGTGTGTGTGTGTGTGTGTGTGTGTGTGTGTGTGTGTGTGTGTGTGTGTGTGTGTGTGTGTGTGTGTGTGTGTGTGTGTGTGTGTGTGTGTGTGTGTGTCTTGAATATCATGTGTGTATAATAGATTTTTCCCATGTGGGCCCATGATTTAATAACCACATTGTTATGAAAAACCCACCCCCTAGGGATAAGATATAATCAATATAACATCTATGATATATTTTCCTAATATGAACACAAAAAATATAAATTTAAATAATCATGAATAATTTTACTGATGTGGGAAGAATATATAATAAATATAGCATCAATGATAGTTTTTTCCATTTGGGCATAATATATACCACTGTAAATCATGTCCAATATTTCTTCCTCAATTGATGTAGCACATATATCATGGAAACTTAGGCAAATAATGAATACATTCTGCATGATATGGATTGTTTAAACATTAAAACTATGAAAGACCTAAATATGACAACCATTGTAGATGTGTCAAATACAAAAAACATAGAGCAAACACTTTAGATAATAGATTCATTACAAGCACAATGTAAACATAATAAGAGGCACATTAGACATGATATAAATATGATAAAGATAACAATGAATATAGTGTTAACATATAAATTTATTGAAGTCACATCACATGTGTAGTAATAGAGATAATATTAGAACCAAGTCAATAATTTTTAAACATATAATTTTTTAGTTTGTGGAGCTAAAAGCTTCACTGATGCAAACATGGAGGAGGTTGTTGAGAGGTTGCTGAGTTGCAGAGCAACCAACGCCAGTCTGATCAACCAATGTTGGTCATATCCAGTGAGTAGAACAACTAACATCGATCATGTATCGACCGACGTCGATCGCCTGTGCGGTTCCAAAACTGCTAGTTCACGGACAGTTTGTTAACGAGCTAGTTGTTTACATGTTAAAGGCTAATTTTAGTCTTGGAGCTATGGATCTAATTATTGTAATTAGATGTCTAATTATTGTTTGCATGAGATCTATTTAAGAGACTCATAGGCTGTATTGTAAAGTGTGAGGGATCAAAGCAGGGATTCCTTAGGTGCTAGATAGAGAGAGCAAGCTTGGCTCCTTATAGTGCCATAGTGCCAAGTGTGTATGATCAGGTAGATCTGTGGGAGAGCAAGGTCTGGTAGAAGATCCACAGGGGTGCTGATTTGGAGGACAAGGGTTATTCATGGTATGTAAGATCAGGTTGGTCTACAGGTGTGCAATATCAGGTAGAAGATCTACATATGGTAAGTAAGGTCAGTTGATCTGCAAGTGTGTGTGTGTGCAAGATCAAGGTTTGTAGGTGTGCAAAACCAGGTTGATTTTCAAGTGTGAAAGATTAGAGAGGTCAGAAACACAATAGGTAGCAAGATCAGGTGAGATCTACATGGAGTACATTATGTACTTGTTTATACTAGCAATATTGTTACTAACTAGTGAACTAGTAGTATTGTTACTAGCTGGTGGAGGTGAACAACAACTCTGTGTTTGAGTTGTTTTTGAGACCATAATTGAAAGAGTGAGCTCTTGAAGAGATTTATTGTTTATGCCTTAGAGGTGTGGGAGCCCTAGAGGAGTGTAAGGAAGAAGACTGTGGCATCTTCTTTGTTGTATTTTCTTTTGGAAGAGTATTAATACAATTGGGTATTGTCTCTCATATTCTGTGTTGTTTCTGATTTCTAGTTACTTATTTCTTCTAGTTAAATTCTATGTTTAATTACTTGTATATGGTAATCAATTGTGCTTCCTAGGTCTTGACAAGTGGTATCAGAGTTGCTTGTGGTTCTAGATTCTTGACAAGTGGTATCAGAGCTAAGGTTGCAGGGAGCAGGTTTGTGTTTGATTACAGGTCACTCTCAAGGGTTTCTGATTGAGTGGGAGTAAAGAAATGGCAAAAGAAATTACATTAAGAATGGAGTAATTCAAAGGCATGAATGGTCAATTACGGTGTTATGGAAAGGAAGAGTAGGTAAAGAAAAAATTTTGGTTGATAGCGGATCAGCATAAAAGGAATGAAGCAGTTGTTGCAGGTATTGTTGCATGGGTTGCTCTTATATGTTCCTTGGATAAAATAGAATCTTGGTTTATAGATTTTGTTGCCTCTTTCCATGTAGCCCCAAATAGAGGGGTTGGTGAGCCTTGTCAAAGTATTGGCAAAGGGGAAGTGTGGCTGAAATTGCAGACGGCCAACACATGGGTGTTGAAGGAGGTCATGCAGGTCCCAGTTCTAAAGATGAGGCTAATTTCTTTAGGAAATTTGGGTGATGAGAGATGCAAAGAAACTCTCACAATGGATGCACTTTAATTAGCAGGTGGTAAGAAAGTAGGTATCCTTTATCTATCTACTTATATTACTGATTCTTATTCTATTGTGAAGACATGGCTTTGTAGGCTTGGTCACATGGGCAAGGAGATACATGTTCTTAAGAGGAAGTCAGATGTGTTTGAAAAACTTAAGAACTAGAAATCCTTGGTGTTTATGGAGGAGATGATGGATAGAGATCAGTGGATGGGGCTAGATACTTCTGAGCAAGATAGTTTGAACAGGGTTTTGATTCAAAGTAAGCTCACGGGTAAAAAGTCATCACTCACAAGAAAACATAGTTACCGGCATCGATCAAGAGGAACTGACATCGATCAGATAGGTACTGACATCATTCATGTGTAGACAGGCAAAGTTGGTAATGTCAGGTGGGTGGACACTGACATCGGTTGGGTAGACACTAGCGTCGATCAAGAAACTAACATCGATAGTTAGGTTAGTCACAAGGAACCGACGTCAGTCAGGTGCAAACTAGGAGATGACTGACATCAGTCACTGATAGAATGAATTTTGGGCAAACAGTAAGCTATCAAGGAGTCTCAAATGCCCATATGGAGTACTGAAAGGGTAAGTAAGCCTCAAATTTGTTATTCCCCTTCTTTACACTACTTGTTGCTCACTGATGGTCAAGAACTAGGAATTTTTAAAGAAGCAGAGTAGGTAAGATCTAGGAAATAGTGGGAGAATGGCATGGATTCTTTAGAAGAGAACCAAATGGTAGATTTGGTAGAGTTTTTAGCTAGGTTAAAGAAGAGAGGGAATGGACACGTGAGATGGAAGGCCAGGTTATATGGTCTTGAGAAAGCTACAAGACAGTGGTACAGGTTTGACAGGTGTATGACAAAGCATAGCTTTAGTCATTGTCATTGTAACCATTGTGTTTATTTTACTAGGTTGGATGATGATTGCAACATTATCCTATGACTGTATGTTGTGTGTATGCTTGTTGTAGGGTCACACATGCAGGGAGTTGTTGAACTAAAGGTAAAGTTAGTTTAGTGGTATGTCATGAAGAATTTGGGAGCAGCAAAATTCTTTGGCATGAGTATTCCTAAAGACAGGGAAGATCACACGTTGATGTTGTCTCAAGATGATTGTGTGAAGGTAGTGTAGGATGTAGAATGGCAAGCACACCTATGGATGGACAATTCACAGAACAGGGTCCCTAATCACATGATGAGGTTGAGTACATGTGTACTCCCTGATATTGCCCCAGCAATTGGATTTGTCAGTAGGTTTGTGGCCAATTCAGGAAGGAAGCACTGAAGAGCAGTTCAGTGGGTTCTCAGGTATCTGAGAGGGACCAGCAGTAGGGATTCATGCTATGTAGGGTCAGGCACTTCGGATATGGCAGGATACTTGGATGACAGGAGTTACACCACAGGATGTGTGGTGGCTGGTCTTCAAGATTGAGCTTGAAGAGGGATACAAGCTAGGAAACAAATTAGATGGTGTATAGGTATAGGTACAGTGTAGCTATTTATCTCCAAGTGGGAGATTGTTAGGTTGTGGAGCTAAAAGCTTCACTGATGCAAACATGGAGGAGGTTGCTGAGTTGCAGAGCAATCGATGTCAGTCTGATCAACTGATGTTAGTCATATCCAGTGAGTAGAGCAAACAACATTAGTCATGTATCGGCTAACGTCGGTCATCTCTAGCTAGACAGGGACTGACGTCGGTTGCCTGTGTGGTTCCAGAACTGCTAGTTCACAGATAGTTTGTTAACAAACCAGTTGTTTGCATGTTAAAGGCTAATTTTAGTCTTAAAGCTGTGGATCTAATTATTGTAATTGGATGTCTAATTATTGTTTGCATGAGATTTATTTAAGAGACTCATGGGCTGTATTGTAAAGCGTGAGGGATCAAAGCAGGGATTCCTCAGGTGCTAGATAGAGAAGCAAGCTTGGCTCCTCATAGTGCCATAGTGCCAAGTGTGTATGATTAGGTAGATCTGTAGGAGAGCAAGGTCTGGTAGAAGATCCATAGGGGTACTAATTTGGAGGACAAGGGTTCTTCATGGTATGTAAGATCAGGTTGGTCTATAGGTGTGCAAGATCAGGTAGAATATCTACATGTGGTAAGTAAGGTCGGTTGATCTGCAGGTGTGTGTGTGAGAGAGATCAAGGTTTGCAGGTGTGCAAAACTAGGTTGATTTGTAGGTGTGCAAGATCAGAGAGGTCAGCAACACAATAGGTAGCAAGATCAAGTGAGATCTACTTGGAGTACATTGCATACTTGTTTGTACTGGTAGTATTGTTACTGACTGGTGGACTGGCAGTATTGTTATTGGCTAGTGGAGGTGAACAACAACTCTATGTTTGAGTTTTTTTTGGGACCGTAATTGAGAGAGTGAACTCTTGAAGAGATTTACTGTTTATGCCTTAGAGGTGTGGGAGCCCTAGAGGAGTGTAAGGAAGAAGACTGTGGCATCTTATTTGTTGTATTTTCTTCTGGAAGAGTATTAATACAATTGGGTATTGTCTCTCATATTTTGTGTTGTTTCTAATTTCTAGTTACTTATTGCTTCTGGTTAAATTTTGCGTTTAGTTGCTTGTATATGGTAATCAATTGTGCTTCCTGGGTCCTGACAAGTGGTATCAGAGCTATTTGTGGTTCTAGATTCCTGACATAATTAAATGATATTAAACACTTTAATACATAGCATACGCATAAAATTCATATCAAACATTGAAGTCATATAAAAAAATAAGAACCACATAATACAATTAAATCATTTAACGAGGTCAAAAATTGAAGATGTGGAACATATTGGAGGAAAAATAATTGTGAATAAATAAATGTGTATATGGTAAGACACATAGTAGTCATATTAAACATGATTACAGAAATCAATACATGCATTTTTATAGCACATAAATAACATCAAAAAAATAATAAACATAAGTTAATATATAATGTATATCATATATATCAAGTAATCAAAATAATATAAATATCATGTAAACACATCAAATAGTTACAAGAATTCATATGTATAATCATATTAGGCACATATAAATAATCATGCACATGATATAAGCATTGAAAACATATGAATATAAATTAAATAAGAGCTAGTTATGGAGTCTATAAATGTTTCAATTTTTGCTAAGATTTTCCCCCAAGTAAATGTGGGTTGTTACCCAAAGCTATTTTTAATCCAAAATCATGAATCTATAAATTGTTGAAAATAAAAACATTCATCTACTTTGATATTATCATAAAAACCATATAAGAAAACAAAGAGATAAATCCTATATCTATAGGGGGGAAAAAACATAAAGTGTATACCATAAAAAATTCATGTTGTAAACAATATTTCAAAAAAATAAAGAAATAAAATATGTTATATCAAGCATATATTTTTTTTTCATAAGGTAATTATACTCACATAAAAGGTAAAAGATGCAAATAATTTGGATCATAAGAAAATATATCACTATGGTTCAAAGATTTTTTTTTTTTGAAAAATAATACATACATGGCTATGTTTATAAGTTGATGGATGTAAAATAGTAAGGGATAATAGGAGATAGATAAATGACTATATTATCAAGAAAAATTGTATACCTATCTTTGAAACATGTGTTATACTTGAAATATCTTGAGAGTGGTCCATTGTAGACTTCTTAAATTGAATAGTAAAGGAACTTATTTTCCAAATAATAGATTGGAAAATATTTCTACTATTAATAATGTTGGGATGAGTGATTGTACCTAAATGTTTGTTATTCACATTACATTATATATTAATAATTATTACATGTCCTAAATCATTCATATGTTCATTAGTATAATCACTATGTGGCATGTCATAATTTTAATAACCAGTTCCTTGAATTTTTTAGTATTTGAAATAATAGGACCACTATAACATATCTTTTGTAGATATCTCAAACCAAACACATATTTTTCTTTTTTTATTTGTGTAATATTATTTATTGTATCTTTTGCATGAATTATTTTTTGTGGCATTGGTTTCTAACCTTTGTCCATTATTTTACATCTTAAATAGGTGCATTAAAATTAAGAAGCCTATAAAATAATTTAAAAATATATTATTATGTAACTATGTGACCATTTTCTTCATACACTTTATCATATTCCTAATCCCATATAATGAATAGTGTTCAATTTGTTGGAAATATTGTCATTGATGTCAAAGGTCTACCATTATTGGTGATAAAGGCCCCATTGCATTTAATGTTGTTTATCTTGGCTAATGTGAGTTAATATTTATTTAATATTAACAAATATATTTTTGGTTGCATATGAGACAAAAGGAGGGCCCATGGAGAAGTCAAAGAGCAATGGGATAAAGACAAAAGAAGGATGGGATGCATTTTCCCATGAAGAGTCATCTTGGGGAATACCAAGAGTCACCAAGTGAAGACAAAAGAGTAAGGGCACAATTTCTCATGAAGGGACACTTTGAGGAATACGAAAAGTCACCAAAGATAAGGACAAAAGTGGGAAGGACGTTTTTGGTCATGAAGGGTCACTACATGACTTTTCAAAGGCTTGAATATGAAGGGTCATACAAGTTTGGCACCATTTTCCATGAGGATTGAAGGGTCACAAAGGGGGAAGGCCAAAGGTCATTTGAAAAGCAATCTAATAAAGGCTTGAGAAGCCATTTGAACATATGAGAGATAGAGGTTGAGTTGATATTGTAATATCTAGCTTAGAAGAGCAATTGTGAGATAAATATGATTTGTATTTATTATATCTAGCTTCAAAGAGCAAAGGTGAGAGAGAGGAAAGAGATGTTGTATTGATCTATCATTTATTGAAATAACAAAATTGAGAGATAGGTGTGTGGTATACATAAAAGGGTTGGTGCTCCTGTGGGTTGGTGCTCGACAAAGGGGTTGGTGCTCATGTGGGTTGGTGCTCACAAATAGTAGTTGGGTTGGTGCTTGGCAAAGGGTTGTGGTGCTCCTGTGGGTTGGTGCTCATGAATAGTAGCTGGATTGGTGTTGGGCAAAGGGGTATGGTGTTCCTGCAAGCTTGGCTTGCGAATATTGTTTGGGTTTTTGTGTTAGGGTGTGGAGCTAAAAGCTTCACCTTAATGCAAATAGAAGGAGGATGCTAAGTATGCAGTCACCGGCATCGGCAGGATCACCGACGTCGATCAGTGGATAGTGCAAAATGAAATTGACCTCAATAGTAGTCGGCCAACGTTGGTCACCTCCAGTCAGACAGGGACTGACGTCGATCTCCTGTGGTGGTTCCAAAACTGCTGTTGATGAATAGTCAGTTAAGTGAACAAGTTGTTTGCATGTTAAAGACTAGTTTGAGTCTTGAGCCATAAGTCTAATCATTGTATGCATGAGATCTATATAATAGACTCATGAGCTATATTGTTAAGTGTAGAAATCAAGTGTAGAACTTGGAGAGTTCTTCCCATGGTAGAATCAAGTAGGATTTTTCATGTATGTAAGATCAGGTTTGATATGCAGGGTGTTGCAAGATCATGGTGGAGATCTACATGTGATAAGTAAGATCAGGTTGGTCTACAGGGGTGTGTGTATGCGAGGGTCAGAAGGATATCGGTGGGGGAGCAAGATCCAAGGTGACAGCAATACATCAAGGAGCAAGATCATGGTGAGATCTACTTGGAGTACCGGTTCGTACTCGGTTGTACTGGCAGTACAATGAGGTGAACAACAGCTTGTGTTAGCTATGTGTTATGACCTATTGAGAGAAGATTACTCTTGAGGGAAGATTACTATAAGCCCACGAAGTGGAAGAAAGAGTGTGATCTCTTTGTTTTAATTTCCTTATATAATGATTTGAATACAATTGTGTATTGCCTCTCACATTTTGTGTGTTTTCTCATTGATAGTTATTTGTTCTTCTGGTTATTTCTGCATCTTAAGTTGCTTATACATTGGTAATCATGTGTGCTCTTAATTCTGACAAGTTGTGTCAAAGCTTTGGGGAACCTAGGTCCAAACCTTAACAATTTGCTCATTCATATACTTGAGATTGTTCTCCATAGTTTTCTCAAAATGATTGTTTATTTTTCATTTTTTTTACCCATAAATAGCTAGCAAGCTAGTTTTCTATTTAGGCCCATTTTATAGATTTAGATACCTGGAATGCTAGTTTTCTACCGAAAAACTACATTCCCACATTGGGTTTCCACATTATATCTGGTGTCTCTCTCTATCTTGTGTGGTGTTTATTGTTTGAGTTTTATTGCATATCTTGAATGTTTGATTAAGTGAAATTTAGTTAAAGGAAAGTTTTATAAGATATATGATATACTGATTCACCCCCCCCCTCTCAGTATATCCCATGCTTAATAATTGGTATCAGAGCAGGTTTCTTTTTGAAATTTTTTACAACTTGAAGGTAGATCAGGAAAGCACGATGGTTGGGTCACAAGAAGGATTTTCTACAAATAAGGCACCTTTGTTTGATGGGATGAATTATGCTTTTTGGAGCATGAGAATGAAGGTTTATTTGATGGCTCTTGGATTTGACATATGGAAAGCAGTGGTAGAGGAATATGAAGAGCCACAGACATCTACAATTACTCCATCAAAAAATAAGGCAAGTGAATGTAATGCCAAATATTTAAATGTTATTTTATGTGGTTTATGTGAATCTTAATTTGTTAAAGTTATGCAATGTAAATCTACTCATGAAACTTGGGTAAAACTTGAGAATATTTACAAAGGTGATGGAAAGGTTCAGCAAGCTAAGTTGTAGACTTTTAGAAGGCAATTTGAAAGTTTGAAGATGGAAGAAGAAAAAGATATAGCAAGTTATCTTTTATGAGTTGATCAAATCATAAATAAGATTTAAGGTCTTGGAGAAACATTGGATGAGTCAATGGTGGTGCAAAAGGTTTTGAGATCTATACCAATGAAATATGATGCAAATTTTTTGGCAATCGAGGAGATGAAGAATTTAGCCAAGCTAAAGATGGATGAGCTTCATGGTATTCTCATGGCATATGAGATGCAGACAGAACAAGATAAACCCTCAAAGAGAGAAGTAGTTTTCAAGACATCAAATAAGGAGAAAGCTAAGATTCAAGAATCAAGTGATAGTTTCAGTGATGATGAAGATGACAATGGAGCACTTTTCATTCTTAAGCCAAAAAGAGGAATAGGTAAATATAAAAAAAAATTACCTTTTAAATGTTTTAATCGTGGAAAGATTGGACATTTTTCAGCTAGATGCCCAAATAAGAGTAATGATGAAGAAGAAGAAGAAGAAGAAAAGCCTACATAAAAGAAGAATTTCAAAGGCAAATCTAAGAAGGGATTCAAGAAGAAGAGCCTGTATTCTAAGGATCCTAGCTCAATCAAAGATAGTGGAGTCAGTGATTCAAAAGAAAAAGAGATTCTATTCGTGGCCATACATGAAGGTGATCAAGAAAAAGAAGAGGAGGAAGCTGAAGTGAATATGGAAGGAGAGCTCATTTGTGCCTTAGAAGAGTTAGAAGCTGTTCAGAAGAAGAATCAAAGATTAAAGTGCCAGATCAAGAAAAATGAACAAGAGTCAAAGGAAATGATTGAAGATCTACAAGCACACTTTGAAGAATCCAAGAAGAATGAAGAAGATCTCACAGCACAGTTGAAAATAGAAAGAAAAGAATGTCAAAGGTATGTTATTGAAATTGTTAGGTTGTGGAGCTAAAAGCTTCACCAAGATGCAAACAGAAGGAGTTACAGAGGTTGTGAAGGTTGCAGAGAGTTGTAGAATGAGTTGTAGGGCAACTGACATTGATCTGATCAATTGACGTCAGTCAGATAGTAGTGAACAAGCAATTGACGTCGGTTACCAGTTGACTGACATCGGTCAGGGAGGAGCTGACGTTGACAGCTTGTGCATGAACATGTAGTTTACATGTTGATTTTGAAGAGTCTATTTTTGGACTGTTAGTTTGCATGTTAAAGGCTAATTATAGTCTTAGAGTTACATGTCTAATTATTGTAATTAAGATAGTCTAATTATTGTAAGCATGAGATCTATATATGGACTCATGGGTTGTATTGTAAACTAGAGTGCTAGAGAGTAAGAGAGCAAAATAAGCTCCTTCAAAGAGAGGAGAGCTATGGTGCGTTCCTCCTAGTGCCATAGTACCAAGTGTGGGTGTTGGTTTGGAGAATCAGAAGGGTTCTTCATGTTTGTATGATCTTGGTCAGAAGGTGTGCATGGCTTCTTTTGGAGATCTACAATGGTGAGTAAGGTCTAGTGATTTGCAGGTGATAGTAGAGAGTAGGAGATCTACTTGGAATACAGTTATGTACTTGGTGTACTGGCAGCGTGTTACTGACTGGTGGAGGTGAACATCAATTTTGTATTTGAGTTGTGTGTTGGGACTGAGAGAGAGAGGGAAGAAGGTCTTGAGGTGTGGTGAGCCTTTGAGGTGGAAGAAGAAGTGGCATCTTCTTTATTGTATTTTCTTTTGAGTGATTATTAATACAATTATGTATTGTCTCTCACATCCTGTGTTGTTTCATATTTCTAGTTACTTATTGATTCTAGTTAAATTCTGTGTTTAGTTGCTAATACAAGAGGTAATCATATGTGCTCTAATTGAGGAGCAAGATCCTAACAAGTGGTATCAGAGCTTTTGGTTGGATTGACTAACAGGTGGTTTAGATCTGGTAGTGTTTTTGATTACAGGTCACTCTTAGGGGTTTCAGATTGAGTGGGAGTATAGCAATGGTAGAAGAAAGTAAGCTACGAATGGAGAAAATGAATAGCATGAATGGTCTGATTGATGGAAAGAAAGAGCAGGTAAAAGGAGATTGTTGGTCGGTAGAAGATCAACGTGTAGAAGCAGATGTTGTAGGTGTTGTTGCACAAGTTGCTCTAGATAAAGTAGAATCTTTGTTTATAGATTCTTTTGCCTCTTTCCATGTAGCCCAAAATAGAGCATCTTTTCATAGGTATGTCTTTGGAGACTTTAGAGAGATTTATTTAGGGGTTGGTGAGCCTTGTCAAATTATTGACGAAGGGGAAGTGAAGCTAAAATTGCAGACAAATAACACACGGGTGTTGAAGAAGGTCATGCAGGTTCTAGTCTTGGAGATGAGTCTAATTTCTTTAGGAAAGTTGGGTGATGGGAGATGCACTGTAACTCTCACAGTGGATGCACTTGAATTATATGGTGGTAAGAAAGTAGGTATCCTTTATCTATCTACTTATATTACTGATTCACCTTCTGTTGCAGAGATGTGGCTTTGTAGGCTTGGTCACATATGTAGGAGGGAAATGCAAGTTTTTAAGCAGAGGTTAGATGTCTTTGACAAACTTAAGAACTGGAAAGCCTTGGTGTTCATGGAGGAGATGACAGATAGAGATCAACTGAGGGGACTGAATTATTCTGAGCAGGGCTATGTTGATTTGAACAAGGTTTTGATCCATGGAGAGATCGCGGGTAAAAAGTCATCACTCACAGGCGAACACAGGTATCAATGTCGGTCATACAGTAACCGACATCGACAACAAGAAGACCGATGTTAGTCATACAAGAACTGACGTCGGCAGAAGGGATATCGGTGTCGGCTAGGGAAACAACATCGAAAGTCAAGGTCAGTGCAGGGAACTGACATCGGTCAGATGCAGACTGGGAGATGGCTGAGATCGGTCACTAGAACGGATGGTGGGTAGACAGAAAGCTATCAACAAGTCTCAAACACCCATATGGAGGTTAGAAAGGGTAAGTGAACCTCATATTCATTGTTCACCTTTTTTATATTGCTTATTGATGGTCAAGAAATAGGAAGACGTGAAGAGGCAATGCAGGTAGAATCTAGAAATAGTGGGAGCTTGGCATGGATGAGGAGTGAGTCCTTGGAGAGGAACCAAATAGGTATTTATTGGTGGAGTTGTCAGCTAAAAGAAAGCACTGAGAGAGGGATGGATTCCCAAGTTAAAGAAGAGAGTGGATGGACACGTGAGATGGAAGGCCAAGGTATATGGTCTTGAGGAAGCTGTAGGACAGTGGTATAGGTTTTGACAGGTGGATGACAAAGTAGGGCTTCAGTCAATGTCAGTGTAACCATTGTGTTTGTCTTACTAGGTGGATGATGAGTCATGACATTATCTAGTTACTGTATGTGGGTGATTTGCTAGCAGGTTTGTACATACAAGGATTTGCTGAGCTAAGGGTAAGGTTAGTTCAGAGGTATGTCATGGAGAATTTGGAGCAGCAAAATTCTTTGGCATAAGAGTCATGGAAGATCATAGGTTGATCTCTAATGGGAGCTAATGTGAAGAAGGTGTTGGTGAGGTTCAAGATGCAGGATGCAGAATTGGTAAGCACACCAAGGGCTGGACAGTTCAAGCTTAGCTTAGAACAAGGTTTGAAATCACATGAGGTCTAGTGTAGACCTGAGTTTTCCCAAGCAATGGGAGTTGTCAGAGAGTTTGGAGCCAATTCAGGGAAGGAGTACTAGAGGGAAATTTAGTGGATTCTTAGGTATTTGAGAGGGATCAGTAGTAGGGATTCATGCTATGCAAAGTCAAGGTCTTCACTACATGGAGTTGTAGGTTCAGATGTGGTAGGTTACTTGGATGACAGGTATAGCATCACAGGTTGTGTGGTGGTTGGTCTTCAAGGTTGAGCTTGAAGAGGGATAAAAGCCAGGGAATAAATTAGATGGTGTACAGGTACAGGTATAGGTGTAGCTGTTTATCTCCAAGTGGGAGATTGTTAGGTTGTGGAGCTAAAAGCTTCACCAGGATGCAAACATGAGGAGTTACGGAGGTTACAGAGGTTGCAGAGAGTTGCAGAATGAGTTACAGGGCAACTAACGTTGGTCTGATCAATCAACGTCAGTCAGATAGCAGTGAAGAAGAAACCGACATCGATTACCAATCAGCTGACATTGGTTAGGGAGGATCCGATATCGACAGCCTGTGTGTGAACATGCAGTTTGCATGTTGATTCCAGAGAGTCTATTTTTGGACTGTTAGTTTGCATGTTAAAGGCTAATTATAGTCTTAGAGTTGCACATCTAATTATTGTAATTAAGATAGTCTAATTATTGTAATCATGAGATCTATATATAGACTCATGGGCTGTATTATAAACTAGAGTGCTAGAGAGTAAGAGAGCAAAATAAGCTCCTTCAAAGAGAGGAGAGCAATGGTGTGTTCCTCCTAGTGCCACAGTACCAAGTGTGGGTACTGGTTTGGAGAATCAGAAGGGTTCTTCGTGTTTGTATGATCTTGGTCAGCAGGTGTGCATGGTTTCTTTTGGAGATCTACAATGGTGAGTAAGGTCTAGTGATTTGCAGGTGACAGCAGAGAGAAGGAGATCTACTTGGAGTATGGTTATGTACTTGGTGTACTGGCAGCGTGTTACTGACTGGTGGAGGTGAACATCAATTTTGTATTTGAGTTGTGTGTTGGGACCAAGAGAGAGAGGGAAGAAGGTCTTAAGGTGTGGCGAGCCTTTGAGGTGGAAGAAGAAGTGGCATCTTCTTTATTGTATTTTCTTTTGAGTGATTATTAATACAATTGTGTATTGTCTCTCACATCCTGTGTTGTTTCATATGTCTAGTTACTTATTGATTCTGATTAAATTCCATGTTTAGTTGCTAATACAAGAGGTAATCATATGTTCTCTAATTGAGGAGAAAGATCCTGATAGAAATTGCCTCTTTAAAAGAAGATATTAATAAAGCAATCAGTGATAAAGTAGTCAGTGATTCAAAATTTGAAGATAGCACTAACATGTTAAATAAGATATTGAAAAGTCAAAAAGCATATTCAGATAAGATAGGGATCAGTTTTGAAAAGAAAAAGAGATATGATGAAGCTCTTACACAAGAGGAAATAAAAAGGGAAGAAGTGAAGAATACAGAGGACATTCCAAATAGAGAAGGCTGGAAGGAACAAAGCTACAAAAGGCAATCAGGTTAGAGATATACAGACAGGTCTTATTTTTATGGCTATTATTTTTATTGTAATGGATATGGTCACAAGAAATTAGAATGTAGAAAAAGAGCTAACAATTTCAGAAATAAGGAGAAGGAAAGTCAAGTAGAGTCAATCAGAAGCCACAACTCTTTTGCTCCTCTATCAAGCTTTGATGAAGAGACCATAGTATGTTACAAGTGTAACAGCTTTAGACACACAGCTCGGTATTTTAGAAGCATGTTCGAGTTAGTCAAAAAGGATCAGAGTTTCAAAGCTCCATTCATCAAGAAGAAGGATTAGAGTTTCAAAGCTCCATTCATCAGGGAGAAGGTTCAGACATGTTCATGGCAGAAGAAATGACCTGAAGATTCTATGATGGTTCAGACAACTCTACATGTAAGAGGTAAAGATCAGCCATGGTTAATTGATATCAGATGTTTGAGGCATATGATAGGTGATAAAATTAATTTCATATCTCTAAAGAAGATCAATGGTGGTACAGTGAGATTTGGAGATAAAACCACTGCCAGGATAGCTAGAAAGGGTACTTTGAGTTTGGATTATGGTAGTACTAAGACTAAGAATGTTTTATATGTGAAAGGTCTTAAGCATAATCTATTGAGTGTTAGTCAAATATGTGATCAAGGGTACACATTAAATTTTCATAAAGAAGGTTGTGAGATTAGAATAAAATATTCAAAAGAGTTGATTGCAGATGCTCAAAGGATAGGGAACAATGTATATGTTTTGTCACATATCTTCTCAAAGGCACGATCAAAGGATACATTCAAAGATTGGTGAGAGGATTTGAGAGTAATTTATATTACTTCCTGTCATTGATGTTCAACATCAGTTGAGGGGGAGCTAAGTGTTAGCTACAGGAATGCCCTTTGCCATTGATGTCAAAGGGGGAGAATAACAAGTACAGGTATAGGTGCAAAAACTAGGTACAGGGAATAGGTACAAGTTGCTATAGTAAGGGGGAGTTACTATATGTTTTCAGATGATAGTATGTGCAGGTGACAGGATGTGGCAATTTTAGGATTGAGGTTGCCATCAATGACAAAGGGGGAGATTGTTGGAAATATTATCATTGATGTCAAAGGTCTAGCATTATTGGTGATAAAGGCCCCATTGCATTTAATGTTATTTATCTTGGATAATGTGAGTTAATATTTATTTAATATTAACAAATATATTTTTGGTTGCATTTGAGACAAAAGAAGGGCCCATAGATAAGTCAAAGAGCCATGGGATAAAGACAAAAGAAGGATGGGACACATTTTCCCATGAAAATTCATCTTGGGGAATACCAAGAGTCACCAAGTGAAGACAAAAGAGTAAGGGCACAATTTCTCATGAAGGGACACTTTGAGGAATATGAAAAGTCACCAAAGATAAGGACAAAAGTGGGAAGGATGTTTTTGGTCATGAAGGGTCACCACATGACTTTTCAAAGGCTTGAAGATGAAGGGTCATACAAGTTTGGCACCATTTTCCATGAGGATTGAAGGGTCATAAAGGGGGAAGGCCAAAGTTCATTTGGAAAGCTATAAATAAAGGCTTGATAAGCCATTTGAACATATGAGAGATAGAGGTTGATTTGATATTGTAATATCTAACTTAGAAGAGCAATTGTGAGAGATGAATATGATTTGTATTTGTTATATCTAGCTTAGAAGAGCAAAGGTGAGAGAGAGGAAAGAGATGTTGTATTGATCTATCATTTGCTGAGATACCAACATTGAGAGATAGGTGTGTGGTATACACAAAGGGGTTTGTGCTCCTATGGTTTGGTGCTCATGTGGGTTGGTGCTCACGAATAGTAGCTGGGTTGGTGCTCGGCAAAGGGGTGTGGTGCTCCTATGGGTTGGTGCTCACAAATAGTAGCTAGTTTGGTGCTCGGTAAAGGGGTATGGTGCTCCTGCAAGCTTGGCTTGCAAATATTTTTTGGGTTTTTTCTCATTCATATACTTGAGATTGTTCTCCATGGTTTTTCCCACATTGGGTTTCCACATTATATCTGGTGTCTCTCTCTATCTTGTGTGGTGTTTATTGTTTGAGTTTTATTGCATATCTTGAATGTTTGATTAAGTGAAATTTGGTTAAAGGAAAGTTTTATAAGATATATGATATATTTATTCACCCCCCCTCTTAGTATATCCCATGCTTAACACAATTATCTTGCTATTATAATTGCCTTTGTTAAGATATTTTTCATTTTTTATTTGCATTCATTGTTTATGATCATTTGACATGTGTTTGTAATTAAGATTCCAATTTTTTAGAAAATATTTTTTTAGATAAAAATAATGTTGAATATAAATGAAAAAAAATTATAATAATTATAAACCAATAAATTGAAATACTTAAATAATAGAAAATAAAATAATTGCTTCCCCAAGCATTGCAATGTTTACATATTATTAATTACATATAACTTGAGTTTAAATAATCTAAATAATTTGTGCTTATACTCCTCAAGTGTGAGACAAGAGGGTAAATCCTTCTTAGACTCTATGAGGTGTATACACCTATAGTTTTAAGTCATTTATTTTGTTAGAATCACCAACACATCTTTCTCTCTAAGTGCACAACCTAAGGAGAGCACTAGTATTAGGGTTAGGATGGCTCATGATAATTTATGATAGGTTGTTGTCATATGATTTACTATTATACATATTTACACTCATTATATTTATATTTTTGTTAATAACCTCCTTTGGTTTTCTTTTCTCTATTGTACACCTCTTCTACCTAGTTTTATGGTTTCTCTTAACTAACTTAATTAGGATCGAGTTGGTTCTATTTTGGTCTTTAATTTTAAAACTATATCAACCATGGCTGACATATTTTTTCCTTTCTTAAATATAGTTGTTTGCCTTCATATAGTATATTTGCATGGCTAACATAGTTCTATTTTTTATACTGATCATTAAATTATATCTATCCATATCGAGTCCATTTGCAAATATGATAGGTCCCTTTTAGGATTTGGATCTATAAATATATGGATCACATATCAAATTTTTATAATAATTTCACACCATTATAATCATCATTTTCACCAAAAATTATCTTTAGTATAATAATAATAATGGGAGTATAGGATCTTATTCTTGTGGAGGTCTAATCTTACTCAATATTTTTGAAGTTCAATATAAGAAGGTATACCTTAGTCTTTGGAGTTATCATTTAATTATAATTAAGTATTTATCCTTTCCATTTGAGTCTTCATGTATAACATGTCTCATAAATTTCCACTTGAGTCAAGTGGGTGAATGATGCATTAACAATTCAACCCAAGGTAAGCATACCTATCTATAAAATATTTCTTTAATTTGGTATATGGGCATATACTACATTATTATGTTATTATCTTATTCTCTATTTATTATTTTATCTTATGTTATATTTTCATGCTATCATATTTTTATTTAGATACCTCTTGGTTACAACCTTTAGTTCAGATGCCTCTTGGTTATATATATAAACTCCTTTACATATTATATCTACATTTATTTTATTGATTATTTCATTTCATAGGTTCCCTAAATATATCCTTGATCCCTCTTTTACAAACAACTCTTGATTTCAGCCTCCACCCTACTTTATAATACAATAAATTATATGTATGTTGGATCTAGTATGGTATTATTTAATTTATTATATTATATGATATTTATATTTATAAATATATTTTACCATAATATATTCTAGTTAACCCCATCTTAATCTTACCCCATTACTTTGTTGGGTCTTTTTAACATTTTTCCTTTTGTCTAGCTTCTTAGTTCTCCCAATTCATCAAACATTCCTTATTTTCCAAACTTATTTTCCTTTATAATCCATAAATGTTATTTTTCCATTCATAAAATGGAACTAATTTATCACCAAAGTGACACTAACCAATATTGTGGTGGTTTTCAACGATATCAATCTTAAAAACCTAATGTTACATTCATGACTGACACTAGAAGTAATTTCCAAAATCCTTTGGCATTTCATTATTCTAATTCCCAATAATATCCTTTTAATGATTAAAATATGGATATGACAAAAAATATAAATATTCTTGACCCTCATGTTAACACAAGATTTAGGGCTAGAAATAAAACTTCCAATGAATGTGATTTTAAAGGTGAAGTCAAATAGTTTCTCGAGTACTCTCATGAGATGAATGTCTATCTTCAAGAATGTCCTTAACATGTAAGAAAATAACTTGAATAAATTCATACCCTAATGATGTATCCTTTCTTTTAAACCTCACTTAAACATAGCTTTCATATAGGACTTTGGTCAAGTCATCATGTGACTTTTTCCATACCTTCCTTTTCCACTATACATGCCATAGTAATGAGTATGGTTGGCCCCTACCTTTCATTCCTGAATTTAGAGTGATAAAATTAAAACTAATGTTAATAAAACATATAGTTGTTCCCATGATTCTCACTCTAGTAAACATGTCACTCAAGCATTTCAAGCCAATCAAAACACACTTGACACTACTCAAGTGATGATGCAAGTTTTGAAACAAATGGATTACATGTAATCTAATAGTTCAAATTAATTAATGAAAATTTAAAACTTAATTTTAAAATTAAAAATTAAACTTTAAAAAATCCATTGGAGAATGAAAATCATTGTACTCCCTAAACCCCTTAAGGTATGTCTTTGTAATCTTATCCCTCAACCTCTAATTTTCAACGAAATCATCAAGCACCTAAAAAATGAACACTTAACACCTTATATTGCATCCATAAATATTGGTGGAATAACTCCCACCATCTCATATGATGGCTATAATAATCCCAATTTGCATGTTAAATCCTTTGATAATTTTTATAAGTAGTGGCTCAAAATTAACACATTTGCAACTACCAAAATATTTTCAAAAACCCTAACTACTAAGGCTTCAAAAAAGGATAATAAACTCAAGAATAACTATTTTCTTAACTTATAAGTCATAATAAATGCATTGGTTCAATAACTCCAATATCATGACTTACCTAAAAATAACTTAGATAACTTTTTTACTTGGAAGAAAGTGGATAATAAACTAACACATGACTTCATTAAATGGTAAAAACTATTAGTTAATAAACCTAAACATAACATGTATGAATATATCCTATTCCATATTTATATATCTATCTTAAATTAAAAACTTCAATATGTTGTTAGTTTAATCTCTCTTAAGTCATTAGAAGAAGTCATTTATTAAGCTAAGATGAAAGACCACCTCATGAGACAATATGAGGGGTCTCACCATAATAAAAACACTCAAATTATAATGAGACTTAAGAAAAAATCATGTGACATATTAAGGTGTTAGTGACACTAATGATCATTTTCATGATTATAATAGTAATATTCATGCTATCATTCCTAGTGGTTCACAAAATGTAATCATTTCCCATCCTTTACGGGAATTCATTTTCAACCACCTCTCCTTTAAATCATAACCAAGTTATTAACTTCCATATTTATCAACCTCTTATAATTTATGAGATTTTAACAAAGCTTCTTAGTCCTTAACATAAATAAATTTATGATTCATGTCCTGAACCTAAATGGTATGACAACCAAAAGTTATGTTGGTTTCACACTAATTGGGATTATTTTCATAATAATTTCAATTTGGTTTTACTTTAGCATATGAATTTATCCTTGGTCATAACTTTTAACATGATGTTGAGACAAGATAACATTACAAATCCTTTGAGAAAGTTTTTAAAACTCATGAGGTTAAGGTCAAGCATGATTTAATTCACCAATCTAATGTTCATCTTGGTATCTATACTAATCCACTTCTAAATCATTCCCAAAGCAATCCCAATAAACTCAAAACACTAACAGCTCGATGCAACTACAAAATTAACCTCATTAATCTCTAGCTAATAATGTTTTTATAAACTTTTGTTAACCTTAATGCTTCTACTAACTAAAAAAACTTGGTTAACATGAATAGCATGAAGTGTATTATTTATTGCATCGATTCTTCTTAAAACACTCAAACTTAACCTATAATACCCCCTAATTTCATAAAACTATACAACCCTATCCTATACATCATTTTTTAGTTTCAATGCTATGTAGACCTCAATATTTTGAAAAATTAGATAAAATTAAGAAATCCTCACATGCTAATGTAGATCTAAATTTTCTCAATAATTAAAATGTATCACCAATGTTGGTATAATATTTTATTTCTACCACTATATTTCATGTGTTTATATAATAATTTATGTCTATGCTGATGCAATTTTTTATATGTCTTCCAATACTATATCATGTTTCTATTATTGTATCAATAGGATTGATATAGTCATTTTATTCTAAAATTATATCAACTATATTCATATAGTAAATTATAATTTAACTTACTTTATCAACATGGATAATGTCATAAAATCATGTCAAAACATAGCTAAAATCAGGTCCAAAACTTTTGATAGTTAAACATGATGCTATTAAGACCTATTTTTATTAGTTTCAATCAATTCAACCTACGTGAACCTTGAAGAATGGGATCCCATTGAATATATTTATAATATCAATTTTTTGATTTATTTTCTTGAGCTAAAGTGTACCTATCCTAAACATCACAATCATTTAATGAAAAATCTCTTCAATATGGACATTCCTTAACCACCATCTATGAGGCAAGAACCTAGTTTTTCCAATTACAAGGAAAGTATCATGCAATAATGTGAAGATATGTCTATCCAAATTAATAAGACAATTGAACAAGAATTATCTCTAAAATTTCCCATCCATGCAATGATCCTTGATCAAATCCTTCTTTACATAGATGACCTTCCTCTTTTTATTAAAATTAGAATTAATGATGTCTAATTTAAAATAACCCTCATTAATGAAAGTGTTTGTATTTTTGTTTCCTATTTTGAATTAATTAAATCCCTTGGGTAGTCTATAAACAACCTTGAGTCCACCTGTAACACATTCTAAAGATATGATTGAGGGAAAATTCCACCCATGGGTGCATTTGGATTCCTATCATAGTGACACCTATTAAAATTAATGTAAAATTTATGGTTTTCAAATTTCCTTTATCCTATAATATCTTTCTTGGCTTCCTTTTGACTCATCACATGAAGGTCATGGCTTCTTATACCTATTAATATGTCAAATTTCTCTTCTCTGGATCTTTCTTGTTGGGAGATATAAACCAGAAGCACACGATTTGATTACCAAACCAAGCAACTTAATATGCAGAAATTAACTAGATTCACCAAGTAACTAGAATTCAGAATAACACATGATATGAGAGACAATACACAAATTGTATTAACACTTTATACAGAAAAGAATACAATAAAGAAGATGCCACTTCTTCTCCACCACCTTACAGAGGTTTCCCACACCTCAAGTGAACAGTAAATCTTCTTCCCAAAGCTCTCCCTCTCAGGTCCCAACACCCAACTCAAATACAGAGTTGGTGTTCACCTCCCGTGCTCCACGCACACCACAAGTGCTACACGCACTCCACAAGCACTACACGCACTCCACAAGTACTCAAGGTACTTCAAGTAGATCTCCCATGAACCTGCAATAACCTGCACTTCAATAGACCATACTTATGGAAGGAACTCCCTTGCCTTCCTCTTTTCTCTATCCGAGTACACACCTGTACTCCAAGTAGATCCTGCCTGATACTGCTCCCTGTTGTGTTGTTGTCTATATGATCCTGCACACCTACAAATCAAACACGGTTCTGCTCACCTGTGAACCTTGACCTTGCACACACATACACCTGCAGATCAACGATCTTACTTACCATGTAGATCACTCTACACCCTGAAGAACCCTTGTCCTTGCCTCACCAAGTCCTTATGATTCTCCAACCAGTACCAAGCTTGGCACTGATAGGGAACTAGGAGGAGCACCCTTACTCACTTCACACACAAAAGGAGCAAACTTTGCTCAACTCAAACTAGAACACTTTTCCAATACAACCATGAGTCTATTATATAGATCTCATCCAAACAATAATTAGACATCTAATTACAATAATTAGATCCGCAGCTCTTAGTCTAAAAATAGCTCTAATCATGCAAACACTTGGTTCATTAGCTAACTGCCCGTAATAAGCTCACAGTTGAACCACACAGGTGACCGACGTCGGTCCCTGTCTGCCTGGGGGTGACCGATGTCGGCCGACCCATGACTGACGTCGGTTGCTTCTCTTCACTATCCTGCCGATGTCGGCTGATCAGACCGATGCCAGTTTCCCTGACGCTTAGCAACCTTTAGCAACCCCTCCAATGGCCTTCTCCGTGTCTGCATCAGTGAAGCTTTTAGCTCCACATCCTAACAATCTCCCACTTGGAGATAAACAGCTGCACTGTACCTGTACCTGTACTCCATCTAATCTGTTTCCTAGTTTGTATCCCTCTTCAAGATCAATCCTGAAGACAACCCACCACACATCCCGTGGTGTACCTCCTATCATCCGAGTAACCTGCCACATCTGAACCTATAAATACATGTAGTGAAGTCCTGACCCTGCATAGCATGAAACCCTACTGCCGGTCCCTCTCAAATACCTGAGAACTCACTTCCCCAAATTGGCTCCTAACTCTCTGACAACGCCCACTGCATGGGAATACTCAGGTCTATACCAGACCTCATGTGATTTCGAACACTGTACCTGTCCAGCCCTTAGTGTGCTCTGGCTCTGCATCCTGAACCTCGCCAACACCTGATTCACATCAGCTCCCACTTGAGACAAAATCAACCTGTGATCTCCATGCCTCCCATGTCAAAGAATTCTGCCGCTCCAAACTCCTCATGACATGACACTGAACTAATCTTACCCTTAGCTCAGCAAACCTTGTATGTACAATCTTTCTAGCAAAACATACCATCCACATACAGCAACAGAATGATGTCGTGACTCATCATCCACCTGGTAAGTCAAACCACAGTAGTTACCCTGACATTGACTGAAGCCATGCTTCGTCCTCCACCTGTCAAAACCTGTACCACTGTCCTGCAGCTCCTCAAGACCATATCCCTGGTCTTCCGTCTCACGTATCCGTTCTCTCTATTCTTCTACTAAGGAATCCATTCGTCTCAGTGCTTTTATACCTGCCGGCAACCCTACCAAAAAACACCTATTTGGTTCTCCTCCAAGGAATCACATCCTCATCCATGCCAAGCTCACACCTATTTCCTGGATCCTTCCTACTCTACAATCAGCAACATGTATAAAGAAGAGGAACAATGAATTTGAGGGCCTACTTACATCTTCAGTCCTCCATATGGGTGTTTGAGACTCCATGACAGTGTGCTGTCCACCCAAAATCCGTTACAGTGACCGACCTCGGTCACCCCACAGTCTGCATCTGACCGACGTCGGTTCCATGCGTCTGTCCCTGACTACCGACCCTACGGTGTCCCTTCTGCCGACGTCGATCCTCTGACCGACATCGGTCTTACCTACTGCCGACATCGGTCCTATGACCGACGTCGGTCTTACCCTGCCCGACATCGCTGGCTTCGGTCTGCACATGACCGACATCGGCACCTGTCTGTTCGATGCCGGTTCCTCCTGACCGACATCGATACCTGTGTTCACCTGTGAGTGATGACTTTTTACCCGCGAGCTCCTTTGAATCAATACCCATGTCCAAACTGCCCTGCTCAGAAGTATCCAGCCACATCCACTGGGTTCTGTCTGCCATCTCCTCCATAAACACCAAGGCTTTCTAGTTCTTAAGCCTGTCAAATATATCTGTCTTCCACTTAAGAACATGCATCTCCTTCCTGCTCATGTGACCAAGCCTACGAAGCCACGTCTCTGCAACAAAAGAAGAATCAGTAATATAAACAAGTAGATAAAGGATACCTATTTTCTTACCACCAGCTAATTTAAGTGCATCCGCTGTGAGAGTTCTTGTGCATCTCTCATCACCCAATCTTTCTGAAGAAATTAGCCATATCTCCAAACCTGGGACCTGCATGACCTTCATCAACACCTGTGTGTTGGCCGCCTGCAATTTCAGCTTCACTTCCCCTTTGCCAATTCTTTGGCAAGGCTCACCAGCTCCTCTACCTGGAACTGCATGGAAAGAGGCAACCGAATCTTTTATCCAAGATTCAACTTTATCCAAGAAACCTCCAAGAACATCCTGTGCAATAACCCCTGCAACATCTGCTTCTTCAGTTCCTTCATGCTGATCTGCTACCAACCAACAATAATCTTTTACCTGCTCTTTCTTTCCATAGGATCATGAGTAACTATCTGTGCTTTTCAACTCCTCCATTCTTAGCTTACTTTGATCTGCTGTTACTCTACTCCCACTCGATCAGAAACCCCTGAGAGTGCCCTATAACCAAACACAAAACCTGCTTCCTCCAACCTTAGCTCTGATACCACTTGTTGGGAGATATAAACTGGAAGCACACGATTTGATTACCAAACCAAGCAACTTAATATGCGGAAATTAACCAGATTCACCAAGTAACTAGAATTCAGAATAACACATGATATGAGAGACAATACACAAATTGTATTAACACTTTATACAGAAAAGAATACAATAAAGAAGATGCCACTTCTTCTCCACCACCTTACAGAGGTTTCCCACACCTCAAGTGAACAGTAAATCTTCTTCCCAAAGCTCTCCCTCTCAGGTCCCAACACCCAACTCAAATACAGAGTTGGTGTTCACCTCCCGTGCTCCACGCACACCACAAGTGCTACACGCACTCCACAAGCACTACACGTGCTCCACAAGTACTCAAGGTACTTCAAGTAGATCTCCCATGAACCTGTAATAACCTGCACTTCAACAGACCATACTTATGGAAGGAACTCCCTTGCCTTCCTCTTTGCTCTATCCGAGTACACACCTGTACTCCAAGTAGATCCTGCCTGATACTACTCCCTGTTGTGTTGCTGTCTATATGATCCTGCACACCTGCAAATCAAACACGGTTCTGCTCACCTGTGAACCTTGACCTTGCACACACATACACCTGCAGATCAATGATCTTACTTACCATGTAGATCACTCTACACCCTGAAGAACCCTTGTCCTTGCCTCACCAAGTCCTTATGATTCTCTAACCAGTACCAAGCTTGGCACTGATAGGGAACTAGGAGGAGCACCCTTACTCACTTCACACACAGAAGGAGAAAACTTTGCTCAACTCAAACTAGAACACTTTTCCAATACAACCATGAGTCTATTATATAGATCTCATCCAAACAATAATTAGACATCTAATTACAATAATTAGATCCATAGCTCTCAGTATAAAAATAGCTCTAATCATGCAAACACTTGGTTCGTTAGCTAACTGCCTGTAATAAGCTCGCAGTTGAACCACACAGGCGACCGACGTCGGTCCCTGTCTGTCTGGGGGTGACCGACGCCGGCCGACCCATGACCGATGTCGGTTGCTTCTCTTCACTATCCTGCTGACGTCAGCTGATCAGACCGACACCGGTTTCCCTGACGCTTAGCAACCTTCAGCAACCCCTCCAATGGCCTTCTCCGTGTCTGCATCAGTGAAGCTTTTAGCTCCACATCCTAACATTTCTATTAAATTAAATGTGATACTAACCCTTAAAATTAAAAATAATTCCAATAAAATTATGTCTTTAAAATACCTACCCTTGACCTACTTTAGGTAATCCTTTTTTTAGTATCAACATTTCAAATTTTCATTGATTTAGTTAGAGTTTATAACGTTCACCTTGAGATTCTAGGTAACATCCTACCAAACCTCCTTGATTTTGAGATGATGAGACTGATGAGATTAACCTTGTAATATTAATATATGATCTTTCTCATAATATTTTAGATCAATTTAATCCTACTTTGTGACCCAATTATTAAAATAAGGAAACTAACTAGATACTTTTGATAGTTTTTATTCTAAATAAATTCCCTGATATCACTCCTAGTGAAATTGTGGTTGAATCCCTCAATATTGATCTTACCAATCTTGATTATGATAATGGTAATATGTTAGATGACCCCTTTTTTTTTAATGCTCAAGAAAAATGCTTAAATCATATGTTATAAATCATCCCTTTAATCATATTTTTATCAAACATCCTTTCACTCTGGCATTAACATGATTAATATTTATTCCCTAACTTGGATGATGATTTGTTTTCTTTTTGTGTTCTTATTAGAGGCATATTTAACAATCATAATAATAATTCAATTCCATTTTTATGTCCTCATGAATGCATACTATAGTCCCATCTCAAATGTTGGATGTGGCATCACACCTGCTAACATCATATGATCCAAAACTGTAGAGCATATAAGATACATTCAGAGTATAAAAATTCAAAAGAACAAAATCTTCCTGTGGATATCCCACCACTAGATGTGTCTTCCCTTCCTAGGTAATTTTTTTATTTTAATGGGAATAATACTCATTATATAACTAATTACATAGATAGTTGGTAATAGTTGGATGCAATTCATCTCAAGGCCATTAATTTTCCTCCCTATCTAGTATGCCTTCTCTAAATACACTTCCCTCATACATCCCCAAGAATGGGGAGAACTATTGTTTTTGTCATGATCCTCCTTAAAATTCTACTTGTAAGTGTATAACTCCTCAATAACTTTTATAAAATTTCCTTATGCTATAATAATATGTTCTATGTAAATGTTAAAATATTCCTCATAATGAGGTAGCATATTATTTTCTTTAGTCTAATATTCCATCATCAAATATAAATCTTGTATACATCCCCAAGAAATGGGAACACTATACGTATACCCTTGATATTTTCAATTTATCACTATATTGATAATTTTTCTTATAGTGGCTTGTTGACACATTAATCTCCCTAAGTGAAAATATTAAAGGGTGCATTAGGAATGGGTTGGGAATGGCTCATGGTACTATGTGAAATATCGTTGAGTACTATGTTATCATAACATCACTACTGTCAATCTAACATCCTATAATCATTTATTCATCTTGCCTTTCCATCTAGACTTACTATCTTCCCTATATCCTATGGTATAATCCTAGTCAATATAGTTTGTTTCATGCTTGAATTTTTCATGTATTATATCAGCTAGCCAAATATAGTTCTCATCATGTCTTTGAAAATTTGTACTATATCAACTTGGTTGATATCTTATTATGCCATCTAACATCTTCTAACTATATCAGTCTGGCTGATACTATCAACTTAGATTTTAAGGTATTAGAACCATATATATGGGTCATATTTCATTCATAATAGGATATATCACATTTACATGCTCTACTTGTGCCTTTATTTCTTCTCTTAGGAGTATTTTAGAGAGTTAGATGTTTTATAACCTTAACCTATAGGTCTTGTCTTGTGGTATCATTGAATATCAATAGGAGAGGTCATTCAGAATTTCAAATAAGGGGAATCTAGGTATTCATCCAGCTATTTGAAGTATACAACCTACAACATCTCCTACAAAGTTCCTTTTGAGCCAAAGGGGGAGATTGAATTGTCAAAAAATCCACCCCAAGGTAAGTATTTATATCCCTGTACTCTTTCCTTTACTTAGTAAATTATATTTTTATCATTACCATTTTGATGTATTTGTGTATCTTTTCTTAAGCTCTTCCTTATACTTTATAAAATAGTATAGATATAGGGTTGCTTAGGATTTCTATTTATCACCTTAGGTTCCATAGACCCTCATTTAGTTAACAGATTCACCTTAATTTATTTACAATCATTTACCTATCATTTACTTTTCTTGTACCCATTTAAAATCATTTACTTACATATTTAGAATCATAGTTACAATCATTTACCTTTATTAAGGTATAATGAGAGTTATATCCAATGTCATAGGCTTAGGCTATGGAGTCCTTTCATTTTTAAATTTGAGTTTTATGTCACCCTATGATAGATTTATGGATATATTAATTCCTTACCAGTTTCATCTAAGTATATATAGGATATATTTAATAAACCTTATTCAAGTCCTATTATATTTAGAAAAATAGGATAGTTGTAGTTAATCCTAACTTGTTCATACATTCTGGTGAACCCAAAGTGAACTTATCCCACATTTAGTTGGATTAGTTTCATTTTCCCCTTTTATCTTCTTAGTGACATCTTCAAAACCATCATATTTTTTCAATCTAATGGTATTGGTTGGCCCACTATAATTTATTAGTCTTAGTAACTATATCAACCAGCCTAATACAATTTATTGGTTTTTGTCAATTTTACTAACTAGCTTGATATAGATTTATCTCTTTTATAAATTATATCAACTATCCTAATACACTTTTGTGTCTTTTACCAACTATGTTAGCTATCTTGATATAATCATGTGTTTACTTCTAGCTTTATATGGTATATTTCTATTTGATCAATATTTATTTTTGATTGTATCAGCTAGCATGATACTATTATGACTATTTCTTTCTTTCTTTTCATGTTGTGTCTTTCGATTTCAATATTAATCATATTTATTTACATTTTGTTTGTCTTCCAAGAATGACATTCTTCCATTTTTAAAACTCATAAGAGATATTGTTATATACCAAGTGATCATCAGTGTGAGGGGTACTACCCCAATACTCAAGCTAGTAGGCAAAATTTGTGTAATTTAGTTTACACATACTTTATAGTATATTTTAAATGTCTAGGGTTTTGTTTTTAACCACTAGGAAACCTTTCCATTATTTGATTTTTTAGTACACTAGTAAGGGGTTATCCCTAGGAAGTTACTCTCATCAGACCTTAGACACATGATAGTGTGGCTACAAAATGGTGTAATGATCCTTAGTCAATGCCTTTTGGGCCTTTTTCATTATTTACTCCTACGATCAGTAAAATCAAACACACCCTACTTAGTTGTATCTCCTTGCTTTGATTTTGTTGATATTTTATTAAATTTTTAGCTCATTTACCTTCCAAATTATATTATCCAACTCAGTACAAATTTATGTTGTGTGAAAACTATATCAACTAGCCTAATAAAGTTCTACATGTTTCCCAACTACATCAAACTACCTGGTATAATTTTGAGTGTTTGGAAACTACATTAGGCAATCTAATATAGTTCTAAATCTTTTTCCAACTACATCAACCAATTTAACCCAATTTTTTTCTACCATATTGGCTATCCAAATATAATTCTTTTCTCCAACTGCTAATAAGGCCACCTTTTTACAAAACTATCTCAACCTACCAATAAACTATCTTTTATAGATGTATCAATAAATTAGATTGATCACACCTCCAAAATTAACATAGAGTATCCTAATGGAGTCTAAAAAAAATTATATACTTAATTCATCATGAGATATCGAAACAACACCAACACAAGCTTGAATATCCTTCTCAAGTCACTTGCAGAACATACATGAACACATAGTCAACTTCTAGGCTTAATAACTTTGACTATACTCACTTCCATATCTTCAAATCAGGTTCAATGGTGCACCATGAATTCCTCTACCACTTTTATTTTTACTACATGATCAAATTCATCTTTTATTGAAATAAATGATCAAAAAATAGATCTCTAGTTTTTCTTGTGTAAAATTCAAATATTTGAATAGCAACAATCATAGTTAACCTTAAAACACAATGCTCAAATATCATGGATGCTCAGCTCAAGATCAATATAACACCATCAATCTTGTTTGATATTTAATGAATATACCACCAAATCCAAATGTTAAACCACAATCAATTTGACCTCATCTCATGTCCTCTCAAAATGTTGATTTAATGCACTTCATCGATCTCTACAGATCAACAAGGTCAATAATGATCAATTCTCACCATTGATCATTTTATATTAAAGCTCACTCTCCATTAGATTATTATCCTATACCTTTGTTCATATGTTAAACATAGTGCACGTATCCTCATCTCACTACCTCCTAACTCCTTGGAGCACTTGTGTATTAGCGATCTTGCTCGAGCTTTAAAATATTCAAAAATGACTATGGGGACCTTGTCAATATACATGAGTAGCCATTTTTTCACCTCAATTAACTTCTTATGTGATTACTCGTACGATCTCAAATTTGGACCAAACAATCTCCTTCCTTAGGAGAATCCAACCAAGTGACTTATTTTTCCTAGAAATCTCATGTATGTAAGATATAAGTACATTAACATGACTTATCATAAACTTCCATCACAAAGCCAACCATGTCCAAATATGCATGAGAGGCTAACTTTGATCATCCATAACTTTTGTCATGATTTAGTACATGATCTCAAACTTAGTGCAAATCATCTCTACTCAAAACTAAATAAACCCATATGATAAAATTTTATTGACACCTTCACATGTGTAAGATATAACACCTTAAAAATTCTTATTCAATAATTTATACCAAACTACAAAATTGGCTAATGAAAAACATAGTCAAATTACCCCAGAGCCCAGCTTTACATATACATATCTTTTGATATACTACATTGCATGATCTAGAAATTAGCAAAAATAAATTAAGTCTAAAAATGAATAAACCCATATGATCATTTTGTATTCATACATTCACACTAAAAATTTTGACCTCATCAACATGCTTGCTCAACACTTTTTGGTCAATCTGCAAATTTGGCTAAATATGGGAAAATAATGAAATCTAACTGAGAATCCAACTTGCACCCTCATATATTTGACCATATTTTGATGCATGACTTGAGATGTGACACCTAAAAATTAGAGACTATAGTGATCAAAACCATATGACCATCTCTCCTTGACTCACTCCCATGTGGTAATGGTGATATTATCAAAGTACCTACTCAACTTTTTTGCCACTGGACCCAAAGTGTCGATATGAAAACTATGATCAACTAGATGAATTCTACTTGTACACATAAGATCTCAAAGCATGAATCACATATATAGGAACCCTTACACATTTTAAACTCCATAATAATATTTAATCCTCTCTAATCATGTCAGCATTTAATATTAACCAAGCATACAATAAGCAAAAAAGAAAAAGCATATTACACACTTTGTCATACAAGAATAATCATATTGCACACTTTGTCATTATCACATAGAATACCAAAGAGCTTAATCCAATCAATAGGATACCTCCATGACATCATCATGACAAATCTCTAATAATATCCCCCTTTGACATTGATGTCAACAACCATCATAAACAGTAATCTTCAACTCATCAACTCTCTCTTTAAAGCACTCTTACACCAGGAACTTTTTCCCCAATAGGAACTTTCTTAATGATAAATTGAGCACATATTGATCATAAATATATAAAAATACTATAAAATATGAAATAATCATCTTATAAATATGATACAAACTCCCCCTTACCTTGAGACAGCCTCTTCTTGTTTTGACAACTTCCTTTTGTTCCATGCCAACACTCTTTTCAGTCAAGCATTGTAACCAGTGAAGAAAGAAAACATAAAATACCTAAAATATTGATGAAAAACATCAATAAACATTTGATATGGACTCTCCATAATAAATTTTATTAATTTCACCTTCTAAGCATCTTTAGATCTCCATAATAACTTTGATTAATTTCACCTTCTAAGCAACCACAAGGACAATCAATAGAACTTCATTCCACTCAAAAAATAGGAAAAATGTTCTAAACCAAATTGATAACTCAATTTGAAACACACATACCTTGATATTTTGGAGAAAATTGAGAAAAAAAGCATTCTTCTTCAAACTATGCATGTCTAACCTCCTTGTAGTCCTACCTAAAACTTATAGAGTCCAAATTTTTCATTATACAAATATTTAAGATCTTAAACTTCATATCTAGAGAAATTTCATATTCCCCCTCAAGCACACCCATTATCACCAAGATCATCTTATGCAACATACTTCCTTCACAAACCTACTAGCCAATTAGCCCTCTATAATGACAAAAAATAGAATAATTTGAGAAATAAAAACCTTAAAAACTCTATGAATATTTATTTGACCACCCATTTATACCATTCAACAAATTAAGAATCCTCAGACCTCTTTTCTAGCATAGCCAAAAACCCTAGAATATTAAAACAAGAAGGTTCAATAAACCTCCTTTTGGTCAACACAAACCTCTAAAACAAACAAATAATCCAAAACCACAACACTCTAAATATGAGTCCAAAATTGATACACTATTATGATAACCTAACCAAACTATTCTATCTAAAGTAATGAAGAGATAGTTATCATCTTTACATGCATCTCCATTTTCATTACTCCAACAAATAATAGAGTGTAATAATACATATCTCCCTCATACTATCAAGGTTGATATGAGTTGACCTATACCCAAAGGATATAATGAAAATTCTTATTTTCACTATCATCAAAGACTCGATAATTCTACAAACCGATGCTTTACCTTGAAAAATAAGATCCAAGATCTCATTGATGATCAAATGATTTTATTCAATGTTAATCCAAAAGAAATAGGTTCAAAAAAAATCAAAAATCATCCATGCCAACATAATTTAACAATTACATTATACATGGGTGGTGCTTATTTTTGGCATAGCCATATTGATCCTATGAGAATAAAAACCACTTGCCTTATAAAGAATTTTTAGTAGTTTAGTTTTGATCTACAAGACTTAAAAAAGAAGGTCAATTGGAAAGACTCCTTGGGAAACATAATAACACCAATTTTTTTATCATAAAGTAATTTAAACATGGTTTTGGGTTATGCCTACTACATATCCATATGAATTTACATTAGGAACTCTTTGGCTATATGAAATAGAAGCAAAAATTGATCCAAATTTTCAAGGTATTTCCTTTCCTCATGAAGGAAAACTAATACACATTCTAAATGATAGCATTAATTCTTCTACTACACATTCAAAATGCAAGGAGAAACATTCTAAGTGTCTTTTCAACCTATCCAGTTAGGATGTAAATACTATAAAAGATCCAACTTAAGGTTTTTAGGCACCAATTGGGGAGATACCTATGACCATCCATTTGATGGAATCATAGGATGATTTTTCCTCTTAAAAACTACAAAAAATACCAAAAAATCAGAAACATTCAAAAAAGCCAAAAATATTTTTGGCACCGACATATTCTATTAGCTCCTTAGAATCTATGTGCTAGTTCTATGTTAATGGATGGCACATTTAGTTACTCATAAATACACACATGTGTGTCATACCTCTACTTGATTGTGATACATGCATACACAAATACATTATCTATTCTTATTTTAGATTTTGGGCCTTCCCTTTATTCATGTCATGTAGACATTAGGGGCAGATGCTTCTTTGATCTTGATACACATAAGTTATATGGTTCGATGATCACATTTCATTATCATGTTTGATATTACATATGTACTTACACATGCCTTTATCCATGATTATATATTACATAGGGTACTTGATATGCTATACACTTGACATTTATTCCTAAAAAATTTGATTCATGGGCTACTATGACATGTTTATGTTGGTTTCTTATAATTTACTTTATGCACTTCTTTGAGTGTCTTGTCTTGATATTGTCTTTATTTTTTGAGCATTTGAATATGCTCCTTTTTATTTTGGCCCCTATGCCTATGTATTATTTATCTAAAATATTCATATGTCATTATTTTTTGTATGTAAATTTCAATATATCACCCTTTCCTCTATATAAATTTGACTAAGTCATGCCCTTTCGATTGAGTGACATTTGAACATGCCCCTTGTTTGAAATCTCCTTGGACCATAACCTTTTGAATTGATTTTGATTGATCTTATGTGTGTCATTATTTACTTGTTAATATTTTACTATTATTATCTATATGTTGCCATAACCCTTATCATGCATCTTAGGCCTAAATGTGATCACATTGGTTCTATGTGTTTTAATGTTATATCTACCTAGACATGTTCCTTATATGCTACATGGTTACATTCACAAATTATACCATTGTATTATCCTTTTGAGGAGAGGTAATTACTAGTTCCTATCTTTACCTCACCTCAAAGGGGGTGAGTATTAATGGGGGCATATCATAGAGGCATGTTATCCACACTTGGCATAGTTTTTAGATTCAATGAGAGCATGATTTGGAAGCATGTTATCCACACTCACTCAATATATGGTAATTTTAATAGTTTTTAGATTAAGTGGGATCATGTCATGTGGGCATGGATTCCACACATTCATAGTTATCATATTTATTAAGGGTATATTTTAGAACCATGTTCTCCACACCTAATCATTATTCAACATCTCTAGATTATATTGGGTACATGTTTTGGAAACATGTTTTCCGCATTGGTACTTATATAATTTTTTATATTTTTCCATATATACTAGGAGCATACTTTGGAAACATGTCCTCCACACTTACATAATTTTTTGAATTGGCCAAGTCACACAGTTATATGATTTAGATTCATAGTTGTGGTAGAATTCTATACATTTGTACCATTATTATACATAGTTTCAACATGAGACATATCTAAGGTGCATATGTTATTCAACATGTGCCTATATTTAAAAATCTAAATCAATTTAATATTTTAAAACTCCTTTATGGACTGTTACCTCATCACAAAACATTTCATATTGATATCTCACAGTCTTTTATGGACTTTAATGAGCCAATCTACTTCAGTTTTTGGTTTGATTTTTGGTATGGTTGAGATAATTAAATCACACAATATTTCCAATTTTTTAGTTTGGACTTGATTTTATCATTCATCCTCACCATGTTATAAGTATCATTAGTTTGCATAGGTAAGCTAATTTTAACTGCCATGTGCAAATCACCTTTGCTCCAATTTTGGGGGCATGTGCCTTCAAATATCTATCTCTCTATCTCCTTGGATATATGAAATTTCAATATTTTTCTATATTTTTCCTAATATCAATTTCATATCCTTATAATGATACATATTTTCATATCAACTTGCCAATAAGCAAGGTAGTTACATTGACACATAGGTTTATTCCTAAACGTTGCTCTTTAACTTTCAATTTATTTCAAGTACTATCAATTACAAATGGTATGCATTGATTATACACTGTAACATGCTCTTGGTTTCAACCCAGTCATAATCAAAGTACTCAAGTTGGGCACATGTAAAGACAAGGTGTGTTATACACACCCAGGTACACATTCATTTTATTTAAACTAGTAATTTTGTTATTAGATTAAAGGGGGGGAAAGTGTAGACACTATTTTATGATTATATAGCACCTTAGTCTTTACACTTATCAAAATTTAACCTTGGTTGTTCCTCTTAATTCTAGACCTTTTTTTCTTCTGCAAGTTTCCCATCTGCTCTATCTTCTACCCATTGGCCTATATCTCTTAGTATAACTAGTCTTATGTTAATGACCTAGGTCTTATATCTTGATGAAAATTCTTAAATTGTATGTATCTTCCATCTCTACAAGTTATAAACCTATATCTACTTTTTTGCTTCCTAAACAGTAACATCCAAGATAGACACTAGCATCGAATGTTAGTGTTCAGACCCAACACAAGTGTCATATGCCCTAAATTCATCTAATTTTAAAATTAAACATATCCTAATGGTTTGCCTAAGTGTATTAATGCAATTTATTAATCTAAAGGGATTGATATAAATATAACATCAACAGTCATTCATTTCTCACCTAGAAAAAGACCAAAGAGACCAAGGCAACTTATAAAAATCAATCTATCAAGCATTAAATTGAACAAATATTCCTTGTTTCTATACCAAATAGAGGTATAAAATATATATAGGTCTGAATTACTAAAAGAGTAGCCCAAGAGCCCATTTTTTCAAGTTATAAGCTAGGTCACTATTGTACTTGCTTTTCACATATTGTATAATTCACACACAAGCCAACACATAGGGGATAACTACATGAGTATGCCTCCCTCTTATAGAGTATTAGCTTTATAAGCAACACCCTTTGATAGTGAGGTCTTTGGTGTTAGCTAGACATCATGTTCCCACTAACCCATTTTACCCCAATGTCATTATAAAGATGGAGAACTAGAGTTTTGCCATTTTACAAGGAGTGATAGTCCATGACCTAAATCTAAATGCACCAAAGTGAAGATGAAGAAAACCCTAGAAGCATGCAATTTATTACATCCTTTTCTAGTAGTTATTTCATACATAACACATGAATTATACCTAGACAATAGCATCGATGTAAATGTCTAATGATAATGTTAGTTTCCAAAGTTCTAGAAGTGTTAGATATATAATGTTACTATTATTCCAAAACTATCTTCTAACCTTCTTCCTACCTATTCTAGATCCATTACTATGTCAGCATCAGAATCATATAAGTATATTACTTCCTTGTCATTTCCACACATAAATTAGTTTTACTTTGTATATTTATCCTATACTCAACATAATAAATTTACTGTATACTTATATCTAAGTTTAGAATTTAATTAGCATGTTATATATTTGATTATCACCCTTATGCCATTTCATTTTTATATGCCCCTTTAATCAAATCTAGGGATAATAACAAGATCACCTAGATCAATTTAGGGTTAAATAACTTGTCTATCTTGAAGTAAATGTCAAATATTATGGCCCATTACTTATGCTTCATAATGATGAAACCATTTTATGATTACTTCATGCCCATAGATCCTCAAATTCCCCACCAACATCATAAGATTGGTTATTTTGATAAAATGACTAGTCACTTTTTTAATTTCATTGCTAGTGTCAATATTAAGCCTAACCCTATTTCCAAGCTTCCTTTTTCTCCATATTACTTTCAATATGGAAACACCAAGCTTATCAAAGAAACTAAAGTGGTTAACTTTGGTAAAAATACAGATCCAAAGTCCATCTTTATCTCTAAGAAACTTCACCTTGAAGAGAAGGATAATTACATCCTCTTTTTAGATAAATATCATTTTTTTGCTTTTTCATATGAATACATGCCAAACATAGACCCTAAAATAGTTATTCATAAAAAATTAACCTATCTAGATGTAAGACCCATGTTTCAAATCAAAAAAAATTCCCTCCTAAGGTTTATACCTTACGTCACAAAGAAGTTGTCATGTTCATAAATGCTAAGTTCATTTTACCTATAGATTACTCATAATAAATATCTAACATAGTTCATGATTTCAATAAATTCATTATGTTCATTCACATTTGTATTAAATTTCATAATCTCAATGTAGAATGCCCAAAATATAGCTTTCCTTTACCTTCAATTAATGTTATTGTTGATTCCACAACTGGACATGAGATGCTTTCTCTCAAGGATGGTTTTTGAAGGTATAATAAAATTCATTAATCTCCTAAGGATCAACATAAAACCACCTTTATGACTCAGTGGGGAACTTACTACTATGTTAAGATGTCTTTTGGCCTTTAAAATGTTGGAGCAATTTTTTAACATGTAGTGACCCACATTTTCCATGATCTCATCCACAAAATAGTTGAAACCTATGGATGACATTATAACCAAATCCAAACATTATGAAAACCATCTTCATGACCTAGATATCATATGCAATTACATTATTAAATTAAAAAATTAAGATTAATATTTATAGATGTGTTTTTAATGTTACCTATAAAAAACTATTAAGATTACTAGTCCTATTACCATGGATTGATGTCAATCCTTATAAGTTTAATGTTATTATTAACATGCCTATATCTTGATCCATTCCCAACATCCTTACTTACCTTGGGAAACATGGGGTAATTCATAAAAAAATTCTTGAGTTAGATTACCATATATACTTTGTAAACTCCCTTCTAAATAAAGGTGTTGAGATTGAAAATACCGATGCATGACAATAAACCTTTACTAACATGAATAAATATTACTTCATCCTTCTAATTTATGACCACCCTCAAACTATCACCCACCCATCTTGTATACATCATCTACACACATCTTAGTTGGGATAATGATTACACAACAAGTTTATTATAACAAATAATGTGGAATTTAATACATTAGTCATGCTATGATAGATTATGAGACCTGCTACACAAAGGTGGAGAAAGTCTATCTTACAATATACTTTTTTACAAAAAATCTTTGACATTATATACTTTATCAAACTACCTATGTCATAATCCATTTGATTACCCTCCATAATTTTAATCTAAGGATTAATTTACTTAATACCAAATCATAAATAGCTCCTATGCATACATCATAGAGTTCAGCAAAGCTACTAGTGTAGGTGAGATCTACTCCTATGATATCAACATATACACACAATATCCCATAAATACCATTATTAGAGAGACCCATACATCAGAGATATTTCACATATTATAGGAGATCTTCATCTACTTATTTTATGCCAAGATTATTACTATAAGGTTTTAATGGTTCTAAACATAGGGCACCAATATCCCCTCCAACTTCTTCTTCTACCAGATGCGTTTTTAAGACCCCTATAGTTCATAAGGCCTCAAAATAAGTGTCATAGATTCATAACATCACTACATAGGTAGATTTAGACATAGATTACTCCACACAACATATTATGGGATCACATTTTCTATTTCACATAGCACACATGATCACAATCCCCTTATTTGACATAGGTCATGATTATAGTGAGTCTCCCATGAGACTCATTGGAAAGTATGGTTCCTACCTCCTTGTACATACTTTATTCTCTCTCTTGATCCTTTTAAATAATTTATTTTCATTTTATTGTATATATCTTGTATTCAGAAAACAAAAAATAACATAACATGTTAAAACATAAAAACATTTAAATATTACTCAAAAAACACAAAAATTACAAATTGTATCCATTGTTATGTTTACATTTATACTAATTTCTAGATATTGCATATGTTATATATCTTAGCATAGGTATTTTTATCATATATATATGCTTCACTTGTTCTTGTCATGTTATTACAAATTACATACAAATTTTGGTCCACTACACTGATCCAAACTTGCTATCATCTACCCACTAGGGGCATATACACCCACCTAGGTTTATTCATTTGATACATCTACACACTTGGGGGTATCTCATACATAGTTGCTACTACTAGGCTCTATCCTTACATTATATTTTACACATTGATATACCCACTAGGGATATATACACCCATCTAGGTTTATTCATTTGGTACATCCACCCACTCAGGGGCATCTCATACATAGTTGATACTACTAGGTTTTATCCTTATATTCTATAAATTCTAGTTTACACATTGATATATCTTGATATTAATAATTGATACTCATTAATTATATTTGTCATTGACCATCATTAGTTATACTTAGTATATATACATCCTATCACTTACATAAATTTGTACTACATAGTTATACATTCTTTCATTTCTATCTTTCATAGTTTAGATTTGATTGTGTTTCCTTTGCTTATTCTATTTGAGGGAATTTGAATATGTCATTGATATTTGAATCTATGCCACTTCTATGTTTATATTCCTTGGACATGTGTACATGTCCCTTGTGTGTGCATTCCTAATTATATATGCAAACATATGAACATGTCCTTCTATGTAGCTTTAAGACAAATTGCTTGTTGGTTGCATATGTGGACATTTTAACATGTCCTTTTATGTCTTCATTCTCATATTTAGTGACATGTGCCCATGTCCCTTGTATTTTTTCCCTTGGCCTAATTTTTACGTGCCTCATGTGTTTTGTATGTATGTTTTCTTTTATGCATCTTCACCATGACACTTGTCTTTACTTGTTACACACAGTAGTTTTTTATTCCATGAGGGACCTCATGCATCTACCCTACCTACTTGGGTGCCATGATGGACATAACACCACATGCCCCTAGGTATCTACCCAAATTTAGTATTATACACATTAATTACATATATCTTGACATCTTTGTGCGATGTTAGATTACAACATACATCTTGTTGCCCAAATTTGACTTTTAGGTCAAATTAGGGCACCCCTAAGTGAAAAAATTGACCTTTAGGTGTTCTGGGGGGTGAAAAATTATGTCACAAGGTGTTTTATAGGTTAATTAATGTCATTTGATGCTATACAATTCTTGGTCCTTAGTTATTTTAGTCCTTTTAGCCATTTTGGGTCATTTTGAGGTCTAAAAGGGTGCATTTAATTAGTTGTATAGATTTTTTAGGAAGTGTGAAGGTTACAAAAAATTATGTCATGCCCATGTTTCCACTTAAGTCTTAATAAATTTAAATATCTGAAAATTGATAGGTTATACAAAAGAAAAGGCAATTTTCTAGTGAAAGGAGAAGAAAAGGTAGTTTTCTAATGAAAGGAGAAGAAAATTGCACTTGTACAGCCTCTTTGGGAAGTGTGACATGTGATAAAAGATTATAAAATGCATCTTTAGATTTCCTATCCTCAAATCCTTATTTGAAATTATTCGGAAGTGTCATTTTAATGCCCAAACCATTCGACTCATTTTCACCTTTCTTGGAAAGCAAAAGTTGCCTATAGGTTTGTACTTGGTACGATCATCACAATGGGTTTCAATAAAAATGATATTGGGGGTGTATTATAAACTTATTCAGCTTCCATTTGATGTTTTTTTGTAGAGGAATGGTGGTCTGAGCTTTATGAACAATTTCTAAGAATTAGACCTTTCAAATCTGCTTACTAATCTATGTACCCTACAAGTTTTTCTCTTGTTTGGGAAAGTCCAGATAATTCACTTACTAATATTAGTTCCAGAGGAATTTTACTCCCTTCTCTCATGTTTTTCATGATTTTTTTCACATTTGTATTTGATTTTATGAGCCAAGTAACTCATTTTTTAAAGAGGAGTGGAGTGAAGTTATAGTCATTTCTACCTTATTCCAAAAACTTAGTATTTTACAGAGGTTTTGTATGAATATAAAAGGATTTCCCACATGCCTAAAATTCATATTTCCACCTCTTTCCATTTTTTGGTTCCATTATGTTACATTTTAGGTAGCTTGCAACCTTATCTTTCTCCATAGTCAACTTCATGCTTAGTTTCACTTGTAGTCACCTAGATAAGCTTATTTAACTTGTCCATGGAGTTGTAATCAGAATAACTTAGTTATATAATCCATCATGAGTTTTAAGGATTCAATTTATAATATTTGAAAATGTGAAAGTTTATTCATAAGCTCATCCACCATGCTAAAATAGTCTTGAGATGACCTTGATTACTCGTCTCCATGTATACACAACTAATTTTCACGTTAGAAAGGTGTAATGAAGCTAGTTCAAAATTATTATTGATGGATATCATCTAATTAAAGGTTTAAAAATGCATTTGAGTTGTCTTTAATCTATTCCCTAACATGTTCTTGCCTAATTATATTTCATGTATATGTAAAACATCCTAATGCACACCTACAGGACCCTTGTTGATGTCACACTAAGGTGTGAGAAGGTTATAATGTTTTTGAACCTCTTAGTATTACTAGAAAGGTATTAAATGTTTGATAATTACATAAAAATTTCACATTCATAGAAATTTTCATGTTGTTCATATCTAGTCCACTATTTGTATACCAAAACATCCACCTTCAGGTGGCTGAGTAGGGGATTAAAGAGTTTATATGGAAGAGTTAAAATAATTTGACTCTTTTTTAAGATCTTGGTATGACAAGAAAACCATGATAGAAACATATAGAGTGCATAAAGTGCAATAATAATTATTGAATCATGTGTGAAGATCATGACTGAGTTTAGAGAAGTTTTCCCTAAAAAGGTCAAAATAGAGTTTTAGGGGGTTCTTATGGACCTCCTATGAAAGGTTTACTAAGGGTCTCAAAGCATCTAAAGAGTTGATTATTGTGAATTATAGAATGGAAAATACTCTACCAATAATGGTTATCATAAATTAAGGTATGATAGGTTGTTTGAGGCCTCAAACATGCCCTAAAACACACTAAAATGTCCCAATAATATCTATAGGCTTGAGGAGAAAAATTGTTTTTTGACATCCTAAGAAATAAATAGGGAAAATCCTCATAATCAGTATGTTTCAACTAGTTTAATGACACATATATGGCTTGAAATTTAGCAAAAAAATGTTGAAACATGACCTTGTGAACTCTAAGGCCACTTGCAGGTGCCTTTCTAGTAGAGAATAAGCACCTAAAACACCCTAAATAGGGTTCCTTACTCATCTTGGTAGAAACTCAATCTAATGAGTTTAGAAGTGCATGTTGAATGATTATAAATTTAACATGATAATTATAATAACTAGACACTTACCCCATGGTTATAATGAGATTTATAAGCTCTAGGTAAATCAATGTAACCTATAGGCAAGGGTAAAAGGTAGGGTATCTTAATCAATAATTCACCAAGTTGAGAAGAAAGGTCTAGTTGAATTGTTTGGTATAGTTGGAAATTATTTCATTATATTTTTAATAGTGTCATTAACTTCCTCACTCACCATGAAAAAAACTCAAGTGAGAAAATAGACACCTATAGGAATCAATGAGAGCAAAGTGTCTCAACCAATAGGCAAAAGCTAGTATGAGAGTGTAGGTGTGGTTGTAGGACACTTAGATTGATTGATAGAGGATAAGGATGTTGTGTGACCTCAAAGGTTTTCAAAGGATTATTTTATCATCATAATCAATCCAATTAGAAGCATAGACACCTACAATCAACAGTCTGCATCAGATTTGCTCAATCATTTTGGAGAGGACTCAATCTAGTGAGTTGAGTGCATATTAAATGTTAGGAAAGGGTAATATGATGAACCAACAAACTAGGCACATTATTAATTAATATAATTAGCTTCATAATCTATAGGAAAAGCATATTAACCTATAGGCAGGGCCAAACTTGAGGTGTCTTAGTCAGAGTATAGTGGGGGTACCCAATTTTGACTAAAAATGCATATGAGGCCCAAAAGGGAGTTTGGGTGATAGGACAAACATGTGGTCACCTACATAAAATTCATGGTAATTTAATGAAATATAAACATGATGTAATAAACCTACAAAGGATCTCTTGTACCCCTATGTGCACCTATAGCCACCATGTTGCAGTCTTGGACATGAAGGTGAGAGGAAGACATGAAGGTATTTAGGTGAAGAGAGAAGTTTTTAATCAGCTTAATATGGTACATGATTGATGAATTAGTTGTTATAAAAACTCTAGGACCCCTTTAACATGTCTATCCACTCTTCCTTACTTGGCCAAAGGTATCATTGCATACAATGAGCTAGGAAACCTCTTGTCCCAGTAGATAAACATGAGGAATCTAAGGAAAAGAGTGTTTTTAGGATGAATAAAAAGCTATAGTAGCATTTATTGGATATTTAAAACATTTTAAATAAACCTAGAGACATTTTCTTGGCTTGGAGAGGTCACTCTTAGGAAGGTTTGAGGAAAATGCAGGAAAATAGGCTTTTAGAGGCCTTTTTGGGGCATTTGGAGTTGGTTAGACACCTAAACCATGGAATAAAGCTAAAAAATATTGTATAAATCATAATAAATACTTTTTAAAACTAAAAAAATATTAAAATTTCCATGGGTATGAGGGATATACATAACTATTTTGTCTCAGAGGTTAACCAGTCTAAGAAAATAAGGGTTTGACAAAGTGAAATAGTGAGTGCAAAATGGGAAAAGGACTTGATATGAAGCTTTGGTAACCTTATGAAATATATAATGAGATTTATATAGTGAATATATATGATATGGAAATAATATAGAAATATAATACCCATCAAGGTGACTAAATTACCCATGCACACAATCTAACTAAGCAAACTTTCACTCAGCTTAGTTGGTGAATGAGAGAAGAAGAAGAATAAGAGTGCTTGGAGGTTATGTAGTGGATTTATAAGATAAAATTGTACGTTAACATGCCTAATACACCAAAATAACCATGAAATATCAGTTTAAGTAGCTCAAACTTGCAAGGTACATACTAAACCCTTTTGGCCTTCAAGGGACCTAGAACCAATTGGGGGTCCATTTTCATTTCTAACTCTTGGTGGACTATCTAGATGATTGAGGAATGTTATTTAGGTGTATATATACATTTTTGAACTTATAAAATATATAGTAACCTAAAAGGAAGCTAGTTATAACCCAGAAGGATCCCAAGTATGCAAAAAGGGTAGAAACAAGCTTGATGAGGTGTTTTCAAATGCTCATATCTTTTCTTAGGATTTTCATGGGAACCAGAGGAATTTAGAGGTGTTATCAAGGTCCCTTAGCATGATTTTTTTAATTTAATGTAAGTTATAATTTCAAAGTTTTATGAACAAATCTTAAGACCAAAAACTACCTAAAACCTTACTAAACCCTCAGCCAGGACCCAGTGGAGAAAACAAGCTTGGAGAGATATCCAAATGACATATCTTAACCATGGAATATATTGAAAAATTTAGAGGAATCCCTTAGTCTATCTCCAACCAATATGAGCTCTACATAATTGTATGGATAACATGCAAAATAGGGTATTTTTGACCATTTTTTGTGTTTTTTAGGTTCTACAAGATTTTAGAAGATGAAATAAATTATGGAGGAAATATTTAGACTTATTATAGATATATATGGTAATTTATTTCTAATTTAAAACTTTTAAGTGTTCAAACAATAACTCTCCTTTCAGCCAATCAAAATTGGGATAGTGGACACAAGGGTGAGAAGGGTGAAAACTCTAAGTGTGAGCCTTTTAAAGAATGTTTGATGACTCTAAGGCTATGGAGGGTCTTGATAGGTGTCATTAACTCCATCCCATGTATTTTCATGGAAAAATAAATGTATTTTTGAGGCCAAGTGTGACGGGTGACTAAAAATGAGTTTTTTAGACTATAGACAGTGTTGGCTTCCTTCTAAGAGTTTCTAGATGAGTAGGAATGAAACCAATGGATGGAGATGCATGAATAAAGTCCTTAACTTTTATCCAAATAATCATACCTATCCATAGTTAGTTTTTGTATGTTTAAATAGGTTTAAATTATGAAGTCAATTTTTTGAGCAAAGATTGGGAGTTTTATGCCATTTTTCATAAATTTCATGGCTTGTATGGACACTTGGTCCTCCTGACATTGCATGGTATGTCCCATATCTCTTTTTCATGAAATTTTAACCTCTTTTATTAGATTAAAAAGTTTCCAAGTGACCTTTGGACTTCCCTTGTCTTGTTCTTCTTTCAAAAGCTATAAATATTTACTCTTTTGGCTCGTTTTAGTAGCCTCCATTGGTTAATGGTGAAAACCTAAATAAATTTGTACTCAAATGACTCTTTAAGAAATAAAAATTGGTTTTTTATACTTAAATTTTGTGCAATTGAGTGTTATTTCAATCTTGTTGGTCTTATCTAGTAGAAGATGATCTTTTCTAGCATGTTATCCTTGATTGTTCACCAAATGTGCAGAAGAGTAATTGTTACAGGTATTTTTTAGTGTTATATTACAAGTATATAAGTGAATTATAATTGGTCCCTAATTGTATTCTCTCAAATAATCATTCATTTCCCTACTAAGTATCAAAATACATTCTTGAACTTAGCATATGAAACACTAATGTAACAATTTGTCTTATGTTGTGAGTTTTGTCTAAGAGAAGCTTTATTTTTCTCTGATTAGTATAATTTTAGTCAATAGGAGGAAATATAATATTGGTGCATCACCTTTTTCATCTGTATTAGTTGTTTTCTTAACCCTTTTCATCCAAATTTGATAGGCAAGAAAGTACTTCAAAGAGTGCATCAAGGGAACTATCCCTTCTAAAGATTCATCTCATCAAATTTTGACCCATTACAAGAGAGATGTTTCCATTGTGCCACTTGGATGAGGATAGCTAGGCATCTCCTCAAAGGTTACAAATCCAAGTGACAATAGTTTTTGGTATGACCGGTGGGACTCTAAGTCCAAGAAGATTATCTAAGATTAGTGTTGGTCTTAGCATAGTTGCAACTACAAGAACATCTACATTCAGTACCTGGTGACTCCACTAAATTTTTCAACTCTTTGGTTGTTGATCAGTCCCTAATTTCCATGCCAAAGGTGACCACTAGGTCTACTACTAAAGGTATACCTTTTGAGTTTGTGTAATTTACTTTATATTTTGTCAAAAGGTTAAAGTTTGCTAATACTCATCCTTATTCAAGAGAGTTAGTGTTTAATAAGTATTAGTTCCTACTAAGTTCAACCTCTAATACTCAGTCTATATTCCCAAATGGCTTATAACCAACCTTTTGTACCTTTCACTAGATCATCTCCTTTGAATCTTGCCCAACATGACCTAATTCCAAGAGCATCCCTTAAGAGTGTTCCATATTTTAGTGAAGAAGGTCCTAATACTACCATTGAACATATTAGAAACATATAAAACTTCTAAAATATCCATAATATTACCCAAGATAATGTGGCTATTAGGTTATTATCATTGTCTTTCAAAGGTAAAGTTTTGGATTGGTATGGGACTCTACCTAAAATTATATTGGTTCATGGGATGAACTGGGAGGTCTATTAACTAAGAGGTTTGGAGAAAAGAGTGGTCATCTATCACTAGCTGACCAATTGACCACTATCAAGAGGTCACCACGATATTTTATGAAATATTTTAACATTGAATTTCAAAACACATGGGATAGGATCTCAGTCCTTGTGAGACTTACTCCAAACTATGCCTTCTTGTACTATCTAAAAGAATTGAATAGTGAGGCATCCATGATGATTAAATCCATGGGTGGGAATACACTACCTACTACTTATGATATATCCATCAATGCTATGAATTGTCTTGTTCAAGTAGAGAATATTTTTCTTAGGCCACTAATGTCATTGTTCCTTGATTTATAGCCTCCTAGTCAAGTTGCATTACCTACCTTGGTTCCTTTGCTTAGTCAAGAAAGGTCTACAATTACCCCCATAAATGAGATTCATGAAGTCAATATTTTGATCCAAAGTTTTATTAATGAATTGGTTTCCCTCAAAAGTCAACAAACTCAAATTTATAGGTCATACTAGTCCTACAATTAGTTTGGGCAAACAAATAGACCTCCTTTTCAAGGTAATAATCAAGGACAAGGTCAAATCACTCAAGATAGACCTTAAAAAATTTACAATCATAATGCTCCCTTAGCTTATAAATATCTTATTCCCACTCAAAATAACTTTGTTCAATAATAACCATGCTATCTTCCCTATGACCAAAATCAAGGCCAAGTTGCATATGTTAATGAAATGCCTAGTCAAGACATGACAATGCAAGGTAATCAAGCATCTCAAGTTTCTAAATTTGAGATTCCAATGAAAATTTTAATGGAGAGTGGACAAAAAAAATATGATTCTACTCTCATAAATCATTTTGAGGGAGAATTTTATGCCATTAATCATTTGGGTAATTCAAGCAATGTGAATGCTAGTGTGGCCTCTAACACTAGGTCTAAGAAGAGGGTTATTAAAGAGACACAAAGGGATAATCAACGACCTTTTTTGAATCCTACATCATCACCAATGGTGTGTGGATATAAATTATCTCCCAAGGTGTAGGGAAATCATAAGTTTTATAATGTAAGGCCTACTCCTACACATCCACCTTCACAAGCTACACCACAAGGCACTAGTGCTTCCAAAGAGGCTCTTAAGGTGAGAAATCCTTCTTAAAATATTGTGGATAAAATGAATAATCTTCACATTAATATTTAATTATGATATTAATTAATAATACCTAGACAAAATGACATGATTCAAAAGGAATTATAAGGACTTGATAAGCAATTTGGATCAGCTAGGGATGAGAATGTTGTCTTTGTAAATGGAACTCAACCCATTGATGAAAAAGCAAAAAAGATTGATAATACTCCTCATTTTTACCTATCCTTAAATGTTAGTGATTTATTAGTTAAAAATTTCATCATGGATATTTTGGCAAGAACTTTAGTTATACCCAAGTTTATAGTGAATAAACTAGGCCTCAAGTATGAGCCAATGGCTAAAAGAGTTTTACAATTGGATGGATCACCAGCAAAGACCTTGGGAGTAGTCAAGGATTTGAACTTGATTTTACATTATTGACCTACTTTTTCCATTCCTCATGATGTCATTATGGTATATTTATCTCCATACTTTGCTCGTTGTTTGTCAAGAGAGTTTACAGCTAATATGGGTGGATACTTGGTATTCAATTAGTTTTATATGGTTTTTAGGACAAATTATGGTAGTAAAGTGAAGATTAAATCAGAACCTATTCACCATAATCACTTAGAACCTTACATGCTTAAAGTGGCAAATGTTAGTTATGCCATTATTTATGAGGAATAAATTCACATTGATCAATCTCCAACATATTTTCTTGAAGGAATTTCTAATTTGTATTTAGATGAATAGGGAAATGAACATTATTAGCATGATCCTTACAAATTTATAGAGGAACCTGGTCTTGGAGTGTATTTTATTTATGAGGAGGACTCTTCCATGCCAAATTTGATGAATCCAAGTGAAGACATGGATGGTTTATGGTAGATTTTCTTTGATGGATCAAGAATTAAGATTGAGGTAGGTGGTGGATCAATGTTGGTTTCTCCTTCCATGGAAAGGTACTATTACACTTTTAGATTTCAATTTTCTTATATTTTTAATCTGGTAGAATATGAGGCCCTCATTCATGGCCTTGATCAGGCTAGGAAAAGAGGTGTGAAATAATTACAAGTGTATGGTGATAGTGAGTTGATTGTGAATCAAGTAAGAGGCCAAAATATGACTAAGAAATCTTTACTTAAGTCCTATAAGTGTAGAGTGTAAGATCTTGTGGAGGATTTCCAAGCTTTCAAAATCACATCTATCCCAAGAGAAAATAACAAACATGTTAATAGGTTGGAAAAAATTGGATCTCAATTTGATATTCCAAAAGGGATAAATGAAGATAAGAACCAACCATATCTCAATGTGATTGTAAGGCCTTCCATACCTGATAATGTCACTAATTGGCAAGTGTTTGATAGTGACCAAAAAATATCACTTTTTATATAAGAGGAGGATTATTTTTCTTCCAATAATTAGTCCAAACTATAAAAGTAATATGGAGGGTACATTATACAATCGAAGTCAAACAAGCTTCCCAAAGGCTTAGTCACACTTGAGAGTATCTACAATGATGATGATCAGTTGAAGAAGGAAATGGTAAGCATGTCTAGTAAGCAATAAAATTATGATAAAGTATAAATATTCAAGGATAAGTTGCTTGCACTTGGGAAGGTATGTACTAGTGAAGAGAAACATGCTTTCATTGAGTTATTCAAGGAGTTTTTTGATGTCTTTTTATGGGAATATAGTGATTTGAAGGGCTTTGATCCAAAATTTGCTAAACATAGCATAGAGATAGATGAGAATTCTAAGACTATTAATCAAAGACAAAGGCCAATCAATCCTAATATTGAGCCTCTCATGTAGAATGAGCTTACTAAGTTTATTGAGTCCAAAATCATCTTTCTTATTAAGCATTCATCTTGGTTGGCAAACTTAGTCATAGTAAGGAAGAAGAATGGGGAGATCAGGTTATGTGTTGATTTTATGGACTTGAATAGAGTTTCCTTGAAGGACCATTATCATCTTCCTTCCACCGATCAAACTTTTCAAGTTGTGGTAGGTAGTGAAAGGTTTTCTCTCCTTGATGGATATTCTAAGTACAATCAGATTTTGGTAATAGAAAGTGATCAATATAAGACAACTGTTACTACTAAATGGTGTACATATGATTATAGGAAAATGACTTTTGTCTTGTCTAATGCTGGACATACATTTTAATATGTAATGGATATGGCTTTTCAAGGACTAATAAATGACATTGTGTTGGTGTATCTTGCTGATATCATAGTTTTTTCTAAGGATGAAAAAGATCACTTGAATCACCTTATGCATATTTTTGATAGATATAGAGAATTTAGAATCTCTCTTAACCCAAATAATTGTGTGTTTTATGTCCATGAATTCAAAAATTTAGGACACATTGTCTCAAAGAAGGGCCTATCCATAGATTGTGAAAGGGTGAGTGAAATCTTGGCATTGGCTTTGCCTAAACACAAGAAAGGTTTGAAAAGTTTCTTTGGGAAAATTAATTTCATAAGGAGATTCATTATTGATTTTTTTAATTTATTCAAGCCTCTAACCTCTAGGATAAAGAAGGATGAAGTGTTCACTTGGACTAGAGTAAGGAAAGATTTGAAGAGATTAAACAAGTCGTTGCCCAAGCTCCAACTCTTGCAAGTCATAATTTCTCAAAGGATTTCAACTTGTATACCTTTGGAAATGAGGAGGTAATCTCTACCATGCCTACTCAATCAAATGAGAAAAACTTGGAGCAACCTATTGCCTTATTTAGTCAAGGTTTGGAAGGATATGAGGTAAAATACACCTATGTTGAGAATCAAGTACTTTTAGTTGTTATAAGTCTAAATAAATTTAGGAATATGTTATCTAACAACAAGATTCACATATCAGTTCCTCATCCTAGTGTCAAATATTTTATTTTGAGTAGAGATTTGAATGAAAAAAGGGTGAATTGGATCACAAAAATGATGGAGTATGATGTAGAAATCAAGACAACCAAGCTAGTGAAAGGAAGGGGGTTATGTGAGCATCTTGATTCAGATTTGAAAGAAAAAAAGAGGTTTTTTTAGCACTACATGATGACACTATGACATTTGCACCTTCATCAATGATAATTTGGACACAAGATATGATCCATTTTCTTTAAATCGGTGAGTGTCCACAAGGTCTAGATACAACTAAAATAAGGTACTTTAGATTGAAATATATTCCTTATGTGATTGTTGATGGAGTGTTTTTTAAAAAGGAATTATCATGTGTGTTATTGAGGTGTGTTGAATTAGATCAGGTTGAGAAAATATTGCTTGAGTTTCATGATGGACTAGTTGGTGGTCACTTTACTCTAAGAACCATAGATGCTAAGATTATGAGAGATAGATAATTTTGGCCTAGTTTGTTTAAATACACCCATTCTTGGGTAAGTAAGTGTCAAAAATTTTCTCTCTTTGATGGTAAAAAAAATTGCCTTTCCTCTTCATCCAATTCAAGTTGACCTACACTTTATGCAATGGGGTCTAGATTTCATAGGCCTAATCAACCCACCTTCTAGTGCTGGCCACAAGTGGGTGTTGATTGCTATATATTACTTTAAAAAGTGCATAGAGGTTGTTTCTCTCAAGGAAGAAAATGAAATTTCAATTATATACTTCTATGAAAGCATAGTGACAAGGTTTGGGGTTCCTTCAACAATATTTTTAGATAATACATTAGCTTTCCTTGCAATGAAGACAAGTGAATGGGATTTGAAACACGACATATATATTAGTAATTCCTCCAACTATTATCCATAATGGAATGGACTAGATAAGTCCACCAATAAGAATCTAATCAGGATCATAAAAAGGACAATGGAGGAGAACTAAAGGACTTGGCATTCCAAGTTGAAGATAACTCTTTGGGCTGATATGATTACCCCAAAGAGAGAAATTATAAACTCACCCTACACACTTGTTTATGGGAGAGGAGATAGAATACATATTTCACTTGAGCTACCAGCCTTGGATCTCACATATTAATTGGAGTTGATGGAGAATGAAATCATGGAAGTCAAGTTTGGAGCTTGAAGAGAAGAGATCAAGCTTTGCAAACTATGAGAGCTCACCAAGATCAAACAAAGAGATAATTTGACAAGAATTCCATGATAAGAATATTAAAAAAAGGATAAATTATTCTAAAGTGGGATGAAGATAGGGATAAATCGGAAGACACATAAAGTTTGATGCTTTGTGGAGTGGCCCTTATGTTATCACCCAATATAAGCAACACAATACTTTCTAACACTCAAAGTTAGATGGAAGGGAGATTCATATCCTAGTAAATGGGATATATCTCAAACATTTTTACTAAAGTCTTTTTTCTTTATTTGTAAATAGTTTTTTATTTCCTTGTTTTCCCTAATTGCTTATGCACATGTGTGAGTCTTGTTTGTGTCTTGCTTTGTCTTGTATTTTCTTGGTATGTTGTGGTTGTTTTATGTGTTTTAGGTAATTCCTTGCTAGTTATCTTCAATAAATTATTGATTCCCTTGTTCCATGAAAGGATACGGCTACTATTCATTAGTATAGTAGGCATACTACCCCTATGAGTCACCAATTTGTTGACCAAATTTGACTTTTAGGTCAAATTGGGGAACCCCTAAGTAAAAAAATTGACATTTAAGTGTTATATGGGATCAAAAATTATATCACAATAATTTTTATAGGTTTATTAATGTCATTTTATGTTATACTAGCCTTGATCCTTAGTTATTTTAGTCCTTTTAGTCATTTTGGGTCAGTTTGAGGTCAAAAAGGGTGCATTTAGTGAGTTGTATAGGTTTCTTAAGAAGCGTGAAGGTTAAAAAAGATGAATTCATGCCCCATGTATCCACTTAAGTATTAATTAACTAAAATAATTAAAAATTGATAGGTTGTATAGAAGAAGAGGTAGTTTTCTAGTGAAAGGAGAAGAAAAGGCAGTTTTCTAACGACAGGAGAAGAAAATGGCAATGTATAGCTTCCTTGGGAAGTGTGACACATTGGAAAGGATTATAAAGTACATATTAAATTTCCCCATGATCATATCCATGTTTTAAATGGTCTTTAAGTATCATTTTAATTCAAAAACTATTCTACTCCTTTTCACCTTTCTCAGCAAGTAAAAGAGATCTATAAGTTTGTACTTAGTATGGTCAGCACAAGGGGTTTCAAGAAAAATTATCTTGGAGGTGTCTTATACAATAATTAATCTTCAATTTTATGTTTTTTTAGAGTAATTGTGGTGTGAGCTTTATGAACCATTCCTAAGAAGTTGACCTTTCAAATCTGCTTGATAATCTATACACCATACAAATTTTCCTCTTGTTTGTGAAAGTCCATAAAATTAACTTGATAAGATTGGTTATAGAGTAATTTTAATCCATTATATCATGTTATTCATGATTTTTTCACATTTATATTTGATTTTATGATCCAACTAACTCATTTTACAAAGAGGAGTGAAGGAGTGAAGTTACAATCATTTTTGCCTTGTTCTAAAAAATTGATCTTTTATAGAGGTTTTGTATGAATATAAAATGATGTCTGACATGCCTAAAATTAATATTTCCAAATCCTTATATTTTTTATTTCCATCATGTCATCTTTTGGGTAGCTTAAAACTTTATCTTTCTCTATAGTCAACTTCATGTTTAGTTTCTCTTGTAGTCACTTGTATAAGCTTGTTCAACTTATCCATAGAGTTGTAATCAAAATGATTTATTTGTCTAATACATCAATATTTTGAAGGATTCAATTTATATTCTTGTAAAATGTTCAAGTGTAGTCACAATCTCATCCACCATGCTAAAATAGTCTTGAGATGCCTTTGATTTCTCTTCTCTATGTATACACACATGATTTTCATGTTGGAAAGGTGTATTAAAGTTGGTTTCAAGGTTTTATTGAGGGAGATAATTTAATTAAAGGTTTAAAAATACATTTTAGTGGTATTGAAGATATTCCTTAACATGTTCTTTCCCAATTATATTCTCTACCTATACAAAACATCCAAATGACACCTACAGGACCCTTGTTGACATCACACTGAGGTGTCGGAAGGTTAAAATGTTTTACAACCTCTTAGTATTATTAGAAGGGTATTAGGATGTTTTATAAAAACATAAAAAATTTAAAATTCATATAAAGTTTCATGTTGTTCATATCTAGTCCACTATTTGTGTACCAAAGCATCCACCTACATGTGGTTGAGTAGGGGATTAAAGTGTTTGTATGAAAGAGTTGAAACAATTTGACACTTATTTAAGGTATTGGTATGAAAAGAAAACCATGATAGACCTATATAGAGTTCCTAAATTGAAATAGTAATTTTGGAATCATGTGTGAATATCATGACTAGGTTGAGGGAAGTTTTCCTAAAAAGGTCAAAACAGAGCTCCAAGGGGTTATTATGGACCTCCTATGAAAGGTTTACTAAGGGTCTAAAAGCATCTAAAGAGTTGAATGTTATGACTTCTAGCATGAAAAATATATTTTACAAGAATGGAGGTTATAAATAAAGGGAGGATAGGTTTTTTAAGGCCTAAAACATGCCCTAAAACACACTAAAATGCCCTAGTAATATCTATAGCCCTGAGGAGAAAAATGGGTTTTCGACACCCTAAGAAGTAAATAGGACAAATCCTCAAAATAACTATGTTTCAACTAGTTGAATGGCACATATATGAATTTAAATTTATCAATATAAGGTTAAAACATGACCTTTTAGACTCTAAGGCCACCTGCAGGTGCCTTTCTAGTAGAGAATAAGCACCTAGAGCACCCTAAATAGGGTTCCTCAATCATCTTGGTAGAAACCTAGTCTAGTGAGTTTAGGAGTGCATATTGAATGCTTATAAATTTAACATAATAAGTAGATTAACCAAACACTTACACCATGGTTATAATGAGCTTCATAATATATAATTAAAGTAATATAATCTATAGGTAGGGGTAAAAGGTAGGGTGTCTCAATCAACAGTTCACCAAGTTGAGAAGTAAGGTCTAGTTGAGTCGTTTGGCAAAGTTGAGTTGTTTGGTAGATTTTTAAATGATTGAATTATAGTTTTAATAGTGTCATTAACTTCCTCAATCACCATGAATAAGGCTCAAGTGATAAAATAGACACCTACAAGAATCAATGAGTGTAAAGTGTCTCAGTCAACAGGCAAAATCTAGCATGATTATGTAGGTGTGGTTGTAGGATACTTAGATTGATTTCTGGAGGAGAAGGATTTTGTGTGACCTCAAATGGTTTCAATGGATTCTTTTATCATCATGAATAATCAAATTAGAAGCATAGACACCTATAGGCAGTAGTATACATCAGAGTTGCTTAGCCATTTTGGAGAGGACTCAATCTAGTGAGTTGAAAGTTCATATTGAATTCTTGGAAATGGTAATATGATGAACAAAAAAACTAGGAACCTTCCCCATGAATATTATGATCTTCATAAGATCTATTAAAATCACATTAACCTAAAAATAGGGGAAAAATTAAGGTGTCTTAGTCAGAGTATAGTGGGGTACCCAGTTTTGACTAGAAGTGCATATGAGGCCCAAAAGGGAGTTTGGGTGATAGGAAAAACATGTGTTCACCTAAATAAAAGTCATGGTAACTTCATGAAATATAAAAATGATGAAAAAAAACTACAAAGGATCTATTTTACCCCTGTGTGCACCTACATCCACCATGTTGCAGTCTTGGACATGAAGGTGTTTATGGGAAGAGATAAGTTTTAGATCAACTTAATATGGTAAATTATTTATTAATTATTTGTTATAAACACTATAATACCCCTTAAACATGTTTATCCACTCTTCCCTACTTGGCCAAAGCTATCAATCTATACAACGAGCTAAGAAACCTCTTGGCCCAATAGATGAACATGAGGAATCTAAGGAAAAGAGTGTTTTTAGGATGAATCAAAAGCTCCATTAGTATTAATTAGACATGTTACAAATTTTAAATAAATATATAGGAATTTTATTGGCTTGGATAGGTCACTCTTAGGAAGGTTTAAGGAAAATGCAAGAAAACATGCTTTTTAGAGGCCTTTTTGGGGCATTTGGAGTTGGTTAGACACCTAAAAAATGGAATAAAGATAAAATTTATGGTAAAAATAATAATCATGAATTTTTTAAAATTCCAAAAATATTAAATTTTCCATGTGGATGAGGGATATACCTCACCATTTTTTTCTCAGAGGTCAGTCAGTCTAAGAAAATTAGGCTTTAGCAAAGTGAGATACTGAGTGAAAAATGGAAAAAGGACTTGATATGAAGCTTTGGTAACATTATTAAAAATATAATGAGATTTATAAAATTAATATATATGCTATGGAAACACTATATCAAGCTCAGACCCCTTAAGGTGACTAAATTACCCATACACACAATCCAACTAGGCAAACTTTCACTAAGCCTAGTTGGTGAATGAGAGAAGAAGATGAAGAAGAGTGCTTGGAGGGGTATGTAGTGGATTTTTAAGCTAAAATATTATTTTAACATTACTAATATATAAACATAACCATGAAATATTAGTTTAAGTAGCTCAAACTTGCTGGGTACATATTAAACCCTTTAGGCCTTCAAAGGACCTAGAACCAATTGGGGGTCCATCTTCATTTTTAACTATCAGTGGTCTATAAAAATGATTTATGCATGTTATTTATTTGTATATATACATGTTTGAACTTAAATTATGCAAATTAACCTACAAGAAAGCTATTTCTATCACAAAAGGAGCCCAAGTATGCAAAAAGGGTAGAAACAAGCTCGATGAGGTGTTTTCAAATGCTCATATATTTTATAAGGATTTATATGGGAAATAAAGGAATTTATAGGTGTTATTAAGGTAAATTATCATCAATTTTATGTAATTTAATTGTATTTTAAATGTCAAATATTTATAAACAAATCTTACGACCAAAAACTGCCTAAAACCCTACTAAACCATTAGCCATGACTTAGTGGAGAAAACAAGATTGGAGAGATATCTAAATGACATAGTTTTACCAAGGAATATATTGGGACATTTAGATTAATATATTAGGATATCTCCCACAAAGATTATCTCTATGGAATTGTATGGAAAACATGCAAAATAGGGTACTTTTTTACCATTTTTTATGTTTTTTAAGTTCTAGGAGGTTTCAGAAGATGCAATCAATCTTGGAGTAAATATTTAGAATTATTATAACTATTATGGTAATTTATTTCTAAGTTAAAAATTATAAGTTTTAAAACAATATCTCTCCTTTCAGCTAATCAAAATTGGCATAGTGGACACAAGGGTGAGAAGGGTAAAAACTCCAAGTGTGAGCCTTTTTAAATCATGCATGATGCCTCTAAGTCCATGGAGGGTATTTAAAAGTGTCACTAACTATATCCCATGTATTTTCATGGAAAATTTAAGGAATTTTTGAGGCTAAGTGTGAGGGGTGACTGAAAAAGGAGTTTTTTATACTACGGATAGTGATGGCTTCCTTCCAAGAGTTTGTAGATGAGTAGGAATATAAATAATGCATGAAGATGCATGATTTAATGCCTTACCTATTATAAAAATCATCATACCTATGCCTAGTTAGTGGTGGGATGTTCACAGAGGTTAAAATTGTGAAGGTTGTTTTCTGAGCCAAGACTGGGGGTTTTATGCCATTTTTTATAAGTTTCATGACTTGTATGTACACTTGGTCCTCATGAAATTGTATGGTTCATCCCATATATATTTATAATTTAATTTTAACCTATTTTATTATATTTCCAAGTGTCCAAGTGACCTTTGGACTTCCTTTGTCTTGATCTTCTTTCAAAGGCTATAAATATTGACTCTTTTGACTCTTTTTAGAAGCCTCCATTGGTTAATGGTAAAACCCCAGCCAAATTTTTAATTGAATGACTTTTGAGTAAATAAAAAAATTAATTTTCTTATTTTCATGCTTTGTAATTGAGTGTTATTACAATCTTATTGGTCTTGTCTAGTAAAAGATTATCTTTTCTAGCATGTTATCCTTGATTGTTCTCCAAATGTGCAAAAGATTAATTATTACAGGTCTTTGTTAGTGTTCTATTTCAAGTGTATAAGTTTCTTAGAAGTGGTCCCTAAATATATTATCTTACTTAATCATTCATTTCCCTCATAAGAATCAAAATACCTTCTTGAACCTAGCTTATGAAACACTGATATAACAATATGTCTCATGTTGTGAGTTTTGTGTAATAAAAGCTTTGTTTTTCTCTAAGTAGTATAATTTTAGTAAATAAGAGGAAATATAATATTGGTTAATCACCTTTTTTATATTTCTCAATTTTTTTCTTAACCCTTTTCATCCAAAGTTGATAGGCAAGAAACTACTTCAAAGAGTGCATCAAGGGAACTAGCCCTTCTAGAGATTTATCTCATCAAATTGTTACCCATATCAAGAGAGATGTTTCCATTATTCCACTTTGATGAGGAGAGCTAGGCATCTCCTTAAATGGTCAAAATCCAAGTGATGACACATCTTACACTATATACTTATGCTTAGATTCTTTTACATTCAGATGTTATGTTTGTACATTATATTAGAATATTGTGCAGTTATCATATATGCTCTAGATAATACATTTTACAAAGATATTTTATCTTGAGGATAGTTATTGAACAATTTCCACAACTACCCTCAAAAGAGGGGGCATTCATAAGGGTTTTTCATAGAGATCAGGTTCCTACATTGTTATTCATAGATCATTTTTAGTACATAGGATCAATTTTAAAAATAAGACATGGGTCAAACATAGGAAAAAATAGGGACTCAAAAAATAGTTCAGTCACCCAAATTTCAAACCAGATAGACATTAACATCTATATTGGGACACTATCACCATAAGATGCTACCATCCATTATATTTCTACTATCTAGTAGCCCCAACTTTAGGGCATTCTTGATTAGTCAGAATAGTACACCATGTATATTATAAATTTGCATAAATATAATCACAAGTTTGATATCTATGTTAAAAAATTTCTTAGATACACACATTTAGTTTAGATTCATACCTATTTCTTAGATTAGGGGAATCATGTGCAACATGATCATTCCCAAAATCAGTTCAGATACATAGATACAACTATTACATAGTCTAGAATTTGTATACTCAACTATTAGATTTGGGGCATGTGTGTGGCACATAATTTTCATATGCTCAATTACACATAGTTTGATTAGATGGAATGTCAAACTCCATGTAATTCTCTACATTGTATACACATGCTACCATATTTTGGTTTGTTACCAATTTCATGCCTTACTCCATCTATAGTGGCCTAGAGCCACCTAATGTATGTGAGTGGCCATGGAACTGACATACATAGTTAGATATACCTAGTTATATACTTTTAACACTTTATACAATTCAATTTTAGATACAACTACATCACATGAGTGGGTAATGGTGGATTCATATCCTACTTGAGTTATTGAGCCACCCACATGAAAGGGTAAGACATACTTATATTCTTAATCAAGATATTCATAAGTCATGATCAATTGATTAGGGGTGGTAAATGATGGAGTCAAAAATAGATTGAGTTATTAAGCCACCCATATATGAGGAGTGAGCAAGTTATTATCTCAATCCAAGCTATTTAACAACTTGATCAATATTTACACTCACACACACAATTTATCAATAGGTTCATGCATTGGTTCATGTACCCAATGAGGTGTATTCATTCATTTCTTCTTTCCTATCTCTTTACTCAGCTTTACTCAATTACTTTATTCAACATAGTCTTTTACTTTTGATAATCTCTTAAGAACCTATTTTTTCTTGTTTAATTGTAGGTTATTGCTTTGGATCATGTTTCACATATGTAGACCTAGATTTACATACTCTGACTTAGCTACATGAGCTTCAATTCCTAGGTAAGTCTAGGTACACTTATTTTTCCTTTATATCAGTCATTTCATTTTGTTACATTTCTAGCATAAAGGGGGGGAAATATAATCACCTAAAAGTGGAATTTAGATGCTAATATTATTGTTTGATATATCTTATTCATAACTTAGCCCTAGAACTATCTTAAATCCTTTATCACACTTTTCTATCTATTATTCAAAACACATACATCTTCAATTAGGTCAAACACAGTCTTAGAACTATATTTCCAAATCCTAACCCATTGTGCCTAGCATCCTGCCAACTAGACACTAGTATTACATTAAGACACTAGAGCCACATGACACTAGTGTCTTCAACTTGGCACTAATGTCCCTAGCCCTAAATCTCTTGAATGGATATATTTTCAAATATATGCCCCTTCTAAGGTTGGCCTAAGCACATTTTATTATCTGCACAAGCTGTGGATCACTATAAATACAAGACTATTAGACCTTTATCCACAAGATGTAAAATATATGCAAAAATCCTATTCAAATAAGAAACAAGTTGAGAAAAATCAAGGTTATTAATATGTATTCTTCCCTACTTCTGAATACTACCATCTATAGTTTCCCTTAGCCTAGATTTTGAATATTTCCAATCTTAATCACACTCAAGGCATTCAAGACCAGTATCATTCTAGCATACACTTGCACTTGCGCCAAGCACTATGTGGGAGAACTATATCGGGCTTGATCCCTCATCAAAGTATTGGTATGTAGGCAAATATCTTCACAATGGGGTGTTGAGGATGTGCAACCTATCCTACTAAGAACACATATTTTTAGCTCATGCCATACTTGCAAGGAGGATTAGGGTTTGTGTATTAAATCAGATATTCTAAGCATAATATAAATTTATAGATTTCATGCACATAAGAATAAAACCCAAAAACATAGGCATAGGTGCTCCAAAAAAATAGAAATAATCCTACAAAGAGGACACTATCACCATTTTGAGGACACTAAAGCCACATGGCATTACTGTCCAAGTGGGTCGCTACTATCAAGTGAAGAATCAGACCTAGGGACCCTATTGACAACACGCAGACCTATATGTAACCTAGTTTTTAACACCTAGATTTTCCATAATATCTATTTACCAGATAATTTTATATTTTTGCATATTTATTACTATTTTTATAAAGTCAAAATCTATAAAAAAAATAGTGGTTATTTATTACATATTATTTCACTGATTTAGACAACTCAACCCTTTAATCTAACTTAAGATTTACATAGATAAAACCCTAAAAGATTAAATTAGTAGTCTTAAATTAATTCACATACATTAATATAATGATTTTATGGAGGAAAAACTTTATTACATTCCTCAAATACATCCACTTGAATGCTATGATTTAATTTTTTATTGCCTTCTTATCTTTATCGTATAACTACTAATGTGTTTTTCCTTATCAAGACCTATATTTATCCTTACTCAACCTTATAACCCACAAAAAATCTTAACCAAACCTAAAAATGAAATGATAAAAATTTTAACTATTTAACTTCACGTGGTGTTGGACTACTAAAAGTGGCTCCTAAATGTTATAGTCTGACATTGAACTATTTCTTGTGAAACATCCACTATCTTCTGAAGGCCATAAATTTTGCATACAAACTTGAAATTACATGTCATTTTTTATAACTTTTCTAATTTTTTGAGAGGAGTTAAAATATGTACTCAAAAAATACTTTTTAAGACAAACACATTTTGTTATAGCCTGTACAATAAAAACTAGTAATTTTTAAGTCTCAGCATATTACAAATTATTCATGTTTGATAGTCAATTATCTTATCGACTAAATTGGATGATATACATGATCACATTTCTAATAACAAACTTAAAATTTGAATGGTTATTATCCCACAAAATCTATAAAAAATAATATTAGTATTTACCTCCTATCTTCCCAAGTGAGATACCAAAATTTTCATCCTCGTGGATTGCATCTTGTCCTTATCTTTTGGAGAGTGTCTGTCCAATTATGAAACCTAAAAACCTAATTTCATAAAATGACTCATGAATCCTTCCAATCTATATTAAATGACCTTATTTCACTCTTCGATGTATTATTATTCTTTGTGGCTATTCCTATTATACCCTTTATTGTAATACATAATGCTTTAAGGATAGAGTAAATCTTTGCATGTGGTTATGCTTATAAAACATCCTCCTTATTATTCCAAATGATTTCACAAGTGAAGAAAACATATTTAAGTATATAGGTGGTTTTATAAAAAATAACCATTATTAAAAATTTCCCTTATGTTGGATCTTATAATAAAAAAATGTAACATACATGGATTGGAGACACATTATTCCATTTACAAAGTCTCATATATCTTACAATTGAAATTTTGTGTCAAACTAATGCAATAGGCATTGAAGGAAACATATTAAATGAAAGTAAAAAGGATGCCAAAACATACATCCATCAAAACTAGTAGTCTTCTTTTGGAATTCTACTCACCATGGACACACTTCTCACCATATATTAATGAATTGTTCTCATACCAAAACCTATTATTAGAACTTGATCCAACCTTATTTTATGTGTATACAAAAATTTAAAAATGCATGCTAAGATTTTTCTAAATATTTTATGTGCATACCACAACCAACATAGGCATTATATCATATTTTTTAATTTATGAAAACCAAAATATATCTCTATGCTACAATCATGTGAATTCTAAAATGCATGTTAAAACATTCATGAATAACTAGACATCCTACACATGATTTTATTTTGAATTTACATGGATATAAAAATAAAACCAACATGTTTTCACCTTTTGATACCTTGGCATTCAATATGTTGTCACCTTTGTGTCTCTCAACAAGAAAGCCTATTCTTCCCATCTTGTCATATTCCACAAGAACTTAAGAAGGAAAACATGTCAACTTGTCAATAAAAATAAACATGAGAATGTTAAAAATGATACAACCTATTTGATACAATGGGATGCTCATACATGCTTCTCAAAATTATTATATGGTTACTCCATACTCACTCTTAATGATGGCATTCCTCTATTTTCTCATATAAAATAGGTTACCTTGTTTCTTTCAACAAAGTAACATAACAAACTATTTTAAGGTGATTATATATGCATGCAAAATAACATCTCAGTTATGAAAATAATCTATCCATTGAACTAATAATAAAATATTTTCATTACCCACTTTTAATGGTGATAAGTAATCCTCTATGGGATATTTCCTCTTCAAGGCTTCTATCTTGGATAGCTTTTAGATGAAAATCAAAATTTGAGTTTTGAAACTATTCTTCTAAGGATTTATCTCTTTCCATATTTACTTTTTGGAAATGGTGATGCATGATCCTCAATGGGATGATCTCTATTGATGGATTCTTCCTTGTCTAGGTGGGTTTCTTAATTTTCTATTTATTTTATTGGATATGATTGAAAATATTCATTGTAGGCTACCTCTTGTTTTATAGGTGCATGAAAAACTTCCCTCTTGCTTTTAGATGCATCTTCCTTCTTGAAATTCTCCTTGAAATTCTTTGGATAAATTTATGGATGATTCTCCCAAAAACATTAATGCCAATGATCACTCATTTTTTAATGAGTGAAATGATTATTTCCCATTATCTTGGAAAACATGCCCTTTTCCCCCTTATTTACATTTTTATTATGAGAGTGGTGTTTACATCTTGCATCCTTCCTTTTGAAGGGCATGGGATTATTTTGGATGGATTTACTATTCCAACACATGGCCATGCAATGATTATTAATTCCAAAAAATGAACATGGATATGTATACCAAATATTTTGTGCTAATATAACCATTATTCTTACATTTTAAGTAAATAATGGAAGATTTTTTCTTTCCATACCTTCTTGGACTGCCCTTTGTGCAACCATGATAAGGTGGGAATGTGTTACCACCTCTTTTGAGATGTTCACCTCTCTTTGTAGATGTTTTTAACTCATCATTAATGCTCTTCCCATCTTTTAAAGGATGTCACTTACCTAATTATAGCTTACATTCACTCACATGGTCATGTAATATAATGTTGATATCCCCTTCTTCATGGAGTTGTTTTCCTCTTCTTATAGACTATTTGTTGGCCCTTTAAGGTAGATCAATTTTACATTCATATTCATAAGATACATGCCCATTATTTTTTAAATCAAACTCATAATTATAGTATACAAAATAAATGATATCATTACCTTTTATGTATTGGTTTTTAAGATCTATTGGCTTGGGCTATTTGCTTTTTAAATCTTTCCTGAGTTTATCTATCTTGGAGCATTTTTTAACTCTTTATTTACCACTAACATATCCAAAACCTATGTATTGAGTCCTTTCCTCAACTATTATAGGATTATTTAGTCCTTGGACATTGATTCCATTGCCTTTTCCATCATATCCCATCTTGGTTATCAACTTAGATTCAAAACCATTAGTAGGCTTCTCTAATTTACCAAAGCAAATATCCAAATATTCATGGAAAGAAAGATAACCTAATAGATTACTTAATTTGAATAACTCCATCAATGGTTTATTCATATTTAGTACATGATGGCCTCCTTGGTATGGTAGACTATTATTTTTCCTTCACTTCTTCACCATTATCATAGAACTTAGCCAACCACTCTTCCTTGATTTTTAACTCATGTTTCAACTCTTCAATGATAACCCTGAGATATTATCCATGGATAATAAATTTATCCTAAAACTATTAATTCTCATCTTCTAAGTTTTGCCACAAATTTATTAATTCAATTTTTTCATCTTGACTTTACTGGTTTATTTCTTCAAACTCTTGAACCCTTTCTCTCTTCAAAACTTTTCCCATGATTGAAATTTTGCAACCAAGAAACATTGCACTTAATTTTTTTTTTAAAAATGGAATAATATATAATAAAATTAAAAAATGTAATAAGAAACACTTTCAAGAAAAAATTAAAACCTACTCTAATACCAATCTGATTTATAAAATAGGTGGATATTCCACTCTAAGCTTCATCGATATGGGTCCTTTAAAGACAAGGGGTTTCTCTCAAGTTATATTCTATATAACAATGCCCATTTTTTTAAATATGTATTCCATCCCTTATGGATTGAATATAAAACATAAAATAATAAGCAACACTTCACATGAAATATCCACTTTCTATATCCATTGCATATATATTCATTCACACTCTAAACATGATACTACTCCACACATGATTGCAATTAAAATTATTGCATAGAAGGGCAATACCAAGGTGAAGTTTTCTAACCTTTAGGAAATAAGTACTATTTTTTTTAAAGATGAATATTGATCTCTATGAAGTGTGTGGTGGATTAGCCTAGTTTCAAGGAATGTAAATATGATTTTTTTTTAATTTGTGATTGGGGGGTTAAAGGTAATAAGCCACACAAAAAAAACATACCACTTGTGACCAAGGCACATGTCAATTTGGAAAAATATTGTGTGTGATCTTATAAATTCACTTCAAATCAATCCAAATTATTATGATTTAGGGTAATGTAAGTCACATATATTACTTGTGTACCCTCAAAGACCCATTTATGTAGAAATTTACATGTGATTAAGTCTTTTATAGGCTAAAAGTAACACAATAAAACCAAATCCAATTGAGACCAAGGTAAATATGGATAATTTGGTGGACATTTACGCTCAAGCACCCCAAATTCACTTTTAATTTAGGATAATTTAGTGTAACTAGGGTAACATAGGTTGCATTGGTGAACCACACACACCTAAACACCCCTTTATGTTATTTCTATTTGTAATTAGAAGGATTAAATAGGCCAAAAGACACACAAAAACACCATATCCACTTGCACCAAGGAAAATCTTGCCAATATGGATCACATTCATTCATGGTCTCCCTAATTCACTTTGAATTCAAGCTAAAGTGGTGTAATTGGGGAAACATAGTGACCTAATAACAACCAAACACCCTTTTATGTCATTTTTACATGTTATTAGGGGATTAGATGCCATAACCCACAAAAAAACACCATATACACTTAAAACTAGGGTGAATGTATCTAATTTGAATACCATTGATGTGTGATCTCCCCAATTTACTTTGAATTCAAGTGAAATTGGTGAGATTTGGGCAACATAGGTCACATTTGCTACCAACACATACCTAACCACCACTTTACGTATATTTTACATGTAATTAAGTCTCTTATAGAGTAAAAGTAACACAAAAATACCATATACACTTGTGACAAAGGAAAATGTTGAAAATTTGGGGCACATTTATTCACATTCATCCCAATTCACTTTGAATTTAGGCCAAAGTGGTCTGATTGGGATAATGTAGGTTAAATTGATGGCCCACACACACCCAATCACACCTTTGTTGATTCAATAAATTTTATCACAAGGTTTATATAGTGTTTAAAACACTTCTCATATATAGATTTAAAGAGTCTATTGCATGAGTTGTTGGTTTTGATATTCTTGATATATGTGGTGTAGCGAACAAGCTATATAACTATTTCACAAAATAAAATGTAAGTGTTTTTTGGGATAAATCATTGTTTTAAAGATTTTTTGTGAAAAACTAAATTAATATGAATTAGTTCTTATGAATAATTATCAAACCCTAAGGTCTAAACCCTAATCTAGCATGAATATTTACAATGAAAATCTAAACTACAATGATTTGATCAAAAGAAAGAGAAAATAGGAAGTGTAGGGCATAAAATAAGGATGTTTTTGTTCTAAGTCTAGACATCATGACAAATCTTAAATTTCATTAAACATTCATTAAACCAACATATGACATGAAATTTTCAAAAGCATAGATCCTAGCATATATCAGGCAAATGTCTAAGGATATTTGAAACAATGGAAATAAGAAATCAAATTCACTTTAAATATTTACTTCCAAAATAAAATTGCATTAGAACATATTCAAGAGAAGTAAGGAAGATAAAATTAATCTAAAACCTTTCAATCAACGTGCATAAGCTCAAATTGACAACTCTACATTAACATATGCAAATCTAGAATTCATGAAAGCAATTCAAATCTGAACATCAAAATAGATACTTGAGGAATTATCCACGATAAAAATCACACAAATAAATATGACAAAATATTTTAAAAATTCCCTTGGTTACATTACTTTATCCAAAAATTACACAAAATTTTTGCTCCAAAAATTTCCTCCCTTATTTATAAATGACAATACCCCTTTTATACAAGACTTATGAAGTATGTCAATTAATCACTATCAAATGATAATTAGCTAAGTGTCAAGGATAGTTTTCCTTTCTACAACATTCCAAACTCAATAAAACTTTACAAGTGGAATAATCAATAAGCCATATGCATTAAAAATTGTACATGCTTTTACAAAATAGAATATTCTTTCTAAGGATTTATAAGGCTTTTAGTATAGAAGAATATTCTAGTCAACTTAGTTGACTTTGAGACACCCCTAATATTGTAGCCTTTATCTTTGTTACAAAATCTTAATGTCATTTTCATGTTGTGTATCAATAATCTTGAGGTTAATAACTGACTCCATGAACATTTCCTCTCCTTGCCTTGCCAAATTTTTGAAGTCTTTATCAACTCTATCCAAGGCTTCCTTAATGCTTTTAGTATTGCCAATTTTCTCTTCTGTTGACAAAACCATGTCTAAGATATGTTGGTTATCTACCCCTGTAGTTCCTTGGATTTTATTATTTACCTCCTGGATGAATTGAGTAGCCATGTGTTTGAACTCTTCATCATTTATCATGCTAGTAAGATTAAAGATGGTTGGATCCTTGATCAAACCTCCCAGTATGTGTACCATTTTGTTCTCTAACTATTTGAAGTCATTAAAAATATCTTATATGTATTTGTATAGTTTACTTATATCCTTTATCATTTCCATTAAGATAAACATAGTCATACTCAAATGTGTTAGGTTGATTATTTTAAATTCAGGAGTCTGGGTTTTTATCAATATCCTGATCAATTCTTTCACCTTATTGTCTAAAGTTTACCATTGATTGACTTGATTCATAGCCATGGAATGTTGTTTGTTTACCACATCCAACTTATACCTTTTATTTTTTAAGCAATTGAATGTATCATATATAATTTCTTAAAAAGTATTGACAATATCTCCTAGAACTGATAGAATAGACTGCTCCTCTAAGTTATTGTTCTCCTACTTTAGCCCTTTGATGGTAGCTTGTAGCATTTCTACTTGATATTGAGCTATTTCAAGAACATTTCTTAAAATTTAGGGGCTTCCCCTAGTATTTTTCCTTTCTTCTAAGTTAAATGAGTCAAAGGTTCCACCTTTTGATGCAAAACCTCTTCTCCACCTTCTATGACCAATGTCTCAGTAACCCTTTGCAAACATGTAGTATCTAGATCAAATATTAATCTAAATAAAGATTTGGCCACATGTGAGACTGGGACCTCTACTTTTGATTAGACTATTGATTGACTTGGAATATCCAATCTCTTTTCTTCTTCTTCTTGTAAGCCAATGATCTATGGATTCAACTCTTTTTGCATCGGTATGCCTATAGTCTTCACCTTAGCTCATGGATGATAAGTGGGTAAATTTTATAACCTTAGTTTATAAATGAACCATTCAATAATAGGTGGTCCATATATAATTTTCTATTCATTAAATATATTAACATTCTCTAAAGGTGGTGTAATGGTCACTTTAGTTTTATTATCTTTTGAGACAATGGCAATCTCAGTTTTCCTCTTGGGAGGATCTATGACTATGAATTCTAATGCTTTCTACTTTCCCTTTTACTATTTGCTTTCCTCAACCTTTGCCTCTTCTACCTCTGAATCTATCTCATATATCATAGATATGATCCTTAATGAATATTCAATAGACTCATGAGGATCTAGAGCTATCATAAGAAAGTCCTATTGAGGTGAATCTTGCTTTACTATATTGGAAGTTTCAGGAGTTGAGGATCTAGAAGTAATTTCTCTTGGTCTTTTCTCTTTGGGCCTATGTTCTACTTGTGTATCTATTGGTAGAAGCCTATAAGAACCAACATATATCAAATTATATTATCTATGGCCTAGCTACCATCTCTCTTCCATTTTATAGTATCTATTCAATCTAGACTTGGGCTTTATGTTGTGTTCTTTTAATCTCCTAGCAACTTCATAGCTTAAGGATGCTTTAGTGTATGTGAAGTCAAATGAACTAGTTTCATGTTCATCTGTTATAGTCAAAATACCTTCAATATTCAAATGTTCCCTTACATTTCCATATGGATTTTATTGTCTATGATCATCAATCTATAGGTTGAAAGATAACCTATGCTTTGAAGCAACCTCAATATAATCCCACTACCTAAAAATAGTTTTACTAATTGTCATGGGAAAATTGTGTAGGAGTCCCTTTATTTTGGTCTTACAAATTCCATCAATCCCATTGAATAGTTGATATGCCACCTTTTATTCTTCTAATTTGTCAGGTACATGAATTGGTAATTTGAGAGGAGACATTTGAGCTCCTTCAATTCTTATAATAGTACAATAAAGATACAACCATATATCTCCCATTGCCTCGATTTATTTCTTGATTAAAGGGCTTGTTATCATCATATGAATGCCACTGATGGCTTCACTCAATATAATGTAAACATGGTCACAAATTAGGGATACAATCTAGGTGTTATTAGGTGATTATTATCTTTAATTATGGATCTTGGTGGTTGCACATAAGTCATTTAATAGATAAGAAATCATGTAGAGTCTAGTCCTCTTATTATTCTTGATTCCATATATTTTTTTTCTTAGGAAAATACTGCTAATTTCATCTAATGGATGAACTAACACTTATTCAATGATGAAGTATACCACAGGGACCCACATTGGTTCAACATAAGTAGTATGTGCACACCCATACAACTTGTTTAGAATTGTCATGACCATCCTAAATATAGGTATAAATTGTCTTATATGTATGTTATTTATAGGATCTATAATGACTTGGTTACCTACTTATAACCATTTTTCCAAAATGTCCATCATGTTGGGCTTCTTATCCCATGGACTAATAGAGGTTAGGTCTATTAGGGGTTTAGACAATTTGTAGTAGGACTCAAATGCAATAGGAGAGATATATGTAATTTCCTTAATCTATGATCATGAATTAACATACCCTTTTCAATTCTAGTCTCTTCAAAAATTAGACCAAGAATGGAAATACAATAAAGTACCTCTGGTTTAGCAGTAGCATAGTATAGTCGCATCATCTAGATTTCCACAATGTCATCATATAATCTCTTCATTGGGATTATTTTTTCTTATTCTTTGGTTATAATTTCTTGGTTCTCAATTGTTCATAATAACTTTGAGCAATTGTTATACCCTATGTTCAATGAAGTAGATACAAATTCTATGTCCTTGAAATTTGACCCTCTACATTTGAAGACAAATATAATTCAACTGCTTGTTTTGAAATATGTCCATGTGTCACCATTTCTATAGTCCCAATTAAATTATCCCCTTTGAAAATGATAATCCAATTCTCTTAGCTCAACACAATGAATTTAGAGAAAATTTAGGGATTTTCATATGTTCTAAGGCTTTTTGGAGGTTTACACAGAGCTTTAATGGCAGAAATCAAGTTTAAAATATGAGCTTTGGTGACTTAGATTGAAATGAGATCATTAATTTATACCTTAACATACTCAGGTCCACAATATCTTCTAATATGATGTGTATGCCTATGTGGCATTATCTAGTTAGGTAGCTCATTTGTTTTTAAAATGTGACCATTTATCACTTGACACATGTCATCATCTCATATAATCCTAAACCTTGATCAAATGCACATCATTTATCTCCTCTAAGAGTCTTCAATCCTTGGATTTTCACCAATACCATTGATATGTCATTTGAGCTTATGAGATTGTACCACTTGGCATCTTCATTTGATTAATGCCTTTTTCACCATGTGGTAGCTTTTCATGCAATCTGGGCTCTTTGACTCCTTGACTCGATGCTCACCATTGATCTTATTTTGTAAGATTAAATTCATTTTGTTGATCTTGATATAAAGGATTAAATACATATTGTTGATCTGATATATGATCAAGTATGGGTCATTGATCTATTCTTATACATTTGATTAAATGTGAACCATTGATTTAAATCTAGTTCTCTGAAATTATGATACTTGTCACTATTGCATTCATTCTCAATATTTTTTGACATGTTGACCCTGAGTTTGCCATAGATATGCTTTTTCAAGATCAAACGCACTCTATCGATCTGGATCTTGACTTGTTGACTTTGAAGAATTGCCTACTAATTATTGATCCTACTTCTAACCTCTCAAGATTTCACCACTTATGAACAACATGTTTAATTCATTCTTTCAACCAATAAAATTAAATGAATAAGAATTTGAAACATATGAAGACTTAGTATAAACTTTAGACCAAGGTTTTAATGAATTAATAAATTCAATTAAAACTTAGAATAAATTAAACTAGGTCTCAAATGAAATAAATTGACTTGTGGAAAAATATAAATCCATTTAATAGAAACTTAGGATAAAGAACTTAAACTAAGGCTTTTAAACATGATTAAACTTATATTTAGTTAATCTATTAGGGACCAAAGGTTAGCATAATATTTTGAATGGCACCATGCTAGTTGACCAACTAAGGGTCAAATTAATGTTGAAGTATAAAACCATGAACACTTTTTCATTCCAATGGAAATCAATGGATCCTATAAGATGGAAACATCTGAGTCAAATGTTAGTAACATTAGGTGAAATCAAATAAATCTTATGCTAACATGCCAATATAAAATAAATCAATCATGATATTTAATAATGCACTTTGATAAAGTTTAATGCATAATTTCTAACATAATTTACAAAATTGAACAAAGGTCCTCATTTTTTATAAATGAGGGTATGTTGACCTCAATAAATCATAAATTTTAGGGGAAACATTGCAAAATGTTAGAAATCAGATACTCTTAGTTTAAACTAATAAATAGACCAATCATTACACATGATCAAGTACCATTATTAAGATTAATTCATGATTAAAACAATTTTTACAAAAGTAAAATTATATTCAAACATCAAAATGCAATCATGTTATGTGTGTACTTTGATTCATTCATTGATTGCCATTGGAATTCATAAAACAACTTCCATATTTCATGATTCTAATCATTGACATAGACTTGTAGCATATTTAGATATTCATTATGAATCATGCTTTATGAAAAGGGAAGTCTTGTGCATTGCTCTATTTCCATCTAGGCATCCATAACTCTGATAGAGATACCTTTGGCTCTACTCTAGGCCTTGCTTCACTACTATCGAGGCATCCATAGCCCTAGTGGAGATTACTAGAATCACCTTTTCTTAGAAATATTTTGCATTTTCAATTAGACTCTTTTTTGTATAATTTAAACTATACTTATCTTTTCAAAAAAGGTTGGGAGCCAAAATTAGCTAGGTTTTAGGATTTTTGTCAAATGTTTGATCTTTAAATAATCATCCTTGATCATAGACTCCATCCTAGATAATAATGTTCTTTAAGTTCTAATATGACTTTGTTCTAATAATTTAAACTTTCACTAAACATATTCAATCCTTATTGGAATCAAACTTAGATCAGAATAAGGTTTAATATTTTTAAGGAATAATTAATCTAGACATCAATCTTCACCAATTTCTCAAAACCATAACATTAAGCTTAGAATTTACAAAATCCATGATCAACCAATGTTTAAGAGTCATACATGCATTCTTTATTTGAGAAGTTATTTTGATCATTTGGATGGATTTTATCTTGAAAACTTATCTTTAAAAAGACTTATTAGAAAGCAGAGAACAAAATAAAAGAAAACAAACACACAAGCAAAAAAATATTCACAAACACTATTTACAAATAAGGAACAATAATGAAACTAATCTAAGCCTACCTACATTAACTCAACTAATCTTACAAGTTACTCCATAAAAACTTGAGGTGGAATAGCAGATAAATAGTATTTGAGATACTTCCTATTGATTCTTAGAGTGAACTCTACTCCTTACAAGTCTTTGAGTTTGAAGGTGTTATCTCCCAATGTCTCAGTAATTTGGTAAAGACCAATTCACAAAGGAGTGAATTTCTCATGTTTTCCTTTTGGCTCAGATGCTTTGTCTCATAAGAGAACTAGGTCTCCCTACTTAAACACCTTAACCTTTGAATATTTGTCAAACCATCTTTTGATAGTGCTTTGATGTTTTCTAAAGTTGGCAAATGCTTCTTCTCTTTCATCCTCCATTTGTATGATATTGAGCAACCTAGAATTAGCATATTCTTGATCTTCTTCCATATATTCATGCATAAACTTGTAGGTTGAAAATTTGAGAGTAATTAGAAATATGGGTTCTTGACCATATACTAATAGAAATGGTGATACTTTTAGAGCTTGTTTCACTCTAATTATATCTACCCAAATAGCATATTTAAGTAATTTATGCCATGTTCTTGGTTCTTAAACTACAAACATTTTGATATCTTTCATCAAATTCTTAGTTGTTGACTCTAAAACTCCATTACCTTGGGGATATTTATTTGATGAAAACTTAAGAACTATATTATCATCATATGTCCACTCAATCATCTCTATATATATAAATGTTGATCCATTATCATAGACCAATGATACTGGTGTCCCAAATCTAGTACAAATGTTCTCTTTTAAGAACTTGATTACATCTTCAATTTTATATTATTTTGTTACTACTACCTCTATCCATCTTGTGTAATAATCAATATTAGTGAGAAAATATTTATGTCCATATTAATAATTATGGTTAATAACCCCCATAAAGTCCAAACCCCATTGAGAAAAAGGTTTATCAATTAACACTAGCTTCAATGGCATAGCTGCTTTTGGTTCCTTGGTATTGAAAATCTAACACCAGTATTGTTGGCCAATAATATCCTTCCATTAGGATCTTGTAAGTTATTTTCTTTTTATAAGGGTGTCCACTCCCAAGTTTTTCATGAAAATTACCCAATATTTCAACTACTTCTTTTGAAACACATCTCAGGTATATACCTTCATATTTTTTCCTATAGAGTATCCCATCCTTAATCAATAAATGAGTTTCCTTGAGCCTTAAAGATCTTCTTTTATCTTTACTCATACTTTCAAAACAAAACCATTGATCAATAAATGATTTATTCAATCATACCAATCATTTAGTTAGAATTGTTGTTGTTCAACCTACATAATACTCAAACTAAGATTAGTGTTAATAATTAATTGAATCAATCCCTAACATCTCACTAATTTTTTAGTTTTCATTTCAATATCATACTCTTGGAGTATAGACATTCACTTACCTCTTCTCTCTCCCAATTCACATTGACTAAACATAAGTTTAGTGGTAGGGTCTAGTAATATCACATACATTTTATTCCTAATAATATAGTGTCTAAGATTTTTAGCTACCTTAACTAAAGCAAATGTTTTTTTATCAATTAGAGAATAGTTTAACTTAGAGTTTTAAAATTTAGTGCTCATAAATTCAATTGGATGATCACATTTAGCAACTTTTTATTTAGAATAGCTACTATAGTATGTTTAGAAGCAAAAGAATAAAGATAAAAATCTTTTGTAAAATTAGGACTTATCAGTATAGGTGCATGTCATATTACTTGTTTAATATCTTGGAAGTATTTATTCATTTCTTCATTCCATATGACCTTTACATCCTTCTTCAGCATGTCATTAAGTGGCTTCATAATTTCTACAAAACTAGAAATGAATTTTCTTACAAAATTAATTTTCCTAAATAAAGACTTTAATTATGTTCTACTATTAGGGGGTTTTATTTTAGATATGTCATTGAATCTATCAAGATCTATAGAAACCCCATATTTAGTTATTACATGACTTGGTAATCTCCCTTCAATTACACAAAAATGTTTTTCTTAATATTAAGGGAAATTTCATACCTTCTACAATGTTCAAATACTTGTTGTAAATGCATTATATGATCTTCCCTATTTTTTAAAAACACAATTAGATCATCCATATATATAATGATGCATATAACTATGATACCTTGAAAGGCATGGTTCATAACTCATTGAAAGGTAGCTCCTGCATTGATGAGTCAAAAATGCATCCTCTTATAAGCAAAATTTCCACACTTTGTTGTAAATCCAGTCTTCATTCTATCCTCTTTGTTAACAAGTACTACTAATATATCCTAAAAAACCATCTCAAAAAGACATCATAGCAAAAACACTAACAATTTGAATCCTTTGGTCAAGATATGGTAAAGCATAATTATCTTTTTTCAAATATTTGTTTAAGTTTCTAAAGTCTATGCATAATTTAATTTATCCATTTTTCTTTCTAACTGGTACTAAATTAGCTACCCAGGTAGAATGTCTAATTAGAAAAAATATTTTTGCATCTAATATCTTCTTGACCTCTTTATAAATCAATGGCTCCAAAAAATGATTGACATGGCTTTACTTTTGTCTGAAAGTTTTACAAACTTATTTTAATGGAAGGGTATGAGTAATGACTCTAGGATTAAAGATCTTCAAGTCTTTATAGGACCATGCAATGACATCTTAGTATTTGGTCAGCAAGTCTTTAGCTTTTCTAGATTCTTCATGTGTTCATGTTATGCCAATGTTTACTAGTTGAGGTTGACCTTGAGTTCCTATGTCAACTACATTATAATATTTTTCACTCACTTTGGGAACTTCAATAGTTTCAGCTATCTTTTATTGATCAAATAGTATTTCCAAAGAAACCATGTCTTTGGGAATCTTATTATCATTCAATTGGATAATATTGTCATCAATTGTATATTCATCAAGAGAGTTATCATTGACCTCATCAATAATATGAGACTCAAACACTCATGAGTTGTTCATGAACTCAATTATTTGTTGATCAAAATTAAACACTTGAAAATGATTGGAATTATCAAAAACTGAGGGACATGAAACTAATTCAATCTTAGGTCTTTGGGAATCTTGGTTTGGCATAAGGTTAGCTACAGTTGAATCTCATTCATCAACAGACTAGTTCTCTTCTCTAGGGATTGAAATAATGTTCAAAGCATCAAAATACTCAATCAAGTCCCATAATCTAAACTTGTGTTTCTTAAGATAAGATAATTTACACTAGTAATTGCTTCTAAACTAATTGACTACTAGTTTAAAATCACCATATACTATTAGTTATTTAACCTTGTGTTTGATATAAAATTTTAATCCTAAAATTAATGCTTCATACTCTTATAAATTATTGGTGAAAGGAAACTAAATTTTTTAAGAAGAAACATATTATATCTAGCACCATCAATATATAATTTTGAAAGCCCAGATATAGTATGAGAGTATTTAGAGTTACATACTTGAGGAGCGTCAAAAATGTAGACTCCTAAATCAGAATTAACCATGTTGACTTTTTCATTAGCTACATTGTATTCAGTGATCATGTGCTTCATCTTTGGTTCCCTCTCAATCTGAATTTGATTAGGAACTCCCCTCCATGGCAACCACATATGAGATAGTTAACATGTATCCATTCAAATATTTAGTCCAGTCTTTGCTAATAAACATCCCATAAGCATTTGGAATACTTTTAACTTGAATATCTATGAATTTCTACACCCTTTGCTCTGAAGTAATCTACATGTGAACATTCAACAATTCACCAATCACTTTAATTCTAAATTTGTCTAATTGAGTTACTACTCTATCAGATTTAGTTAGAGTTAAACCAAGATTTTCAAAAATACCTTTTGGCATGATATTTTCAAAGGCACCTGAGTCTCACAAATAGTTATGTAAGTTTTTACCAGAACTTTTAATTGTTAATAAGAAAGTTAGAACCTCTAATTTGTTCTTATACATCACTACATTGACATTTGTAACCTTTTATGATTTACTAAGTTTTTTGCTTAAAGATTCTAGAAACAAGTCTCTTTGTTTAGTTATTTGATTCAATTCACGTAAAGTGATATTAGTTTTAATATTTTTCATATCCTCTACTATATTATATCCACTCTTAGTAGAATAACTAGATCAATCAACATTATTTCTAGAGTTATTTCCCTTTGGAGGTTCTAGTTTGTTATCATCTTTGGGATCAGGAGGAATATCAAAGTCATTTTATGGAGTTGAACTAGTCAATGGTTATTTTTTATCTCTATTCCTCAATAGATAAATCTTCTTTAGATACTATTAAAAAATATGAATCTCTACTGGAGTATCTTCAAGTTCTTTCTCATTTTGGAATCAAAAATAAAATGTCTCCACCATAAGAGTTGTGTCCAAAGATTTAGATAACTTTGAAGAGATAGATGTACCTTTAGTATTATCTTTATTAGGCACAAATTCAAATGTATCTAATTCATCTTGAAAAGATTCAAAAGAATTACAAAAGTCTATACAATCTAATTCACCATGCTTTGAAGTATTATGAACTCTATAGTATTCAGTTAAAGCTACATCATAAATGTTCATTTTAGGAATGTTTTTATTTGTATATGAATCATTGTTATTGTTTTTATTATTATTAAACTTATTTGTAGGTCTGTTTAACTTTTGATAAGAATAGTTTTTGTTGGAGCTTTCCCCAGTGTTACCTACTTGTCTTTGTGACTAAAGAAAATTAGTGCTTAATTTTTGAACAATTTTGAGAATGGAGTCATTTTCATTATTAGGTGCCTCTAAATTATGAACTTGAGTACTAATACTAGTTATTACACTGTATCTCTTTGATCTTATGGATGAGATCCACTTGTAGTTTTATTTAAAAATCCTAGGTTTTGACCAAGATGAGCATGACTTAAAGGTAATTGGTTTAAAATTGGAGTTTGATTCAAAGCAAACATATTATAATTAGCATTTGGAATGAAATTCAATGTAGGAAAATTAGGATTAATGTTAGGAATAACATATGCTAATTTACCTTGGGGTTGTATTTGATCACTAGTTTTCACAGCTTCAACATAGGCCAAGGCTAATGTATTTATAGCTCCAATAGATCTTTTCAAAAATATAGAAGTCATTGGATCTAAAGCATCCTTACAAATCTCTAAAGCTAAATCTTCATCAGATCTATAGAGACCTATAGTTCTTCTAAATATTTTTTAGAATATAGCATTAAAATCTCTAATGGTTTCATTTGAATCTCTCTTTATTGTAGTGAATTGTTGATAAAGGACACAAGGATTGATGACCTTTCTAAATTGATCAATGAAATAACCATTAAAATAATTCTAGTTGGTAATGTAATTTTCAAGAAGATTAAGAAACCAATCATATGTTGCATCTTTGAATGTAAAAGGAAGAAATTATAAGCAACATCTTCATGAATAACATTTAATAATCTCAAGGTAGCCTTGAAGGACTTGATATGTTCTTCAGCAGTCACAACACCTATAGGACTAAAAGAAGGCAAATATTTTTTAGGGTTTCTTGGTAAGTCATGTACCTGACCAAGCACATTCATAGAAGATCCAACTAACCAATCCATACCTTGATAAGGATTGAATATAAGAGCAATGCAAATAAGTGAAGTAGGTTGAGACTTAGAAACCCTATGCTTACATTTGTCTGGTCTTTCTTTCCTATGAATTTCCAAAGAAAGAAGAGGTACCTTGTCTCAAACCTTGACATAGTCCTTATTCTTGGTAGTTCTATCTTGTAAACTCTAGATCCTATTCAAAATATGGTGTATAAACATTATTTTTGTAAATAACAATTATTAGATTTATACATTAAGCAAATTTTTCACAAATTCACATAAATCTTTCAAAGAATAATTATATTTAAATGAATTAGCTTAAATATACCTTCAAATTTGTAAATATGATTGATATTTACGCTTCTAAGTTCAAATAAACCTAAATTCACAAAGAATCAACCAATATTTGAACAAAATTTCTATCACTAACCTCAAACACATTAGATTTACAAATCTTAAGCTACCTTTGCAATAATTTCTCATAAATATTCAAAGAATAACAATATTTAGCTAAATAATCCTAAAGACTGGTCTAAAACCATGAATATTAGTGATCTTTACATAATTATTCTAATAAAAATATGATTCTTCAAATAATCAACTAATATTTGAATAAAATTCACTAAAATTGGCTAAGATACTTCAAATTTCACAAAGCTTTAGCTTAATGCCCTCCTTTTAGCACTAATTTCCTGCATGTTGATGCATGAAAGTGTATCACAAGGTTTATATAGTGATAAAAACAGTTCTTATTTCTAGATTCAAATAATCTATTATATGAGTTGTTGGTTTTGATATTCCTGATATCTATGGCAGAGTGGTGGCCAAGCTATATAACTATTCCATGAAATGAAATGTAAGTGGCTATCGGGAATAACCATGGTGTTAAATCTTGTTTTTGAAAATTGAAAGTAATTTAAATTAAGTCTAATGAATAATGATCCAAACCTAAAGTATAAACCCTAATATAGGATGAATATTTTTAATGAATATCTAAACTACAGTGATTTGATCAAATGAAAGGGAAAATAGTAAGGGTAGGGTAGAAAAGAAAGATGTTTCTATGTCAAGTCCAGACATCATGACCAAGCTTAAATTTCATTAAAGACATGAATTAAAAAAGCATATGACATGAAATTTCTAAAATCATAGATCCTATCATATACCAAGAAAATGTCTAAAGATATTTAAAACAATGCAAATAAGAAATCAAATTCACTTTAAATATTTACTTCCACAAAAAAATTCATTAGCTCATCTTCAAGAGAAACAAGGAAGATGAAATGAATCTAAAACCTTTCAATCAACCTAGCATAATCTCAAATTGATAACTATACATTAACATATGTGCATCTAGAATTTATGAAAACAATTCAAATCTAAACATCAAACCAGATACTTGAGGAAGCATCCATGATAACAATCACACAAATAAATATGAGACAATATTTATAGAATTCCCTTACATTACTTTCTCTAAAATTTACATAAAATTTTTTCTTTAAAAACTTCCTCCCTTATTTACAAATGACAATACCCTTTTTATAGAAGACTTATGATGTATGTCAGTTAATCACTATCAAATGATAATTATCCAAGTGTCAAGGACAACTATCCTTCTACAACATTCTATACTCAATGACACTTTACAATTTGACTAACCAATAAGCCATTTATGTTACAAATTGCACATGATTTTACAAAATAGAATATTTTAAGGATTTATAAGGGTTTTAGTACAAAATAATATTCTAGTCAACTCAGTTGACTTTGAGACACCCCTATTATTTTAGCCTTTTATCTTTGTTGTAAAATCTTCATGGCCTTTTAATGTTATGTATCAATCAAATTGAGGTTGATAACTAGCTCCATGAACAATTCCTCTTCTTTCCCTACCAACATTTTTAAAGTCATTATCATCTTTGTCTAAGGCTTCCTTAATGTGTATAGTATTTCCAATTTTCTCTTCTACTAACAAAATCATGTCTAATAGACACTGGTTATCTACCCCTATAGTGCCTTGACCTTTATTCCTTACCTCCTGGATGAATTGATTAGCCCTATGTTTGAACTCTTCATCAATTATCATGCTAGTAGGATTAAGGATGGTTAGATCCTTAATCAAACCTCCTAGTATGTGTACCATTATATTCTCTAACTATTTCAAGTTATTAGAAAGATATTCCATGTATTTTGAGAATTTACTTATATCCTTTATCTTCTCCATTAAGATATTTAGAGCCATATTCAAATGTGTTAGGCTAATTGCTTTAAACTTAGGAGTCTGGCTTTTTGTCAATATCTTGATCAATTTTTTCACCTTTGTGTTTGAAACTTGTCACTAATTGACTTGATTTATAGGCATGGAATGTTGTTTGTTTACCACATCCAACTTAAACCTTCAATTTTCAAGGAACTTAATGTATCATATATAATTAATTCAAACTTATTAACAATATCTCTTAGAACTGATAGAATATACTACTCTTCCAAGTTCTTTTTCTCTTGCTTTAGCCCTTTGATGGTATCTTGTAGCATTTTTGATTGAGATTGAGATAGTTCAAGAACATATTCTTCAAATGTAGGGGCTTCCCCTAATCTTTGTATTTTATTTTGAGTTAAATGAGTCAAATGTTCCACCTTTTGGTGCATAACCTCTTCACCACCTTCCATGACCAGTGTCTTAGTAACCATTTGAAAACATGTAATATCTAGATCAAATATTACTCTAACTAAATATTGAGACACATGTGAAACTGGGACCTCTACTTGTGATTGGATTTCTAACTAACTTAGAGTATCCAATCTCTTTGCTTTTTCTTCTTGCAAGGCAATGATCCATGGATTCAAATCTTGTTGCATAGGTATGCCTATAGTGTTCACCGTAACCCATGGACGATAAGTGGGTAGATTTTCTAACCTTGGTTCAGAAATTAACCATTAAATAATAAGTTTTATGGTTTTATATTAACTAAATAGATTAAAGTTCTCCAAAGGTGGTGTAATGGTCACTTTAGGTTTTTTAGCTTTTGAGACAATGGCAGTCTTAGCTTTACTATTGGGAAGATCTATGACTATCAAGTCCAATGCTTTCTCCTTTCCATTTTCCTCTTTAGATTCTATTATGATGTGAGATTTCACCCTTGTGTAAACATTATTTATGATCCTCCACTCCTAATCATAATATGGGAATAACCCTAGGCTGTGGGTATCCTATAATAGGGTTAAACCTCTAGAGAAGGCCAGCTTCCTTTTGAAGGATCACCTAAACTAATTATTCTACTTGAAAAATAATTATAAATTGGGAAATACAACTTATAATAAATATAACAAGGTGATTCAACATATTTAAATTAGCTTTTATATGCTTGAACCCACACTAGATCTGCACAAGATAATACTAGCTCACACAATCTCACAAACTATCTAATTGCATAAGTATTTCATAAACTAGTTTTAAGAAGAAATGAATGGAAATAAAAAGGATTTATATGACTCACACTAAGCTTACATAAATGGAAAAAAGAACATGATTTTATACCTATAATAGCTTAGAATCACCTTAAAAGAAGTTAGAAAGAAGGATAATGGATATGAAAGAATCTCCTTCATAAGGCCATCATGCACAAGCTTAATAAACACTAATCAAAGGTAAGAGATAGGAAAATAAAGTATTTTATTGCATCAAGAGGTAGTTATTAAAAAATTTGATAGGGTATACCTTATCAAATGAGAGTCTCTTGCTCCTCATAATTGAGAGAAAAGATCTTATCAAAAGTGAGAGAGAGTATTTTCTTCTAAAAATCAAGAGAGAATTATAATGTGTCAAGAAATGAAATATATAGAGAAAGGGTAAGGAGAGAGTGAGAATGTCATCTTAGATCATTAAATGATCCACCACATTTTATGAATTCTCCACCATCTTTTAATCAAATCAACACTAGTTCTCTATTGACCAGTTAACTTTTTATTTGTCCTAGTAGTCCTTGAATCTTCTCATTAGTTGAGCAACACACTAGAGGACAAGGGTTTGCCAAAGGTGATGAGTCATGATCCTATTATGAATAAAAACCCTTATGAACCTTGAAAATATATTAAATACTCTAACTACTTTCTTTAACCACTAGATCTCCATCTTGGGACTTTATGTTATCTTCCACTTGACCTATTCATGAGAACAAAATCCTCATATCTATAATCCTAATAGTTCAATCACCATGTCTACTTTGGATAGACATAGATACCTATTTTTTGGATCTATGATTTTTTCAAAGGATGAGACAATCTACCATATCTCATTTATATATGTATCTACTCCAACCTGAATATAGATCTTTACTATAGATTGAAAACCAATCCAATTTATTAGTTTTCCTATAGTCATTATATCGATGGAGATTCATATGTTATGTAGTCTTGTTCTAGACTATTATAAGGTTTAAACAAACCTCATCATACCTCTAAATTTTAATATTAATAGGACTTCACTAATGGCTATGTCTACTTATGACATTCAATTGAGCTCTAATTGTGACATAGATCTTTAAAGCATTTGCTCTTGGTTCAACCTGAACCTTATTTAACTTCTACTTGAAATCTCCTATATTTGACTTTTATTATTGATCAATGATCTTGATCTGGGCTCCCAAAGTTATGCCATTTGTCAAATCCTCATTCATTTTATGGGCCCTATAGTCAATCTTGGTTGGTTCTTATGCTTTTACCATGCGGTGGCCTCGTGTTTGTCTTTAAGAATATTGACTCCTTGACCTTACATGCACCATTGATATTCTTTAGCATATTTTTAACATGTATCATTAATTTACCTAATAATTACCATGATCATGAAACTTGTAAACTACACATTTGTCTTTGAGATTCATTGATTTGTTGACCTTTTGCTCGTCATTAATTTATTTTGTTATGATGGATCATGTGTCATTGATTAGTGTGGACCCACTAGCTTCGTTAGTCACCATGTACCATTAGATATCCATTAAGCTACCCAATATCTTAACACTTTTTATCCCTATGCGTATCCTTAGGAATATTTGAATTCAAACAATTATTTTACAAGACCTAAATTTGATGTATGCACACATGTCCCACTCTGCAAGTTAAACTTTGGAAGCTTATAACTTGAGATAGATAACTCATCAAGATAAAAAAAAATTAGGGGACATTCTCAGAATGAAAAACATTGTTTCCATGTGTTATTTTTTCCTTGATTGATTTCCTAAGTGTATTTATTAAATGTGCAACCAGACTATCATGTTTATCCCTCTGTGATGTGATTGTGATGGTCTAGTTCTTCTAGAATTATACAAGAAACTATTTTCCCTTTATAAGGCTCTAATGAACTTATAATACTTTGTGAAACTTGGTTCATGTCCTTGAATGCTTGAAACACTATGAAAACCTACTAGTCTTTTTCACTTTGTAATCCTAGACCTATTTCCAATTCTACTTCCCAAGGATCAACAAATTGCACTTTATGCTTTCTTAAAGTGTTTCAAAAGTTTTATAAGTGATATAAGATATTATTCCCCTAATTTTGGTCCAATCATTCCATCTAAAACTCTACTCATCTATTCAAGCCATTTTTAAGTAAAATATCCTTATGTGGGCCAAATTTGGCCAACATTTTTTCGTGATATCTTGGGGTTGCATGCCTGCTATACGAGAGACTAGCAACCTTAAACTAATCCATTAGTTACATAGAGTCATACTCTTTTCTCTCAAATGATGTGAGACTAAATCAATAATAACCCTTTTTTAAACTTCCTCTTAAATCAAAAAGGAACACAAAGAGCAAAACAAACAACTATGCCCAGGCACTTATTGAAAAGAAAACACATGACCAAAGGAAATGTGTATAAAACACTTAGAAGAAAGCATATAAATCTAATATAATATGTATAGTATTATACATCAGATACAAATTATTTTAATAACAAGAATTTAAATGAATTTCATTAACTAGAATGGGTAATACCTCTCCATTCAAATGGGTAAGCTAGAAAGCATTATGATGTTTACAACCATGGATCAAATAAGGAACACTCCACAAGCTGTCAAACTTGGTATGGTTGTCTTGTTTAGCCTTATTAAAATTCCATTTGAAGACTAGGTCCCCTTCCTTGAAGTCCCTTTCTATGGCTCTCTTATCAAAGGATATCTTGACCTGAGCTTGATATGATTATAATTTCTTCATGGTAAGGTCCCTAGTTTCTTAAAGCTTCATGAGCTTTGCCATTCTCATGCTCATGGGTTCACTCTCCATTAATTCAAGCTAGTGATTTAAATCCAAAGCAATAAATTCAAGAGAATTGAGAAATTTGGCTTCCGTTCCATATACTAGAACAGATGAAAAATCACCAATGACAACTTTGGGAGTCACTTTGTCAGTCCATAAGGTTGTTCTTAGATTTGTATGCCATGTTCTTTGATTATATTCCATGGTTCTCTTGATAATCCCTATCAAGTTCTTATTTGTGGACTCTGATAGTCCATTGACTTGGGGGTAGTAATTAAATGATGTGATGAGGTAGATGCCCAGCTTAAGTTCCCATTCACTTGTCTTCATGCCCACAAATGCTAAGGCATTATCTGAAATTATAGTATCTTGGACACCAAACCTAGTCACTATACAATCATAGAAGTCCAACACTATTATTTCATTGGCTTCTTTCAAATCCATTACCACCAACCACCTGGTGAAGTAATCATTTGAAGTGATTACCCATATATGTCTTGCTTTTAAATGTGGATTTACCATTCTTATGAATTCCAACCCCCACTACATGAAGGGTTGTTCCACCTGAATTGGGTTTAGAGGAAGGGTTGATAATTTTTGCTTTCCTGCAAAGAGAGCACACTTGTGGCATTTTTTAACCCATGCATAGGCATCATTAAAAAATTTAGGCTAATAATAACCAGCCCTCATTATTTTTGTGTTGCTTTTGTTCTTAGAGAAAAATGGCCTCCTACAAGTCCATCATGAAACTACTCCAAAAGCTTTGTTACTTGATTATCATCTATGCACCTAAGTAGTACTCCATTGAGGTCCCTTCTAAATAAAACCCCATAAACCAATGCTTAAGGTATATAATGAAGTCTAAAATACATTATTTTTTCTCTATCCAAACATTGGGGACATTCACCTATTACTAATCAATGTGTCATATCTTGGAGCCAACTATTGTCAGATGGAGGTACATCTATCTATGAGTTATCTTGTGTTATTATTGACCAAATTTGACATTTTAGGTCAAATTAGAACTCCTATAGGTAAAAAATTTATTTTTAAGTGTTTTCAGGGTCTAATATTATGTCATAAGGTGTATTATAGTCTATTTGATGTAATTCAATGTCTTTTTAGCCTTAGTCATGGTCTAATTAGTCAATATGTCATTTTGAGTTATTTAGTAGGAATTTAGGGGTCATAAATAAAAAAATAATGGTTTTCAAGGTGTCCAAATGTCTTATTTTCCTTTAAAATGTCCAAAAAATTATATTCCCTATTAGGAATGTCAGTTCATCTAAAACTTGCAGGTTATCTAGCTAAAAATTAGGAAATCAACTAAAAAAGAAAGAGTTTGGCAATTGTATGGCCCATGAGGGAGTATGACACATGGGATAAGGTTTTTATATGAATATTTAGATTATTTATACTCATTTCCATGATTAAAATACTCTTTAGGTGTCATTTTTGAGCTAAATCCATTATACTCCTTTGCCCTTCTAGACACACAAAATGAGTCAACAGGTTTATGTTTAGTAGGGATAGTTGGAGAAGTTTCAAACCAAATTATTTTGGGAGGTAAAATTAAAATAATATAGATTAATTTCCAAAACAATAGTTCTAATATTATTCAAATTTTATTTATGAACCATCTCTAACAAGTTGACTATGTTTTTTTCTCACTGTTTCATGCACACTATAGGTTTTGCTCTAATTTGGACATGTCCATATGATACAAGTAGTAATGTTGATCCCAAATTATTTTGGATCTCTCATAAAATTATATCCATTCTTGGTTTTATGTTTCATTTTTTTTTGATAAGCAAAACATCTCATGTTGTAAGAAAGGTCTCATGTGAAGTCTCAATCAGGTTTCCTTGTTTGCAAAATGCTTGGTCCTCTACAAGGTTTTCAAGTGAAGAGTATTTGAGGTTTCCCCTATATTAATTACATATTTTTCACCTTCCCTTCATTTTTATTCTCACAACATCATGCTTGGATCAAAATTTTAGTACATTGTCATATTCAGTCACCTCTTCACCCATTTTCACTTGTTGCCATGATTGAATCATGTGTATGAAACTATCTAGTGTGTCCATGGAGGTTTATTGAAGGTATAAAAATGTTGATAATGTATTTATAAGAATAAATAAATAATTTTTACCCTATAAATAGTGTATAAATGGATTGTGTTAGTTAAATACAATACTTCTACATAGTCTCCTACCATTAATACACATATATAGGTGCTCTCATGGACAAAATCATGTCAGAAGAAAGTTTTATAACTGATAAAGGTCCTTGTTAATGTAATAAATATATTTTAAATCCTTAATAGAGGTATAATAACCCTTTTAAGGTTAAAATAATGCACATTTTTCACACTTTTACCCACTACCTATATGTGAAAATGCCTACCTACAAGTCATAACACAGAGATATGGAGATACTTATATAGAGAAGTTGAATAAGTGATAAACCCTCCTTAAGTTCTTAATATGGTTAAAATATCATAGTATACTCATTTGAAGTGATGGATTGATAAACAAGGTTGAATGCCACCTTCAAAAATGATACAACTACATTCAGGGGCACTTTCCCTAAAAGCTGAAATAGAGAACCTCACCATTTTGTAGATGGCATACAACAAGGTTCCAAATGACCTTTATGCATATTGATGACTAAATTTTGAATAATCCATATAGGAAAATGAATATAAAAAATTTTATGGGTAGATAATCAATGGAAATTAATTTTTTGGAGGCCCAAAGTTGTGTTTTTATGTACTAAATAGAGGTAGTGAAATCTAAAGTATTTGAAACTCCAAGATGACTCTAGCATCCAAGGTTGAAAATGAAGAATTTTTTCATGTTTGAATGACCTTATTAGGTTAAAATTCATATATATTTAGTAATATAAAGATCATCAAAGGAAGTTGACATATTGAGCTTTGATTGTATTCACATGTATAGGTGTGCCTAATGCCAAATACTCACCTGCAACCAACCTAAGGTGCAAGTTTGAAGGTGTTTCTTTCTTGTGGACCTAGAGCATAATAACCTAGAGCATGATGTGAATTTTTTTTTAAATTAAGACAAAACATTATAGGTTATTATATTGTTTTTTTACCATATAAACACCTACATGTGTCCCCTCATTTGAAAATATTCACCTACATCCAACTGTAGATGACTGTGAGAGGTAGTGAATAAAAAGGGTAATGATTCTTAGTGATTGGTATATTACAAACATGAATTAATAGGTCAAAATAATTTATATAATATATTTTAATGTCTCAATAATTCCATACACTATTTTAAAGCCTATTCCTTCCTAAACCACCTATAGGTGCAATATAACAAGCAAAACATAATCAGAGATGGAACACTATCTTGACCAGTCAGGTGTGTGAATGGGTAATTAAAAGTCTAGGATGATGAATGGATTTGGAATGCATCCATAATTATTATATATGTTTAAATATTCCCCTATAATATGAAAATCATTCATATAGGAATGTCTCAAATGATGCACCATATAGCCCACATCATAAATCCTACACATAGCCTGCTTTATATAGTTAGTCTTGGAATTTGAGGAAGTTAGAAGGTATATTGATATAAAAAAGGGATATTTTTTTTAGAGTGTGTTTATTAATTTAAGTAACTCATCCAATATTTACTTGGTCTAGATAAATAAGGGAAGTGCCCTATATTTTATCTCAGATAGAGGGCACTCCCCTTGAGTGTAAATTGGTAGGTTTTGGAAAATGATGACAAGAGAATGGATGAGAGGATATAGATACCTTTTATTAATGTATTTTAAGTTTAATAATACCTATACCAACATGAATAATTAATCACATAAGGGATAATATCATCAAAGTGTCCTAGAACTCCAAGGTTATAGTCAAGCCTAAAGGGCACGGTTTTATCCTAGTATCCAAATGGAAATTCACTTACACTTATAGCCTTAGATAAGATTTATATACTATTTTATCATTTTTATGTGATCATAATATATGTTTTAAATCTTTTTTAGTGCATGAGAAACCATAATAAAAGCCACTTTGGCTCATAACTACATCAGACTTGTGCAAAATGTGAAAGTAAGCTTGATAGGGTAACTTCAAATGCTCATATATCTCATGAGTATTTACATGGAGATTAAAATATTTTATTTAGGATTATTTAGGTATTAAAATTTTCACTCGTGGAATTTTTTTACAATTCTAATGTCTATCCTTCATGAACAATCCTTAAGAGCAGAAATGGCCCAAAACCCTTATAAACCCTGAATAGGACCCAATTAAGGAAATGAATATGGTGAGATATCCAAATTGGATAGAGTGACCATTAAATTTATTTAAACCTGTATAATAATCTCTCAATATCCTCCCCACCCTTTTTATTTCATGAAATTATAAGGATGGAGTACAAAATAGGGTATTTTTTACTATTTTATGCATTGTGTAGGTTCAAGGAGGTTTCAAGAGATGAAATAAACTTTGGGAGGAATATATATACTTAATATAACTCCATAATTCCATTTATTTATTCATGAAAAATCATATGTGTTCATACTATATTTCTCATCTCAGCCAGTCAAAACTAGCATAGTGAACATAGTGGTGAGAAGTGTGAAAACTTCAAGTGGAAACCTTTTTACGGTGTACCTAACCAATATAATTCCATATAGAGTCTTTAAAAGTTTTATTTATTCCATTTAATTTATTTTTATGTAAAATTTAAGATAATTTTGAGTATAAGTGTGAGGGGTGTGTGAAAAAGGAGTTTATTTAATAGTAGGCAGTGATGGCTTACTTTTAGGAAATTATAGGTGATTAGGAATGAAAATAATGCATAGAGAAGAATTTATAAAACCCTTCCCTATTATTCAAATAATTATACCTATCCCTATTTAGTTTTTGGAAATTCAAATAGGGGTGAATGATAAAGGTAGTTTCTTTGTGTAGAATGAGAATTCCTACGCCACATTTCAAGAGTTTCATGACTTGGGGTGACACTTGTGCTTCCTAACTTTGTATGATAAATTTAAAATTATTTTATCATTCAAATTTAACTCATTTTATTATATTTAAAAATTTCCTTATCACCTTTGTACTTCTTTCTTCTCCTCTCTCTCAAGTTCTATAAAAACTAGCCATTTTAGCCTTTATAAACTATGCTCCACCTAAGTATGGTGAAGCCTAGCTCATTTTCATACCATGGATAAATAAAGATAACTAATTTTTACCTATTCTATGACTATTCTTAGTGTTTTTACTTTAATTATATATCTTTATTAGTGATGATTGTTGTTTTCTTAGAATTATTGTCTCATTCTCCCACCTATTTGCAGTTTGAAAGCTTCTTATTATAGGTCATGTGAAGTGTTATATGAATTGTAAAGGTTTAGTGAGTTAGTATATTCAAAAAGTGCCATCTTGGGCCTCTTTTCTAGTCTTCATATCCTAAACATTCATCACAACCTCATAATGAAACATTGATGTGAGAAGATTCAGATTAGAGAAGTGTATGTTTAGTTGGCCTATTGGTTTCATGTGTGACATGAAAATTGTTGGTAGTCATCAATAAATATCATGTAACACCTCCTTTAGGATATTTTTCTTTCATATTTATCTATCCCTTTTCCTTAAAAAACATAGGTGTAGTAGTGATCCAAAAGTGGTACATCAAGGGAGATATATGTATCACCTCCTTTAGGATATTTTTCTTTCATATTTCTCTATCCTTTTTCCTTAAAAACATAGGTGTAGTAGTGATCAAAAAGTGGTACATCAAGGGATATATCTTTATTTAGAGATTCACCTCATTCTTAGGCTACCCATAACCTAGAGGTGTTTCAATTGTGCCACTTAGATGAGGAGAGCTGATACATCTCCTCAAAGGGTGAAAATCCAAGTGATAATATTTTTTTGCATGCTTGATGAGACTCATTGTCCAAGAATTTTAAGGATTTTTTATGTTATCTTTCATCACATCAGCCTTTGGAGGCATCTATCCAATCATCAATGACAACTCCAAAGTTACATCAACTAGTCAAACTACCTAGGTTTTCCTTTTTAAGATTGTTGGTAATATTTTTCTTTATGTTATATCTTGCCAATGAATTTTCATGGCTAATTTTGGTGTTGAGTATTATTTTACACAAGTTGGTGAGCTATATCAAGCTTATGGCATTCCCCATCAGCCTTTATATGATCCTTATTAGCATTTTCATGATATTTACCAGCTCCAATATGACCCTTATCAACCTTGTCATGAGTTGTATCGATCTTATAACTAGACTTATCAATGCCTTGCTTTTCCTAGTCAACCTAGACACCTCTCAACTTAGTCCATTTCAACCTTCAAGAAAACTCTCTTTGGATATGAAAAGTACATTATAGACCCTTGACACACTAAGGGGACATGGTCAAGATGTTCCTAGTCATTTCATTCATGAGGTGAGAGATACATTAGATTTGGTTAAGAGAGAATGGGCACCTATTGAGAGAGTAAATTGGTAAAGTCTCACAAGTGAGATGTTAGATGTGGGTAGATTGGTTGCATATTTAGAGGATAGGCTAAGAATTCATGAAGAGTATCCTTACCAAGTCTATAAAACCTCATATCCACCTCTTGAATATTGATATCAGTCCTTTTTGACCCCTACTCATAAGCCTAAACAAGCTTATTAAAGTCATATTTTTTCCAATTAGCTATAGAGAGAGTTGGAAAGACAAACCTTATTTTTGAAGCAAACCTTGATAGGAATATTGAGTTAGACATTATGAAAACGTATTATTCCATATCATTATTAAATGAAGTGTAATATAAACCCTCATTTCCCTCTCTTATTACATCCCCACCTCAAGAAGAGACCTCTAGATATGAGATTCCATGTTGGAGATAAGGTGGAGAATCCAAACCTAAGGAGATCCCAAGTTTCTTGAACACTTAATACACTCCTCAAAATGCATCCCTACCTCAAAAAGAGACTCATAATCCTAACATCCTAATTTGGAATAAGGTAGTGGATTCATGGGGAAAGAAAGAGGATAAAGGCCTAAATAAAGAGTGTGAAGTTAAGAAAGAGCTTAACCCTATACAAAACCCTCCCACCCTTCCTCAAGAGACATCTTATTCTCCATATCATCCTTATTTTACTCCTTATCCTCATGAAGATGCCTATCAATTTCAATAAAGGATTTTCCAAGAGAACCTAATCAAGTAAATTGAAGAGTTATAGTCAAAGATGAAATTTCTAAGTCAAGGTGTGATGGAAGGTTTAGAGCCAAAAGAAGATCATATGTCTAAACACACTCTATATAACCTTCCTCAAGAGATTGTTTAAGGTTAATTGGTTTTCAATGAAGTGGTTGTCAAAAGAAAGGAATAAAACCAAGCTATTTTATCCCAAGGTCTGTCTCCCCTTCCTCAAGAAATACCAAAAGGATCCCATACAATTCATTCTCAATTTGATTTTGAGTCCTATGTTCCACCTCCACCAATTAGTTCATCTTTTCCTCACCCTATCACCATTTTTCTTGATGGACCCATGGTATGGGAACCTAAAGAAGAGTAATTGGTTGATAAAAATTTAGAACTCTTACTTGAACAAAATATGACTCCTTGGCAGCCTCATTGGACTATGTCACGTGATTATAAGATGCCTAGTATTGGAATCACAAAGAAAGAGAAAGAAATTAAGGGCCTTGAAGTCTTTGGGAACCAAAGTCATGTTATGGAAGTTAATATGTAGCTTGAGAGCCCTCAAGAGTTCCTAAACGTTGAATAAGAAGTGCTTTCTTGTGTTGAAACTATGCACTAAATTTAAAACTCAAGCAATATTATAAAAATGACAATAAAAACCCAAAACTTGATGTCACCAATAGGAATGCATAGAAGAGATAAATCAAAGCATACAAAAAATTATTACCATCCTCTTTACCTTCTCATGCCTCCATTCCAGGATTTGAATCCAAATTATTTGATGCAAAAACTTGAGTGTTAGATTTATTGTGAGACTTTGACAATGGCTTCCAATGGATGTGTGATGGAGATAATGGCTTTAAATGGACACTAGAATGTTGTTATGAATGTTATAGGAGTGTTTAATGGCTTGATGGATAATTTATGATTAGTCTTGAGGGTGGAGGGAAGGCTTAGTTTTATAGACAAAGGGAGGGAAGATCAATGGTCCAAATTCAAACTTGGGCCTTTGAGATTTAGGGCTAGGAAGTTTTCATGGAATTTTTAATTCCATGGAAATCTCTAGAATTAGAAAATTCTAGAGAAGGGGGCTAGTTTGGGGAAGATTTATAGATTCCTCCAATTCTAGAAATTTATGCATAGGGTTTAGGGTTTTAGTAGAGGCTAGTATAGGGTGGTGGGTGGGTAGCTAGATTATTTTTGAATTTAAAATTGGATAATGGGTTTAGGGAGTAGGTTAGTAGATAATTGGGGATATTAAGGGTTTAATAGGTAAATTAATTGGTTTTAGGATAGGGTAAAGGTTATGTGGGATATAAGAATGGGATATGGGTATGGGGCCAATAGAGGTGTAATAAGGGGATTAATTGATTTTAAGATGGGATAAAAGCTATGTGGGATATAGGAATGGGATATGGGTTTGGGGCCAATATTTAATATAACTAGGACATATGGAAATTTAGCTAAATTAGTTAATTAATGTAACTAGTGGGGTGAGCATATTTTAATAAATACATTTTGCCCCTCTTTAAAAGGGTATTGCATATGGAGTGAAGTGACAGGAGTAATGGTCTTTCAAAGAAGAACCACAATGTTAGATGATGTTAAATTAGTAGGATATGATGCCCCCTCAAGGGGGCACATGATAAGAAAACTGAAGCAGATGGCCACTCAAAAGGAACTTGGGGTGGAATACAACTCGTAACTAAATAAGGTTGTGATACCCCAATTAATTGAATAGATTCCCCAATGGTGATGATGAAGTGGCTCAAGTGATGGGTCTAAATAAGTGATAATTGCCTAAAAAGTGAGTAAATGATAAGATAGGGTTGATTTAAAATAGGATGGGTTAGAGGTATTGATAAGTCTGACAGCAAGGATACATGCCATAAGAAACTCAAAAAGGCATAAAAAAGAAAGACCAGTGATCGGTGATGAAGATCCACTTGGTTTAAGATTTAGGGCTTAAAATGATACATGATTGGTAAGTGAGAGATCTAGATATGAGATAGGGATAAAGTATAAATGAGGGGCTAAGATATCCCTAGGTGCTAAGAATAGGACTAGGTACTACCTACATAGTCCAAAAATACCTTAGGTTGATGTAGTTCTAGATGCGGGATAAGGGGATGTTGATGGTGGTGGGCATGTCATACCCTTAGATGTCAGTAATAGATTAGTAAAAGTGATGGGATTAGTATTCAGGGATAAGTGGATAAGAGATATTATTAGGGGTTGTTGGGGGTAGGGGAGTCATATAGGATAAAAGAGTTAGTTTTGGGGTCATTTTCACTCATTATCCTAGGTGATTATAACTCTAGAGCAAAGAGATAGATCACATTCTTTGAGCTTCCCAATGTGGTGGGAAATTTTGAGAGCACTATAGAGATGTTGAGATTGGACCTCGAATGAGTAAAAAACCTTTAGCTTCAAAATTTTTATGATTTTGAGTAGCTTTTAGTAGATTTCAAAGTGGATTTTAACATAAAGAGATGTTATCCATTACGGTCTGTTAATCTTATGACTAGCATTTTTTCCCTTAGTAATGGGGTTGTTGATGCAAATTTCAAGGTTGTTAGGGTAAATGGAAAGGTTGCAATCCAATAGGTAGGAAATGGTGGGGTTATAACCTCATAGATAGGGAATGGTGGGGTTGCAACCTTGTGGATAGGGAATGGTGGGGTTATAACCCCACAAATAGGCAATGGTGGGGTTGTAACCTCATAAATAGGGAATGGTAGAGTTATAACCCTATAATTAAGGAATGGTAGGGTTATGACCCCATGAGTTACAAATAGAAAAAAAATTAGTTAGGAGGGAAATAGCTAAGTGATGGGTAGGATAAGGTTAGAAAGGGGTTAGATAAGTTGAAAGGTAAGGTTACATAGATGAAAGTAATTAGTTAGAGGGAGTAAATTAGTTAGATGGACTTAGGTATTTAGGAGGGTGATGTGAGGGGAGGGGTTCCTTAGGTAGTTTGGTTTGTTTTCTTAAGATGGGATGGGGAACATAGAATTAGGATGAGAGGTGTAACGAAGGGTGAGATAAGGGTGTGTTGGATAGATTAGGTGTGTGGTTATGGGGAGTAAGATTGAAGATAAAGTGTTTAAGTGATGGGGATAATGATAGATTTTGTTTTTGTTATAGGAAGATTTTAGGCATATTGGCATCTCTATCATGACATCTTGATATATTACATGAGATGTGGCATGTGACTCTAGAGGAGTATGGAGTGCTCAAATTAGTTAGTCTGCATAATCTGGTGATGATGCCACTAATTCACATTGATCAAGATTTGATTATAGCATTAGTGGAGTGATGGTATTCATAGATGAGTACATTCCACTTTATTATTGGGGAGATGACTATGACACTAGAGGATGTCTATAATATTTTCCATCTACCTATGCAAGGAGAGAGGATTTATTGGTGATCACAAACATTGATGCAGACATTGTTGAGACTAGGTGGGATATTATATATGGGGATGTGGGATGGCTATATAAACTTGGACTTATGACATTGTGAGGGTACTTTAGATAGATTAACATTAGTGGTGATGGCTCTTGTGTTTGGCATCTTATTGTTAAAAAAGAGTGGATGATGGTTTCATCTAGGCTTGGGGGATGTAGTGGCTGATATGGTTCATGATCATCAGGTATTCACCTAGGGCCCCATTATTTTAGTACATTTATATAGAGAGATATATTTGGGTGATATTAGGCATGCATAGAGCTTTATACCATTTTTACTTCTTTATATTTAGAACTGGGGGCACATTACAATCTAGCATCCATTAAGTACACTTCTAGGGATGGATCTTAGATAGCTAATGGTATTTCAATGGTGGGTGATTATGGGAGTGCATCTAGGCCATACAAGGGAGATGATTTATTATAGGGAGGCCTTTGATAATCTATGCATAGAACACATCACATGGATGTCATATAGGGGGATTAGATTCAATTGGAATGATGAAGGGTATACCCAGTATATGATTACACCTTATTATGTGACTAGACAATGTGATTATATTATTGAGAGATATAGATTAGATTAGGTTTAGTGTTATTTTGGGTTTATTTAGGATGTGTTGGACCCTAAGCACTTATTTTCATGTAGTGAGTGGGAGAGATCCTATTGGGGGAGGCCTACTCATATAGGGGATGCATGCTTAGAGTATGACAAGATCACACCCATCTAATGGAATTTTTATACACTGATACCAAATCTTAAGGTAATAATAGCCTATATAGCATGGTGGAAACTATAGATCCTGATTCACTTAGTGTAATCCCATGTGGTGATTCTAAGGGGTATAGTGAGTAGGGTGTTACAGGTCCAAGTGAGGATTCAAAGGAGAGAGAAGTGGAGTAAATAGGTGCCTACATAGAGTGTATAAGATGGAGGAGGGGCTCAAAATGTAATGGACATGGATGATGATGGTGGGAGTGTAGTAACAACACAAGTAGGGAAAAAAGATCAGGTAATGGTAGGGCTACAGATATAGGGAGTAACCTAACCATAGATTTAGATGGGTGGTGGTAAAACTGGGGTAGGTCCTTTTTAGCCACTAAGATCAACATAGGATGAGGCACTGATAGTGCATTTACATATGGATATCTAAGCCCATTTGTTATATATTTTTGGGATCACACATGAGAGAGATCAATTACAAGCTCATCTCTAGATTTTGACTACCTAAGGACATAGCCATTTACTATATGCATAAGGGAAAATTATTGCATTATAGGCTTGGATTGCTCAGAGAGATGGGTAGGTGACTCAATTATAGTAATAGATCATTTATTTTTAGTTGTAATTTATTTAGAAATATTTTTAGCTTAGGTAGTCTATAAGATATATTGTGACACTACAGAGTCAAGTGGTTAAGTTACAGGGATAGGTGGCACAACAACAGGCCTATATCTACACTTTGATAGCATAAATAGTAGTGGTCAAGAGGGTAAGGGATAAATTTGATGAGGGGATAGGGTATGATGGGGATGATGGACCACATTTTCTTTCTCACTTACGAGGCCTAGTACTATAGGATGTTATATGAGGCTGCAGTTCTAAATTTTCAATGTGTAGGTTCCTTCCATGTTAGTCAGTCATAGTTTGGCAACCTTATAGAAGTGGTGGTGGACCATCGATGCCACTAAGGCCATAGTCTTGATATCATATGTATAAATATTTATAGGGGATTTTTTTACTATATTTCATTCTTTCCCCATGGGCTCATATGATTTTACCATATTTTTTGGCATGGATTCCATGTGGATATTATATCTTGGACACTTGATCTTTATATATGATGATGATTTATGGTGATGTATGGATGTTATTTATTATTTTATGGATTGAGATGCATTTATGGTTTTATTTTATGATGACATTAATGATGTAGACATGTGGTTATTAGATTTAGATGTTATAGATTTCGTTCATATGGATGTCATGGTGTATGTTATTAATGCATATCATGGATGGGCCATAGTGTGTTATTGATGTGATGATAGATATGTTATATTTATATTTTACTTATGGATGATGCACATGGGATGATGGTTTTATGGATGGTATTAGGTGATGGATATTTGATTATGTTATGTTACTTATATTCATGAGTAGAGATGGCATAATATTAATCCCCTATTTTGTTCATTTTAGTACCCAAGATAGGAATCCTCCTACACCATGGAGGTAGGATGGGAATGGGATGGTTTAGAGTCCAGCTTAGGATGAGGGTAGGTATGGTAGGGATTGATTTTTTGGAATATTGTCAAATTGTGGATATATGTAATCCTTTTTAATATTGCATCTTATGGCCATGTGCCTAGGACATGGTAAGTCTAAAGCATGGTACCAAAGATGCATGGGGAAATTTGTTTGAGAGATAACCCTTTTTAAATAAAACCTTCAGGGGTCACTCATGCCATCCTAGTTCCCATAATAAGTGAACAAGATGAAAAATATACATGCAAACTAATTTGTACATATAAATTCAACACACACACATAATCACACAAAATGAACAAAATGAGCTATAAGACAATGATGTAGATGAATGATGATATGACCAAGGCAAGGTATGCACAAGGTATCAGATGATGATGTAAGAATTATATATAAGATATAATCCAAATGTATCTCATGTCCTGGTGAAATTCCAACCAAGTTTCAAAATGAGGGTCATGATGACCCCTTAGGAATCAGTGACCAAAGTGTATGCTTGGACACCTAGAAAGAGGATTTTTTAAATGCTACGACCCTCCATAAAGATGATTTCATGTGGGAAGATGTGACCTTGAGGCTTAGTAATAGTAATATGGAAATGGGGATGGGATGTCACTTGTGAGGCTAAAAGGAGACATACATGTCAAAGAAGATTTAGGAGGGTATTATGGGGATGATGAGGATATGACAAGACTTAGGGATATATATATATGAACCAATTTTAGATTAGTGATGCCAAAGAACCATCTAACAAATATTTTTTTACAAGACATGTCCCTTCCTTTAACCAAAGTATTTATCCCACATTTTTTTCCCAATCTTGATGATAGATTCCCACTATTGAGACCAGGGTTAGGGTTATTTACCGTGACACTGAAAACTAGTTTTCATCACGGTACTTGCCCAAGGCACCAATGAGTTGGTTTTCACCATTAGATAGATTTTTTTTGGACTAATAAGGTGGGACTATGGATGGGTAAATTGGATGGGAGGTGCCCATAGATGGATGATAATGATACCTAGATTAAGTATAAAAGTGATTGAGGTGTATAATGTGTATGGGATCGTCTAGTTCTTCTCCATCAAGCATGGCCAACTTACATGCTCCTAATCCAAACTTAGAAATAATGACATAGGGACCCAACTAGTTGGCTTCAAACTTCCCCTTCTTATCACATTTTACATTGATGTTTTTCTTTATTTTCTTTTAAGACTAACTCACTAATTTTAAACTCCCTAGCTTGAATCTTCTTACAGTATTGGCCCTTCAATTTATTTTGATATGCTTAGAGGTGATATAGGGTTTTTTGCCTTTTTTCATCAAGGAGTTCTAGTTCCTATAGCCACTCTTGTCTATGATTATGAGTAGTAATGATGCCTCTAAGTGAGATTCAGAGAGAGGGGATTTCCACTTCTAATGGCAATATTACTTTAGTCCCATAGACTAAGGCATATAGAGTTACCCCAGTAGGCATACAGACACTTGTTCAATAAGACCATAGTGTTGGATATAATTGGGTGTGTCAATTTCTTCCAGCTTGATTGATAGTCTTCAAAATCTTGATAAGGGTTTTATTAATTACTTCCACTTGTCCATTTCTTTGGGGATAATATGGGGAGGAGAAATGATGTGTGATATGATATTTCTAACATAGGGCCTCTACTTCTTAATTATTTAATGATTTTCCATTATTTGAAATTATATTAGTAGGTATACCAAAATGTAAAATAATATGATTAAGAATAAACTTGGAAATTTGGAGCCTTGTTATGTAAGTAAGCAGTATTGCTTCAACCCATTTAGTGAAATACTATGTAGTCATGATAATGAATTTATGACCATCTAATGAAGTAGGATTTATCTTGCCAATTAAATCTAGGCCCCATATGGAGAAAGGCCAAGGACTCATAATAGGCTTAACTCTTGTGTAGGAGTGTGGATGAGGTTTTCATGTTTCTGATAGGCTATACATTTAAACACATATTAGCAAGAATCATGATCCATCATTGGCCAGTATTAACCAATTCAAAGGAGCTTTTTAGCTAGGGCCATTCCACTGATGTGCCCTCCATAAATACCATCATGGATTTCTTTGATTGCTTAAGATTTCTCCTCTGATGTTATAGACAACAACAAGGTACCATCATAGCCACGTTAATAGAGTGTGCTACCAAGGATTGTGTATCAGGTAGTGCAATGGATAAAGGCTCTAAATTTATGGTGTTTGAGGTTAGGGGGGAGGATATTATCATGAAGATACCTATAAATATCATGGTACCATGGGAGACTAGGATTTTTGATTTCACAAATTTGAAGTAGAGCCAAGGATTGATAGGCTGGGATAATCAGGTGTTCAATCAAGAAATTAACTTCTAGGACATCTTTAGGGAGATAAATGAGTGAGCCAATAGTGGCCATAGAATCAACTGCTTTATTGCTTCCTCATGGAACCTATTCAAAAGTGATGTACTAAAAATTCGTTTTTAATTGATCCACTAATTATTTGTAAGGAAGTAATTTTTCATCCTTTGTTTATAATTCACCATTGAAATGTTTGATAATTAGTTATGAGTTCCTTAATACTTGTAATTATTAGATGTTCCACTAAATATCTAGATGAATTCCATCTATCAAAGCTTCATATTCTATAATATTATTAGTACATGGAAAGGCAAGGTGGGATGATTTTAGAATGAGATAACCCTAAGGGGTGGCTAAGAGGATGCCTCCCCTAGATCCATGGGTAGTAAATGAGCCATCTACTTGTAAAGTATTCAGGATGGACTAATATGGGAAATTATTTACAATTAGATCAATCACTTCTATAAGTGCCTCTGCTAGTGAATCTACAATTACCTATCCTTTTATAGCTTTTTGATTTATATATTCAATGTTTAATTCACTTAGTATCATTATCCATTTTGCTACTTGACCTGTAAGCATTGTTTTGGAAAATAAGTATTTTAAGGGATTAACTTTTATGATGAGTTATACATGATTATTAAGCATATAATGTTAGATATTCTATGATGCAAAAACTATAGTTAAACATGCCTTTTTAATAGGAGTATATTTTAACTCATATGATATCAATGTGTGATTGAGGTAATAGATATATTTTTCCTTACCTTGATTATTATGTTATGCAAAGAGAGCACCAATGGTGCATGTTGTTCCTAAAATATAAAGGAGCAAAGGATTTCCCAGAGTTGAGTTTGATAAAATAGGTGGATTTTCCAAGTATTATTTTAATCTTTCAAAATCTTATTAGAATTCTTCATTCCAATGAAAGGCAGTTCCCTTCTTTAATAGATGAGTGATGGGGTGACACTTATCATCTAGCTGAGAGATGAAATGTCATATGGCCTGAAGTTTTTGCTAAAGGCTATGAATCTACTTGAGATTACAAGGTAGGGGAATTTATACAATTGATCTAAATTTGTATAGATCCACCTCAATGCCCCTTCTAGAGATTATAAACCCCAACAATTTACCTAAAGTTACTTCAAAGACACACTTTTTAGTATTTAGCCTTACTTTATATTTTCATAATATTTCAAAGATTCATCTAAGGAAAACATGGTGCTCAAACCTTAAATAAGACTTCCCTAAAATATCATCAATAAAATATTTTATGATCTCATGCATCATATTATGAAAGATAATAGTCATAGCCTGTTGATAAGTGGCTTTGACATTCTTGAGGCTGAATGGCATGACTTCATAACAAAATATCCCTAACAGAGTGATGAATGTTATTTTATGTTAATCCTCAGGGGCTATTTTGATTTGATTATACCTCAAGAAGCCATCCATGAGAGAAAGCATTTCATACCCATCTATTGAATCTATGATCATGTTAATATTAGGGAGTGGGAAGTCATATTTAGGGCATGCCTTATTTATATCTTGAATGTTGGTGCATATATGTATTCTACCTTATGGCTTTGTTACAAGGACAATATTAGAGATCCATTATGAGTAATTTATTGGTAAGATGAATCTAGATTCTAGGAATTTTTATAATTCCTCTTTGACTAGTAATGCCACCTTAGGATGCATATTTCATAATTTTTGTTTTAAAGGTTTTGCATTTGGATGCACAACTAGGTGGTCTACCACTAATGAGGGGTTTAATCATGGTATGTCAGCATAGCTCCATGTGAATATGTTAATAAAATCCTTTAGTATCTCAATAAGGACTTCATATTCCTCTATCATAAGAAATGCCCCTAGTTTAACTATTTTAGGATGCTTGTTAGTTTTGATATTAACTTCTATCACATCCTCAATGATTGAGGGTGATTGATCTTGTAAATAGGGGGGTAATGAGATTTTTGGAGCATCAAAAGTGAAGCAACCTAGTATTTCACTATCTATATCAAAATAATCTTCTAGTATGAGGGAGTTATATGGGAATTCATCTGGTTATTTCGAAGGCTCTCCTTCTTCTTCAGATTTTTCATCCTAGCTTTGACTATGGGATGTTTTTTGTTTTCCAAAATATGTTGATTGAAAAATATTGATAAAAAAAATCCCTTTCTATGATCTCTAAATAGCATGAAGTCTCTAGCTCCCATGTATTCTAAAATGGCCCCATCATTCTGAAATGTATCAAAGGTGGGATCTTACTTTGATTCCCAATATATGAGGTATGGATAATGGAAAGAGACAATGATGGTGGAGATAGTGGTATTAGGGAAGAGGTTGGTGACATCAAGCTCCTCAAAGTGACTGCAAATAGATCCTATTTTAATGTCTTCATTAGGGAGAGGTGACTCATTAGTCAAAAAATAAACCATAATAATGTTGATTATGTCATCAACATATAGTTTTTACCTTAAGCCAAAATTATATGGATGTTTCTGGATGATGATAGGTTCTAGGTAGCCTTTCTCTTATTTTCCCAATATCTTTCCTTTATATTTCATGTTTTCCATCATTCTCTAGACTTTAGGAAAATTTTGCTTGGGAGAGATAAGGGCTTTATCATTCAAAATGAGCCAGTAATCATCTCCATCTTCAATTTATCCATTAGCTAAAAATACAACACTTTAAAAAGCTATTGGCCCAAATTGATACTTAATTGGATTACTCTTATTCATATTTAGGGACCCTTAACTACATGGATATAAGGGTAGATTACCAATGTAAAATTTTTTGTACTCATACTCTCCACATCTTGTGGATGTGGTCTTTAATCATGTGACATCAATATCTGATTGGCATGTGCATTCTGATTGATTTAGAGAGATATAGTTAGAAGTTATGGGGCTTAGGATGGTGTTGTTAGTGCTAAGGTAAGGTGATGGAGATTAATCCATTTGATAGCTATGGATATGGTAAATGAGTCCAAGAATGGTGACATCCATGCCTAAATGAGGGAAATTTAATCAATGATGGAGATTGGATGGCATAGCTTGTATTTTATAAATCCATAGTCTTCCAAGCAACATGTTATATGGTAATTTTACATGTTGATTAGGTCATAAACATATATTTTTTACCTTAATCCAAAATTATATGTATTTTTCTAGATGATGATAGGTTCCAAGTAGCCTTTCTCTTATTTTCCCAATCCCTTTCCTTTATATTGCATGTTTTCCATCATTCTCTAGACTTTAGGATAATGTTGCTTGGGAGAGCTAAGGGCTTTATCATTAAAAATGAGCCAGTAATCATCTCCATATTCAATTTATCCATTAGCTAAAAATCCAACACTTGAAAAAGCTCTTGGCCCAAATTGATACTTAATGGGATTACTCTTCTTCATATTTAGGGACCCATAACTACATGGAGATAAGGGTAGATTACCAATGTAAAAGGTTTTGTACTCATACTCTCCACATCTTGTGGATGTGATCTTTAATCATGTGACATCAATATCTGATTAGGATGTGCATTATGATTGATTTAGAGAGATAAACTTAGAAGTTATGGGGCTTACAATGGTGTTGTTAGTGCTAAGGTAAGGTGATGAAGATTAATCTATTTGATAGCTATGGATATGGTCAATGAGTCCAAGAATGGTGACATCCATGCCTAAATGAGGGAAATTTAATCATTGATGGAGAGTGGATGGCACAGCTTGCATTTTATGAATCCACAGTCTTCCAAGCAACATGTTATATGGTAATTTTACATCCACAACATGAACCAAAGTTTGATTAACTATAGGTCCCATGGAAATGGGAATATGGATAGTCCTAACTGATGGTCTCTAATTATTATCACAATATTTTGTCATTATTAATGTGGTCTCACGCAATGTCTCAAAGTATCCCAATTTCTTTAGAAAGTCTAGATTACACAAGTTGAGTGCAGATCCTTTATCTATGAGGACACAGGAAACTTGATGATGGGAGATGGTAACTTCAATGTATAATGGATAATTATGATATGGGATTGTAGGGGGTAGTTCCTAAGTACTAAAATTAACTTATTTTGATGGGGATAAATGTGCCACTAGTGCCTAAATCTAGTTGGTATCTAGGTCACTAGGTATTTTCAAATCATTCAGCACTTGATTCAATATTTCCCTATGTAAGGCAGATGTTTTTAGAAGTTCCATCAAGGATATTTGAGCAGGAGTATTTTTTAATTGTTGAATGATATCATAATATTTATAAAAATTACTTGAGTATTTCTTATAAATATTACCCTTATGGGTAGTAGATGAGGTAGAAGGTTATTGAGGAGGTGTCACAAGAATCACAATCTTATTGCATCGAGTGGTGACAACACAATCAGTTATAGCCCTATTAATTTTCATTATGGGGGATAGAGGTGGAGTGGATTCTTAGATATTGTGGACTTTGATGTTATTGACGTAATTTTAGGGAACATTATGCTAGTTAGTATGATTGGAAGAGGAAACCTAACCCTAGTATCATTAGGGTTTTTGGTTCCTTTGATCATGCTTTGGGAGAGGATCTTTATAATTGCCAAGGTGTTGATTTATTGATTTATTTGATGGTGCTTCTCCTTTAATTTTTATGTCACCCTTTTCTATTAAGTCTTGGATATAGTCCTTTAATTGTATACACTGGTCAGTATCATATCCTTTTACCTGATGATATTTGTAAAACTCATCTTTATAGTACTAATCAAGTTTCAGTTAATGATTTTCCACTAGTCTAATCTCAGGTAGAGTAATCATGTTGGTAGTGATCAATTGTTCCAATATTATCTCTATTGACACTCCCAAGATTGTAAGTGGTTTTTTCTAGTGTGAGGCTTAGGCTTGCCTCATGAAACTTTGATGGTAGAGACATTAGAGCACTACATGGGGTCTTTCCTTTGGATTGTTTAAACATGTTGTGTCTTGGAATCTATTACCCTATCAACCACAACATTTTTATTCTTATTGAAGACATTAGGTTTTTATAATAAATAATTTTCTTGATTTGAAGTGTGCACATTTCAAGAATATAATTTTATGGTTCCTTTTTCTATAAGGGCCTTTTCTATCTACATCCCTTTTTCTATGATTTCATCAAAGGTCTTGGCACACTATAATTTCAATTGATATATCAGCTCTATATTAAGGTTGTCCACTAAGATTTTAAATAATTATTTTTTAAGAATAATGTATCTTAAGAAACTTACCAAGATATTCCATTTCTATAGGAAATATACCAAGCTCTCACATTTCATTACTTAGTATTGTAAAGGTCAATGATGGAAATGTCATGTTCTATATTATATGATAAATTTTGAATAAATTGATTTGTTAGTTCTCCAAAACTAAATTTTTTTCCTTTTGTCAAGTACATGAACCATTCTAAATCTATCCCTATAAGACTTTTAGGAAATAGTCACAACAAATAGGCATCTTCATAGGCAACTTCATGACAAGCAACACATAATTCTTAGATGTGGACTCTAGGATCACCCTTTCCCCTATAGTTTTCAAATTTAGGTACTTAGAAGTGTGAGGTAAAGGTAATTTACAAAATAGTCATGTCCAATGGTGATGAGCAAAAGTCTTCATATTTATGCTTATGGGATTATGATTTAGGATCTATTTTTTGGAGATTATATTTCATCATTTTCCATTATTGGACAAAAGAGGGATCCCCAAGAGGGTTGGTAGCTTGGTTTTTACTTCCTTGAGGGATGTGGGTGTTATGGTTATTATGAGTGTTATTTGTTTTATTTGTGTTATTGTGATTGTCATTAGTATTATTATGGGTTTTGATATTAGTGTCATTGTGTCTTGGTGATGGTGGATGTTAATTTTGAAGTAATAGATTAATATGTTGAGTCAATTTATTTAGGAGATCTTCAATGATAGATTGTCTCTTATTAGACTCATTGTATTTGTTATGGAGTGGTTGTGGGTGTTCTTCTTCTTCTTCAATAAGCCCATGGTCTATACCTTTTTCTTTTCGAGGATTATGATTGTCATGGTAACAAGGTGAGTTTGGTCTTGATGGGTAGATTAGGTTATGTAATAGGGTGCAATCAAAGGTGGAAATTAAGGTGACCCCTATTTTTATAGCATGGGCTAAGAAAAGATCTTGTTTCTCAAATAGGTAGTAGTCAATGAGACTTCTTACTTCATCATTTTGGAGGGGATTAAATCTTCGTGTGTTCATATCACTATAATTTTCATCATATTATTTATTTGGGTCCATAATATGCCCTAATGGATTATTTTCTTGATTGGAGCCTTGACCAATTCAAAGTTGAGCTCGGGTATGGATGACCATTGTAAATGATAGTTGTGATGAAAAGTGATGGATGAGATTGGAGTCTTCAAACACTATTCCTATCTAAAGACCAAAACCTTTAGTGGTAAAATGGATGATGATGTAAGAAGATGGGTTACCAATAATTACCAAAGGACAAATACCTTCAAGAGACTAATCTAGCAAAGATGAGAGAAAAGTGATGGGATCAAATATTTTTGTCTACTAGCAAAGGGACAAGTTGATGGGTACTAGAGGAAAAAAATACCTGACAGAGATAGTGATGGGTGCTAGATTAGAATCTTATAATACTATGTTTAATGATAATCTAAAGTCAAAAGAGGTGATAATTGATGGTCAAGAAAGGCAAATGACCACTTAAGACCTTGTTTTAGGATGAATTATAGTATTTAAAGAGAATGGGATGAGGAAAAGAAAATGTATGATATGATACATGATGAATAAAGGATTTTATAAGGACACATACTCAAGATACAAAATAAAAGGTAGGGGTGAAGAGATGGTGGACAAGTGGTGGTGATATAGGATACATACATACATACATACATACATACATATATATATATATACATATATACATATATATATATATATAGAGAGAGAGAGAGAGAAAGTGGGATGGATACTCAAATGGATACAGGTGATAGATATAGAAGGTTAAGTGACACACAAAATAGATAGGAAATGGGATGAAGTTTATACAATTTAATTTATGTGGATGTGAAGGGGATTGAATACTATATTAAAAGTGATATGGTATGGGAATTATATATGAAAATATCTAAATGGGTAGTACATACAACCTAGTTTGTGTGAGGCAAGGATGAAAATAACACATGGTAGAAGGGTTGGATAGTAGATATAGAAAAATGTGGTTATATAGATGGAGTAATTATGATAGGGTAAAATATTATAAGTGAAAAAAGGGGCAGATATGGGACAATGGGATGGAGATTATTCAAATGGATATGAGGTGATAGGATATTCATCTAGCCTATACAAGTGTGAAAGATGATTACTATATGAGGCTGTGGATGTGGATGGATACTATTTTCAATATGGTATGGTTTTATTATGGGATGTATATGTATATGAAATATATGTATATATGCCAATAAAAGGAGGTGTATGGGTGAGAAATATGATGGAGTGATTATGTAAAGGGAATGAATAATAGGTAAATAATATAGAGGATGGATAATGATATGAAAAGTAGACGTATACTCCATGTATGGGGTAGGTGATATAGATAGATGGATGAATGAAGGAGGGATGTGTTATGAAATGATAAGAGTGTAATCAAAATAAATAAAAAGGATATACAATGGGAGGGATACAAGATGTTATGTAATGAATATGGATGGAAATGAGGTAAGTAGGATGTACTACAAAATGAGGATGAGAGATAGATAATAGGATGGATGGATAATGTTATATAAAGTGATAGGATAGTTAATATAAGATAATAAGGAGATGGATACTAAGTGATATGAGATGCATATAAAATAGATGGACCTCTTAAGATGTATGTAAGATGATAAAGGTGAATACATTATAGGTGGAGGGTATATGGAGGTGTGATAAAAAAATTGGTCACAATACACAAAAGGATTTGGAAAGGTGACATATACTAGGTGTGAATGAGTGTAGATGGGATGGATACTACAAGACAAATGTCGGATGAATGTGTTGTGACTATATGGAAGTGTGGTAGTCAAAGATTATTCAAACTACATAAACTATTATGAAAGGAAGATGGTACTATATGGCGATGAAATAGATATGAGAAATGGATTGTGTTAACATAATGGTCAAAGATGGAAAATGGATCTTCTAAGGTGGATACTATATGGATATGAATATAGAGGATATGATTGATTAATTATTAAGGGAATGGGTACTATATGAATACTAGATGTGGAAATTCAAATGGGGAGAAAAAGACAATGTGGTCAAGGGAAGACAAGATGATGAGATGGGTGGATATGTATAAACAAGGTGGGGGATGGATAAGACCAAGATGGAGATATACAAAGTCAATATGTATAAGAGGATGGTGATAAAGAATATGATATAATGATGACTATTATGAACAAATGATGAGTACCTAAATGGTGATGGGAAATTAAGATGGTGATGGAAAAGTGAATGTCAACCTAAAGGTCTCTAAGGCATCACATAAGATATGGGTGTGGTTGACTCAACTAGAAAACAATATGGTTATTATCACAACACACAAATAATCATGCACAAGTACAATCTTAATTAGTAAAATGTATGGGTGTGTAACCCAATGCCCACACCATCCAATGGCTATACAAGTGAGGGTGTAGGTCGGTGACCTATTATGGAATCAATCAAACCCTCTCAACCTTACTTATACTTGATGGCTACATTAGTGTTGATAATGATGCCTGTAGTGGAACACCTATTATGGCCTAAGTCCCCTATTATAAGGTATACAAAAGGATCTAGAAGATTCTTCAATATACATAATGGTACATTGGGGCTCGATTTCATGTAGGAGGTTGTCTGACTACCCTAGGTCTTAAATCTTAATCCCCACTCACTCTATGGAACCATTATAGGGAATTTTTCTTAGGCCATAATGACATCTCTCCTAATATTTATAATCCATCATAACATGGAGTTTGGTTAGAGCACAGTGGTGAAATCCATGACACTAACCTCTATATACTAAGTCGCATGCATGGTGATGGAATCCATATCATGTGTTATCCTAAGGGAGGGCTCAAAAAATAAGCAAATGCATGATATGATTACTTTAATATTATAATTACCTATGTGTGTTTGGAATGATATGATAAATTATTTATAAATCAATAACACAAACACACACACACACACACACACACACACACACACACACACACACACACACACACACACACACACACACACACACACACACAAAAACAAACAAGTAAGTATTTACAAGAAACTAGAAAGAACAGTAAGATACTTAAATCAAAAGATATAATTAAATCAAAGACAAAAATGCAAAATGGCACCCCTCCCTACAATCATAAAGGTTAAATATCTAATTGGGGTCCCAGAATTTCCAAAGAACCTACAAGAAAAGTGCTATCAAATTAAATTTCAATAATCCCATAAGTCCCTACAATATTGTGAATACACAAGGCAATCATGTGACCATAATGTATAATCCCATAACTGAACCATCAATCCCACAAGTTATGAGTCGTGGGTTTATAAATATTTAACTAGCTATTATGGTTAACTATGAAATCATGACTGTCAAACAATCCTACTACTTTAATCAACAAAGCCATAACTAGCAAAAAAACATAAGTAGAGATATTGTAGCTCTTAAAGAAAATGTGTGTGTGTGTGTGTGTGTGTGTGTGTGTGTGTGTGTGTGTGTGTGTGTGTGTGTGTGTGTGTGTGTGTGTGTGTGTGTGTGTGTGTGTGTGTGTGTGTGTTAAGTAAAGAAAAAGTTTAAAAAATTTAAAAATAATTATAGTATTTATTTTAAATATAATTATTTATGATAAAAAATCTATCAAGACCTAATATTAATCCTAATTAACCCTATCTACAAAGCCGCTACTGAAAATAATAAAGTTGTTACTCATAGGGCAAACCCATGACTAAGTCCGTCACAATATTATAGAATGAGGTTAAACCAATTTGTATGATGGATTTTCAGATGATCTACCTGGTTCTATGATATATGTGAACCCAGTCTGGAATGAGAGAACAATACTATGACCAAGAATTTTAGTCTCATAACTACTAGGACAATCTCACTACTAGCAGACTTGTGGGTTTATCAAAAGGATACAAAACCCTTCTTCCATACAATGATAATTTATAGAAAAAACAAGCATAAGATAAGAGTCAAATCTATCTATTTCCTAATGATATTAAGATATAAGTAATAGAATAAACCCTAAGTACTATGTTGAACAATGTCTCTATTAGAAATAATAAGGATGTTATTACTAGGACAATGCCACTACTAAGTGAGTCCCAATTTTGTCAAAGATGTGTGATTTATTTATCTTTGGGGGATTTTCTTCTCATTCTACATAGAGAGATATAAATAGCAAACAAACACCTATATAAATAGAGATTTATCAGAAACTAGCTATAGTTAAGCCCAACTATCACTTTCAACAATATCGCTATTAAAAATGATAATATCTCTATTAACAGAGCAATATCATGACTAAAGGACTCATGGGTTTGTGGATAATGTCTAATCAGCTTGGCTTCAGAGGATTTTCTTCTTTTCCTACACATAGAATCAATAACAAGAGACATCATAGCTAAAAAATCCAATGGTTAGTAAAAACTAGTTTAAAATCTAAGCCCTACTATATAATCAACAATATCACTACTATCGATGATGATATCTTTAGTAATAGGGAAATCTCATGACCTTCATAGTCACGATATTGTCAAAAAATAAAAAACCCTACTAGAACCCCTAATTGCTAGCAGCTTAATCAATAATACCATTATTGGCATTAATAATATTGTAATTGCAATGCCATGACTATCAATGCAAAATCATGACTTACCTGGAAAGTGTCAAAAATTGAAAATCTGGTCTTGAATCCACATATAGTTGGTCCTATAATCACTTAAAACACTTCTAGCAATTGTGTTAGCGAGGTATGTCCCACTGTGGTCCCCAAAATGTGCAACAAATTTCAAGTTCAAGCAATACTATCAAAATGACAATAAAAACCCAAAACTTGATAGTGCTAATAAGAATGGATAGAGGAAATAAATCAAAGCACATAGAACATTCTTACCATCATCTTTACCTTCTCATGCCTCCATTCTAGGATTTGAATCCAAATAATTTGATGCAAAATCTTGAGTGTTGGATTGCTTGTGAAACTTTGACAATGGCCTATAATGGATGTGTGATGGATATAATGGCTTTAAATGGACACTACAATGTTGTTATGGATGTTATAAGAGTGCTTAATGGCTTGATGGATAATTTCTCGTTAGTCTTGAGGGTGGAGGTAAGGTTTAGTTTTATAGGCAAAGGGAGGGAAGATCAATGGTCTGAATTCAAACTTGGGCTTTGAGATCTAGGGCTAGAAATTTTTCATGGAATTTTTAATTCCATAAAAATCTCTAGAATTATAAAATTCTAGAGAAGCAGGCTAGTTTGGGGAAGATTTCTAGAATCCTCCAATTATATAAATCTCCCCATAGGGTTTAAGATTTTAAGAGAGGCTAGTATAGGATGGTGGGTGGGTAGTTGGATTATTTTTGAATTTAAAATTGGCTAGTGGGTTTAGGTAGTAGTTTAGTAGGTAATGGGGGCTATTAAGGGATTAATAGGGAAATTAATTGGTTTTAGGATAGGGTAAAGGTTATGTGGGATATAGGAATGGGATATGGGTATGGGGCCAATAAAGATGTAATGAGGTCATTATTTGATTTTAGGATGGGATAAAGGTTATGTGGAATATAGGAATTGGATGTGGGTATGGGGCCAATAGTTAATATAACTAGGACATATGGAAATTTGGCTAAATTAGTGGTAATTAATGTAATTAGTAGGGCAATCATATTTTAATGCATACAAAAACTTCTAATTGGGTTAATATGGAAGAATGTTTTCCTTTTTCCAAAAAAGAGGAAATCATATGTGGTTCTTCCATCACTATCCAAGACATCATAGATAGGCAAGATCAAGTCTTTAATCAGCCTTTGGATGGCTTATTTAAAGTCATTGGAGAAGGCTATACTCTTCTTTAAGGAGTCTATGATCTAATCAAAAATGAAGGAAACCTTGACACTCAAGTGAGCATACAAAAAAATCAACTTTTAAAATTTTTCCATTAAGAAGCATATGCATCCCATGATGATATGTTTGAAATCATCAAAATGGGTTATCATCCTCTCAACTAGTTGGGAGAAATACATCAGCTTTTGAAGGATAGAACAAGCTTCCATTGGCCTTAATATTCTAAGGAACAAGAGACTACTCTTGAAGCCATGCCTAATAAGGAGATATAATTTGATCATGAGATGAAGAGTGGGCAGCAGTATGAGGTATGTGTACAAGTTCAAGAGGAATACATCTACATTGGAAAACTATTTAAGGATGATCTACTTGAGATCAAAACAAGTGAAGTGCCAAGGAATAGGTCTGATCTATAAAACATCTAATTCAAGGAGAAACATGTTTGGTACTATGACTCATCTCATGAAGAAGAAGATTCAAGAAACTTTCATTTTGATCCTAGAAAGGAGGTATGCTTAGTTTCTAGTTGTGCATAGTTATTTATTTTTTGATTTCCCTAAGTGCTTTGAGCACATGTGTGTGTCTTGTTAGTATGTTTGCTTTTCTTTGTGTGTGTCCTTTATTTTGTGTGGTTGAGGTAGTCAATTACTCTTATCTTGATCAAATATTTTTATCAATTGTTAAAGTCTTCTTGTTGTGTTTTAGACTTCAGATGACTCCCTAATCCCATGGATAGGATAAGGCTACTGATCTATAGTATAGCAGGCATACTACCCCTACAAGTCACCATTTTGTTGGCCATATTTGACCCTATATGTCAAATTATGACCCTTATATGTAAAAACTTGATTTTTAGGTATTTTAGGGGTCTAATATTATGTCATTATGTGTATTATAGTCTATTTTATGTAATTCAATGTCTTTTTAGCCTTGGTCATGGTCTAATTAGTCAACATGTCATTTTGAGTCATTTAATAGGCATTTAGGGGTCATAAATGCAAGTTTCATGGATTTAAAGGTATCCAATTGTCTTATTTTCCTTTAACATATCTAATAATTTATATTTCCTATCAAGGATGTTATTTCATCTAAAACTTGCAAGTTATCTAACTAAAAATCAAGAAATCAACTAAAAAAAGAAGAGTTTGGCACTTATACAGCCCATGAGGGAGTGTGACACATGGGATAAGGTTGTGAGATGACTATTAAACTTCTTTAGACTCATTTCCATTCTTTACATACTATATAAGTGTCATTTTTGTGCTAAAACCATTCTTCTCCTTCTTCATCCTTCTAGACACATAGAACCAGTCAATAGGTTTGTGCTTGGTATGGAAATTTGGAGAAGTTTCAAACCAAACACTTTTTGGAGGTGAAATTAAAATTATATAGATTAATTTACATAAATTAGTTTGAATATTGGTTAATTTTTATTTATGAACCATCTCTAACAAGTTTAATGTGTTTTTCTACTCTATATTTCTTACACCCTATAGGTTTTGCTCTAATTTAGTTAGGTTTGTACAATCCAGTTGGTGATGTTGAGCCCAGATGATGTTACCTCTCTCCTAAAATTCTCTCCATGTTTATTTTCATGTTTTAAGTTGTTTTGATATTCAAATCATCTCATGTTGTAGGAAAGTTCCCATGTGAAGTCTTGGTCAGGTTTCTTGTTTGTAGAATGTTCGATCCTCTACAAGGGTCTCATGTGAAGAGGATTTGATGTTTCCCATGTCTTAATTCAATATTTATCACCTTACCTTCATTTTTATTCTCATAACATCATTCTTGGATCAAACTTTCAATACATTGTCATATCCAGTCACCTCTTCACCCATTTTCACTTGCTACCATGACAGAATCATGTGTATGAAACTATCTAGTGTGTCCATGGAGGTTTATTTAAGGTCTAAAAATGTTTAAAATGTCTTTATAAGTGGAAATAAACAATTTTAACCCTCCAAATAGTGTATAAAGGGATTGTGTCAGCCAAATACAATAATTCTACACAATCTCTTGCCATTAATGCACATATACAGGTGTTCTCATGGAGAAAATCATGTTGGAAGGAATTTTTTAAACTGATCAAGGCCTTGTTAATGTAATTAATATATTTTCAATCCTTGATTTAGTTCTAATAACCCTTTAATGTCAAAATAATTTGCATTATTCACACTTCTACCCACTACTCGTATGTGAAAATGCCTACCTACAAGTCATAAATTAGAGATATGGAGATATTTGTATGGATAATTTGATTAATTGATAAACCCTCCTTAAAGTTTTAATATGGTTAAAACATCATATTATATTCCTTTTAAGTGATGGATTTATAAACAAGATTGAAGGCCACCTTCAAAAATGAGATGACTGCATTCAGGGATACTTTCCCTAAAAGGTGAAAATAAAGAACCTCATCATTTTGTAGATGACAGACAAAAAGGTTCCAACTGACCTTTATGAATCTTTATTACTTAACTTTGAATCCTCCATATAGGACAAGGACTCTACAAATTTTTAGGGGTAGATAATCAATGGAAATTGGTTTTTTGGAGGCCCAAAGTTATGCTTTTATGCACTAAACATAGGCAGTGAAACCTACAATATTTTAAACTCTAAGATGAATCTATCATCCAAGGTTTAAATTGAATCATGTTTTCATGTTTTAATAACCTTATCAAGTGAAAAGGCATATCAAGGAATATAAATATCATCAAAGGTGCAAGTTTGAAGGTGTTTCTTTCTTGTGGGCCTAGAGTATAGTAACCTAGAGCATGATGTGAAATTTTTTGAACATGAATACCAAAAATGAGAGGTTATTATATTTATTTTTTACCATATAAACACTTATGTGTGTCCTCTCATTTGAAAATATTCACCTACATCTAACTGTAGATGACTGCGAGAGACAGTGAACAGAAAAGGTGATGATTCTTAGTGATCAGTATATTTCAAACATGAATTAATAGGTATAAATAATTTATAAAATATTTTGGAAGGTTTCAAGAGGTAAATACACAATTTTCAAGCCTATTCCTTCCTAAACCACCTATAGGTGAAGTACAAAAAGATTAACACAGTTAGATATGGAACACTGTCTTGACCAATCAAGTGTGTGAAGGGGTAATTGAAAGTATAGTATGATGAATGGATTTTGAATACATATATCATGCTTATATGTGTTTAAATATACCCCTATAATATTAAAATCATACATAGAGGAAGGTATCAAATGATGCACCATACAACCCACATCATAAGTCCTGCACACAGCCTACTTTATACAGTCAGTCTTGGAATTTAAGGAATTTGAAAGGCATATTAATATAACCAAGGGATTGATTTTTTTTTAGAGTTTCTTTATGGATTTAATGATTCCATCTAATATTTACTTGTTCTAGACAAATAGGGTAAGTTCCCTCTATTTAGTCTTAGATAGAGGGCACTCCCTTGAGTGTAAATTGGTAGGTTTTGTAAAATGAGGACAAAAGAATGGACCAAATGCTATAGATACATTTCAAGATAGTATGGTAATTTTAATCATACCTAAATTAACATTAATAATAAATAACATAATGGATAATCTCAAAAAAGTGTCCTAAAACTCTAGGGTTACAGTCAAGCCTAAAGGGTAGGGTTTTGTCCTAGTGTCCAAATAGGAAGTCACTTACACTTTTAGACTTATATATGACTTATAGACTATTGGGTAATGTTTATTTGATCATAATATATGTTTTAAATCTTTTTTATTTCATGAGAAACCAAAAAGAAATCCACTTTGGCTTAGAGCTATATTAGACTTGTGCAAAATGTGAAAGCAAGCTCGATAGGGTAACTTCAAATGCTCACATCATTCATGAGGATTTGAAGGGAGATTAAAGGATTTTAGTGAGGTTTATGGAGGTCTTAAAATTTTCATTTGTGGATTTTTTTTTCAATTCCAATGTCTAACTATCATGAACAATCCTTAAGAGAATAAATGGCCTAAAACCATTACAAACCCTGAATAAGGACCCAATTGAGGAAATAGAGATGGTGAGCTATAAAAATGGGATATAGTGACCATGAAATTTCTTTAACCTTGCATAATGTTCTCTCAAGATCCTTTCCACCCTTTTATATTATATGTAATTATACATATGGAGTATAAAATAGGGTATTTTTGACTATTTTGTGCATTGTGCAGGTTCTAGGAGGTTTCAATAGATGAAATAAACTTTGGAAAGAAGATAGATACTTAAGATAACTCCCCATGTCCATTTAATTATTCATAAAAACTCATAAATTTTCCTATTAGAGCTCTCATCTCAGCCATTCAAAATTAGCATAGTGAACATGGTGGTGAGAAGTGTGAAAACTTCAAGTGGAAACCTTTTTAAAGTGTACCTAAGAAGTATAAGGCTAGGGAAAGTATTTCCAAGTGTCTTCCACTCCCTTTCATGGATTTTCATGTAAAAATAAAGCTAAGTTTGAGGCCAAGTGTGAGAGGTGTGTGAAATAGCAGGCAGTGATGCCTCACTTCCAAGAGATTCCAAGTTATTAAGAATGAAACCAATGCATGGAGAATCATGTATGCAACCCTTCCCTCTCAATCCAATCATTTGACATATCCCTAGTTAGTTTGTGATGTTAAAACAAGGGTGAATGATTAATTTAGTTTCCTTGTGTAGAATGAGAACTCCTATGCCACATTACAAGAGTTTTATGACTTATGGTGACACTTGTGCTTCTTTAATTTGCATGATCAGTTTCATATTCTCTTATCATGCACATGTAACTCATTTTCTTATCTTGACAAGTTTCCTTGTGACCTTTGGAATTTTTTCTTCTCCTCTCTCTCTCTCAAGTTCTGTAAGAACTAACCATTTTGGACTTTGTAAACTATGCTCCATCTGAGTATGGTGAATCCCTACTCATTTTCATACCATGGATCAATAAATATAAATGATTTTTACCTCTTCTATGACTATTCTTAGTGTTTTCACTTGAATTATATATATTGCATAGTGATTATTTTTATTTCCTTAGCATTGTTATCTCATTCTTCCACTTATTTACAATTTGAAAGCTTCTTCTTGTAGGTCTTATGAAGTGTTCTATGAAGTGTCAAGGTTGAGGGAGTCATTCTATTCAAATAGTACCATCTTAGGCTTCTTATGTAGTCCTAGCCTAAACATTCATCACAACCTCATAATGAAACATTGTTGTGAGAAGATTCAGATTATAGAAGTGTATGTTTAGTTAGTCTCTTGGTTTCATGTGTGATATGAATTTCGTTGGTAGTCATTAATCAATTTGGTTTATCACCTCCTTAGGATATTTAGATTCCAATTTTATCTCTCCCTTTTCCTTAAAAACATAGGTGTAGTAGTTATCCAAAAGTGGTACATTAAGGGAACTAGCCCTATTTAGAGATTCACCTCATTCTTAGGCTACCCATAGCCTAGAGGTATTTCAATTGTGCCACTTGGATGAGGAGAATTGAGACATCTCCTCAAAGGGTACAAATCCAAGTGACAAAAATTATGAAAATAAATTCTTTGTCTTCTTGAAGATCATCTACCATATACTCACATAATCATTTGCCTCTTGTCATCTTGGTGACTTTGATCTCTACACCATACTCCATGACTTTGGTAATACAACTAGCTCTCTTTTCATTCAAATCCCATTTGAAGAGGAAATCCCTTACTCTAGGATGAGATACCTTAAGATGAATCATGTTATTTGAAATCATTGGCCTAAAATTTTTGAGGTTTCTTAATGTTATAAGAACCTACTTTTCTATAAAAGTGTACCTTACCTCATATCCCTCTAGCCCTTGACTAAAAAGGTAATTGGTTGATCAAGCCTTTCATCATTCTTCTACATCAACATATCATATATATTTTCAACATTGCAAAGGCATACAGTATAAAACCCTTTGAGAAGTCAGGATTTATAAGTGAGGGTGCTTGGGAAATGAACTCTTTGATGGCCTAAAAAGCTACTATACCTTCATTTGACCAAGTAAAAACTTAGATCTTCTTTAGCATAATAGTTTATTCTTTTGGTAATCATATATACCCCACTTGGTGGTGAAGGCAGTCTTATACTGTTCTTCATCTCTCATCAGTACCTAGTTGTAACTTGAATATCCATCTAAAAGGGAAAAGCATTATAAATTATCAACTATATAAATAAGTTACTCCATGGATGGCAAAGGATAGTGATCCTTCAAAGAAACCTTTTTCAGATCTCTAAATTTAACTCATAATATGATCTCCCCATTCTTCTTCCTCACAGTCACCAAGTTAGCAACCCATGAGGAGTGCCCAATAGAAAAGATGATCTTAGATTCAATTGGTTTAGTAAACGCTTTCCTCATAAGCTCTTTAATTTTTGTATTTATAATTATTAACTTATATCTAACATGCTTGGCATTATCCTCCAATTCTATAGTATGTTGGGCTAACTTAGGATTGAAACCTCTCAGTTCATTATACTCCCAAGAAAATATGTCTGCATATTCTCTACAAAACTCAATGAAAGCATGCCTTTTAGCCTTATTTCTTACCTTTTCAAGCTTGAGGATCTTGTCTTTAAGGATAAGAACTCTTTCATATTTATTTTCATTAGTTTACATCACTACTTTATCTCTCCTCATATGGTCTCTTTCATGAAAAAGACCTTCAAGGGTGACAATCCCTTTAGGAAACTTATTGGATCTCAATTGAGCTATTTTATCTTCATATTGATGTTGAAAATTTTCTTGGTTCATTGAAGAGAATTTTTTTATGAGAAACAAATAATTTGTTTGTCATTTTCAAAGACCTACCAATGAGTTTCATTATATGGCACTGATGGTCTTACTACCACTTTGACATGTGCTTACACTTTGGTTCTTTTTAACTCTTTTGGGATATCAAATTGAGCTCCCATAATTGATAATTTGTTAGCATGTTGATTTTAGTTTCTTAGTATTTCTTGGATTTTAAAAGCCTCAAAGTCCTCAATTATGTCCCACACTCTATGTTTTTAAGACTTCAACCAAGGATTCTTGGTGATATTCTGACATCCAACCTAATTTACTATCATCTCAATGTCCCCATAAAATTTTTATTACTTGATCCCTCTCTTACTATCCCATTGGATACCATGGATGATACCCTCATATTCTATTACATTTCAAGATAAATTGAATTAGAACTTGTAAGAAGATAAATATTTGTCATTGGAAGGGGATATTAGCATTTCACCTATACCTATTCCATGTTTGCTCCTTGAACCATCAAAGAATAATTTACATAAGCTATTATAGTCTTCTTGATGTCTAATGAGGGAATACATTGACTAATTTTCTTTATGTAGATATTATACACCCATGTCCCTTTCTTCAAAACCTTCCAAGAGATCAACAAATTGATTGTCACTCCATAACTCATCTAAAAGCATATATGGTATCTCCTCAGGATGAATGTTTAGTTCTTAACTAGATATGAATTCATCCTCATTATGGATGGTGTAATTAAGGTTTATGATATATAGCCCATAAGGTCTAATATGGAATTATACAATGGGCTTAGCCTTCATAGACACTTTGGTCTTGTATCTTGTTCTGAATGCCATGTATGATCACTCTACTACTAGATAACCTCCAATATTTATTGTGAATTCTCTAGACAATCATAGTGAAAAACAATGAGGCTCATCAAGTATCAATACATCTTGAACCATTGAGACACTACGACAAGCATGAAAGTTAAGTTTAGATCTCTGATGATATCAGATGGCTTGGTGGAAGATCCATCTAAATGCAACACTCTTTTATATTAGAGCTCATATTTTAGACCAAGCTAGTTTGTTATATAATTTGTCATTACTAAGGTGTTAGCCCCATTATCTACCAATAAATTGTGCACCAAATATTTACCAATGATCACTAAAATGTAGAATGGAGGAGGCTTGACCATCTTACTTGATTTCCCTTCACTGGGTCCTTTGGCTACATTGGTAAGAACCACATTTTCTTTACTTGGTTCCTTCTCAAGAACCTTTATATTTGACAATCCTAAAGGATGTCCATCTATCTAGGCATGGAGAGCATTTCCCACATTGGAATACTCACATTGGAATTTTTCATCTATTCCATAATGTTTATGGGTATACAACCAACCTTTGGTTCTACTTTGGGAACCACAACTGTACTTTGAATTTGTGAGTTTTGGGGCACAAAGGCATTCCCTTGATCCTAATTTCTTGAATATATTGGAACTTTTGGAGGAGAAGTAGGTTCCTTTGGATTTGACAAAAGTGGAGTATTAATAAGAGGCTCCTTGGCTACTACCTGAATACTATCCATATTTCTTCTTTTGAACCTTTTATTCACTATTACTAGGATGTATACCTGGCTAGAACTAGCCTACTGATTGAGTGCATAGCACTCTTATTATTCATAGTTAACCATTGTAACACCCAATTGGCTTGGTCCTTGATCAAGACTTTGACTTTGTTGAGGATATTTTAGTTTTGTCATCAAGGGTACCTATGTGTTATAAGCCATAAGAGCTTGATTTTACCCATAATTGGTAGCTTGTTGCCATTGATTATTAAAATCTTGGTTGAAGTAAATGTTTGGGACAATGGATTGCCCAAAAGACTAATTCTAGATCATGGTCACCTGAGCCTCTTGATCAACATTATTTTTAATAAGTACCAAGGTTTTATAAGTGATTGTATCATTTGGATTATAGTTGCTCTATCTATTATAGTTACACTACCCTTGTCTTTAGCCCCAGCCTTGGAAATTTCCTTTGTATGGTGGCCTATTTACTTGATAAGATTATTTTTGAGGCTGGTATGAGGCTTGGTTAAGGCCTATTTAATTGTTTTTATTATCTTTTAATGTTTACCAATTTATTTCCCAAGTATTGAAACATGTTCTTAAGCTTTTGAAAATTCTTATAGTCTTAAGAGTCACTAGATTGGATCGTAGAAGCCTTCTCTTGCTTAGGTGAAGATATGGAAGTAATTGTTTATATAGGAGGAATGGAAGTAAGGGGATTAATATAAATAGGAGTTGGTTATATTTTAGGGAACAAAGACATTGGTGGTTTAGGTGTTAGCTTTCCAACTTGGACTAGATAATTTTTGTCTTGATTGCCAACTTAGATGCATTTGGCAATGTATTTCCTCCCATGGACTAGATCATTACTGTAATGTCACTATTTAGGGATTTAAATAATATAGGAAGGTAAATTTATTATTAGGCCTAACAAATATTAGGATCCTATCCCAAGTATTTTTAAACCTTATGTTGAAGTCTTGTATGACTTCATGAGGGGATGTTTTAATTGTGGTCAACAACTCTACAAGTGACAAATGGTCACTTTTATCCTCAAATATTTTACACAATGCATCTCTTAATTGATCCCATGATGTAATATAATTAGTAGGAAGGCTTCTATACCAATATATGGCTTTACCTTTTAAATAGATGGTTAATAACCTAATTGCTACATTTTCCTCATTGACATTATGAATATTACAAAAATTAACTACGTCCATGAGGTGATTAGAAGGGGTTGTAGATTGGTCTCCAGTAAAATAAAGGACACTTTTAAGATCTCATACTATAATAGTATCATATTGAGGGAGTTCTAATGGACGTTGACAATTGAAAGATACAAAGGGAAAATCTCTAGGGGCTACCATGGCAATAAAAGGGTTTAATAAAGATTGTCTAGTTAAAGTAGGTCTGGAAATTGGTTTGGGAATAAAATTAATTTTATATGGATGCCTATTAATAAATATTAACCTTTTACTAATTTTAAAGGAAAATCAGAAAACTCAAATGGAATACCTCTACAAGCTAACCTTGTTGTCACCTTTGGCATGAGATGTAGTCACTAATTTGCTACCATAATGTTGAATCTTCTTTTGGAATAGCCATATGTTATTTCTTGGAAGCTATAACTACTACAAATTGATCAAACTAGCATCAAACTTTGACTAATCTTCTTTAGAAGTGAGTCCCACTAGGTGTGCCAAAAACTATTATGACATGAGATTGCACCCTTGTGGAAAATTTCTTTAGGATCCTCCACTCCCAGTCATAATATGGGAATAACCCCAAGTTGTGGGTATCCTATAATAGGATTGAACCTTCAAATAAGGTTGGATTCCTTTTGATGGATCACATAAACTAATGATTCTACTTGGAAAAGGGTTAGAAAGGGGTAAATAGGGATCCTAATAAATCTAACAAGGTGATGCACCAAATTAGGCTCTCATATGCTTGAACCCACACTAGATCTGCAAAAGACAATACTAGCTCACACAATCTCACAATTTAGTTAATTATATTTCATATTCTATGTTAAAGAATAAATGAATGGAAACAAAGAGGAGTTATATGACTCAAACTAAGCTTAGATCAATGGTAGAAATAATATGAGTTTAGACTTGAAATATCTTAGAACTTTAAAAGAGGACAATGGATATGAAAGAATCTCCTTTACGAGGCCATCTTGTACAAGCTTACTAAACACTAATAAAAATCAAGAGATAGGTAAATAAAGCCTTTTATTGCATCAAGATGTAGTTCTTACCATTTTTTATATGGTCTAACCTTATCAAATGAGAGTCTCTTCCTCATAATTGAGAGAGAAGATCTTATCAAAAGTGAGAGAGAGTCTTTTCTTGTAAAAACCAAGAGAGAGTTACAATGTGTCAAAAAATGAAAGATATAAAGAAAGTTTAAGGAGAGAGTGAGCATTTCATCCCAAATCATTAAATGATCTAACACCTTTTATGAATACTCCACCATCTTTTGATCAAATCAGCACTAGTTCTCTATTGACAAGTTAACTTTTTATTTATTCTAGTAGCCCTTAAATCTTCTCATTCATCAAAAAACATGATAGAGGATAAGGGTTTTCTAATGGTGATGATTCATGATACTATTATGAATAAAACCCCTTAGGCACCTTGAAAATATATTAGATTCTCTAGCTAATTTCTCTAACCACTAGATCTGCTTCTTAGGACTTTACATTATCTTCCACTTGACATGTTCATGAGAAAAAAACCCTCATATCTATAATCTTGATAGAGCCATCACCATGTCTAATTTGATTGTATATAGGTACTTTTTTTTAGATCTATTATTGTTTTAAATGATGAGACACTTAACCATATCTGATTTATGTCTGTATCTACTCCAACCTAAATATAAATCATTACTATAGATTGAAAACCAATACAATTTATTAGTTTTGGTATAGTCATTATATCGATGAAGATCCATAGGTTACATAGTCTTGTTCTGGACTATTATTAGGTTTAAACAAACCCCATCATACATTTGAATTTTAATAGTAATAATACTTCACTATTAACAACCTTGATTGTATGGTTGAGCCTACTTATGACATTCGATTGAGCTCTAATGGTGAAATAACTCTTTGAAGCATTTTCTCTTGGTTCAACCTAAACCATATTTGACTTATACTTAAAATTATGCCATCTTTCAGCTCCTCATTTTTTTTATGGGCCCTACAGTCAATCCTAGTTGGTTCCTTTGCTTTTGCCACATGGTGGCCTCATATTCATCCTTAGAAATATTAACTCCTTGACCTTACACGTACCATTGATCTTCTTTATCATGGTTTGAATGCATACCATTAATTTAATTGATAATTATCATGGTCAAGACACTTGGTAACTATGTATTTGTCTTTGAGATTCATTTACTTGTTGACCTTTTGCTCATCGTTGACCTACTTTGGTATGATGGATCACATGGCATTAATCAGCTTGGACCCACTAGCTTCATCAGTTGCTACATGCTATTAGATATTTATTCAAGTACCTGAGATCTTGACACTTATCATCCCCATGCTTATCCTCAAGAACATTTGAATTTAAATGGATATTTTACAAGGCCCAAATTTGACATTTGCACACATGTCTCACTCTGCAAGTACAACTTTGGAAGCTTATATATTGAGATAGAGAACTCATAAATATACAAATTCATATGGGACATTTTTGGCATGAATAAAATCATGTCCATGTGTTATTTTGGCCTTGACCAATTTCCTAAGTGTATTTATCAAATATGTAACCAAACTAGCCTATTTGTCCCTGTGTGACGTGTTCATGATGATCTGGTTCTTATGGACTTGGTGTAAGAAATTATTGTACCTTTATAAGGATCCAATGAACTTATAAGACTTTTTTCAACCTAATTCATGCCCCTAAATTCTTGAAACACCATGATAACCTATTGGTCTTTTTCACTTTGAAATCCTAGACCTATTTCCAAGTCTACTTCCTAAGGATCAACAAATTGCAATTTACACTTGCTTAAATTGTTTAAAAAGTTTTTTTTTTTTTTAAATATATCTTCTTCCCTACTTTTGGTCTACTCATTCCATCTATAACTATGCTCATCTATTCAAACCATTTCTAGGCAAAAGATCCTTATGTGGGCCAAATTTGGCCAACAATTTCCTCAACATTTGCCTCTTCTACCTATGAATCTATCTTATGTGGCATAGATAGCATCCTCAATGCATCTTCAATAAAATAAATAGGATCTATATCTATCATATGAACCTCCTATTGATGTTAATATTTCTTTGGTATGCTATAAGTTTCAGGAGTTGAGGAACTAGAAGTAATTTCTCATGGTCTTTTCTTTTCAAGCCTATGCTCTCTTTGTGTATCTATTTTCGGAAGCCTAGAAGAACCAACCTCTTTAAAATGATACTATATAGGGCCTATTTACCATATATCTTCCATTTTTTGGTCTCTATTCAATTTGGACTTAGGTTTTATCTTGTGTTCCTTTAATCTCATAACAAATTCATAGCTCTAGGATGCTTTAGTGTATATGAAGTCACATGAGCCAGGTTCATGTTAATATGTTACATTAAAAATACATTTCATATTCAAATGTTAATTTACCTTTCCATATTGATCCCAATGCCTATGATCATCAATCTGTAGGTTTAAAGATAACCTATGCTTTGAAGCAACCTCAATATGATCCCACTGCCTAAAAATAGTTTTACCAATTGTCATGGGAAACTGTGTAGGAGTCCTTTTCTTTTGGTCTTAAAAATTCCATTAATCCCATTGAACAATTGATATTCCACCTCTTTTCTACTAATTTTTTAGGTACGTGAATTGGTAATTTGAGAGGCGTTGTATAAGTTATTTTAATTCTTATAATAGTGTAATCAGGATACAACCATAAGTCTCTCATTACCTCAATTGATTTCTTTATTAAAGGTCTTGTTCTCATCATACGAATACCATTAATGGCTTCACTCAATGTAGGGTAAACACAATCACAAATAAACTAAATGTGGTCTCTATACTTATAGATGTGCAATTTGGAATAGTATTAGGATATAGTTTGGGTATTTTTGGGTGACCATTCTCTTTGATTGGGGATCTTAGTGGTTACACATAGGTCATATAATAGATAACACATCATGTATAATCTAGTCCTCTTCTTATTCTTGATTACATATATTTTTATACTTATGTAAATACTAATAATTTCACCTAATGAAGGAACTAACACTTCTTTAATGATGAAGTATACCATAGGGACCGACATTGGTTCAACATAAGCAGTATGTGCACACCCATAAAACTTGTTTAGCATTATCATAACCATCCTAATTCTAGGTATAAATTAGCTTAAATGTATTTTCTTTTTAGGAACTATAATTACTTGGTTACCTACTTCTAACCATTTTTTCAAAATGTCCATCATGTTGTGCTTCTTAGCCCATGAACTAATGGAGGTTAAGTCTATCTAGGGTGTAGGAAATTTGTAGTAGGACTCAAATGCAATAGGAGAGATATGTTCAACTTTCCTTAAGCTATATGTCATGAATTAACATGCCCTTATCAATTTTAATCTCTTTAAAAATTGGACCAAGAACATTGATATAATGAAGTACCTCTAGTTTAGCAGTAGCATAATATAGTCCTATCATCTAGATTACCACAATATCATCATATAATCTCTTCACCAGGAGGATGTTCTCCTCTTCTTTGGTTATAGCTCCCTAGTTCTCAATTGTCTAGAACAACTTTAAGAAATTGTTATCCCCTGTGTTCAATGAAGAAGCTACAAATTTTGTCCTTGAAAATTCAACCCTTTGCATCTGAAGACAAATATAATTCAACTGCTTGCTTTGAAACATGTCTATGTGTCACCATTAATATAATCCCAATTAAATTATCTACTTTGAAAATGATAATCCAACTATTTCAACTCAACATAATGAATCTAGACATAATTTAGGGCTTTCCATAAATTATAGGGATTTTTAGAGGTTTACATAGAGCTTAATGGTGGCATGGAAGTTTTAAATATGAGCTTTGGTGACTTAGATTAAATTTGGATCATGTATTTATACCTTCACATACTTGGGTCCACAAGATCTTCCAATATGATGTGTATGCCTATGTGGCATTACCTTATCACCTAGCTCCTTTATTTTTAAAATGTGACCATTTATCACTTTGGCACATGTCATCATCTTGTTCTATCCTAAATATTGATCAAATGCACACGGTTAATCTCCTCATGAGTCTTATATACTTGACTTTCATTGTGTCCATTGATATTTGATATGACCTGATGATATTGTGCCACTTGATATCGTCACATGTTTTATATGTACTTTATAGTTAGTCTTCATCTAATTAATGCCTTTTTTCCACATGATAGATTTTCATGCAATTTGGGCTCTTTAACTCCTTGACTCGATTCTCATCAATCTTATTTTTTAGGATTAAATGCATGTCATTGATCTTGATCTAAGGGATTAAATGCACATTTTTGATCTACTAAATATATGATCAAGCACAAATCATTGATCTATTCTTTGTACATCTTAATGAATACAAACCATTAATTTGTATGTAGTTTTCCATGATTATGATGCTTCTCACTATTGTGTTCCTTCTCAATATTCATTAACATTATGACTCTAAGTTCACCATAGATTTGATTTTTCAAGATCAAATGTACTCTATCAATCTGGATCTTGACTTTTTGACTTTGGAGAATTTCCCACTTGTCATTGATCTTAGATCTAACCTCCTAAGATTTTTCCACTTGGTAACACCACGTTTCATTCCTGTAACAAAAAAATCAAAGGAATAATCATTGAAGACATATAAAGACTTAGTATAAACTTTAGACCAATGTTTTAATGAATTAATAAATTCAATTAAAACTTAGTATAAAATTAAACTAAGTCTAAAATGAAATAAATTAACCTGTGGAAAAATATGAATCTATTTAATAAAAACATAGGGTAAAGAACTTAAGACTAAGGTTTTTAACATGATTAAACTTAGAGTCAATTAATCGATTAGGGACCAAAGATTAGCATAATATTTTTAATGGGACCATGCTAGTTGACCAACTAAGGGTCAAATTAATGTTGAAGTATAAAACCTTGAATAGTTATTCATTCCAATGGAAATCCATGGATCCTATAAGATGGAAACATCTAAGTCAAATTTTATCAACATTAGGTGAAATAAAATAAATATTATGCTAACATGCCATTGTAAACTAGATAAATCATGATATTCAATAATACACTTTGATCAAGTTGAATGTATAATTTCTAACATAATTTGCAAAATTGAACAAGGGTCCTCATTTTTTAGAAATGGGGGTATGTTGACCTCAATGATGCTTAATATTAATTTTAGTTATTTAATATTTAAATTGTTGATGATTCAACCAATTTAAAATGCAGTGTAACAAAAAAATTATTATATGGGTTATTTAATGGATTATTTTCCCACCACAAGGCTTCCCTAGGAAGTGGAATATAAACACATTAGAGTGAGGTTATGATCTAATGTGGTTTCATATATCATTTGATTAATGTCCTCATCAAGGGAGAGGGATAAGTCACATTAATATGAGGCCATATATATAAGGCTTATATTAATTATATTTTATTGATTTGATAGGTAAAGAAGGCATTAAAACATACATCTCAAGTCAACACACATAAATTAAAACAAGTAAACTAAGGTAAAAAATTAATTTATAAAAGGATTACCACCATGTGATTCACCAAGGGAGAATATCGACTAACAAAATACAATATATAATCTCAAGGTACACAAACCATGAGAGTTACAAAAGTACATTCATCTTAGGCAACTCATATTGAGCCAAAATAGCTTAAAATAAAGGATTTAATAATTACACACATAAACACAATTTTTATTTAATTAATATACATATAAATTTTAACCAAACAATAATGTACAATCCAAACATGAAGGATGATAGGAAATCACCCTTAACCTAGCCTAAGACCTAGACATAATTCCCTCACCACAACTTGGGTAGCCTACATATCCACTTTATGTAATCAGGGTCTAATGTAGTTTTCCTTACACTTTTGATGTCCTCTTCCATGAGATGCCATCACTAAGAGGAAAGTTGTAACTCTAATCTAACAATGGATATAATATTTCACATAAATAAGATTTTATAAGCTCTAGTTGCCTGCTCAAGATTAAATTACACACCCAAAATTCATTTATCTCAGATAACTTAACATCTCAAGGTGTGTGTGCTTACTCAAATCACTATCATGTAATAACACAAATGAGAGTCAAATTTATCACAAGGAACCTACATTAATTTGATCTAATGAGACCAAAGTCCCAACCATCTTAGGCTTACACTACTCAGAAGAGCTCTATCTCTTGATCAGGTCTCTAATGGTGACCAAGGTCATGATGGAAGAAAGTAAGCTTACTTCACACAATAATAAAATAAAGTCACTACCCAGAAACAAATATATATCATAACATATTGCATAGCTAGAATTTTAAGGATAAACATACACAAGGAAGAATGCTCTATAATTCACACTAATGTGAGCACTCTAAGGGTTAGTTGTTTAATCATGTGTTCCCAAAACACTCAAAGTTTTTTATTCATAATACTTACACTAAGAGAGTGTCTTAAGGGTTATTTTATTATGTCTACACCCACTCTTTAAGCTTCCTACATATCTACAATGATCCATTCACACATAAAATCAAGGCTAGTTGTAGTTCACCCATTTCTAAACAAGTGTTAGATTAAAATCAAAGGCATCTAACCTTCATCAATAAGACTCACAACTAAGCTAGCATAGTTACCCCTCATAGGTAACACCATGGCTAATATTTGACCCAAATGTATCTAGGAAATACCTAGATTTAAAATGGAGTCCAATCATAATTGAAGTACATGCATTTAAACTTATTAGTCTGAGCACAAAAATTAAGACTTACTCAAAAATTACACCTAAAACAAACACTAAAAGGAAACCTTTTATTCTAATAAGGTACAATTATGGCCTTAGATGATTAAAAGTGTTTATGACTCAAAACCCAACCTAAGTATTATAAAAATTATACAAGTCTAATAGCATGCATGAAAACCACTAATTTATTTATAAATTTAAAAAATGCATTAAACAAAGTTTCACTATTAATGAAGCTCCAGAGTGTTACATGACACACCAACTCCAAGTTGGATAAATTGAGTACAAAAATACCCTTGTTTTAGCTTATAACAAGACAAATAATTTTTTATAACTATTAGAACTTATTATCTAAGCTATAACTATCATCTTTAAGGCATATGAATATTTTTATTGTGAATAAAATTAAAAATTAGTTCACCATTTCAAAGTGAATTTATCTGCTTAAAAATTATCTTACAAAATTTCTAAGTAAATTGGCTTCAGAATCACCTTACTATAAATAGCATAAATTAAGCTATTAGAATTTGATTACAATTTTTATTTTTGATAATTCTATTTCTTGATGTTTTATTTATGTTGATTCTAAATTAACTTGGGAACAAGAGGAAGATAAATGAATTTTTTCCCTACAATTATCTACCATAATTGACCAAAAATGATGATTCCTAATGGGAATAATAATTATCTAGTTATTTGTTCCATATTTCATATCCTAAAATAAAGATTCCAAGTCCCATATTTTATAAATTTTAAATTTGGGTATTTAGTTTACACTAGATTTTAAATGACTTTTGAGGTGAAAAAAGTAACTACAAATTTTATCTTTTAAATGCCATACATAAATGGTAATTAAGGTTAGTTTCTGACAAGATTGAAAAAAAATGTAAATATTGTTTGCACAATCCAAAATCTAATAAAATTAATTTCAAGTCTTAGTTTTGATAATTTTTAGTTTAGGTATTTATTTTCCACCAATTTCAAATAGGTTTTAACCAGGTTAGAAATACATTAGAGTAAATTTATTGAGTCACTTTTTAGACTTTAATTGTCATAATTTTCTTACTTTATCATTCAAAACATCCTGAATATTTTTTTGGAATCAGACTTAATAAAATTATGATTAATTAATTCATAGCTTAGTCTAATGGTGTGCTTAGAAGAATCTGATTATAGATAAAGCTAAGTGTTAATTAATTTAGTAAAATAACCAAAAAAACTAACATAAAGTTCCCACTTAAATTAAGTGGTGTTGGGTCAAATCCTCACCATTGGATTGAGTGAAAATCCACCACTAGATCTAGGGTTTCAATAGCTTCCCTAATCTTCTTTATGGAAAGATAAAAGGTCAAATTATTTTATTTTATTTTTACTCTCTCTTTCATTTTTTCATAAATTGGAGAAGGGTCTCAAACAAGAAAGATAAATTATTTTAAGGTCTCATTTTGAAGTATATATTCAATATTTATACTTAATATTTTAATGTATAAATCTGTATTTTTATTTTTAATCTCTCTCTCCCTCTCCATATATTAAAAACATGTTTCATATGCATATGTGTGTTTGTGTATTATAATGGATAAATATGTATTTTTATTTTTAATCTCTCTCTCTCCATATTTTAAACACATGTTTCATATGCATGTGTGTGTGTGTGTGTGTGTGTGTGTGTGTGTGTGTGTGTGTGTGTGTGTGTGTGTGTGTGTGTGTGTGTGTGTGTGTGTGTGTGTGTGTGTGTGTGTGTGTGTGTGTGTGTGTGTGTGTGTGTGTGTGTGTGTGTGTGTGTGTGTGTGTGTGTACTTAACACATCACACACACACACACACACACCCAACAATTTATTTTATGTAAATAGGAAAAAAAAGTATTTTATTATTTGAGTATAGATATATAAAAAAATGACTCAAGTTCTTGGTCTCAGGCCCTCTATATATATCCTTTTTATACTTATCACATAACACACACACACACACACACACACAAACAACCCCAAAATTTTATTTTATGTAAATAATAAAAATAACTTATTTTATTGTTTGAATATAGATATATAATAAAATGGCTCAAGATCTTGGTCATAGGCCCTCAACCATGACCCTTAGCAAGTGGCTCATCTGCATCTCACATGACAACATGGGGGAGTAGGGGTGGGCCGACTAGCTCAATCCCTTCCCCCTTCCTCAAATGAGAAGGGTTGGATTGGGTGCAACCATTTCCCCTCCCCATTTAAACCCTTTCATTTCATTTTTTTGTCTTTATTATATTCATTTATATATATACTATTTAATAGGTCTATGATTTCTATTTATTTATTTTATTATGATATTACCACTAATATTTTAATCTTTTAAATATTTTATTTTATCTTTTTTTAACTCAAATAAATTTATTTATTATGTTTGAGTATGTATATATTATTATATATTTATTTTACTCATTTCAAAATCTGTAATATATATATATATATAATCAATTCATATATACATATATTGATTATATATACAATTCATATATATATATATATATATATATATATATATATATATGAATTGTATATATAATCAATATATGTATATATGAATTGATTATATATTAATTATTTGTATATGATTATATAATCATATACAAATAATTAATATATAATCAATTCATATATATATATATATATATGAATTGATTATATATTGATTCTTTGTATATGTATTCATTATTTCTATATATACATGTAGCTTCAACTTAATAGCTTCCATGATTTGATTCATACTATAAGACTTAAAATAAGTAAATTTTATCACTAGTACAAAATCTTCAACTCAAAGGAAAATATTGAGAAGGATAAGGTATATATATTTTATATTTTATTTGCATTATATAATCTTAAAATGCATAATTATTTTATTTTATTTTGTAAAGTACCATTTCAATGTATGTCTAATTTACATTACAATTTCATTTCTTAAATGTGATTTTTGAAAGAGAGAGAAAAACACAAATAATACACATTCATTTATTTACGTAACAACACATTTTCAAACATATTGGTTTACATTTTACCATTTTTAATACCCTAAAGGTATAAAATCTTCACCTATTTTATTTTTTCAATGTAAATATAAAAAATGTACACAATTTTCATATTCACTTACTTTGCAATATTCAAGAGAGATATTGGTAGAAATGGGGGAGAAATAGGAAGCGATCATTTTTCTCACAAAAAACAATACAACCATCAATAATCTATTCTCATTTCCAAGTATTCCATTTTCATTCCTAATATAGATTTATGAGTTCAAGAGAAGAGAGGCATTTATTTCATTTCCTTTAATACAAATAAATATAAAAAATGATAACAATCCTTTCTAACAAATCAAGATCCACATTTCTTTTACAATAGTTACAATATAAATTGAGCAATCATAACTTTCAAAATTTAATCTTCTTGGATCAAGGAGAGAAGAGTGGAAGGAAAGAATAAAATTAATTTCCTCATATCAATACAATAACAAGATCTCTTATATACTGAAGTGTGGAACTATGAGAGAGAACATTTTATTCAATAAATAACATAACCTCAAATGAGCAAATTCCATTCAACTAATAGCTTTGCTAAAGAGGAGAGAGAAAAGGAGTAAATTAATTAATTTATCAAACATTTTCAATATCAAAGAGAAGAATGATAATAATCCAAATTCTAACCTTCTTACTTCTAAACTTCTCTAAGATTCTCATCTCCACCTCAAGCTCCCTCCACCCAAAAATAAACCCGAAATAACAACCCAACAATGACCAAGAATTATAAATAAAAATAGGGTCAAATTTATTTTTACTAAAAATTATTGAATGGAGTACCATCCCTTATATGGTTCTTTTCATGTCATAAAAAGAACAATAATATTCTTACACACTTTAGACTTTATTGCAAGCAATAAGTCTTACACAATAATAAATTCACTTACATGCCCACATGGGATTCTTACACACAATTTAATTCACTTACACAACTTCCAAAAAATTCAATATAATGGTCAAGCCTAACAACTAGGTTAGGACCCTATGGGTTGTAGTTTTCTATAAATCCTATTAGATAGGTTTCATAGCCTTTTTAGGAGGCTTATGACCCTTTTAATATAATATTGACCATTTTTAGGAATTATAATTCATGTGATAATCATACACAAGTTCAAATTTAATTAGTCCTTATTTAAACAAATATTATATTAGCAACAAGGAGGGAAACCACAAATTTAAATTTTTTCACCACAATAGTTGTTGCCCTTGGTGAATGCCTCACATCTGCATGAGAGATGTGAGTTATTCACATAGGGTATTACACCAAGGAAAATGTGGATAGTTTGGGGCACATGTGTGCAAGGTCAACCCAATTGAGTTTGAATTTAGACCCATAATGTTGAGATTAGGGTCATGTACATCAATTTTTTAACTTGCACACACCCAACCACCCATTTAAATGTTGATTTTCTTGAATTTACACTCCTTATAGGACATAATCGATAAAAAACACCTTAACCACTTACGATTTGTAAAAATGTGTATAATTTAGGCACATTCGTGCAAGATTGACCCAATTTACTTTGAATTGAGGTCTAAATTATAGTTCAAGATTGGGGAAAAATAAGTCAAATTTTTATATTTCACACACCCAACAAACCCTTATGCCTATTTTACATATGATTAGGTCCCTTAGAGTGAAAAGTCACAAAATAACACCTTCTTGTCTTGAAACTAAGGAAAATTCAAATGATTTGGGCCATGTTTCTATGAAATCAACCCAACTTAGTTTGAGTTCAGGTTCAAATAGGTATGACTAGGGAAACACAGGTTGAATTGGTCACTCAATTTATTCCATCTTTACATCTAGTTAGGTTCTTTATAGCCAAAATTCAATACAAAACCATAACCAATTTGGTTCCTCAACCATACCCAACCACACTTTTATGTTGATATTATGTGAAATTATATCCCTTATAAACTAATGTCTAAGTCACTAAATAAGTGCAAGGATGAGTATAATTGAGAGAGATAAAACTTAGTTGAGAGGGAAAATGTTTTCTCAGGTGTTTCCAAAACCTTATCACTTCAAGAAAAATAAAATGCGTGGATAATGAAATTCATTTCATGTAAGTTTATTTATGTTTTTTTGTCCATTCTTACATATTAAAAAATATGTATTTAATTTCATTTTTAGAAACAACATAAATACAAATAGAAAACAATATAGGGGATATAATATGTTTAGATACATTAGATAAAAATATAAAGCATATATTAAATACTACAAATATCATAAATACATCTATCTCAAAATTGTAGATATATATGAATCTGAAGGAGCATGTATAGGATTTGTCACATACTATATTGATTAATACTTTCTTCATAAATTTCACATTGAATAGAAATAAATGTCCTCAATTTAGATTCAACACTTATTATCCTAGGCAAGGTCCACCTTGCCATGATATAAATAAATAAATAAGATGTTTTATAGTCTACGACATGAGGGTGTAAAATTATGTTTCATGATTGGGGATAGGTTTCCATGCCCAATTAGATATAGTATCATATCACACATGTAATCATGTTCAACCATACCTTGGCATGCTCATGTTCGGTTCAAACAACTCTTTCTAGAAAAAAAGGCTCTATATTCCACCATATGCCAAAGATATTATAATTTCTTTATATATATCACCTTTCCAAAATACATATCCATTATAGATGTATATCTATTATAAAATTAATATTCATTGCAAAACATATATTTTTCCTAGATGGATATCCATTTAAAATGGATATCTATTTTTTATTTTAATTTATGTTCCCCCTATTTTGATTTAGGATTTGGTTTGATATACATGAGCCTAACATTTTTCTACACCCATGGATAACATGAAAAAATTCATGGAGTTCCCCTCTCTTCACCTTCATTTTTTAATTTATTGTTTACATTCACATTTAAAATCCTAGATTATCAAGCAGTTGATCTAGTTTTAGAATATATAATGTTTTTATAACTTTAATTATGTTTACTAATTAATACTAATTTTCAACCTTAAGTAGGTATTAATGGTAAATATACATATACATACAAACATGTTAATAAATTTTGACTTGTAACATATTTTTGAAAATTAAAAGTACCTCAACATTTCATACTTTACTAGCTTTAATCTAACTAATAATAATAATTTTTATTCAAATTTACCTTGGAAGATAAATTATGTTATTATTTTTCAAGCACTTAATTAAATATTTATTAAAAAATAATAATAATAAATATAAGAACATCTATCATTTATTCCTCTACATATTCATGAAAAATTCTAAAAAAAAATCATTCATTTCATTCAAAAAAGGCTTGCCAAACACATGCTTAATTTTTATTAATATACAAATATAAATTTTGTGATACATATAAATTTACAACATTATTAAAAAAAATTATTTAATCAAAAAAATATTATATGCTTATAAACCACATTTTAAATGCTACAAATTTCCTTTTAATGTTATGTTAAAATTATTTGTGAAAGACCCTCAAATCATTAATTGAAGTTTAGGTATGTCTAATTTTATAAATTTACATTACCACTTAATACCCCATTTTTCCCCATCTATAGCTTTCAATTGCTCTAAATTTTAACACTATAAATGATTGTACATTCATACTCTTATCCATCATATGATTAATCTTCTTGGAGTTACCAATCTTATTAAAAAAACTTCTAGACTAATTTTACTTTGTGTGAGAAACCAATTTAGCTATGGATAGCCTTTGTTCCCTAATTTTTTCAGAACCCTTTAAACATTGACCTACTCCAAAATTTCCATAACAATTTTTTTTCATCACAACTACAATATCATATGAAACATTGATCTACAATCTCCACTCATTATGGATTCATAATAGCTCCTACTAGCCATGGTGACTTTAACCAAGAATCAAATTCTTAGCTTTAATACCATATTATAAACACTAGAAGTGTGTGTGTGTGTGTGTGTGTGTGTGTGTGTTTGTGTGTGTGTGTGTGTGTGTGTTTGTGTGTGTGTGTGTTTTTGTGTGTGTGTGTGTGTGTGTGTGTGTGTGTGTGTGTGTGTGTGTGTGTGTGTGTGTGTGTGTGTGTGTGTGTGTGTGTGTGTGTGTGTGTGTAAATTATGCACAAAGTTATAAACAAGAATATATTGGTGTTTTCAAAAGACACATTAGGTAATTATATATATATATATATATATATATATATATATATATATGAAAAAAACATGCATAGAGTTAAAAACAAGAAGATATTAGTGGTGTCAAGAGGCATAGTAGATCAATAGAATAATTAAATTTTAAAAAAAACATGATTCCAAGAGTAGACCATACACTTTCTTAAATCCCATAAATATCCATAAAGGTTGACCTTACAAGTATCATATGGGCCCATAGGAAAATATATAGAAAATGTGAGGTTTCCAAGAATAAGTCAAGTTGCAGATATCTAGTGGTTTCCAAGTTTCCATGAATATGCTAAGTTAAAAATTCCTATCAATAATTAATTTCCCAATAATATACCAAGTCATAGATACCTAGTGGTCACTAGGTTACCGAGAATATGACAAATCAAATATTCCCAAGAATATTCCAAGTTGAAGATACCTAGCAGTCTCTAGAATCTAAAGAATACACCAAGTCATTCATACTTAGCAGTCGTTACATACCCAAAAATACTCCAAATCATTGATATCTAGTATCCCATAGGTTCTAAAGAATATTATAAGTAATTAATTCCTATATATCACTAGGTTCTTGAGAATACTCCAAGTTCTTGATACATAGTGTTCATAAATTCCATAGAATACCTTTAGTTGTTGACACCTAGCAGTCACTAGGTTCCTAGATATCCTAATATGATGTTCATACCTAATGGTCAATAGGTTCATACAACAAGGAAGTATTTTCATTAATAATATATGTGTTAAACATTTTATTTAATATTTGAGATGTCTAGCATCGCATGACATTAGAAACTTTATTCTCCTGCAAAATATACAAAGGGAGATCTACCCACATAAAGAGAAAACCATCAGTTATTGAAAGTTTAAAATAGGTGTCTCATTGAAGATTTTGGTTTGGTATTTTAGTGTGGATTTAAATTTGCATTAATCTGATTTGAGGATGGAAAAAGGATTTACTTTCATGTTATTTAAATTGTTGACATTCATCTAAATTTTGCTTACGATTGTTTCTTGGATTCACTTAGTGGTATGATAGTAGTATTTTGAGAGGGACTTCCTTCGCTTAGGTTTTATTTGGGTTCAAATTATGTTTTAATAAATTTTTATTAGATATTATTTGGATCTAAATTTTTTTATATCAAACCACAAGGATCCATCTATTCTCTATTGAGAAACTTTCCATGGGGTCATCTTCATAACACTTGACCTTACCACTAAAACATAACCAAATAAGAACATTTGAAAAAATTTGAAGTAATCAATAAATTTTAAACAAAAAATTGTGTCATTAATTAGAGAGATGCAAAAACATAGCATATGGAATGATGGAAATTCTTACCTACATTTTTATTTTAAATATGCATTGTTCCTTCTACGCATTTTTCACTTCGCAGGTATTTTGTAAAATGATTGATTAAATTTTAAAATGATTTTATGTGAAAATAATGAGGAGATATACACGAGATACATATGATAGTAACTCTTGGATCTAAGAAAGGTCATGATTATGAAAAATAAAATTTAATATCATCCCCAATTACACAAAAATGAAAAAATTGATGTTCTTAATTTAACTAGGAATCTCACTGTAATTTTGATGATCAAGCTCAGTATGTTGTCATGATTTGTTGCAATTTGAATAAATTATTTTGTATTCTCATAAAAACTAACCAATATAAAATAATCTACTTATACCAAGTATCCTAATCTGAAGCATATCTCAAGAAATAGGATTGATTGATGGTTAATTTAGAAAAAAAATAACATTTTTTTATCAAATTTTGATAATATGATCCTTATAAATCCTAAAAACATGCTTAAATATAATTAATATTTAGAGTTTTTAGTTTTATATGTATAAATAAGGGAGTCACAACATAATACCTTAGGATATGCACTCACTTAAGAAGAAAGATCTAATGACCTTAAAATTTTATATCTAATAAGTCACACTGAGGGGTTCTTATTTTACCAAAAAACTTTACGTTAAATTACACTTGATGTTATTTCATATATCTTCTAAAGGTAATCATGTAAACAAGGAATAAACTATAAAATTATTAGACCCATGTTTGTACAATGATAGGACCCATGTTATTGTCATGGAGATGACATTACCTTATTGTTAGATTATGATGCCCCAGATCACAACCAATGCCTTGTACTCCTATGAAAATATTACTCTATTTAAACCATGAAAGTGGTTTGAACTCAAGGTCAATTGGTAGGATAATCATATAAATTACATTGTGTATGTTTCTTGTTATTTTTTGAGTTGTTTTTTATCACAAGGTTTGTATATTTTTATCATGGAAAATATATTCCTTTATGTTCATATTAATGGTGAGTTCTTCATATTGATCAGAGCCACCACTAAGGTTATTAACATAAAGTAAAGGAAGAAATAAGTAGCTAAGATTATTGAGGTCTAGGGCCATGTATGCCTAAATGTATTTAGATTGCATAATATATGGGACCACCTAATCCACTAATAATGTTAACACAATGGGTTATAAAATAAAACACAAATATAATATGCTATAAGGTACTTTTATGATGTGTCCTTGTGTGTTAGTGAGTCTCATTCCCTTGCGATTATTATGAACATTTTGATGAAGAAAAATGTGATTAGGGTAATGAATAATCATAAATGTTATATTCAAATCAAAAACACATGGAAATGAAAATAACACAAAAATTTAAAAAATCTAATTAAAATAGGTCCAATACTCAAGGTAATGACTATTCATGGTTGACATTTTCAAATGACTTAAACAAAAGGGTCAAAATAACATAAAATTTAAAAATGTAACTAAAAGAAAACCAATTATACCATGACCAAGAAATAAGGAGGAAGAAAAAGTCATAAATTTTGAAATGGGATAAGTTAGGATTAGGATCTTGATCTCATAATTACTTGACATACTATTTCTCATTAATTTGAAGTGATATAAGCATATAAGGAACTACTAGTTAATTGTTGCTATTTTACACTTAACTCATTATTTAATTATCATGATCCTAATCATTCTAAAGTTGAAAAAACTACATTTTAAAATTGATAAAGTGGGTGTACAAGGTTTAAATATTTATGTCATATAGTTATGTCCTAATTTATGTTTTACTTTCCATATGGATCTAGTTTAATGTTCAAATTTTTTTAAGTATAACATAGAGGAAGATTTATATTAAAAATTATTAAATAGATCATATTTCATATGTTATTTTTTAAATTATAGTAGAATGAAATAAATTTAGTGTTAGTTTAATTGTCAATTTTATCAAATAAATTAACATTTGGCACGTAAGAAAAGGAAAAATATCAATAATAAAATTAGAGATATAAAAGATAATAAACATTTTTTGGATAAATACCAGGGTTCTAAGAGTCCCTACCTAGTGTATAGATATCAAAAAGATTCACAAAAAATGATCTTCAAGGAGATTATCAATAGACAATTCTGATATCCATTATAAAAATAGGCAAGGCTAACAGATTGGTGAGCCAAGATATAGTAGACCATATAAAAACTAAACAACAATAAATAAACAAAAAGGAAGATTTATCTAAAGCCACTTTAACTATATATTAGAATTCTAACTACCCATACCAAAATCCCAATAGCAGTACATTAACATGCATTATTTTCCACTTTCTTCTCTACTGCCATTGCTCCATAGATAACCTCAATCATTTTTTGAGCATCTCGATGCATTCCCCTACTAACCATCCACTGGAGCTTAGTTTTAATTCCACCAATTGACATAGTTATGTTATTATTTTCCAAGTGACCTTATATTATAGTTTTCAACACCCTATGAGTTACCCAAGCTATCCATAGAGGAGTCACTCCCCATCCTCAAACCACCAACTTTGTAACAAATTTTACTACATCCAAAAACTCCCTACCATGTTTGATGCCCTCCCAAACTTCCAATTTATGTAATAGGCTCTTGATTAGAGACTGAGGTGAAGGATAAATAAATTGCCCCCTAAAGAGGAAGAATGACAAATCATGCCATGTAATTCTTCCACATACCCTAGGAGAGTAATTATCCTTGGTTCTAAATCCTTAAAAGAAAATAATGGAACAAGCTGACGAGTGTCATATAACTCCTCATTTAACCAATATTCAATTGGTGTCTTATCAACTAGGGCTGGTGTCCAAAGCTGTCTGTAGTAAGGTATGAGATGGTAGATCTAGAAGTCTACTTATGGGTGTGTTTGATGATCCTATTCTAACTTTGACTAAACTACTTGATTCACGCTTTTGCTAAAAAAAAGAAATCAAATCAATCCACTCTTTTGTTGGAATTAAAATATCACACTCTTATTTTACGTTTGCAGGGAACGTAAATTCACACTTCTACTTATGAAAAGAAATTTGTTTCACACTTCTACTATAAAAGAAAACATACTTTACATAGAAAAGAAATGAAATAAGAAAATACTCTTTTTAAACTATGAATTTGTTTTGATGTTTTTATAAATAAAAGCAAATATTAACAAAATTCTAACTAATAAAATAGAACATAAATAATGTACATTGGTCCCTAGTTCCAAGGAGAGTGGGCCCTTGCTCCTCTTGGACTCAGGAACAAAGATTAATTAGTGATAGATACTTGAAGTATTAATTAATGGAAATGAAATTATTACAATTTGATTAAAACCTATATGCTTATAAAACATCTAATTCTTGATTTTCTATTTTCTCTATATCCTATATTTCTTCTCTCCCTCTTCATAGTCGAAAGTATTACACTTTATACTAATACAATCAACTCAATATAGGATGTAAAAGAATAATAATCCTGGTCGATCCCTTCATCCAAAGATAGGAGATTGGATTTTCAGTAGATCCAATTATTTCGATGAAATAAATATCCTATCCTATAATAGTCCTAAAATCTGATTACATACAAATTTATCAAAAGCAAGTCCTTTAAAATAGTAGGCAGTTATTTTCCTTATTTGATTCCAGCTTGAATGGTTCTTCCTTATCCTATCTAGTTACCAACTTCCTATTTGTGGAGTTGTCCTTATAGAATTATTAGAATTGACCCTATGGAGTCTATAGAAATGAGCATATGGAGTCTGTAGAAATAAGCCTACAGTGTCCGTATAAATAATCTTACAGAGTCTGTAGAAACAACACTATAGAGTCCATAGAAACAAGCCTATAGAGTCCATAGAAACAAGCCTTTAGAGTCCATATAAATAAGCCTATAGAGTCCATAGACACAAGCCTACAGAGTCCATAGAAACAAGCCTATAGAGTCCATAGAAACAATCTTGCAGAGTCTGTAGAAACAAGCCTACAGAGTCGGTAGTTCTGTTGGATGGAGATCAAAATGGAATGTTCACTATACATCACCTATGTCTTCTTCTTAAGCATTCTTCACACTAAATATCACTAAAGCATGCTATGTATTAGACATTAATGACAAAGTAAAGGTTCAGTCTTTATTTTAATATAAACAAGACAAATATCTATTTTCCATGTAATAGCTATCTCAAAATCTAAGATTTGTATAAGATAATATCCTTTGAGAGATGATTTGAAGGAAATAACATGTCAATAATAAGCCATATTTTGAGCTCATAATTTCCCCCAAGATTTACCTTTTACAAGTCCCATTGCAAACATTTATTAGCGTTCATAGCTCTGGCTTCTGCTTTTTACACTCTGACTCAAATCATATTCATCAAACTCATCTGTTATGTGTCTGTATAAATTATTGGTAAATCCCTGATGTGTTTGAATCATTTATTTCCATATACTGAATTGATCTTCTGATTGTGGAGCCCAACTCTGCCATTCTAGAATAGGTATGATCATCAAAGGAGGTCTATATCTCATATCAATCCATTTCTATTCTCCCCCAGAGTTGATTACCTCTATTAAAATTTCTAGAATTAAGGATGCTCTCCTCATACTCCATATTAAGTTATTTGGTTACATGACTTCTCACCTTTTAAGAGGTATTGAAAGTTGGTCACATCTATTTATACTTGTAGCCATTACTAAATCAAAACTCTATCTTGAAAACAAATCAAAAAAAATAGTACAATCATATAGAGCATGTAAGTAATGTGTTTTAACCTCATCATTTAATAAAGCACAATTTAAATTCTATTTGATTAATCTATAAATAGGAAAGGCTGGTCTGACACATAATCCTGTAGTCTTAGCATGATTTGTATAGTCCTCAAATTTGCCTTTCCATGCTATTTGATTTTTGAATGTAGAATGTAATGTCCTCAGTTGAACTTCTCCTACATGAAGATTTATCAAAAACTTATTGTGCTCATGATCTCCCATAATCAAGTCATGCAAATAAAATTCATAAAGCAAATCTTGTTGATCAGGTTCAACACTATAGAAAATTTCCAAAAATGTTGTTGACTGCAAAATTTTGTAAGGAAGATGACAGGAGATCTATAGAAGCTGCCATCTATAAAATTGTTCAAATAAAAGCAAATTGTATGTAGGATAAGGATTTCTACATGCCAAAAGAGTTTCTCCAAATTTTCATGCATCCTGCAAATTTTCTTCTAACTCTTGGACTTTAGCCTTTAATTCTTTCTTTTCATTTTCCAAGATTTTGTTTGAAGAAGTTGTATCTTTGTTTTTATGTTTAAGTACAAATTATTCTTCTTCAATTTGATGTAGTATTTTCAAAGGAAGAATACTTGGATCACTTTTTTGACAACCATGGTCAACAAATACCTTAAGAGGAGAAAGTGCAACAGTAGGTGCTTCAGAAGAGTTTACCAAATTCTGAAATCTCCTATTTTCCTTCTTCAGACTTTCTACATATATCTAAAGACCAATATGTTCATCTTCATGTTCTTTTATTATTTCCTCTAATCTATGAATTTTTATTGCATGATCAGTAGATATTGTATCTAATTTCTGCACCAAATATGAGTTAAGATGATCCTTGTTTTGCAATTAACTGATCAAGTCAGCAATGTCGGTTGTTTGTTTTTGTTCAAGAGCTTGAGCTTGAGAAAGATGCAAAGTTAGCTACATAATAGATCATTTAGATTTGATGATTCAACTTTCTCATTGGTACATATAGTTTTCCCTTTATCCATTGTAGTTTTAATTAGAACAGGTGGTTGTTCTACCATACTTAATTCTTCTGCCATGTGTGGCTCTTCCTCTAGATTTGGCTTTTCCATTATGATTGGAGAGTTCTTTTCAGAAGAAATTTCTTCAATATCTGTAGGTGCAGGAATATTCTGATGTATGGGGGACTGAGACACCATTTTAAGACTATCTAAAATATCTATAGCTTCTTGTTCATCTTCTTCTATTAAAATGAGCCTTCTCCTTCTTTTAGTTACTATTTGAGCTACACTTGGTTGATTCTCCTTCTCAATCACCAAACCCTTGGTCGTCTCAAGTTTTGTAGTGACCTTATGTCTTAATTTTCTTCTTCCTATCAAAGGAACTGGTTATACTATAGACTCATGAGGTTCTTGTGGGGACCTTGAAATGTTAAGGTTTTGAGACCTTGTGATTCTTTTTGAAAAAGAAGGGCTTTTTGTGGAGACTACAGTCTGAGATTTTTTTCTTGGTGTTGTTTTCTCAGCTGATGTGGCAAGTAGAGATGAGTGTTCCTATGGTACATTTGGGATTTCTTGGGCAAGAAAATCTAGAATTTGTTGTGATATACTATTCTGAAATTCCTCCCAGACCTCTTAACCTTGCTGAAGGAAATGATGCTAGATAATAAGCTGAATAAGGCCATGATGCCTAAGAGTAGCAGTAGGGGTTGTAGACATAACTTGTAAAGCACCATATAAGAAAGATGAAAGGTTAATTTTGTACTAAGGATTTTGTCTCCTATGCTTAAGATGTATTAATATTTGTATGGCGTCTCTCCCTAAAATACTATGTTGCCCTTCACAAATGATATATTTAAGTACCCACTTGGCTACAGATTTCCAAGGTTTAGAAAGTGAATTTATTTTAATCCCTTTTAATTTTTCCTTGGAATCCACTAGACATGAAGTTTTGGTCTACTTATTACCACTAAACTGACTAATTAAATCACTAAATGAAACTCTACCTGTAGCTCTCATTCCTTCTTATGGAACTTGTATAATTTGGCTTATGATTTGAGTTGTAATAGGAATAATAATGCCTTTTACAATTAAAAATTTAGGGGTGAGATTGGTAATGAATTCACTTACCATTGTTTTGTCAAAACCCTAGAACTTTTCAATGAAAGGTAGCCAACCATTGGCTCTAAACACTACTACAGAAGCTTTGTCTTTATGAAACTTTGTTGTATCCTTCAGCTTTGATCTTGTCTTCTATCCCATTTCTATGTGGAGTCATAGTCAACTCAGTTCCTTTAACTCTAATTAAGGTGTAGACCAGTCTTTTATTGAATTTGATAGGCAACAGGCCCTAAGGATTGGTAGACTAGCTTCTATTAAAGTCTATAGAAAGGAAATGGTTCATTTAAAATGATACAACTGCATGAGTTTGTAGTGTGGTATGATTATTTCATACAGTTAGGCGCCACACGTTTATATGGAGTGTGCCAACCATTTTCTCTCATTAATATAAGTTATGTAAAATGATGATGTGTCACATTGATGGTGACAATGATTCATTACTTCATTTAAAACCCCTTTTTATGACACCTCATCATTGTGATACTTGATGACCCAATTGATGATATCAAATATGCACACTTATCTATACACCTTCGGCAGTTTATTTGCATGATTTTTCATTATGGCATGTGTCATTCTATTTTGGAAGATTAAAATTTAGGTCATCTCTAGAGAATAGTATCTTAATCAAATCAAAAATAATTATTTAACTTAAACATAGATAAATAAAATATATGTCTTACTTACTTTAACCTTAGACGTTATCCTTTGCTCACCACATGTCCTACACAAATAGGTTTTCATGGAGATGACCAATCATAGTGTCATGATGATATTTTCTTATAAATGTTTTGTTTTTGCCCTTTGGCTAGCCATTGTTGGTTTTCTAGCTAAAGCCCTTTTTTTTTTTGCAATGCATAGCTAGCCAGCAAGCTGGTTTTCTGGGCATGCATTGTCAATAGTGTCCTTGGAAGGATTTTCACTATTGATTTTTATTTTTATTTTTATTTTTTTATTTTTTTATTTATTATTATTATTATTATTTATTAGATTATCAAGGAGCATGTTCACTGGAAGAAGTAGAGCTTTCCAGAACAGCTACTTGATCCTTTACTTTTTGAATAAATTCATCTTTATTGAGAGGTTTTTAATAGAGCTTAAATCTATGTCCATTGACTAACAGAGCTCTTCTATTGTCATCAATAGGTATCAGCTTAATAGAACCATTTTCATAGACCTCTTCAATATTATAAGGTCCCAACCATCTTGTTTATCATTTTTCTTTGAATTGTTGAAATTTAGAATCAAAAAACAATGCCCAATCTCCTTTCTAAAACTTCCATTGCTTGATTTGTGTATCATACCAAAATTTTCTTTGATATTGTACCAGTTTGGTTCTTTGTAGTGCTTCCATCCTCATTTCATCAAGTTGATTAAGATGTAGGAGTCTTTCTTTCTGTATTTATTCTAATTCAATTCTTACTTCTACAACTATTTTTAAAATTTGTAATTCAAATTCAACAAAGAATAAAGGCTTCTTACCATAAACCAATTCATAAGGTGAAAATCTAGTTGTTGTTTTCTAAGTATTATTATAGGCCCAAACAGCTTCTGGTACCTTATCTACCCAATCCTTTCTGCTGGAATTAGCAACCTTAGTTAAAATAGTTTCCAATTCTCTATTGGTGACTTCAACTTGTCCATTTACTTGTGGATGGTATAGAGATGTTTTTCTATGCTGATTTTGATACACTTGCATGAAATGATTTATCATGTTTGACATGAACTATGGTCCTTGATTGGAGACTATCTCTTTTGGAGCACCAAATCATTACATGATTTTAAAATATAAGAAATCAGCTACCATCTCCTCTCTTGCATGAGTTAATGCTTTCACTTCTGCCCACTTGGTCACGTAGTTTGTACATACTAGGAGATATTCTTTTCCTCTGGAAGGAGGATCCACTAGACTGATAAAATCAATTCCCCATTTCTCAAATGGTTCTAAAACCAATTGAGGATGAGGATGTAGAGGCATCTCTATTGAAAGAGTAGACTATCCAATTCGCTAACAAGCATCATAGTGTCTGACATATCTTTTTACTTGTTGACGAAGATGAGGCCAATAATATCCTACTCCCAAGATTTTATGTATGGTTCTTTGAGATAAGTAATGACCTCCTCCTGGTTTATCATGATAAGCTCTGATGATATCATAAGCTTCACCATTTGTCACACACCTGTGAAACACATGATTAGGGCCAAGTTTAAATAACATTCTATTAATCCATTTAAAGGAAGAACTTTCTTTAATTAAACATTTCTTTTCTTTTTGTGAAAAGTGTAGAGGAAACTTCTCTGAGGTGAGGTAATTGGCTATATCAGCAAACCACAGAGATTGTGCTGAAATAGCAAATAATTGTTCATCTAGAAATTCATCTTCTACTAGTTCTTCTTCACCTGTAGTGTTCATTCTTGACAAGAAATCAACAACCACATTAGACTTCCCTGGTTTGTCTATAATAGTAACATCAAATTATTGTAAGAGAAATATCCATCTAATAATCCTACCACTCATAATTGGTTTGTTGGTAAGATATCTAATAGTTGAATGGTCTATATAGATAAATACCTTGTTGCATGTTATGTAGTGTCTGAATTTGTTGATTGTATAAATTACAACTAAGAATTCCTTCTCAGTTGTGGTGTAATTTCTTTCAGCAGGTGTCATGTTTTTGCTAATATAATATATAGCATACATGTTACCCTCTTCATTATTTTGTCCAAGAACTACTCCTAGTGTTGTATTAGAAGCATCTATGTATATATGGAATGTCTTAGTCCAATTTGGTCCTCTCAATACTGGAGTAGTAACAAGTTTAGCTTTGATGGTCTCAAAGGCCTACTGGCAACTTTCATTCCATTTGATTGTACTGTCTTCTGTAACTAAGGAAAACATAGGGGCAGCTATTTGACTAAACTTATCTATGAATCATCTGTAGTAACCACCATGTCCCAAAAAACTCTTAACTTTAGTTTGTGTTTGTGGAATGGGTAAGTTGGAAATTATTTCAACTTTCTTTGGATCTACTTGAATGCCTTTTATAGAAATATGGTGTCCCAAGACTATTCCATCATCAACAAACATTTCTCATGGCTCAAAGATAATTGATGTTCTTCACATCTGATCAATACTCTTTCCAAGTTGGTAAGAGCTTCTTCATAAGTTTCACCATAAATAGTGAAATCATCCATATATACCTCAACACAATCATTTATAAGATCAGATAATATTACCAGAACTGCTCTTTGGAAGGTTTTTGGAGCATTACAGAGTATAAATGGAAGTACTTAGTAAGAAAAAGTTCCCCAAGGGTAGGTAAACGTAGTTTTATCTTGATCTTCAGCTGCTACCGTTATCTGGTTATACCCACTAAACCCATTCAAGAAAGAAAAAAATTTCTTCCCTGCCAAGTTATCAAGAACTTGATCAATGAGAGGTAAATGAAAGTAATCTCTTAATGTTGCTTTGTTTAGTTCTCTAAATCTACACATACTCTTAACTTTCCATTTTTCTTGGGCACAATTACCAGAGGTGACACCCACTGGCTATCTGAGATGGGGTAAATAAACCCAACTTCCAGCAACTTTTGGATTTCTATTTTGACTATTTCCTTTAATGTTGGGTTTATTCTTCTTTGTGGTTGTCTGACCGGTTTGATAGATTCTGTGTAAATGTGATGAGTGCATATGTTGGGGTGAATTTATTTCATGTTGGTATAATCCCAAGCAAAATCCTTGGTATGTCTTTCCAATACTTCAAAAAGTTGATCTTCCTCTTTATTTTTCAACCAACTATTGATATTCAAAAAAATTCCAAGTAATACCATGATTGGTTTTGTACCTAGATAGTTGGATTCTATTTGCTTAAACTCACTAATTAATGAGTTTAGAGGACATGGATGAGGAAGTAGCTTATGAAACATAGTTACATTATCAACAAACTCTTTTCCAGGATGAATCAATTTGGCTAAGGAACAATGAAATGCATCTAAGAAATGAGTTTGTTGTTGTTCTGCCAATTTCCACACACTTTCTTGAATCAATCTAAGATCATATGTTCTAGCAAAAGTTGAAGTGGAGGTTTCAAAATTTTCCAACTAACCCAAGAATCTTAAACTAAGGTAGTCCATAGTTTCGAGACTAGTGTAGTCCATAGTTTCTGGACTAGTAGAGTCCATAGATTTTGGACTAGCAGAGTCCGTAGATTCTAGGTATAGGTCTCCATTCAATTATTCCAAGTGTTTTTTAACTTTGATCATGGCTAAGGAGGAAATATTGTTTAATGTGTTGTCTGATTCATCCACCCAAATTTCTTGTATCCAGTTTGTTGATGGTTTTGTAGGAAGATACAAGGAAATGCATTTGGATTTTAACCCATTGAAAATGGTCATGTCTCCTAACTTACAATCAATCAATGCTGCTACAGTAGCCAACCATGGTCTACCTAGGATTATAAGATATCTTAGATTCTTTATTTTGGGTTGTAAGACCATGAAATCTACTGGATATTCCCAAGATTTTATTAATACTTCAACATTTTCTATAGTTCTCTCTGATTTCATCACCGATGGGTCCGCCATTTAAAGAATGGTAGTTGTGGGTTGTATTTTCATAAGAGATAATGCATAGAAAGTATCAGTTATCATGACATTGATTGTTACTCCCAAATATACCAAGATGTTAGTAATTTCTTTCCCTCTGATTGTAACTATGATCATTGGGCTTCTCGTATCTGCATATTTTGGAACTAATAGTTTTCCAACTAATAAATTAGTAACTTTTCCATCAACATGAATGGTTCCTAGATATTTTTCTTTCCTCCCAAGTGTTTTGATACAAAGGTTTTTGATGATCTTATTTAATTCAGGTATATCCCTAATAGCATGTATAAGGGGTACCTCAATATTGATCTTTTGAAACTCATGGACCAAGTTTGAGTCTGGTCTAATATTAGTTTCTCTTAATCTTTTAGGAAAAAGAATTATTGGTGTAGTAGTGTTTCCTTTATTTACTTCAGGGCTCATTTTAGTTTCTCTAGTGCCCAATTGAGATGATTCTATCTTTTCATTTTTATCAAGTATCTCAAAAATAAGTATTGGAGGTTTTTGTATAGTTTTTCTTGATCTCAAATGTATGTCTAAACACTCAATATCTCTAACATTGATTGTTTCTTCCTGTTCATTAACATAAATAGGTGCTGGTTGTTTATTTTTTGGATTTGCTATTGGTTGTGCAGGCATTAAGGGCTGATTGATTTATCCTTATTGTTGAATAACTAGGGGTGGCATAATGGTTTGTTGTTGAAGTGGTCTTCTTGGTTGGGTGAATTTTGAATGTGGGTTCAACTGTTGATTCCATTGTTGATATGGCTATGGCATCTAATGCAGTTGTGGTACCCATTATTGTTGTGGCACCATCCATGGAGATGTTGTCATTCAATCTTGTCCTACCCATGGATTTTGAATTGATGGAATTTAGGGTTGATTCCAAAATGGTGAAGGAACTGAAACATTCCATGATCCCATCCATGGATTAACTAGATTTCTTGCATTAAACTATCCTTGAGCCTAGTTTTGTGGGGCAAAGTTTTGTCTATGAATATAATTTACTTCTTCAGTGGACTGGACTTGGGTTTTCATTTGATTCTTTAAAACAGGTAGAAGGGTGTAATATTTGGTGTCATGATTTGTTGCATCACAGATCCCACATGATAAAATATTGGTTCTATATAGGGGGCAGTCTCTAAGGGTGTGTTTCTATCTTCACTTAGGATAGTATATTGTTAAAGGCTCTGTTGCATTTGCCTTAGCTTGAAGGCCATCCAAAGTACTATTTAGTGTAACCAAAATATATATTTTGAGATTAGCAAATTCTTCCATTAATTTACCCACTTCATTATATTTCCCCAACTTTCCTTTCCTAATTCTAGGTTTTGTTCAAGAGTAATTGGTACAAAGCTCAAAAATATGATTGAAAGCCAATTTATTTATATCTCCTCCACCCATCAGATTTAAGGCATCTCTAGTGTCTTCATCCAATCCTTTCAATAAAACCAATTTTTGAACATCTTCAATGAGTGGATAATTTCTTCTATTATGAGTGAACATGAATCTATCCAAATAATCCTCTAAATATTCATCCTCATTCTATTTTATTATAAAGAAATCCTCTTTTCTTCCTCGCACTCGGCAGTAATCTTGGTATTTGTTCAAGAATTTTGTTTCCATGTCATCCCATGTTCTAATAGAATTTCTAGGTAAACTCATAAACCATCTCATAGTTTCATCTTTAAGTGTAGAGGGAAATAGTTTTAATTTCTGGCTATCAGTTGTGTAATCATAGGTTTGACATAGCACCTTAAACTCAAACAGGAATTGATCAAGATCTTCTATAAATCATCCCCAAAAATTTGGTAGATTAGCTGGTGAAATATTTTTCATGGGGGTTTAATCATTAGGATCTGCAATAATAGGAAAGGAAAAAGTCCTTCTTAGTTGTGCTAATTGTTGATTTTGTTGGAGAGCCATTTCTTCTTTTGATGATATTTCAAAGCTAGGATGATCTTCCCATTGAATGTTTGTGGTCTTAGTTATAGGTTGTTCTAAGTTCTCAAAATTTTCTTCAGCTATGGATCTTTCAAATTCTTCTTCTAAGTCTGTGGAAATCTCTAAATAATGTCTTCCTTCAAGAGATTGATCTTGAGGAATTTGTCCTATGGGGCTTGCATGTGGCAATGGCCTAGTTCCTATCCCAGTTTCAGAGGATTCTTGCAAATAGGTTTCACTTGTATCTTTTGGTTCACTACTCAGAGATGTTGAAGGAGTGTCCACTTGTGTTCTTGGTGGAAAATTTGGAATAAATCATCCTTTAGAATCTCTAAGATGGTACATCAATTTATTAATTGTTTTGGGATTTTTATGATTTTTACAATTTCTTTTTTTTACTCTAGATCAATAATTATTACCTTACTAACACCTTGTGTTCCCTAGAAATGGTGCCAAAAATTACAAGTGTCATCTAACTCCTCATTTAACCAATATTCAATTGGTGTCTTATCAACCAGGGCTAGTGTCCAAAGCTACCTGCAGTAAGGTATGGGATGGTAGATCTAGAAGTCTACTTATGGGGGTGTTTTTTGATCCTATTATAACTTTGACTAAACTACTTGATTCATGCTTTTTCTATTAAAAAAAGAAATCAAATCAATCCACTCTTTTTCTGGAAGTAAAATATCACACTCTTATTTTACGTTTGCAAGGAAAGTAAATTCACACTTCTACTTACAAAAATAAATTTGTTTCACACTTCTGCTGTAAAAGAAAACATAATTTGCATAGAAAATAAATGATATAAGAAAATACTCTTTTTAGACTATGAATTTGTTTTGATATTTTTATAAATAGATGCAAATAGTAACAAGATTCTAACTAATAAAATAGAACATAAATATCATACACATTTCTTGTATCTAAGGAGAGTGGGCCCTTGCTCCTCTCGGACTCAGGAACAAATATTAATCAGTGCTAAAAACTTGAAGTATTAATTCATGGAAATGAAATGATTACAATCTAATTGAAACATGTATGCTTCTAAAACATGTAATTCTTGATTTTCTATATTCTCTATATCCTCTATTTCTTCTTTCCCTCTTCATAGTCAAAATTCTTACACTTTATACTAATAAAATCAACTCAAAATAGAATTCAAAAGAATAGGACTCCTGGTCGATCCCTTCATCCAAAGATAGGAGATTGGATTTCTTAGAGATCCAATTATTTTGATGAAATAAATATCCTATCCTATAATAGTCCTAAAATCTGATTACATACAAATTTATCAAAAGCAAGTCCTTCAAAATAGAAGGCAGTTATTTTCCTTATTTGATTCCAGCTAGAATGGTTCTTCCTTATCCTATCTGGTCACCAACTTCCCGTTTGTGGCATTATCCTTACAGAATTCTCAGAATTGACCCTACGGAGTCCATATAAATGAGCTTACAAATTCCATAGAAATAATCCTGTAGAGTCCATAAAAACAAGCCTACATAGTCTGTAGAAACAAGCATGGAGAGTCCATAGAAACAACCCTGCAGAGTCCATAGAAACAAGCCTACAAAGTCCGTAGAAACAAGCTTGCAGAGTCCGTAGAAACAATCCTATAGAGTTTGTAGTTTTGTTGGATGGAGATCAAAATGGAATGTTCACTATACATCACCTATGTCTTCTTCTTGAGCATTCTTCACACCAAAGATCACTAAAACATGTTATGTATTAGACATTAATGACAAAGTAAAGGTTTAGTCTTTGGTTTAATATAAATGAGACAAATATCTATTTTCCATGTAATAGCTATAATGAGCCATATTTGTATAAGATAATATCCTTTGAGAGATGATTTGAAGGAAATAACATGTCAATACTGAGCCATATTTTGAGCTCATCACAAGCCCTAATCCATCTGTGCTAAAGAATGGCAATTTTTGGAAGGGACTTGCATATATTAAAGCAATGTCCTCCAAAAAACCATTTTAGTGATCTAATGCCACAAAAGATTTAGCCACATCAACAACCACTTGTTTATCAAGAATAAAAACCAAAAGTTTATTGGAAAACATGGTTGCCACCTCTGATTTCACCCTGCTAAAGAAGTTGTTATGAAGGTAATCCTCCCCCAAATTAATAAAAATAGTCTACATGATTTCTTTCATCAGTTCCCATAAAATTTTATTGATTCATGCCCTAGACACATCCTTATAGAAGGCCATTTATTTGGTTGAGATTCTACCTATGACCACTGAAACCCACCAATCCATGGTCACTACATATTTCATCTTTAGAGTATTTAGACCAGAAAAGGGGATATCATAAATTGGGCAAACCAAGACACCAATGAGTAGAATAAAATTGTGAGGAACAATAAAAAATAATTACCTTATTAATTAAAGGTCTATCATCACTTGAGCTAGTCAAACATGGCACACTTTTTCATTATTATAGTCTGCCACCTTCCCACAAGACAACAAGGGAGTTATTAAACCAAAGGGTGACCAAACTTTGAAAATAAAATGACAAATAAATATTAAAAACCAAACTCAATGCAATAAACCCCATCAAATTCCTCCTATATCACTCGTTGATTATTGATTCTTGTATCCTCCATTTGGTCTATGCCACAGTTGGATAGGAAATTAACAATAAAATTTGCTTCCCTAAATTAATGTTTACATTACCAAACCAAAAAACTTTCAAGACACTCCAAATATTTTACCATAATATTCTCTAAGTTCTAGGAGGTGTAAAATTTATTCCTTAAGTTAGAAATCATTATTTGGGAGTCCCCTTCTATCTAAATCTTTTCTATACCACACTAGACTACCAACTCGAGACCAGACACAAGAGCTTGAGCTTTGACTTCATTATTAATTACATCAAAGAGATTAAATATGCTTCCCTAATGAGAGAACCACCATAGTCCTTTATTAAACATCCAATGCTAGAAGCACCTAGATTGCCCCTTGAAGATCCATTAAAATTTAATTTGAACCATCCTGGTTGAGGAAGGAGCCAGGTTACATTATCCTTTCTTTTCCATTTTATTGAGGATAGTATTGACCCATTAAAGGGTGGATGTGCAATGATTTGGCATACAGTCTCATATCCTAATATGAGATTCTACCATTTCTACATTTTACCTAAGAAGAAATAACCTCTAAAATAACATCTAAATCTTTTAAAATTGTAGCAAGCGGTCCTTCCTTACCTTCAAAAATTCATTGATTTCTTTCCTTCTAGATTATCCACACCAAAATTGTCGAACTCACCCTCCATAAAAAAATATATTTTTTTTTTATATCCCCAATTGGCCAAGAAGAGAAGGCATTGAATAATGAAGAAGGCCAAGCCCAAGACCATTCCAATTTATAGCACAACCATGAAAAGCTCAAAGTGGCAAAGGGGCAAGAAAAATTAAGGTGATTAGTTGTCTCTTCCTTAGATTTGTAGAGGAAATAGTGAGAAGGACCAATAAATTTAATTTTAACCATCTAGTCCTATGTGAGGATATGATTCTGCACTAACAACCAAGTGAAATCCCTTAATTTTTAGAGACCTTCCTTACCTCAACATAAAAAGCATGCCCGTAACCAAGACTCATTGAATACTTACCTAATTTAGCCTAAATCTAGTGTAAAAAATCCTCCTTAGACTTGAGAAAAGCATTGCACTTTGATAGGCACTCCACCAAATGTCTTCCCTAATCATCAATGATATTTAAAGACTCAAATATCTTATACGACCAAGAAGATAAACCCTGAGACTTTTTCAATTCAAGATAGTTCACTATAGAGACTCCCCATGTACTAGAGAGGCTTGTTTTCACCTCAGTCGTGTTGGGAAGATCTGTCAGTGGCTTGTGTTCATTCTAAGATTCCTCCTAGAAGTTTTTTAGTCTACCATTATAATTCTCTAAGATGTTAGAGTAGGGGTTTTCTTTTTAACCATGTTTATTTATTATGTGATTTTTTCCCTTATTTGGAGTTTTCCTACTTTTGTGGATAAACTTGCTTAGGTGCACTAGGAGTTACATTATGACCATATGAATAGGAAGTAACTCCCCTGACCATCTATTTTGAGTATGAGATTTACTCTTCTATTATTGGCTCTTTGGCCACCTTTCTTAAGAGTTATTCATGCACTCCTATATGTAACTTTCTCTTGGTGAGCTATTGTTCAATGAAATATTAGTTTTGCTCTTATCTTTTTTATGCAGTATTCACATATTTTTTATTTCATTTTATTAAAACTATTGTGTTGTGTACATATTTGACTTTTGCCTATCAAAAACATGTGCATTCACTTGATCTAAATATCTTGATGTCCACTCTGATATTATATCAGAGCAACTCTGGTATTCAATTGTCAAGTTTTTTTATTACTGTTAGTTTATTTGAAATCTTGAGATTTATTATTTTCAAATAAACACTAATTTTCACAATCCATTTGTGGGAGTTTTTTCATCTTTGATGGAGTCATATTTTTTGTATAACTAGTTCATTGGAAGCCATTACCATAGTTTATGTGGTTTATTTGTGACTACATGTTCAATGTGCCTTGGTGTTTTTTTATAGAAAAAATCTATGTGCCTTCATATAGCCTTGGGTCTGGTCTCCTCTATTTGTTATCGACCTATGTTCAGCCTCAACTAGTTTTGCTTGTTCGACCTTGGTTTTGCATTTATTCTAGATGGCTCGTGAATACATAATTTTCACCTATTAAAACTACTCTTATTGTTCTCAAGTTAGAACTACTAATCTATGTAGCGCATGAGTTATTCAAGAAGCATCACAAAAGACTCCTACTATTTCAAAGGCTTAAAATTTTCTTCTAAAACAAGATAAGTATATTCAAGTTTGCTCTAATGTTTTTAGCATGTTAAAAAAAAATAATAGCTTGATTTAAAACAAGGGAAAATAGGCTAGTTTTCTTTTAATGCACAAGTAATGCATAAGAATATAGGTCAAGTTTAGTGTTAGTGGATATTTTTTATTATTCTTTATAAAACAATATTTTGTGGGAAATATTTAATAATAAAGTGTTATTAATTTTTTCACTTTCTCACATTGTACTTGCTTCCTTGGATGCATTATCGATTGAGTCTAACATCTTCTTTTGTTTGCAAAATCTCATCTTTTAACTTATTGCACAAATTGCTCAAGATGCATTATTAGTTGAGTCTAGCATATTTTGAGTGTGTATTTATAACATTTGCGGGGGTTCACCATTTCATAGTTCAAGGGGTGTATTGTGCCTTTTTAAGTCACTTTTTACATTCTACTTGAACTTTCATTTATGTAATAATTTCAACTTACACTACTAGTACATCTCATTTCTGCACAAATGGATTCAATTTAAATCAACCCACTAACTCCCTTTAACTATCATGAATCGAAAATCAAGATGAAAATAATTCTAAGGTGTAAGGGTTTGTATAAGATAACCATGGGTAATGAAACTAAATTTAGCATAGATGTAGAGATAGTTAAGTGGTATAATTGTATTGATGAAGACTATGGGCTATTATGTCTTTCTATAACACTCAATCTCTTATTTCACTTAGAGCCTACCAAATCACTTCATGATGTATGAACTATTTTGGGTAAACTATTTGGGCAGAAATATGTGTTGAGAGGTCACGAACTTGAAAATGAACTCATTAGCCTAATTCCTTGTAAATTTGACACCCTTCAAGATTTATTCACTAAGTTCAAGTCTTTGAGATTGCAATTGAAATAATTTGGTATAAATAAATAAGATGACCAACTTGTTCCTTGTATACTCTCTAAACTAGGTCCTGACTATTCAGTCTTTGTCTCTAATTTTCATGCCACTAAAATTGCTTTAGGCACTACATGGAAAATTCCCTATTTAGATGTTCTCATTTCTGACTTAACTAGGGAGCAAGACAATATGATACATATGGGTATATTGAAGTCCACAAAACCTCAATCCCTAATTGCTATTAATGGGAAAGAAAAGAATTCAAACAAAGAGAAGAAGAAAAATAAGGATCAAAAGAAGAAGAAATAATCAACCTCTGCTAAAACCAACACTGAAGCCTTCTCTTATAATGTCAAACCTAAAAAAGAGAAGGTTAAGTGTGCCTAATATAATAAAAATGGGCATGATAAAAGTAAATGCATGAATAAATAAATAGATCACCTAACTCATCTCTTAGAGAAGAACAACATAGGTGTTCCTGAGTCCATCAAGAAAAATTCATCTACCCAAGATTCTACTAAGGTGAAGGGAAAGGCTCTTATATCAGTTGTAGCTTCAACATCTTTATGGGTCATTGACTCGGGTTCTTTTCACAACACAGGTTCTTAACTAGTTGAGTTTTATTCTTTAGATTCTTGTAGCATGTCTTCTATTAGTTTGGGTGATGACACTTTTGTACTTGTGACAGGGAGAGGGTATATTCAGATGGAAGGATGAACATTCAATAATGTTTTAAGTGTCCCTTCCCTTTCAACTAATCTCTTATCAGAGTATCAAATCACTTATATCATCAAAGGCATGAGGGTTGAGTTTTTACCAGACATAATTATCATCAAGGAGTTACATAGTGATACTATAGTGGTAGTGGGTAGGGCAGATCACCAAGCCAAGTTATACACCTTCTTACATTTTGCACCTAATTATTCTCCAATAGCATTGTTAACTCATTCAGATGAAGTTATAAAATCATGGTATAAGTGGTTTGTCCATTTTAACTACCACTACCTTGAAAAACTTAGCAAAAATGACATGTTCATAGGCTTGCCTTGAGTCCAATTTTCTAAGGGACTTTGTGAGGGGTGATCTCTTAGAAAACATCTTGAAGCAAAATTTGAAAAAATTAAAGCTTGGAGGGATTCACAAGCATTGGAATTAATATGTAGTGATGCATCTAAGCTTTTTTCTAGTCTATCTTTTACAAAGGCTAAGTACATTCTCACTTTCATTGATGATTTATTGAGATATACATGGGTCTACTTTCTTAATAAAAATTCTAAAGTGTTTGAAGATTTTCAAGAATTTAAGGCACTTGTTGAGAAACAATCTAAGAAATCCATCAAGGTTATTTTAAATAACAATTGAGTTGAATATATAAACAATATATTTGAGTAGTTTTGTACCACATAGGGGATTGATTTGTAGTGGACAATTACTTATAGTCCTTCACAAAATGGAGTTATAAAATGCAAGAATAGTCTTTGAAAGATATGGCTAGCTGTATGATTCACTCTAAGTCCTTGATACCTCAATATTGGGATAAAGCCATTAATTATGCTTGCTATATTCAGAATAGGGTTCCTCACAAAGATTTGAAAGGCATAACACCCTTTAAATCTTGGCATGGAAGGAAACTTGATGTTGATCACCTTAGGATTTTCAGATCTCCAACTATGGCATGTATACTATAGAAGATATGCAAAGATATGGAATCTCACTCTAAGCCTTACATCTTTGTAGGTTATCTAGATGGTGTAAAGGGGTAGTACCTTCTACATCCAACCACACATGAGTTTTTCATAGAGAGAGGTGTTCACTTTCAAGAGAGTCCCACAAACTCAAAACTTGACACTTCTTCTCTTTCTTTAGATTCACTCAGATTTGATGATTCTTCTCCTGACTTAGATCATCTAGAGCAAGTTCTTGAGCCAGGGTCTTTTTCTTCTTCTGGTTCTGATAGTAAGGGTAGTGATGGGGAGTATTATATATCTACCTCTAGTCATGTTTCAAAGGATGAGGATTCATCACCTACCTCACCCACATTCAGGCCCCTTTTGGCCAAGAAGACACTTTAGAGTGTAGTCACTTGGGTAGGGGATCCAACAAATGATAGACATACTCAGGTAGATTATCAATATGGTCCACATGCTTTTTTTACTTTAGTCTCATATCCATAGGCATTCTAATAGGTTTTAGGCATATCTAAGTGGGATAGTGCTATGTAGGAAGAATATTCTTCTTTGATCAAAAATGACACTTGGGATTTGACTTCACTTCCTAAGGGATGGAAGATGGTTCAATGTAGGTAGATATATTAGACCAAGTTTATAGCAAATAGGTCGATCGATAAGTATAAGGCATGATTGGTTGCCAAGGGTTGTCCATGGATAGCCAACATTAACTACTAAGAGACCTTTGCATCTATTGTAAATATGACTTTGATCTAACTCACACTAGCTATAACAATAACACATGGTTGGTATGTGCATCATATGGATGTGAAGAGTGCCTTTACTCATGGAGACCTTGAGAAGGAGATCTATATGGATCATCCACCTAGGTTTGTTCAAGATTCATTTTTAGTTTTTAGACTTAGGAAATTCATATATGGCCTTAAATAGACCCCTCATGCTTGGTATGCCAAGATGGATTCCTTCCTCCTTACTTTAGGTTTCACTAGGTGTCATTTGGACCCCAATGTATATTTTTTATAGTAGAATGATTCTTTACTAATATTGGGCCTTTATGTTGATGATATTTTGATCACGGGAAGTTCCTCATCATCTATTGCAGTGGTGAAGATAGCTCTACAATATAGATTTGACATGATTGACTTGGGTCTTTTGCATTACTTTCTTAGCATCGATATTTCAAAGTCTGATTTGGTGATTTCACTTACACAACCCAAGTATGATTTTTATCTTTTGGCTCAGTTTCACATGGTTAATTGTAATCCATCTCCAACTCCCTTTCTATCAGGAGTTAAACTTAAGGCTGATTGTTCTACACCTTTGGTGGATGCCACTCAATATTGATAGCTTATTGGTAACCTTATTTATCTAACTCATACCAGGACTAATATTTCATATGTAGTGGGACTTTTCTTTAGATTCATGTAATAACCCCATGAGTTTTAGTGGAAAGTAGCTAAAAGGGCCTTGCACTACATTTAGGACTCTTATAGATTTGGGATTTAGTACAGATTTAGCATAGAGGTTGACTTGGTTAGTTTTATAGATTCAGATTGGGATGATGATACTCACAATCACAAGTCCACTTTAGTTTATAGCTTTATTTGGGTTCTAGTCCCATCAATTGGTCTAGCAAGAAGCAAAATGCTATTGATATATCATCCACATAGGTAGAGTACAGGGGAGATGTTAACGTAGCTACTGAGGCTATTTGGCTTCAAAGGATTCTATCTGAGTTTGGCATTCCTTTTAGGCAACCCACCATCATTTATTATGACAACCAAAGTACCATATAGATATGTAAGAATCCATTTTAGCACTAGTAGACCAAACACATTGAGATTCACATTCATTTTATCTGTGAGCTTATTAATGGTCAGGTCATCAACTTGAGATTTTACCAGTTTTTAGAGTAGGTTATAGATATCATTACCAAACCCTTCATTGAGAGTAAGTTTATTCATCTATGATTTCTTCTTTGGGTGTGGTCTACATCAATAACAACATCATCTTCAGGGTACTTCTAGCCTTTTCACTTCTTTTCTCTTTTTTTTTTTTTTTTTGGGGGGGGGGGAGTTTTTCCTATGTGTTTTCTCCTTTTTCTCTACTTTATGAGAGATTGTTTTATATTGGGTACCTAATCAGGCTAATTTATTGGGACCCATTTCTCTTTTTTTACACTACCCACCTAAGCTATACTTTTGGGGGGTGTTAGAGTAGGGGTTTTCTTTTTTCCCATATTTATTTATTGTGGGCTTTTTCCCCTTATTTAGATTTTTCCTAATTTCATGGTTAAGCTTTCTTAGGTGTACTTAGAGTTAAATTATTACTAGATGAATACAAAGCAACTCCCTTGACTAGTTATTTTAGGTATGAGAGTTACTCTTCTATTATTGGCTCTTTGGATGCCTTTCTTGGGAGGAGTCACTCATGCACTCCTATATGTACATCTTAGTGAGTTATTATTCAATGAAAGATTGGTTTTACTCTTATCTTGTTTATGTAGTATTCTCATATTTGTGATTTAATTTTCTTATAGCTATTATGTTGTGTACATGCTTGACTTATGCTTATCAAAAACCTATGCATTCGCTTGATCCAGAGATATTGGCATCCACTCTGATACAAGACACATGATCAAAGATCAGAGATATGCATTTTTGTAGAAAATTCCAAAAGAGGGAGACTTTTGGGGGTATAAATAGAGATAATACTCCTAGGATTTTCTAAAATTAAATATTTACATCTTGAAATCCTACACTACAAAGAGTTTGGTTTAGAAATCATTCCCCAAACTAGCTTCACACTAAGAGCCCAGTTTTGAAGACTCGAGATTTTCACCCCAACTCCTCCCATGTTTTTGACTTTGAAAACCCTATCCCAATTCAATAGAGGAATTTTATTTTTGTCATGTGCAACTTGCCAAAGGAAATCCTTCATAATTTTATTTGAAACCTTCACAACCTGGTTGGGTGGTTAAATAAAAAAAAGGAAATAAATGGGAAGAGACCTCAAAATGTATTTGATTAGAGTAATTCTCCTAGCCAAAGAGATCCACTTTCCTTACTAGGAAGCCAATCAAGCGTTGAACAAGTTGATCAAACTGACCCAGTGAACACCTTTACCAACATTAGTGAAGAATATAACACCTAGATATTTGGAAGGTAATCTCCCAATATTGAAGCCTAAAACAAGAGAGATAACATGTTGCTCTTATTTAGAATGATTGATAAAATAGATTTCAAACTTTCTTACATTCACCATTTGTCCAAAAGCTTCCTCATAAATTGAAAGAATATTATTACAAGCTTGAGTTTCTCTAATTAAGGCTTGGTTGAAGAGGAAAGTATCATTAGTAAACTGTTGATGGGTGAGACTTTCTAAGCCATCTGTGATTTTAATCCCACTCAATCAAGAATCCTCCTTTGCCTTCTTAACTACATGACTCAAAGCTTACACCAACAAAATGAAAATAAATGGGGACAAAGGATCCCCCTATCTAGTATCCCTAGAGGACTTAAAAAACATTACCAGACTGCCATTAACTAAGATAGAAAATTTTGGACTTGACACACAACTAGAAACCCAATCACACCAATCTTTGACAAAGTCAAATTTCTCTAGTACTTTGATCAAAAAGTGCTAATTCACTCTATTATAGGCTCTGATGATATCAAGTTTGAGCATCATACCTTTCCTATGAGTATGAGAGAGGGAGTGTGTATAATTTCATGAGCAATGATAATTCCTTCATGAATGTTCATGCCAAAAAGAAACCCTACTTATTCATCTAAAATCAGAGAATCTAGAATGGGACTAAGGCTTGTAACCATAGATTTAGAAATAGTCTTTTAAGCCATATTGTAAAGAGAGATGGGATGAAAGTCCCCAAATTTATCCTGAGAGTCACTGTTAGGAATTATGGAGATGAAGGTAATATTAAGGTCCAAAATAACCTTCTATCTTATTCTAAAATCTTCCACCATATTAAGCACATCCTCACCCATTGTCTCCCAGAAAGCTTGGAAGAAAGCCATGGGGAACCCATCAGGACCTGACACTTTTATCATTTCCCATAAAATAAATAATAGAATTCACCTCCTCCAAAGTGAAGTGTGCTAAGATTTTTTCATTCTTCTCAAGGGTCACCAACCTAGGGATAAAATCAAGATTGACACTTTGAGCCCGAAGGTCATAAGCCTTATCATCACTAAGCATATTTTGAAAGAAATTGACAGCCTCTCTATGGATCTCATTTTGGGAATCCAAAGTCTCTCCATTAATATAATGGATCTTTGAAATGCATGAAACATTTCATTTGATTGTTACCAAATTATGAAAAAATCAAAATTTTGATCTCCTTCTGCATCCAATCAACTCTCAATTTTTGCTTCCAATTGAATTTATTCCCAAAGCAATAATTCTTCATATTCAAAAAGTAAATGTTTATTTAATTTTAAAAATATTTAACCCCAAGTCAAATTTTGGTCAACCCATACTATTTTAAACTTTTATATAAAGTTTCATGTGTCATATGGGGTTATATATTGTCCTACATGTCTCATTTACCCTTCCCCTAGTCCCTGTTGAAGCTCATTCTCCTTGTACTAGCCCAATCAATAAAAGTCAACATTGGTCAAACTTATTTAGAGGCTAAATTTATTTTATAAATGTCTTAAAAATGTCTTTGATAGTTTTTAATGTGTTTAAAAGTCATAAATTTACCACTTGTTAGGTTTCAGGTGCTAAAAAGGTCATTTGGCCACCTTTTAGCTTGATTAAATGAATTTTGAGGACTTTAAAATCAAAATATTTGTCCCTAATGTGTATAATAATGTGAAGGAGGTCAAATTATGTCGGAATAATTTCAGGTGGCAGTTATAAATCTGTTATGATCGTCAGATGGTATTTTTTCCTCAAAAATAGGCCCCTTTGGGCACTTGTATGAAGTTCTCAAGTCCACCATCAGTTGAAAACGTGGTGGAGTGCCTCTTAACCTCCCTTCAGGTACTTTACACATTTTTATTGAAATTAAAATTCAATAAAACTCATCTAAAGCTTATTTTCCTCTATTTTCCATTGGCAAGCCAAGGAAGGACAGATTCAAGCACTCACTATGGAAGCTATAGGTGGAATTGGAAAGAGTAATTTTGGGGGTGTATTATAATATTATTGAAATTAATTTTAATAACAATAAGTTTTAATTTGGTGCCTCCTCTTTTATTAATAATCATTTACACTCCAGGTAGCTTTTTATGCCTATCCAACCATGAGGGGGTCTCTTTTTGAATCTGTTTCAACTTTTCTTTATTTGAATTGATGAAATGGTTTATTTAAAGTGATTACACATGTTTTTAAAGAAATTATTATGATTATTTTTGTGTTTATAGCTTCCAAATCCTTCTCTTTCAATGCCTTCAAGGGAGAATTCCAAATTGTTCTTGTTTCTCAAAGTTTACATTCATGGGTATGTAACCTAAGTTTTGAAACGTAGAAGATGGTTTCATGGGATGTAAAATATGATTGGATTCATGTTTTAAAAATTTTATTCATTGGTTTCCTTTGTGAAATATCAAATTATCACACTCCTTCAAAGCCAAATTGCCTAATCTCCTTGTTCATTACCTAGTATGTTCACAGTCATCTTACACAAGAGTTGTAGGAGGTTATATGGAGGTGTCAATGGTGAAAACATGATGGAATTCATTTGGAAGTTATATCATACCTAATATATCATAGTTTTAATGTCATGAAGGTTAGATGCTATGTCAAATGGAGTTTTCCTTCAAAGGAATGACTAGACCAATTCAGGCTCATAGTCCTTAAAGGACCAAAACAGAGATCTCTCAAGTTTTTTGAGATAACATATGTCATGATAGAAGGATCATCCAATATCATTGGTTGCTTGACCTAGTATCCCTATTTATAAAAAACACTCATGCCAAATTTTAAATCCAAAGGAGGAGTAGAAGTGGAGTTTGAACAAGCTTAAAAGTTGCCAAAAATCATTGAATTTGAATAATGATATCTACATGAAGGTGATGAAAAAGTGATCTTATACTCCATGTTGATGGTTTCAGATTATGCCATCAAATTAAAACTATGTATAATAGTTCAAATGACTCTCTTATGCTAATAATGACAAGTAAAAAGGTGAATTTTATGTTGAATCCCTAAAACACCCTCTCTAGTCATACAATAGGCATACCTACAAGCACCTATAGCCAACATACTGGACATTGGCCTAATTTGACTTATACATGGTGTTTTGAAGGCTCAAAATTGAGAAGGTGGGTTCAAATCAAGTTGTATCCCTAAAAATAAACCAATAAGTTTGATCACATCAAAATCAATGGCAAACACTCCATATATGCACCTATAGGCCTGTGCATTACAACCTACAACTAAGGTAAACAATGAGTTGGAGGTAGTGTCTTCCTTGAACAAAATGAGCTTGTATGGATGGGATTGGAATATAAAAGTGAAAATTGATCTCAATAAACCTTTTAAAACCTAATTAAAACATCTATAAGACCCAAATCTTACCAAGAATGCACCTATAGGGGTAGAATAGTGACTCTGACAGTTAGGGCAGAGGGAAATCCTCCTTGAGGACCAAAGCATGTATTGATAGGGTTTAGAGGTTTTCCAAATGGAATAAAAGAATTAATTAAGTCTCATGACCTAATAATATGATAAATAATTCCACATCCATATAACAAATCCAAGAAGTACCTACAAATAGGGTCTTAAGCGCTGTCTCAGTCCACATACGCAGTGGCCTAACCTTGAATATAAGGGATGAATTCGTGTAAGGGATGGAGATAAATTTGGAAAAAATGATGAATTAATTCCTACATGAAATTTAAAACATAAAAAAATGTCTTAATTGTGACCTTTAATCCAAACCAATCTCATAATAGCCTACAGGAAAGCCAAAATAGGGCCCCTTTTTAGGTAGTCATAAGACCTAATATAGATTTCCAAGAGCATGAGGAAGGGTTTAAGGGTCCAATATGATATAAAATGGTTTTATTATTATTTTATAGGAATTATTAACCCTTAAATATCACAATAAAACTCAATGTATTCCCTGAATCATCCAAACATAGTCATACTCTGCCTATCTTCACAGATTGCTTGATTCATAAAGTCTGCCTTGAAATTTTGGAAAGTAGAATGGTCTAATAAAGGATTTAGAAGATAAAAATAGGTAAATAATACCATAAATACATATTTAATATGATAAAATTATAAATTTACCAATTCCAATAGTGAAAAAACTCTCTTTTTTATCTCAGATCAGGGGTTGTTTTAGCATGCATGAAGGTGACAATTTTGGGGAAAATGATGAAATTTGTGACCAAAAGGAAAGTAGAAATTTTATAATGGTTTTATAATTTTGGAAACACCTAATAAAACTTTATATAATGTATGAGATAAAATAGGGTACCCTATACCACAAAGGTTGAAGTCACCATAAAGTTTGTTGCCAATGGAGAAATGAAGAAAAGATGAATTGGAAGTTGTTTACAAGGTAAATAGGTTATAATGAAGTTTATTGTTCTTTTATAATATTTAAAAGACCTTCATGGATCATTTTCAAACCAATTTGAAGCTCAGTACTCACCCAACATCCATTTTCCTTATCTAGCATGCAAAAAAGACCTAGACTAGTCTTTTGACCATTTCAGGGTTTTCATACTTCCAAAATGAACAAAAAGATAAAATATTATATTTAAAATGGTATGGGTCATGTTAAATATAATAAAACATTTCCAATATATTTCACACGCTCAAGAGCCATTTTTGAGCATTTTTGGTCTTCTAGGCTAAATAGGCATAATTAGGCCTAATTGGGAAGACTAATTGATCAACAAACACACTTTCCTCAAGTACAGAGACATGAAAATTGGAAAAAATAATAATTAGGGGAAATGGTACTCAAAAATTGTCTTACTTAGTCTTGTAAGTCTGTACATTCTCCTGCACACTAGTGGATTTGTGCAAAAATAGGGCTACAAGAGGACTAGGTCTAGTGAAGGCTCTATAGGCAAAATGGGGTCTTGGTGAGAGATTAATGATTAAAAATGGATTTTTTATATTCCAATATGATAATTATTTCCCTTACATGAATAAAAATTTCACCAATTGAGATAAATCCAAATTTTAACTATTTTGGTCAAATTAGGCCTAATGAGACAAGGAGGCCTTGTGACACCTAAGAGAGAAATTGATAATTGTAGGTGATATAAATGTTTGATATGATTAAATATGATTTCCAGGTGTCCTTTTGATGTAAATTAAACTTTCCAAGATATCTCACGATCAAACTCTTTCCTTTTGTCACTTGTCAAGAAGGAGTTTCACTACTCAAAGATGCTTGCGAAAGAGTTTCAACGCCACATTAAAGAAGGTGCTCATTTTGGGATGGAAACATGTATACATAAGTTAATTTATCTCTCCTACACATAATTTCCATGAAATACTTGTCCCTAACCTGATTTTAAGTGCTATTGAAATCCCATCATGAAGGTAGTTTCACAAGGGAGAATGATTGAGAAGATTGCTACGCCACACTTAGAGAAAAGGCTAGTTTGGGAAAGAATGATGTGAAAATCAGTTTCATAAATATTTTTCCACCTCATTTATATGATTTTAACTGATCCTCACATTTATACACTTGTCCTTTTGCCTCTTCAACTTTTTCTCTCTCTTTTCTTCCAAATTCTATAAATGTGAGCCATCTTGGCTATTGTAAAGGAGACCATAACTAGTATGGTGAAAGCCCTATTGGTATGACACTACATTTTGTTCTTTAAATATTGAATAAAATTATTATTTTGGTTTGTGAACATATTTTTCTAAGTGTGCAAGTGATGAATAGTGGAGCTAAGTGTTGGTATCATCCTTATTCCTCTTTATCCTTCATGCTTGAGCAAGAGTTCTAATTTTAGCATGTCATGTGAAGGGTATTGGTTATATTAGGATCTTATCCAAGCAATAAATTGACTGTATGGTGTGTAATATACACCTTTATAAATTATCTTGTTGGTTTTCCTGTGCAAGTTGCCTTCACATTGAAATAATTATGCTAGAGTCCTTCAATTCCTAGAGTTGATCTTAGAAAGCCTTGTTGTTTACTAAGGAATGTGATAGTCATGTGGAAATGTGTTTTGGTGTATCACCTATTTAGTGTATTTTTCCTTTTCATGCAAAATCCTAACCCTTATCCCATTAACAAGCATTAGATTAGGTGATGTGCACTTTAAGAAGAATCTAGGGAGCTAGCCCTTATAATCTAGAGATTCGTCCCTTTTATAGGTTCCCCACAACCTAAGAGATGATTCCATGTTGCATCAAATTTAAGGAGATTCATATAGTATCCTAGGTGTTGGGTGTCATTATTCCCTACATTTAATCAAATTTTTGTGTCTAAAGCTATATGCAACAAGATGAATCGTAGCAATTTAGTAATTGATTGTAGGTATCTGTATTATTTTTCTTTTTTTTTTTGTTTTTGGGGGATTTTTAATGTCTTTAGGACTTCTTGGTTAAAACCTTATTGTAATAAATCTATGAAAATTTTCTAGAATTAAACACACATTTGTAGAAATGAATTTGTTGGAAGTAAACACACATTTGTAGAATGAAATAGAATGCTGGAAATAAACACACTTTTGCAAAATAAAATAGATTGCTGGAAATAAACACACTTTTGCAGAATAAAATAGATTGCTAGAAAATGATTGCAAAAAAATGAGAATTTAATATAAAATGCCTACAGGAACAAATTTACAACAAATTTTAACTTTAAGGAGTTGGAAGCATTTATAAATTTAACAGAGTTACCTATTTGCTTGAATAAAATATAAATACTGACCAAAAATAAAGATCCTAGTTCTTTGGAGGAGTGGGCCCTTGCTCCGCCTAGAACAAGATTGAACAATTTAATTTGCTTTCAAAACAAAAATGGATATTTCATTGATAAAATATTTTGTATTAAAAAATGTACTAATCTATCCTTTTTTCTCTCTATTCTTCAATGATCTTCTCTATCTTCCTAAATTCCCAAGTCTACATATATAGATGCTTTGATGGCTATAATTGTTTCATAGATACGATGGAATGGAATTTCACCTAGAATAGATGCTAATCAAGATGTGGTTGGATTTATAGCTATGTGAAAAATATCTTGAATCTGCAAATATAGAAATCAAGAATATGTTCCTGATTTAATGGGATCATTGACATGACAGATCACCGGTCATTTTGGAATAGATCCTTATCAATTCTATATCTAGCCGTGAAAGTTTTAGAGCTTATCTGCAGGAGTACCAGAGCTAATTCAGATAATTCTAGGGCTAAATATAGAGTTTCAGAGCTAAGTCTAAAAATGTGAAAACTTGAAATAGTATGGTGGAGTTCTAGAACTAAGCTGAATTAATTATAATGCTTCCAAAAACATGCAATCCATTTCATATTTGTTCTTTAGCCTGATGATGACCTGTTTTATTGCAAAACTTGAATTTTCCAACACACTTGTTAGGAATTACAGGGTTTTAAATGTTAGAATCATAATCAACAAAAGATGGATAATTACATCCTAACTCATTTTAGATCAAAATAAAAGTTACAAAATGAAATCAAACTTAATAGAAAGAAAGAGTAAGATGAGGTCATTTATTATACATTTATCGGGCATATCCTAGCCTCATCATTTTCCACCATACTTACTTGTTTGTAAGTCCTTTTACAAACTTCACTCTTCAAATTCAGGATTGTATATCCTACATTCCATTTGATTACTTAGATCAAATGGCTAGAACTGAATATCCTAATGCTTTGATGTAGAGGTACTATACCCAGCTCCTGCTACTTTTCTTTTCCATTCCACAAATTGAGTGGGATTTTGAAGTTCTCTATTTTACCAAGGAGATATGGGAGTGAGAAGTAGAGGTGGCCTTGTCCTCATGCCTATCCATATGCACCAGGGAGTTTCATTGATCTGATGAATTATTGTGCATAAAGCTTTTGCCCTTTCTAGACTCCAAATCAAATTTGAATGGGATATTACTTCCCTTCTTTTCAATGACACAGGAATAAATTCCCATCTTTTTAAACATGCATCATAGATATTATCAAAATTTGCCTTCTCATAAGAGGTGAAGACATCCATGCTTTGTTGTAAATTGAAAAGATAAGGTCCCTTGAATTTGTCATTAAATGCATGGGATTGGAAATATGTAGCAAAGGTGAGTGGGTTGCCATAATGAATTCTCATACAGAGACTGGATGAACTAGCCTTTAACCAATGCTCTGACTCCCTTTCCTACCATGCAATCTGATTTTCAAGAACAGAGACAAATGTGTTAAGCTAGATTTCCCCTACATACAAATTGATCATAAAACCTATATTTATTTATAGCATAAAATTGTAGAGATAAAATTCACAAAGAAGGTTTTTCTATTCTATATTGGCTAAGGAGTAGGCGGCTGAGAAATCAACTTCATCTTTTATTTCATGTGGAAGGCCACATGCTATCCTTGACAACTGCTAGTGAATGAATTATTCTTCTAAAAACATGCTATAAATAGGGGAAGGTCTTCTGCAAGCAAGCAGTTTATCACTCAACATACAAACTATTTGTATTTTCACAAGACATTTATACTTATCATTTTCCTCCTTGTAAAATTTGTCTTCCCATTCCTTACTTGATTTCTCTTCTTCTACCAGTTTGCCTTTCAAGTCTGTATTAGATGCCTTGATTACACTGAGTTCTCTACATGTATCATCTCATAACTGCTTGAGTGGTAGATAAGTCAATTCAGTCTATGTAGAGACTATTGACACAGAGGTTTGTATTATACATTTTTCATCATTCTCCATCAGTTGCCTTTTAATCTCTGCCAATTTCTCATTCTTGACTGTGAACTGGTTTGTTAATTCTTCAAGGATCATTTCTTTTTGTTCTAATTTGAGTTTGAGGAAGTTCAATTCCTCATCCTTTTCATTGATAATGAGTTCTACTCTAGACAAAAATAGAGCTTATTTAATATGTTGGTTTTGTTCTTTCTCTAAAATTTCTTGGGGAATTAAACATTCCTCTTCCACCATAGGAAATTTCCCTTTCCTTCTCCAAGATGCTTGTTCATTTTCTACATGTGATGTTGTTGCTGTCTCACCCATTTATTGAAAAGCTTGTTCTTCAAATCTTTCATCCCCTTCTTCATTTTTTGTTTGGCTTGGTCCAGGAGGAGTCATGACCATGCTACCCAAAATATCATCAGCTTCAGTTTTCAGCCTTGCTTGTTCTTCCATCTCCTCTGGACTTTCTTTATACCTTTTATGACATCTTCTTTATTGAGGAGCCTCAAAATGTGCAAACATAGGTCTCCTTTTAGAACTTCTTCTGATGTTCAACTTTTGCTCAAGCCTAGGTGAACTGCCACTGTCAGAGACAGGTATCAGTTCTTTTGTAGCTTCTGTAGAAGAAGAAATGTCCTAAGAAGGTATAGTAGGGTCTGTAATTTTAACTTTTCTTTCATATTTTCTTATTTGTGGTATTTACTCTTCCCCTAATCTTTTCTTTTCTTCAGCAATGGTATTATTTTTCAAATGAACTGAAGGGGTACGAGGAGTTGCTATTGTTCTTCTAGAAATACCAGGGTTTTGCCCAAATTTTCCAAGAAATTTGTCCCACATTGCTTCCCCACTTTTCTTTGAAAGGAAATGGTGCTAGCATACCAAATGCACTAACCCATGATGTCTGACTATTCCTACACCTCAAGAATATCTCTGGGCCATTGTATGGATGAAGTCAAAAAGAAACTCTGGAAGGTTTACTATATATTCTAGTTTTTTGGCTCCATATCTAAGGTCTATAAGGATTTTTAGGACTTCTTTTCCTACTATCCCAAATTGTCCATCACAATTTAAATACTTAACTATCCAAAATGCTACTCTGTCAAAGGGTTTGGGCAGGCTAGCCCGTTTGACTCCTTTAATGATTTTCTTTGTATTATAAATATATTGGGGTTCAGCTTCCCCTTCTTTCAATAGGGTTTTAGCTAGGTCTTTTAATGTCCCCTTGACAGGGTTTGGGACATGAACTATTGGTATTCCAAACATTTCACTTATTACATTCACAGAAAAATGAATAATAACCTTCCTAATTTTTGTCCTTGATTTTTCTAAATTGATAAAAAATTCTCTTACCAGTTCATCGTTATACTTGGGAAATCTCCTTAGAAACTCCAGCCACCCTGTCTATTGAAAAATGGTTGCTAGTTCTTCATTTGCAAGGAGATGGGTATCATTTTTTGGTTTTGACTTTTTTTTTATTCCCATGATTCATGCTTCCTAAATCTTACATAGGTTAGTTGAAGATTGCTTCTCTTATTGGTGGGACTGATGATTTTAATTATGGAACTAGTGGATTTGGTTGTTGATTGGGTGAATTTAGTAGTGGAATTATTGTACTCAGCTGCAGAATTTAGTGATTTTGACTGCAGAACTACTGTACTCAGCTATGGAATTGATGGAGGTAATTTGTTGTATCTCTTTTGAAATTTTTCTATAACTAGCTTTTACTTTGTTGGTTTAAGAATGATTCTTTATGACTATCCACCAACTCATTCCATCATCAATATCCTTCTCATGATTTTGCACATTTAACCATGATGTATAATAAATGACTCATCATACTAATATTTCTAAATCAAGTCTAATCACACATGCAAACTTTCAATCTAACCTTTAACAAGTTAAAAACATAATTACCATCCTTGATGATGTAATCCCTCTGTCATGATGACTCATCATTCCTGAAAAGTGGTTAGAAAATAGTTAGAAAAATCTTTATTTAAATTAGCCATTTATTTGAGAAGATAAATCGCCATTACTGGTTTTTAATTGATTTTTTTTTTTTAGAGAAGAGAACGCCATTTACTGGTTTTCATCCTCTTCCCTTTATTCTGGATCTTTTCATCTGATTATTTGATCATTTTAGAAGAACTGGGTTCTTCCATATGATCAAATTTTTTGTTTACTTCAATCTACTTCAAGAATTCATCCTTAGTAGGAGGCTTACTATAAAGTTTTAGCCTATGTCCATTAACCAAGAGTACTCTTCTGCTGCCATCAATAGGAATTAACTGGATCGAACCATTGTCAAATATCTGCTTGATCTGATAAGGTCCCAACCATCTAGTTCTTAATTTGACTTTGAATTGTTGGTACTTAGAATCAAACAGCAATGCCCAGTCTCCTACTTTGAATTGTCTTTCCTTGATATGTGAATCATGCCATTGCCTCCTCTGTTCTTAGATTATCTCTGTTTGGTGAAGTGCTTCCATTCTGAATTCATTCAATTCATTGATTTGAAGGATTCACTCCTTTTGAGCTACATCCAATTCAATTCCCACCTTAGTTGTTGTCCTCAATGTCTGTAGTTCAAACTCAATAGGCAACAAGGACTTTTTTCCATAGACTAACTCATATGGTGAAAACCCTGTTGTGGTTTTCCAAATTGTATTGTAAGCCCAGACAGCTTCAGGTAGTCATTTTACCCAATCTCTTCTTTCATCTTCAACTATTTTAGTGAGGATGTTTCCTAATTCCCTATTTGTTACTTCAACTTATCCATTTGCTTGTGGTTGATAGGGAGATGACTTCCTATGATTGATCTGATAATATGTTGTGAAGGCATGGATCATGTTGGACATAAATTATGGTCCCTGGTCTAAAACTAAGCTTCTTTTTGCTCCAAACTTTACCATAATTATGTGCCAAAGGAAATCAGCAACTGCTTCTTCAATGGCATTTGTCAAAGCCTGCACTTCTACCCATTTTGTTACATAATCAGTACACACAAGAATGTGTTCTTTTCCTTATGAAGGAGGATTAAAGGGTCCAACAAAATCCAATCCCCATCTCTAAAATGGTTCAATCACTACTTGTGGTTGTAGAGGCATTTCATTAGTGATAGTTGGTCATCCCATCCTTTGACAAGGATCACACCGCCTGATATATCTCTTCACATCTTTGTACAGAGATGGCTAATAGTAACTAGTGCCAAGTATCTTGTGAAGTATCTTGTGAGTTGTTATTTTCACTGAATAGTGTCCTCTACTTGGTTCATCATGACATGCCCAGAGGATGTCAAAGATTTCATCTTCTCTCACACACCTACGTAAAACCAAATCAGGACCACATTTAAATAGCATTACATTTAACCATTTGAACTGTGCACTAGTTTTGATTAACTTTTTTATTTATTTTTAGTGAAAGAAAGAGGAAACTTCCCTGTTGCAAGATAATTTTCCATGTCAGCAAACCATGGTGTATTAGCTGAAATAATAAACAATTTTTCATCTAGAAAGTTGTCCTTGACTGGATCCTACTCCCCTGTAGTGGTCAATCTTGACAAAAAATCAGCTACCACATTAGATTTGCCTAGATTGTCCACAATGGTAATATCAAATTCTTGTAGAAGTAATAACCATCTAATTATTCTACCTCCAACCACTAGTTTGTTCATTAAATATTTAATTGTTAAGTGATCTGTATGTACAAATATTTTTTACCCTATAATGTAATGTCTAAATTTATTTATTGTACAGATCACAGCCAGAAATTCTTTTTCAATGGTAGTGTAATTTCTTTCAGTGGGATTAAGATTTTGACTTAGGTAGTAAATAGCATGCATTCTTCCTTCTTCATCTTTCTATCCCAAAACTGCACCAATTGAGGTATTTAAGGCATCAGTTTGGATGTGAAAAGGTTTCTCCCAATTAGGTCCTTGAAATACTAGGGCAGTTACTATTTTCTCTTTAATTTTTTCAAAAGCATGTTGACATTGTTCATCCCAAAGAAATTCACAGTCTTTGGTAAGCAACTTAAACATGGGGGCAGCGATTTTACTAAAATCCTTAATAAAGTGCCTATAGTATCCAACATGCTCTAAAAATGACTTGATATCTATGGGGGTTTTAGGAATAGGCAAATCTAAAATAATCTTGATTTTTTTTTGGTCAACCTGAATTCCTCTTTTTGAAATATGATGTCCTAATACAATCCCTTCATCAACCATTATCAAACATTTCTCATGACTAAGAGACAAGTGATATTGTTCACATCTTGTTAATACTCTATCCAAATTTTTTAAGGCATCATCAAATGTATCTCCATACACAATAAAGTCATCCATGTATACCTCCACACAGTCATTTGTTAGGTCTGCAAAAATTGTTAATATAGCTCTTTGAAAGGTTGTTGGAGCATTACATAGTCCAAATGGCAATACCCTGTAAGCAAAGGTAACCCATGGAAAATTAAATGTAGTTTTGTCCTGATCCTCAATAGCAACTCTGATTTGATTGTATCCACTAAATCCATCCAAGAAGGAAAAGTATTGTTTGCCTGAAAGGTTGTCTAAGACTTGATTTATGAATGGTAAGGGAAAATAATCCCTTAGGGTGGATTTGTTCAGTTCCCTATAGTCAACATAAATTCTCCATTTTCTATTCTTTTTAGGGACAATTACAAGAGGAGACACCCACTGGCTATCTGAGATAGGATAGATAAAACCTACTTGTAATAGTTTTTCAATTTCTTGTTTGACTATATCCCTTAAGGCTGGATTAATTAATCTCTGGGGTTGCCTAACTGGTCTAATATTTTCAGTATAAATGTGATGGGTGCAAATACTTGGATGAATTCCCTTCATATCTCTATAATCCCAAGCAAAAGCTTTAGTATGATCCTTTAAAACTTCAAACAGTTTGACTTCTTCATCATTCTTTAACTAGCTATTAATATTCAAAAAAAATCTTGGTTGAATCTCAACATGTTTGGTTCCAGGATATGACAAATTGATTTGTTGAAGGGGTTCCATTAAGGTGTTTAGTGGACATGCATTAATAACAACATATGATATGTAGCAACATCTCTGAAAGTTCCTTGAGACATAATGCTGGACAAAGGACAATAAGAAGAGTTATTATACTTATCTTATTATAGGTTGAATTCCTTCTTATTATTGTCGTCTAGAAATTCTTCATCATCTCTTGATATCTATAAAGCTGAAGCTACATATCTTTCCTCTCCCCAAGATAAATTGCATTCCTCTGGAGTGAAATTATCTTCATTTGCAAAGAATTGGTGTGGTTCCATAACTAACTGTGATGGTTCTAGAACAGATTCAACATGTTTCATAACTAATCTTCTTTGCTCCAATGACGATTGATGTTCATTTAATGAAGGATTAACCATATCATCTATTTCTAATACATGATCTTGCAATGTTATCATAGCCAAAGAAGACATATTTTTCTCATTAATATCAAGATTATCAACCCATAATTTCACTTGATTATTAATAAAAGGTCGTGTAGATGGATATAATGAAATTTGCTTAGAATTCTTGCCATTTGAAATAGTCATATCACCTGACCTGCAATCAATTAAGGTAGCAACTGTAGCTAACCATGGTCTCCCCAAAATAATGGGATAACCAAGTGTTTTACATTTTAGATGTAAGATAAGGAATTCAACTAGATATTCCCATGATTCCACCATTATTGCCACATCTTCAATAACTCCTTCTGGTTTTGCTACAGACTAATATGCCATCTATAATATGGTATTAGTAGGTTGTATGCCTAGTAATGGTAATGTTTTCAAGGTTTCCACTGTCATTACATTGATAGCTACACCCAAATCAATCAAAACATTATGTATATCCTTAATCCCTATAGAAAAATAAATAACAGGGCTTCCAGGATCTCCATATTTGGGTAGTAGGAGTTTTCCTGCTAATAAATTAGCAAGTTTCCCATCTACCTGAATAGTCCTAGGGTACTACTTCTTTCTTCCAAATTTTTTAAAACATAACATTTTGATTAAATTGTTCAACTCTGGAATATCCTTAATTGCTTGTAACAATGGTATTTCAATATTCAATCTTCTTAGTTCCTGCACCAATTCATAATCCTTAAGTTCTATGATTTCTTTAAGTGTTTCTGGAAATGGAATCTCGGTAGAATTTCTTTTTGGTTCCTTATCTCTTTCTTTGTCATCTTCCTTAGGTGTAACTGTGCTAGGGGTTTTAGCTTATTCTGTCATCTCAGTGATTATAATAAGTGGACTGCTAACTATTTTTCCATATCTGGTTTGAATGTTTTTACAATCCATTATATTTAAATCAACTAGTTTTTTTGGTTCTATTTCGTATATAGGAGTTGTTTGTTTGTTTCTTAGGTTTGCTACTAGTTGTGTTGGCATTTATGTTTGGATTATGTTTTCAACATGTGGATTTTGTGCTAGAGGTCCCATTATGGCTTGTTGGTTCTGATTTGGATATGGCTTCCCTTGCACATAATTACTAGGGCCCCATCTAGGTTGTGGCCAAGCATAAGGATTTCCTTGACCGGCCTAAGTTTGTTGATGTCCTTGAGTATACCAAGATTGACTTGCCCAATCCTAAGGATGCCATGTGGGTTGAGGGGCCCAAGGTGGCTGTCCCCAACTTTTTGGTACTGTTTGAGTTACCCATGGCATCATCTAGGGATTAAGAGCTGGTCTTGGCATAAATTTTCCTTGGTTGGGTTGTCTCTAAACAAAATTTAATTCTTCTGTGGTGGATGATGTATTGGTTTGTTTGAGCTGATTTTTTATGAGTGGAAGAAGAGAAAAAGCATGAGTATCATGTTATTTAGATTCATAGACAAGACATAATTTTTTTTTATCCAAAGGACATTCCCTTATTTCATGCTTCTTCCTACATCTAGGACAATACATGGCTAATGGTTCAAGTTGGGCATTTGCTTTAGCTTACAATCCATCCATGGTGGAGGTTAATTGAACTAATATGTCTATTTTAAAGTTTGCCAATTCATCCATCAATTTGTTCATATTTGGATTCAAATTTTTAACCATTTTCCCTTTCCTAGGTCCACCCCTTGTCCTGGAATAGTTTCTACAATTTTTTATGATTTCATCCATTCTTAATTGAGCAATGTTTCGTCCACCAATTAAATCAAGGGTTTCTCTAGATTCATCATCCAGACCTTTGAGAAAAATGGTTTTATTTAAATCTTCTTGACGTACAAATCCATATCTTTTACTCACAAAGAGGAATCGATCCAAATAATCTTCCATATTTTCATCTTCTTCTTGTTTGATTTTAAAAAATTCTTCCTTTTGATTTCTTCCTCTACAATAATCTTGATATTTGTCTAGCAAGACAGTTTCCATTTGTTCCCAATTGGTAATAGAATTAGATGTTAATCCCATAAACCACCTCATTTTTGCATCCTTCATAGTAGATGGAAACAACTTGAGTTTTTGATTATCTATCTTGTAATCATAAGTTTGACATAGTACTTTAAACTCAAACAGAAATTGGTCAGGATCATCAGATGACATTCCTCTAAATGTGGGCAAGTGTGTGGGTGAGATGTTTTTCATAGTGGTTTCATCATCCTTGATCTGAATGGGATAGGTAAAGGTTATCTCAGGTTCTCTTCCAGTTTCTCATGCCATCTCTCTGGTATTTTCTAGTCCCTTCTTCCAATCAATGTGGTATGTGGTATGTTTTGGGGATGGTGAAAAGTCAGGATTAGGAGGTTGACTACTCAATTGAGAATCAAAACTTTCCCTCAATGGATCTTGAGAAATAATCCTTCTCCCTAAGGTTCTACTTGATCCAAAAATTCCAAAAATGGCAATTTTGTTTCTTGTCTTGTAGGAGATACTGGTGCCTCCAATTCTTGCTTAACATCCTTACTTAAACTAGAGGATGGTGGAAATTCTTGTTCAGATATTTTGGGGAGAAATCTACCCTTGGAGTCTCGTGGTCTACTCATAAATTAGGTAAAATTTATTTAATTATTAAATGAATGATTGTTTCTCTTGTTGACACTTAATTAGAAAATTCCAACTAGTGAGTCCCTGGCAATGGTGCCAAAAATGTTGGGTGTCGTTATTCCCTACATTTAATCAACTTTTTGTTGATGTCATATTTAACTAGGGCTATGTCTAAAGCTATATGCAATAAGATAAATCATAGCTATTTAGTAATTGATTGTAGGTATCTGTATTATTTTTCTTTTTTTTTGTTTTTGGGGGATTTTTAATGTCTTGAGGACTTCTTGGTTAAAACCTTATTGGAATCAATCTATGCAAATTTGCCAGAAGTAAACACACGTTTGTAGAAATAAATTTGTTGGAAGTAAACACACATTTGTAGAATGAAATAGAATGCTGGAAATAAACACACTTTTGTAGAATAAAATAGATTGTTGGAAATAAACACACTTTTGCAGAATAAAATAGATTGCTGAAAAATGATTGTAAAGAAATGAGAATTTAATCTAAAACACCTGTAGTAACAAATTTACAACAAATTTTAACTTTAAGGAGTTGGAAGCATTTATAAATTTAACAGAGTTGCCTATTTGCTTGAATAAAATATAAATACTGACAAAAAATGAAGATCCTGGTTCTTTGGAGGAGTGGGCCCTTGCTCCGCCTAGAACAGGATTGAACAATTTAATTTGCTTTCAAAACAGAAATGGCTATTTTATTGATAAAATATTTTGTATTATAAAATTTACTAATCTATCCTTTTTTTCTCTCTATTCTTCAATGATCTTCTTCTTAATCTTCCTGAATTCCCGGGTCTACATATATAGATGCTTTGATGGCTGTAACTGTTTCATAGATATGATGGAACGGATTTGCACCCAGAGTAGATGCTAAATCAAGATGTGGCTAGATGTCTAGTTTTGTGATAAATATCTTGGATATGTAAATATGGGAATTAGAAATCTGTTCCTAATTTAATGGGATCATTGACCTGACTGATCACCAGCCATTTTGGAATAGATCCTTATCAGTTCTATATCTAGCCGTGAAAGTTTTGGAGCTTATCTGCAAGAGTACCAGAGCTAATTTAGATAATTTTGGGCTAAATATAGAGTTCCAGAGCTAAGTCTAAAAATGTGACAACTTGAAATAGTATGGTGGAGTTCTGGAACTAATTTGAATTGATTCCAATGCTTCAAAAAACATGTAATCCATTTCATATTTGTTCTTTAGCCTAATGATGACCTGTTTTATTGAAAAACTTGAATTTTCCAACACACTTGTTAGGAATTACAAGGTTTTAAATGTTAGAATCACAATAAAAAATATGGATAATTACATCCTAACTCATCTCAGATCAAAATAAAAGTTACAAAATGCAATCAAACTTAATAGAAAGAAAGAGTAAGATGAGGTCATTTATTATACATTTATCGGGCATATCTTGGCCTCATCACTAGGGTGAAAATTTTGATGACAATAGTTTTGGCACGCTCGGTGGGATAGCTAGTCCTAATTACTTCTATGTCAAGGTGAATGTTGGTCTTGATAAGTCGAAGGTTGTAGAAGTGTTTCTAATCCAGCATTTGGTGACTCTAAAAGGTGAGAATCTTTGGTTATAGATCAATTTTTCCACATTATATTTCATGGTCAGGAGAAAGAAGAAGAGATGGCTAGGCATCATGCTTTCTTAGACTTCAACACCCAAAATCCAATCAATCTTCTTACATATGACCCCATTCCCCCCAATGCTACCAAAAGTCTCCCTAGCTTCAATAGAGAAGGTTACCCCATTTGAACACATTAGAGACATCTCAAAAAAAATTAGCTTCCACAATATCACCCAAGTTAACATAGCCATTAGACTACTTGCCATGTCTCTAAAGGGTGAAACACTGAATGGTATAGACATTGGGAGGTGGTTGCATTACTAATTGGGATGGCTTTGGAGAGATGTTGGTGAATAGGTTTGAGAATAAAATTGATCACATTCCACTAATCCATCAGTTGAATGTGATAAGGAGAGGTCCTAATGAATCCATGGGAGATTTCAATGAAAGATTTCAAAGAACATGGCATAGGTTGCCACCTATCATGAGAACCCCTCCAAGCTTTGTGTTCCCCACTTATCTCAAGGCCATTGGCACGAATGTGGAAGTATTTTTTCAATCAATGGGAGGATTTACTCTACCTGATGCATATGAGATAACTATTAAAGCTAAGAATAGTTTGATACTAGCTGGGAAATTGTCTCCAAGAGTTTCCATGCCTTTGTTATCTCATAGTTCTTTTAGAACACTAAGTGTAGATAAATTTCCCAATGCCAATGTCAAGTCTATAATCTCTCCCAAGAAAGTGGATAATTCTATAGACAAAGATGAAATGATTAGGTCATTACAAGCTCAGCTCAAACAAGCTCAATTGCAAGTAAGTGCTCTATGCAATCCCCAATATAATCACCAAGGTCATCAAGTTTTCCATAGGCAGCCTAATAGCTATAATCCTAATTCCATTCCATCCACAAAGGCTATTGTTCTAGTCCCTACTAACTTGGTTTAAGGAGAAAAACATTTGGATCATTGGGGACAATCTCAAGGTTAGTTTGTGTATGATGGTGAAGAAAGTTGTCAAGCCTTGGTGGCACAAGAAAAATCTACTCCTTGCCTCACATCAGAAGATCAAAATCTCATCCAAAGGGATATTCATAGAGAGATTATCAGCCAAGTTACTATTCTTGTGAACTTTCATAGAGAGATTATCAGCCAAGTTACTATCCTTGTGAACTTTCAAAGGGAAGAAAACTATGTGAACAAGGTTGACAAAGCACCTAAAGGTTTACCATCTAGTACTTCTTCTCTATTGCCTTCACATCAGCTGATTGTTCTTAAGACTCCATAAGACTTGGGGGAAGATGTTATCATAGACGAGTTCCGTGAACACACTAAAGAAGGAGCTGATGATATGGAGAAGCCAACAAAGTTTTTGGGAGAAGAAGACCCTTCAATGGCAAGACAAGAAGAAGTAGACCTTGAATGGATTGGTGAATTGTCGTGCTTCATGGAAGATGATGATGATCTACTTGCAACACAAGATGAAGAAGTGGTATCCACTAGCCAACATGATGCTTCACAAGAAGTTGGTAAGAATGTTGATAAAATTCAAGTCTTTTCTATTGATCATGAAAAGTTGGCATTTTGGGATGATGTTAAAAATTTTTGCTTGAGCTTGGATGATGCATCTCCACTTAATGAAGAGCTTGAGAAGAGATTAGAAGGAGATGTTGTAGCTAAACCTATTGAAGATCATGAAGAAACCCTTCAAGAAGAGAAAGGTAAGCATGATTCATCTCAAGATGATCAAGTGCATAAGATGGATGGAGAATACAAGGTGCTAAGAGATATAGTGAGTTTGGAAGAACCTCTCCCATGCATTCAACTGTTAGAACCACCAAATCTTGATAGAGACCTTACCTTTCAAAATGAATATAGCCTTGATGATGAAAAGCCACCTGAGGTTAAATTTGAGTGTGAAGGTCATAATAAATCTAGGATCAATGAAAGACCACTTGAATCAAGGACTATGGTTTCCATTCAAACCAATCAAGAGGAATATGTTTCTATTAAACACATGTTCTTGGTTGTGAAATTAGATGAAGTCAATGCAAGCACCATGGGAAGTAATCAAAGTTTTAAACAAACAAGGACAAGTCTTAAGTGTCATCTTGCACATTATTTTATTTCAATTCAAGGAGATGTTATGAAGAACTTTCCTTTTGATCTAGGAGGAGCAGTCCTTTCTACTTAGTTTATACACATTAGAGAGTGTTTGTTGGCTTGTGTTTCCTAAGTGCTTTAGAGCATAGGTGTGTTTCATTTCCTTTGTGTGGTATGTGTTTTTATGTGTGTGTTTTAACCAACTTGTTTCCCTTGAGCCAAAGGTCTATTCAAGTCAATTAGAGTGCTCATATGCATGACACCATGCCCAATGGAAGGATTAGGCAACTAGTCTTAGGCATAGTAGGCATGCCACCCCTAAGAATCACTAAGAATGTTGACCAAATTTGACCCAAAGTAAAATTTGGGTCAAACCATACTATTTTAAACTTTTATATAAAGTTTCATAGGTCATATGGGGTTATATATTGTCCTACATGTCTCATTTTCCCTTCCCCTAGTCCCTATTGAACCTCAGTCTCCTTGTACTAGCCCAGTCAACATAAGTCAACATTGTTAAAACTTAGTTATAGGCTCAATTTATTTTATGAATGTCTTAAAATTGTCTTTGATAGGTTTAAATGTGTTTACAAGTCATAAATTGACCACTTGCTAGGTTTCATGTGCTAAAAGGGTCATTTGGCCACCTTTTAGCTTGATTAAATGACTTTTGAGGACTTTAAAATAAAAATATTTGTCCATAAGGTGGATAAGAATTTGGAGGAGGTCAAATTATTTCAGAATCATGTTAGGTGGTAGCTAAAAACCTGTTATGATCATCAAATGGCAATTTTTCCTCAAAAATAGGCCCCTTTGGGCACTTTTACAAACTTCTCAAGTCCACCATAAATTGAAAACGTGGTGGATTTCCTCTTCACCTCCCCTCAGGTAATTTACACATTTTAATTTCAATTAAAATTTAATAAAATTAATTTGAAACTTCTTTTCCTCTATTTTCCATTGGCAAGCCAAGGAAGGGCAGATTCAAGCACTCACTATGGAAGCTACAGGTGGAATTGGAAAGAGTTATTTTGGGGGTGGATTATAATATGAGTAAAATTAATTTTCATAATAATAAGTTTAAATTATGTGCCTCCTCCTTTATGAACAATCATTTAAACTCCAGGTATATTTTTATGCCTATCTAACCATGAGAGGTTCTCTTTTTAAATATGTTTCAACTTTTCTTGCTTTAAATTAATAGTATGGTTTGTTTTAGGTGATTCCACATGTTTTTAAATACATTAGTATGCTTATTTTTGTGTTTATAACTTTAAACTCCTTCTCTTTAAATGACTTCAAGGGAGAATTCCAAATTGTGCTTGTTTCTCAAAGTTTGCATTCATGGGCATGTAAACTAAGTTTTGAAATGTAGAGTATGGTTTCATGGGATGTAAAATATGATTGGTTTCATGTTTGAAAAGGTTTATTAATTGGGTTCCCTTGTGAAATACCAAATTATCACACTCTTTCAAAGCTAAATTGCTTAATCCCTTGTTCATTGCCTAGTCTGCTCACAATCATCTTACACAAGAGTTGTAGGAGGTTATACAGAGGTGTCAATGGTGAAAACATGATGGAATTCATTTGGAGTTTATATAATACCCAATATATCATAGTGTTCATGTCATGAAGGTCAAATGCTTTGTCAAATGGATTTTTCCTTCAAAAGAATGACTAGATGAATTTAGGCTCACATTCCCTAAAGGACCAAAACAGAGATCTCTAAGGTTTTTTAAGATAAAATATGTCATGATAGAAGGAGTCTCCAATATCCTTGGTTGCTTTACCTAGTATCCATATTTACAATAACACTCATGCCAAATTTTAAATCCAAATGAGGAGTAGAATTGGAGTTTGAACAAGCTTAAAAGTTTCTAAAAATCACTAAATTTGAACAATGATATCTATAAGAAGGTGATGGAAAAGTGGTCTTGTACTCCATGTTGATGATTTTAGATTATGCCATCAAATTAAAAATATATAAAATATTTGAAAGGATGATCCTATTCTAATAATGACAAGTAAAAAGGTGAATTTTATGTTGAACCCCTAAAACACCCTCTCTATCCATACAATAGGCATACCTATAAGCACCTGTAGCCAACATACTGGACAGTGGCCTAATTTGACATATACATGGTGTTTTGAAGGCTCAAAATTTATAAGGTGGGTTAAAATCAAGTTTTATCCCTAAAATTAATCCAATAAGTTTGATCACATCAAAATCAAGGGGAAACGCTCTATATATGCACCTACAGGCCTATGCATTGCAACCTACAACTAAGGTGAATAATGAGTTGGAGGTAGTGTCTTCCTCGCACAAAATGAGCTTATATGGATGGGATTGGAATATAAAGGTGAAAATTTATCTAAACAAACCTTTTAAAACATAATTACAACATCTATAAGACCCAAATCTTACCAAGAATGCACCTATAGGGGTAGAACAGTAACTATGACAGTTAGGGCAGAGGGAAATTCTCCTTGAGGACCAAAGCATGTATTGATAGGGTTTAGAGGTTTTATAAATGGAATAAAAGAATTAATTAAGTCTCATGACCTAATAAAATGATAAATAATTCCACATCCATATAAAAAATCTAAGAAGTACCTACAGGTAGGATCTTAAGGGCTGTCTCAGTCCACATAGGCATTGGCCTAGCTTGAGAATAAGGGATGCATTAGTGTAAGGGATGGATATAAATTTGTAAAAAATGATAAATGAATTAATAAATTAAATTTAAAAAATAAAATAATATCTGAATTTTTACCTTTAATCCCAACCAAGCTCATAATAGCCTATAGGAAAGCCAAAACAGGGATCCCCTACTTAGGCAGTCATAAGACCTAGTATCGATTTCCAAAAGCATGAGGAAGGGTTTAAGGGGAAAATAGGATATAAAATGATTTAATTAGTATTTTATATGAATTATAACCCTTAAATATCATAATAAAAATAAATTTAATCCCTAAATCATCCAAACACAGTCATACTCTGCCTACCTTCACAGATTGCTTGATTCATAAAGTCTACTTGCAAATTTGGAAAGTTGAATAGTCTAATAAAGGATTTATAAGATAAAAATTGGTAAATAATACCATAAATACCTATTTAATATGATATAATGATAAATTTATCAATTACACTAGTGAAAACCCTCTTTGTTTTGTCTCAGAGCAGGGGTTGTCTTGGCATGCATGAAGGTGATAATTTTAGGAAAAATGATGAAATTGGTGACCAAAAGGAAATTATACCTTGTATAATGGTTGGATAAGTTTTGACACACCTAAAAAAATCTAATAAACCTTGATATAAGTTCTGAGAGAAAACAGGGTACCCTATACCACAAAGGTTGCAGTCACCATGAAGTTTGTTGCTAATGGAGAAATGAAGAAAAGGTGAATTGAAAGTTACTTGCAAGGTAAATAGGCTATAATAAAGTGGTTTGTTCTTGTATAATATGTACCAGACATTCATGGATCATTTAAAAACCAATTTGAAGCTTAGTACTCACCCAACATCCATTTTCCTTATCTAGCATGCAAAAAATACCTACACTAGTCTTTTGACCATTTCAGGGTTTCCATACTTCCACAATGAACCAGAATCTAAAATTTGATATGGAACATGTTATGGGTCATTTTAAATTGAATAAAACATTTCCAGGATCTTTCACATGTGAAATATCCATTTTTTATCATTTTTGGTCTTATAGGCTAAAGAGGCCTAATTAGGCCTAATTGGGAGGACTAATTGATCAAAAAACACACTTGCCTTGAGTATATAGCCATTAAATTTGAAAAATATAAAAATTAGTGAAAAGGGTACTAAAAAATGGTCTCAATTATTCCTTCAATTCTGTACATTCTCTTACACTAGTGGAGTTATGCAAAAATAGGGCTACAAGAGGACTAGGCCTAGTAAAGGCTCTATAGGCAAAATGGGGTCTTGGTGAGAGCTTAATGATATAAAATATTTTTTTTTAAGTAAAATATGATAATAATATGCCTTACATGAATAAAAATTTCACCAATTGAGATAAATCCAAATTTTAGCTATTTTGGTCAAATTAGGCCTAATGAGACAAGGAGGCCTTGTGACACCTAAGAGAGAAATTGATAATTGCAGGTGATGTAACTATTTTATATGATTCAATATAATTTATAGGTGTCATTTTTATTCAAATTAAACTATCCAATAGATATCATGATCAAAAAATTTCCTTTTGCCACTTGTCAAGAAGGAGTTTCACCACTCAAAGATGCTTGTGGAAGAGATTCAATGCCACATCAAGGAAGGTTTCAATTTGGGATGGACACATGTACACATCAGTTAATTTATATCTCCTCCACATAATTTAAATGAAACACTTGTCCCTAACATGCTTTGAAGTTCTCTTGAAAGCCCATCATGAAGGCAGTTTCACAAGGGAGAATGATTGAGAAGATTGTTACACCACACTTGGAGAAAAGGCTAATTTGGGAAAGACTGATGTGAAAATCAGTTTCATAAATATTTTTCCACCTCATTTATATGATTTTAACTTATCCTCACATTTTTAAACTTTTCCTTGTGCCTCCTTAACTTCTCCTCTCTCTCTTTTCTTCCAAATTCTATAAATGTGAGCCATCTTGGCTATTGTAAAGGAGACCACAACTAGTATGGCGAAATCCCTGCTAGTATGACATTAATTTTTTTTATTTAAACATTGAATACAAGTATAATTTTGTTTTTTCAATATATTTTTCTAAGTGTGCAAGTGATGAATAGTGGAGCTAAGTGTTGTTATCATCCTTATTCCTCTTTATCCTTCATGCTTGAGTAAGAGTTATGATTTTAGCAGGTCATGTGAAGTGTATTGGTTATATTAGGATATTATCCAAGAAATAAACTGACTCTATGGTGTGTAATATACCCCTTGACCAGTAATCTTTTTGGTTGTCCTATGCAGGCTACCTTCACATTGAAACAATTATGCTAGAGTCCTTCAATTCCTAGAGTTGATCTTGGAAAGCCTTGTTGTTTAGTAAGGAATGTGATAGTCATGTGGAAATGTGTTTTGGTGTATCACCTCTTTAGTGTAGTTTTAATTTTCATTCAAAATACTAACCTTTTTCCCATAAACAAGCATTAGATTAAGTGATATGCACTTCAAGAAGAATCTAGGGAGCTAGCCCTTATAATCTAGAGATTCATCCCTCTTATAGGTTCCCCACAACCTGAGAGATGATTCCAAGTTGCATAAAATTACAAGAGCTTCATAGAGTATCCTAGGGTGAAAAATTTGATGATAACATTTACCTCATAAGAATCTTGATCCATTCATATCCTGGGAATAGTCTTATTGAAATTTTCCATATCTACTTCAACACAAACCTTTTCTTGAAAAATGTTTTAAAAGAAATTGGCATTCCACTATCGAAGGCATCATTTGATAAATTAAAGATTTTTGGCCATCCTAAACATTTGAGAACCTATCATAATGGGACTATTATTCCACCAAACTTGCATAATAATGGGGAGGGATGGGTCTCGAAGCCACATTTTTTCAAATTTGAAAGGACAAAGAGCCAAATAACTATCCAAAGAAATGTTGAACTCAACTAGGAAATGATCCAAGCTTGAGAAGGGAAGAATGGAGCTTTTTAAAATCTAATTTTGAGAGAACCAAGTTGAAGTGACCAAAAAATAGTCCAAACATTCAAAAATGTTTTTCTCCCCACTTCTTTTGTTGTTCCAAGTAAAACACTCCTACTTCGACCGCACATCACATAGCTCATTCTTAGAAGCAAAGTGAATAACATCCAAGTTATTAAAGGTTGGTAACACTCTTCCTCCTAGTTTTTCTATATGATAAAATAGGGAATTGAGATCTCCACCCAAAATAATATTATTACAAATTAGCCAAACGATTATATAGCTCATTCCAAAAAAATAATTTGTGAGTAGAATAATTCAGCCCATACATATTACACAGCAAAAAGCTCATGTTTGATGTGAAATGTGGGACCTGACAAAATTTCCAATTTGACCCAACCCCAAGCATTTCCAAAAAAATCTTAGTCATAGATAAAAGAACATCTAGACCTGTGGAAGCCCTAGAGACTTCAACAAAGGAACTACTCCACCTCTTCCAACTAGTCTCCATCAAACTAGAGGCCTCTGAAAAACTCAACTTAGATTCTTGTATCAACAACGCATCAAGATTTTTTGAAAAGAGAAAACACTTAACTAATCATATTTTTTTAGGGGTATTCAATCCCCTAACATTCCAAGAGATGATATTCATGAGGAAAGAGGGAGGAGTTCCACCCCCTGCTTTTTAGATTCATTTTTTTGGTGGAGTACCCTACTTACCCACAAAAACATCCCCAACCACTCAATCCTTAACCAAATTTTCCCCTCAATTCTTAGGTTTACCACAATTATGGTACAAGAGGGAGCTCTGCAATTGAGAAATTGACAAAAGCTCTCTAGAATTCAATTCCTCCTTGTAATGATATTAATTCACCAAATAAGCAAAATAACAAGATATCACAATGATATGTAAATATAGCAAAAAATATGAATAATGTATAATCCACTTTAAGGGGGAAACCTCCCAAATGCTTTCAATAAGAAATAAATACTCTGATATGATGATAAACAACTACCCACTACCTCCTATACATAGTCTACCTAGGCCATGGTTACTCTATAGGCTGACCTACTAACCTAATGAAAACATAGAGAAATGTGATATAACATCAAAGTGGGATAAGTAAGCCACAAGTTGGATATTCCTATCCTGATACATGCGATAGGTAAGGGGTGTAGCATGCCCTTCCCCTTAGAACCAATGTTGTCCTCAACTTTTAATAATTATGGATGTTGTTTCATAAAATATTCACCCTCCCAAGTTACATCCTCGCTACTCAATTTCTTCCACTTGATCAGATACTCCTTAATCTCTTTGGTTCTCAACCTCTTAGTACATGTTTTTAGGATCTTCTTTGGTTCCAAAATGACTCATCCTTCATCATCTAGTTCTGGTAGCTCTATCTGGGTTGAAACTTTCTGTCCAATGACCTTCTTTAAGCAGGAAACATAAAATACTAGGTGTATGCAAGATGAATGAGGCAACTCTAGTTTGTAAGCCACACTTCCAATTTTTTGTAGAACTTGATATGGGCCATAATACTTAAGAGCAAGTTTGTTGTCCCTTTTTTTTGCTTCAATGACATCTACTTGTAAGGTTTCAAATGTACAAATACAGAGTCACCCACATCAAAATGTCACTCACTATGGTGTTGATTTTCTTGTTGCTTCATCCTATTTTGTGTCAATGCCAAGTTCTCTCTCAAACCAACCAAAACCTCTTGTTGATGCTAAATGTGTTCATCCACATCTTGAACTTTGGTTTTTACCCTTTAGGAATAAGTGATGGAAGATTTATAGTAACCATATAAATCTAGAAATGGGGACATTTTAGAAGAGGTATGGAAAGATGTGTTATACCACCATTCTACAAGTGGTAGCCATTTAACCCAATATTCTTGCTTATCTAATACAAAACAATAGAGATACCCCTCTAAAAATTTGTTGACCACTTATATTTGTCCATCAAATTGGGGGTGGTAAGATGAGATATGAGCTAGATGAGTACCCAAACAAAAAAATAGTCCAGTCCCAAAAATACTAGTGAAAATAGGATCATGATCACTTACAATTGTTTTTGGGGTTCCATGTAATTTTAAAACTACCTCTATAAAAATAGTTGCTACTATACTTGTTATAAATGGGTGTGAGAGGGCACAATATGGGCATATTTTGTAAACCTATGCACAATTACCAAGATAATATTCTTACCTTCAAAACAAGGCAACCCTATGATAAAATCCATGAAAACCTCCTCACACATTTGACTAGGAATTGCTAAAAGTTGTAACATACATGGGATCTTAATTGTCTCACCTTTGTTTTGTTGGCATATCAAGCATCCTACCACAAAATTTTATACATCTCCCTTGAGTCCTTCCCAAAATATTTCTCTTGATTTTGTGATAAGTTTTCAAGAACCCAGAGTGTCCCCTAATTGGAGATGCATGCAACTCTACAAGAATCTTATGCTTCAACTCTGAATCTTTGCACAAGTATAACCTATCCTTATACCATAGGGCATCACCTTTCCATTCAAAATTTTTAGAGGCTATATAAACCTTGTTGAATATTTTGAATCAGAATCTATGTATCCTTGTCCAGGCCCCACTCTAACCTAGCTTCATCTACCCAATCTGCCTACAACATGGGCATTGCACAAATTAATGCTTTTGTGGAAGTATCCTATCTGGATAGTGCATTTGCTACTATGTTATCTTTACCCTTCTTGTATATGATTTCAAAATCATAACCCAACATTTTTTTTACCCATTTTTTTTGTTCCTTAGATGATAATATTTTCTCTAAAAAGTATTTGAGACTATCACGATCTATTTTCACCTTAAAATGTCTACCCATCAGATAGGGTCTTCATTGTTTTACCACATGAAGAATAGCCATCATTTCTTTCTCATAGATATGTTTTTGGAGATTCTTACCTTTGAATTGATGACTCTCAAATGAAAGGGGTCTTCCTTCTTGCATTAGTACTATTCCCAACCCTAATCCAGAAGCATCACATTCAACCATGAACATCTCAGAGAAGTCTGAAGTAGCCAAAACTAGGGTGGTGCACATAGTTACTTTCAATAGCTCAAATGCTTTAGTGGCTAATCATTATAGTGGAAGACATCCTTCTTTAGCAATGCAGTGAGTGGAGCCGCTATGATGCCATAGCCTTTCACAAATCTTCGGTAGTAACATGTTAGTCCTAGGAACCCTCAGAGGTTTTTGAGAGTTTTGAGCATTGGCCAATCCACCATAGTTTTGATCTTATGAGGATCAACTTTGACACCTTCATGGGATACAATTTGACCCAAGTACTCTACCTCCTATACTCCAAAACCACATTTGGATGGCTTCGCATAAAGCTAATGTAGTTCCAAAACTATCAACACTAGTTTCACATGTTGCAAGTGTTCTTCCCATGTCTTACTGTAAATCAATATGTCATCAAAGAAAACTAGCACAAAATTCCTTTAAAAAAGCTTTAAAACAGTGTTCATCAAGCTTTGAAAAGTAGATTGTGCACTTGTAAGACCAAAGGGCATTACCAAAAACTCATAATGGCCCTCATGAGTTATAAAAAATATTTTATGAACATCTTCATCTCTAATTCTAATTTGATGGTACTTCGAACAAAGATTCAATTTCATGAAATAAACAACATCATGTAACTCATCAAGTAAATCATCAATTAATGGAATAGGAAACTTATCTTTGATGGTGTACTTGTTGAGCTCCTTGTAATTTGGACACATCCTCCATGTGTCATCCTTATTACGCACCATGACCACTGGTGATGAATATGCACTTTGGATGTGCTTGATGATCCTTGCCTCCAACATCTCTTGGACCATCTTTTTGATTTCACTCTTTTGCACATATGGATATCTATATGGTCTGATATTTGGTGGTTGACTCCACAGAAGGAGTTGAATGACATGATCATGTTCTCTTTTTGGTGGTAGTCCTTTTGGCATGGCCTCAAAAATAAATGGGTGGTCATCAAGAATCATTTGTAGATCAGGGTGTGGAGATGCCTTTATGGGTTAAAATTTTATGGAACATAATCATGCTATAAATCCTTTTACCCCCTTTTTTAGCATTTTTGTCATCTGATGTGAACTAATCAATTGTGGATATTTTGCCCGTAATCCTTATAGTTCAATTTTTCTACCTTCAGAATGAAAGTGCATGAATAGTTCTTGGAAGTTCATCTCAATTGTACCCAAGGTTGTGAGCCATTGGACTCCCAAAATAATGTCTGCACCACCCATGGGAATAGTAAACATAGGAGAATATATATTATACTCACCCATAACAAGATCAATACTATGGCAAATAATTGACTGTACCATCATCTATAATCATGACCTAAAATTTTGGTGCTGGGTAAATAAAATAATTCAATTGAGGGGAAAATTTTTGGTTGATGAAATTATGTGTGCTCCTTGAGTCAATCAACATAATCACCTTTTGTTTCGAAACCCACCACTTTATGTGTTTGAGGAGTGCTAATACCTGAAAGTGCATGACAAGAGATTATAGGTTTGGAATCTTCAAGTACCTCCTCTATCTCTTCCTCATCATCATTGGAGGCATCATCCTCTTCATCATTTTCGTTGGATCCCTCAATGTAGAATAACTTCTTCTCAACACATCTATGTCATTTGCTCCACTTGCTATCACAACTGAAACATAATCCTTTTATAGGCTTCTCTTCAATTTGTTGAGGGGTCAATTTGGTAGGTGGAGGAAATGATGGTGTGGACATGCTATGATCTCTAAAGTGAGTGAATCACTGCTTCTTGTTGACTATGAATTTTTCCTCAACCGTGCGTGCCATGAGAATAGATTAGAAACCTTAAGTGGATTAAACATGTGTACCTCATGTTGAATGTGGTCCTTGAGGCCTCCCAAAAATAGGTCATTCAGGTTCTCATCAAAAATTGTCTCCACACGTAAAGATAAGTTCTAAAAATTATGAATATAATCCTTGAATGAACTAGTCTGTCACAATTTTGCTATTACGCTGAAGTAATTCTCTGTCACACTATTGTTATAGTGTAATTGCAACTCGTCTATAAAAACTGACTAGGTGACACTGAGAGTCATCTTTTTCTTTTGAGCACACAACCATTGATACCAAATGAATTGTTCAGATTCTAGATACAAGGATGTTATGGTAACCTTCTATCCACATGGGATCTTATGCAAATAAAAAAAAAAACTCCATTTGGTTGATCCAATTGAGTGGATCCTTTCCATCAAATTTATGCATATCTATCTTTGGTAATAGACTCCATTTTGGCAAGGTACTTGGATTTGGATTAGGCTAGTTGGGAGATCCACCTTAGTGGTGTTATGTAATAGTGATAGCTGGCGGATTTAATTGATTATTTTGTAAAGCCATCATGTTATTTTATAAATGAGATTGTACGGATTGCATATCAGATTGTATGTCTTGCATCTCACTCTGAATGCTTTGCACATTGTAGGCAAGCTAGCTCACTTTGTGATCTATCTTAGAGAACCCTGGTATAAAGGATTCAGTAACTCTCCCTTCTGAGTCCATCTCTTCCTTGTGATGAGTTTTACTTGGGTTTTCAACACCCTTTCCTTGGCCCCTAGTTGCAGTGCTACCATAAAAGGGTTTGACAATGTTAGTGGACCATAAAAGAGCCCAAGTTAGAGGAAGGGTTAGCGAACAAATTATTCCAAAACTTTTGAGTATGCCCTGTGCATCTACACCTAAAACATATGAAAGAGATATTTTCAATATCAACGGTTTGAGACCAAGAATGCCCTTGAGACTTGATGAGGATATTTTTAGGGATATCTGAATCAAAATCCATTAAAACCCTAATCCTCGCAAAAGAAGCCAAAACTCCCTTTTCATAAATTAGATCAATTTCTATAAATTTCCCTAATAGATTACCTAGAGCAATAAGACACTGAAGCCCCCAATATTCCATGGGAAGACCATAAAACTTGATCCAAACAAGATAGTTGCCTTGCTGCACGGAAGATATATCAAAATTGGGTTGCCACTTTTGAACCCAGAGGCCCACACGTCTCACGGACCAAAAGGGTTGATTTAAAATATTTATCTTCAATCCCTGATTTGAAAAAATTGCAATGGAAAAACATTTGGGTAGAAATCTGACCTTTGTGTCAATTCTTGGGACACTGCTCCTTGAGCCAAGATTCAATCTCTTACTTATAAATTTACCAATTAGGGCTCGCTCCTCCAGTAGTGAAATGCTCTGGGAGAAAGCCACTGTATCTCAAATAAATTCTTTATCTTCACTGATCTTAATTCCATCCACAGAAATGAGCATTGGAACAACTTTTCACGTCTTTTTTGCTCCCATTCCTTCCAGCGATCTCCCCCTGACCTTTACCCATTGGGATACAATTGGCTCTAGTTTTCATCGACGATCTTTCATCCAAACCCTTCTCTAGCAAAAAATCTTCAAGGGCCTCCCATGTCTCTGTGTGTTTGCTACCCCCTGCTCCATCCTCTGTGGCTCCAACTTCAAACCCTAACCAATCTATGATCTCTTGAATTCCATCTTCAAGAGCTCGATGATCCACCTTTGATGAGCGGTGACCAACCCCTAGAAAGAGGGAAAGGGTTTCATTCTACTTTAGACACCATATGCTACTATTTTTTATTCAATAATACATATTTGTTAAGAGATAATAAACTTTATTTTGTAATTGATAGGGTGAAAATATGTATGTATCTTTAAAACGTTGCAAGTAACTCTTTATTGACAGTTGCACCTCTTTAAAGACATTGATGGGGTGGGTCTTCTAAATTAGAAATTCGAGGAGCTAGCAGATGTGGGTGGGCATTTATACTCTTTGCCTTACCAAATGCTCCTCATAAAGTTCTGCTGTAAACAAACATTGAATTTTCTATGTTAAATGTACAAACAGTAATGTTTCCGCATCCGCATTATCCTGTAATGTTTCTTTTTCAGCCTGTTAATTTTGTCCATAAAATTTCAATATATTCTCATTTACCAACAACACAAAAATGGTGGTAAATCCTGCCTTAGCTAAGCAAAAGAGAAAAATGTAGCGTCCGAAAGCCTCAGCTGATATCAGATGATTATCAGAGCCAGGTTTCGATCCTGGGACCTGTGGGTTATGGGCCCACCACGCTTCCGCTGCGCCACTCTGATGCTACGACAACTTATACGATGATATTATATTTATTTCAAAAATATACGAATAAATTTGAAACCATCTTTTCAGCCATCGTCATTTACATTGAGTTGCGAATGAGATGAGATGAGCAATTCGTATATTGAATCGCTTTGCATGTGACATATGGTGGAGCGGTGGCTAAATTTAATGACCCTAAAATACAATTAATTTGATGCAAAGCTGAAATTTTGGGCACACCCTCATAAATTGTAAAGGATTATAATATATATATATATATAAATTTAATAAGTCTTCTTATCATGGCTTAAATTTGTTGGTCGATCTTCTTTGTCAATATTTTTTTGATGAGAGTTATCTATTCAATATTACTTTTCAAATATTAATATAATTTATAGTGGATGAAAAAATATTAGAATATATATATAATAGTCTTTTATATTTTTTTACCATAAATGTTTACCTTTCATTTAATACAATCTCTTAAAAAAAAAAATCATATTTTATAGTTAAAAAATGTAAATACAACCATACAACTATCAAATTTAGGCCCTGTCTTTCATCCATCACACATGCTAACTAAAATTGCATACAAACATTCATCAAGAACTAGAATTACATGCAAACATTCACATGGAACTTTATTTTGTAGGAACCAATGCCCTAAGTCGTGAGTTGAGTAAAACATCATATGTAAAAAGTAAGGTATTAGTTTGTCGAGGTATGAAATAACAATGTACAACTGTTAAATATGATTTCAAGGAGCAATTATACAAATCTTTGCTTATGGTATGAAAATGACGTGTTTGAAATTGAAATTGAAGTGATCGGCTTGTTCTCAATCCCCAAACAATAAACTCTAGACGGTCAATGTTGTCAAGGATGCACGTAGAAGTTTGGATGAGGAATTCCTTGGTAGAGACTGTGAAAAGCTGAGTGTGAAGAAGTCCTCTTTCATAGACCCCTAGGTCTGCATTTTGATAGAGCCTTCAGCGCCACTGGAGAATGGGGAAGCATTTAGTAGAGATAAAGGTAGCAGAAAATCCAACAAAGTTGAAGGTAGACCAAAGGAGGAACCCTGTAATTTTACGACTCAATATTGTTCGAGGTTTGTGACACTAAAAACCTTAGGTCAAGTGTTCCATAAAGATACATCCTATAGATTCCCTAGTGTTTGTGGACTGCATAAATAGAAGAAATCCTTTTCACTGCTATAGTGAGTTATGTAAAACCCAAATCTCTTCTTTTCCAGGTATTTTTGCCTCGTTGGTCTGAGCCCATCATAACTCCTTGTTTGTCAATTCTTCCTCAATTGTTGCTACCAATTTGGATCGGTATTTTATGACAAACATTTGATTAAGACAAGACACTAAGCCTACCTCAACCCACAAAAGAAAAGGACGCAGACAACAAAGAAAGCAAACACACAAGAGACACACATGTGCATAAGAACTTAGGGGAATTAGGAAAAAACATATTATGCATAACTATTAAATAATTATACCTAATTTCTAGGATCAAAAGGAAAAATTCTTGACTCATATTTATGGTGAGATGAAACATAGTGCCAAGTATGCTTCTCTTTAGATTGAGTGCTTTGTAGACTAGACCTCTTACTTGGCACTTCATTTGATCTGATCTCAAGTAAGTAATCCTTAAATAGGTCTCCAACGTATATATATTCCTCTTTAAAATGTTCATAAACTTCATACTTTTTCCCACTATTCATCTCATGGTCAACTTGTATCTCTTTAGTAGGCATGGCTTCAAGAGGAGTAGTGTCATGTTCCTTAGAAGATTAAGGCCAATAAGAACTTATTCCATTCTTCAAAAGATAATGTGTTTCTCGAAAATGGTTGAGAGGATGATATCCCATGTTTATGACTTCAAATATGTCATCATCAAATGCATATTCTTCTTGAAAGGATAGATATGAAAGAATGTTTTTCTTTTGCATACTTACTTGTGTACCAATACTACCTTGTCCATCTTTAACTAGCTCATAGAATCCTTGAATAGGAGTATATCCTACCCCAATGACTTCAAAAAATTAATCTAAAGACTGATTAATAAATTTTCCATGTTCTTCCATGGTATCTTGCAAAGTGAGAAAAGAATCAATGATCATTTCTTCCTCATTGGAAAAAGGAAGACATCCTTCCTCATCAAATATGGAGGAAAAAGCTTTTGAATTGTCATTTTTTTCACCAAAGGGATTCCCTATGGTGATTTATTCTTCATAAACACTCATTATTTCTTCTTTATCAACCATGAATTGAGTGTGTTCCTCTTCATTCACCTCTCTCAAGATAGGTTTTTCAACACAAAGAAAAAATTCTTCATCATCAACCAAGTAAAGAGATTCAACACAAGGTCTTACCTTCTCTTCATCACTTAATACCTCTTGAGGGATTTAAAAATTAACTTTAGCTATCATAATATGATCTCTTTGGTCAAGGGATGCAAGATATTCAACCTCCTTCATGGTGATGCCAAGACTAGACATCTTGAAATAATGTGATCTATCCCAATAAGGCTGCCAAGTAGGTAGGTTTTATTCAAGAAAGAGTTATCTTTATTTATCAACCAGTTGATCCTCCTTTTGTTCCCACACCATAGGTCCATAAAATCAAAGTGTGATGGGGTAAGGATAAGATGAACTAGTTTTTGGAGGTGGAATATAGAGCTCAAAGTCAGATTGAAAATGCATGGTAAGAGACTCTTTACGAAGCTCTTAAGGAAGGGGAGATGGGGTGTGTTTAGGTATAGGATATTATTTTGGGTCTAAACCTTCCATCTCACCTTGGATTAGCAATCTCATCTTTGCTTCTAATTCCTTTATTTTCTTTCCTATATTTTATTGGAAAAATTTCTCTTGAAGTTGATAGGAATCATCATAGGGATAAGGATTGCATGAAGGTTGCCATAGAATAGAAGAGGCTTCTTGAGGAAGAGTGAGAGGGACTTGCAAAGGATAGACTCCATTTTCCACTTCACACTCTTGGACAATGCTTATATCTTCCTTCTTACCCCATGACTCTATTATCTTGATCCAACTGAGGATGTTAGGATTAGATGTCTTCTCAATTTTACTTTCTTGGTCAAAACTTTTCTCTTCCTTCTTTCCCCATGATTCCACTATTTTGTTCCAACTTAGGACATTAGGGTTATGAGTATACTTTTGAGGTGGTGGGAATGCAATTTGATAGGGAAATAAAGGCTTGAAATCCACTTCTTTTTCTACCAACATGGATTGTTGTAAATGCATATTAGCCAAATCAATTTGCCTATTAAGATTAGATTCAACACAAGATTTCTTATTTTAACTCTCTCCTCCAACTGACTTGGAAAAGGATGAATTTGATGGGCTTTATTTGGCTTCTGATTAGGGTCCATTTATGGCTAGTATGAATCTTGTAAAAATGGATATGAAGGCTAATAGGTATGGTGAGGTTGCCTTTCATGAACTTTTAGCCTATCTTCTAAGGAAGAGACTAAACCACTCACATCAAGCATCTCACTTGTGAACCTTTACCAATTGGATCTATCAATAGGTATCCATTATCTCTTGATCAACTCCAATGCATCTATTACCTTTTGAATGACATGATTAGGAACTTTTATACCAAATCCTCTTTGTGTGTCAATATCTAACATGTATCTCTCATAGCCAAAAAATGCTTGCTTGAAAGTAGAAATGGGCTGATTAGAGAAAGGACTAGGTTGACTAGGAGGGGTAAAACATTGAGAAGGCTGGTTATAACACTGATAAAACTCATGATAGGGTTGAGTATGGTAATATTGGGATTGATAATGATCATAAAAATATTGACCAAGAACTTTTTTATATTGATAGGGAATGGGACAAGATGGATATGTCTCACCAACTTGTAGAGAACAAAACTCAAATTCAAGGTCAGCCATGAATCTTCATTAAAATCAAGGACACAAAGAAATATTTTACCATAAATCTTCAAAGGATAACATTGGGTTTCTTGACCATCTGATATTTCTTTAGAGTCACCATTGATGCTTGAAAGGATGCCTCCAAAGGTTGATTTCTTGAAGGACAACACCAAAAATCCTCCAACTCTTGGATCAAGAGTCCCAATAGGCATGCCAAAAACTATTGTCACTTGGATTTTCACCCTTTAAGGAGATGAAAATATCTCCTCATCCAAGTGGCACAATAGAATTACCTCTCAGCTTGTGGGCAGCCTAAGGAATGAGATAAGTCTCTAGATAGGGCTAGCTCCCTTGATGTACCACTTAGGATTGAACCTACAACTAAATTTAGGGGGTGAAAAGGGAGAGAGATAATTGAAAATAAATATAAACTAAGGAGGTGATAAACCAAATAAATTTGATTACTTTTAACCAATTTCATTCTACACTTGAGACCAAGAAATAAACTAAAAATACAATCCTTCAATCTTCATCTTCTCACACCAACACTACATTGTGAGGTCATAGATGAATGTGAAAATATAGGACTAAAAAAGAGGCATTTAATGTAAATAATAACTCACTAAAATTTTTACATCCCTTAAAACACTGCACATGACCTACAAGAAGAAGTTTTCCAACTGCAAACAAGGTGAAAGAATGAGACCCCATGCTAGGAATCCATAGTCTTCACTAAAAAAGATTCATCATTCAAGTAGAAAACACTTTTGAATATTAATGGAGAGGTTAAAATTATTAAATTTATTGAACAAAATGTATACAAATGATCAGGGCTTCACCATACTCAGGTTGAGCATGCATATAATGCCAAAATGGCCAACTCTTATAGATTTTGAGAGAGAGAAAAGAAGAGAAGTCCAAGAGTCATAAGGACAATTTTAAACCTGAGAATAATATTTATCAATACATGAGAAGAGGATATGGTTCAAACCAATCAAGGTTAGGATCAACAAGTGTCAATCCAAATCATCAAATTTATGCAAAGTGGCCTAAAACTCTTTTTCTTGCACAAAAAACTACCTTCATGATTAGGCCTATTTGAGTGAATTTTAACCAATAAAGTATAGGTCAAATTATTTTAATGTAATTTTATTCTCTCATAATTTCCTCTCCATACATTTTTTGTATGCCTAGTCCTCTGAAATCACCTAGAAAAGAGCCATCATCACCTACACTCTAGGAAACCTTCTTCTCATGCACCTAACACACTTGTCTTCAAATTTGGAATAATTTTCCCATGAAAATACATGGGAGAGGTTTAATGATAAGTTTAAAGACCCTCAATTTCCTTATAATCATTAGGAAATCTTTAAAATGAATCCAAGTAAAGCTTTTCATCCCTCTCACTAGCTTATGCAATATGCTAGATTTGACTGGCTAAGTTGAAACAATTGGTTGGGACACTTAGAAGTTGTTTCATGGCATAAAATTAATATTAGGAGTTATTATAAGTTTCAATATTTCTCCAAAACTTGGTTTCATCTCCTAACTCCTCTTTAACCATACACAACACATAAAATAGTGATAAAAATATTATTTCTACCCCCATCCATACAATTTTGTAAAACTCATCATGGTGTGAATTAAATTGTGGAATTATTATAAAACCTCAAATCATAATTTAAGACAAACTATTTAATTTTATTATCTATCCAAATCCATTTTCCAAGACTAGTTGTTAGCAAGGGTTTGATACGGTTTTATGCATGTTTTTAGTCTTAAGGTTGGTTTATAAAGATACAACATCCAAATTGACAAATAATTCCATGAATTTGGTTTTGGGGGACCCTATTAACATTAAAAAATGTCTTATATTCCCATGCAAATCCTCAAGAAAGATATGATTACTTGAAATTAGCCTATCACACTTGTTTCCCTTTATTCTTACAAGATGAGTTATTTTTAGGCTTAAAAATGGTATCTATTTAGTTTATATACACAAAAATAGCTTTGAAACTTCATTATATACCCAAATAACATTATCCAACAACTTGATATGTTTAATTCATGCTAAAAGTGAGAAAACCCCTCAAAATGGGTACTAGGCCTACACTTGCTTAGTGTTCCTAATTGCAACATTTTATACTCTAGATTTTTTTTAATAATTTTATTGTGTTAAAAAATATATAAAAAACTTTATATTACCCTATGTGTATCCTTATATCCATTAGAATTCTCATCTAGAGCTAGAAATGGCATTGGTAACTTATTTGGTTTCTAGGCCTTAAACCTTTCTTTTAGGCTTAAATACATACCTTGGTGTATATACCAATTCACTTAGTTTCATCCTTACTTTATTTTTTAATTATTATTTTATGGATTTATTACAACTTAAAAAATCCTCCTTGAGTCTCTCCTTGACTTCTGGTTCATGCTTTCATCACTATACTCCTAACTCTACCGGTTTTGTGTGAGGGGAAGTACCCCCTATCTGAGACAAAACAAGGGGTACTTACCCTATTTTATCAAAAAAATAGGATGTTTTAGAGGATTAATTGATTCATTAACATGATTTACACAAATTTTTATCTCAAGAATAGGTCATATGATCCTCCAACCCTTCCAAATTCCAAATCAGACTCCTCATTTATAGAATGTATGTAGTCAAGGCATAAGGACTGTATGCTATCCAACCCAGATTTTTCCTAAAGTTTTTTTCATGGTAAAATGGTCTATAAAGACTTTCATTTCTCTGGTTAAGGTGTTTCAACTTCTACTCATCACTTAATTCTTACTCTTGTTCATCATATGCATGTTGAAAACATCAAACTAGGCTCTCTTTACTACGACTATGACACCCTTGTCTCCTTTGCCTATTGGTGTTCATGTATAGTTCAAGATTGAAGAGTAGTTTTAAAACATAAAATTAAAATCCATGGTTAACTTTATACTTTTTTCAACCATTTCATGCTTTTCTAGGCCCTCCTTGTCATGACTAAACTTGTTTACTCTTTTAACTGAGTCATTAACTACTAGAATGGGCATGTAGGTGTTTTTAAAATTTTTAGGCCTTCATTACAATGTTTATAAGTTATTATTACTTTATAATATAATTTAATCAATATTTATACCTATTAATTTCATTTCTTGAGACATAAACCCTTTTAAGAAGTCCCAATCACTAATTCACTACCCTTTTTGTTCACTATCTTTCATAATCATCTAAAGTGACTATAAGTGCATGTTTATAAATTAAGGGATGCATATGGATGGTGTTTTCTAACTTTTGTGTTTTATTTTATCCATTTCATTCTTGTTTGAAACACCATGGGTTATGTCCATGCTTTAATAACCTTCATATCTCACTATTTGGTCCATACTGAGACACTCATCCTTTGGCCCCTACTTGTAGCTTATTTTCATTCCTTAAAACTTGAAATAATGTTCAAATATACCTTTAAAACTCTTTATGGTCACTTGGGGAATGATTTAAGTCATTTTAACCACTTCTAGTGCATTTACAATGCTCAAATAACACTCATTCAAGCTACTGCCTATTGACTAGTTGTAGGTACACATTAGACCTGTGTACGGACTGATAAAATGCCTTGGGAATAAAAAACATGATGTATGAAATTTATTTGAACACTATTAGATCAAAAAAAACCAATTAAACTATTTGAATTCTTGTAACCATAGAGAGAAGGTCAAGTTATAACTTGAATGAAAAAATAAGTTCATTATTGACTTAGGCCTATAGAGGATACTGGTTGTTTTTAGTGATTTTATGAGTTATTTGAGGTCTTCAAAGAACTAGTCTCTATTCCTCTTATGACATATAAACTTTTCATACTTTTTTAATTATGTTGAGGCTATCAAATTCACTTATTTATATTCCTTATAAGTGTTTGTAAATAAGTCATATGGTGTCAACACAAACCCCTGTGGCCTCTGTTTTGCCTATTTAGGAAAAATAGGTTTGAACATAGTCATCATCCCTTTGGGAGAATTATTAGACTTTTCTAGAAATTTAACACTTCAAACATGTCCATCATGATATTTTTATCCTACTATGCCCTTAAGAAGACTTCAAGCACTTATTCCATTCTTACAAGAACCTCTTTACTCTCTATTTAGGCCCCCTATAGGTGACTGTCTTCAATATATAAGCAATGTTATGGGATGAAAAATTGTGTTGTTTTTAACCTTATGATTTTTGGTCTCATCTCAAAACCTAAAAATATGTTTCTACTCGATCAAGACCAAGATTGGTTCAAAGGACCCCCTCATCAAGAAACTTTCCATAAGAGCACCTGTAGATGTATACCAAGTTGTTTATAGACGGGAAATGGGAAGAAAGTTCATGTGTCTAATTGATTTACCAACATAATTGATGATATAATTTTATTTGTGTTAGGGTGAAACATCAAGATGTTTCCAATCTCAAGACAAGTTTCACACTTGAATATCAATGTTGAACCTCTTCTTAATCCACATGGTTGACTGATATAACAGTCATATAGTAGACTGGTTGTATATATTCCATGACTGCACTCATGAATAAAGTTTCCTTGAAATTTGAGGTGAAGGAAAAAGATAAAAAATGAAACCTTTAAAATATTTTAAATTAAACTATAACAATCTCCTGAAGTCACCATCCAAGCACAAAGGTTTTGAGATTGATGGAAAACTGCCTTTTACATAGAAAAGTGTTCCTTCCTACAAATTAAGATGATTAACACATATAAACCTCATGAAACATGAAACCAAGTGTGTAAAAAATTATATTAGGAAGATAAAAATGTTTTAAAGTAATATCATCAGCTAGTTCATACGTAATTATTCAAACTAATAGAAAACTGATAGGGTGCACAAATAAGTAGGTAGTTTTGGAAGCTAAACTTAAAATGGATGGTTCATGAAGAACAAGACACCATTACTCAAAATTATTATATTTATTTTAATTTATATAAGTATATAATATGACCCTAGGATCATTTTGACTGAAACCCCCTGTGTTAGCTGTATCGAGCAAAAACTTGCAAGTCACTTCAGTCTACTAAGAAGAGTGAAAAAGAGATAAAATAGTTTTGAGCAATAAATGTCAGTTTCAGATCAAAACAAACATGGATTTGAGCATGGGGAATGTGAAGAGTCACATTTACATGTTTTCCAAGGGGCACACTTCCCAAGGAGGTCATACAAGTGCCAAACTCACTCTTTTTTCAAGAAAACTACCTTTTTTGAGTAACCTAACAATTTTCAGTTAGTGACAGTTACTAAAGACCTCCTAAGACACATGGCACATGATACAAATCTTTTAAACTTGAAAATTTTATAGGAAACCTATATAAAGCATTAAATGCACTATTTTGACCCTTAAATTGACGTAAAATGATAAATGAACCTATAAAACAAATGATCAAAGCTAGTACAACATTAATTGACATTAGATAACCTATAATTAACCTTATGAAAACATATTAGACCCACTTATATACCTAAAAAGTCAATTTTTTTACTAGGGTTGTCCTAATTTAACCTAAAAGTCAAATTTGGTCAACATCTACACTTCCTATTGTTCAAATTGAAGACATTATTGAAGATGTATTGCCTTTTGAAGTACAACATGATAGCTTCCAAAGTACTAATATTGTTGAAGTGGAATCCAATATTAAAGTTTAAAACCCTTCAATTAAACAAGTATAAGTTGATCAATTACATAATGAGCAACAAGATAAAGATGGGGATGAGTATGCAAAGCTCTTTGAAGAGCTTGACAAGCTTGAAATTGATAAGAAATCTAGTGTCATTCAAGATGATGTGAATGATAAAGAATAATGCTTGGATGAAGCATCATTAGGTCAATTTAAAGATAAAGAGTATCATGAGAAGATGGTTGAGTCATAATAAGAGTTCACCTTCATAGGTGACATGTTTGTAGCTATCATTGCTTCACTTGAAGTCATGCCAAGGAGAGTGGGAAGCATGAAGGAGTTGAAGAGATCAAAACCAAATCTCAAAAGGAAACTTGATTCATTAACTCCTTCATATAATATATAAAAAGATGGTGCAAGCTTCCCTTTTGATCTAGGAGGTGAAAGTTTTCTTTAGGTTAGTTTGTATATAGTCTAGTTTGCTTATCTTATTGTTGTGTTTCGTAAGTGCTTATTAACACATGTGTGTGTCTACCTTTCTTTGATTTTATGTGTGTGTTTTCATTTTGTGTGTTTTTAAGGTAATGCAATCAAGTTATTTCATTGGTCAAGTGTCAAGGTCTTAGTTTTTTTCATCTCAGAGTGTAATTGAATCTATAGCCCAATGGAAGGACAAGGCTACTGGTCTAGTTAGCATAACAGACATTCTACCCATATGAGTCACCAATTTATTTTCTATTTTTAACCCCCTAGGTTAAAATAGAATACCTATATTCAAAAACTTTTTAGGTGATTTAAGATATCCTAATTTAGTCCAAAATTCCTTATTAGCATTTATTAAGGTAAATTTGGAAATATTAAGGCAAGTCTCTTTTATGTGTTTTAGTCTCCTAAGTCAAAAAGGGTCAAAAGGGTTATTTGTGGTGCCTTGGAAAAAATGTCAAAGGTCAAATGAGGTCAAAATGGGTCTTAAAATATGTCATGGTATGGACCAAAGAGTTTTAAATCATAAAGAGTTAATTATGATAAAGGAAAGTTAGTTTTAGATGCTTTCCAAGCAAATACAACATGGGAGGAGAGAGAATATGTAGAAAAATTAGGTTTTTAGAATTATAAAGTGTTTTAAAGTCTATAAAAATGATTATATAGTAGTAACAAGGTCATATTAAGTCAAAAAATTCATATCTCTCATATCAACTCCTTCACAAACTCACATAAACAAGAATGGTTTGAATTGTACAACCAACAAAGAGAAGGTGGGAGCTTGAAACATTGGGAATTTATATTAGTCTTGGTTAGCTTTAAATTTTAGGAATTTGTTCTTAGATTCATCTCCTTATCTCTATTAATAATCACTAAGAAGTTAGGGGTCTAAAATTAGTTAGTTAACCCTGATAGGGGTCTTTCTTGAGATTTTTAGGTAGAATGGTGGAATATTTTCTAAAGGAGAAAGTTTTTATGGTTCATAAAAAATACTCTCAAGTATCTTTCAGTCTTTTTAAATATTTACATGAAGGTATAATTTTGAATAGATATTCATATATCTTTTTACCACCTTGGACAATGTTCTATGTGTTTTTGCATACAAGTTGTGTTGAGTGTTTGAATATGTTTTTCAAGGATTTTGAGAGTTTTAATTTATGTCAGATAATTTTAATTGAAATGAGAATAATGGAATTTGAGCCTAACATTCATGTTGAACTTTTCAAATATTTTAAACACACAAGATTGTAGGTGGCCACCTATAGACTTGTAGGTCTGCCATCCCATGAAACTTCATGTTGTCAATATTGATGGAGGTTTCCCAAGAATGTAAGTATGGTGATTATTTAAAAATGAAAATATTACTAGATCAATTAATACCTTCAAATCACTTAGAGTCAATATTGACAAATAATCTAACAAGCCTAAAATATGTACCTATAGGACTGTGACTATGATAAGTAGAGAATTTAGAGGTTTGAGATGCCATGAAAAGGATATGAAGTTTGTAATGTAATAGGAAAGACTCCACAATATGCACTAATTCTCATGATTTGTTTTGGAAAGGTCTAATTCAAACCTCACAAAATCAACTATCTTAAAACAATCATCTATAAGAACTTATGTGTGAAGGTAGTGAAAATAACAAGTTTGAAAGGGCCCTAAGCAATCTATAGAGTTGGTAATCAAGTAAGAAATTAATATACATGGAATGTAAATTTAAGTATAATCACTAAGTGATCATTATATAATTTAAATAAAGGCCTAATACATAATCAGATCTCAAATGCACTGCTACAGTTAAACAAAGAGAACTTGACTTAAATAAAGAGGCTTATAGGGTTTTGATTCCCTTAGGATATTGAATTTTTTTTAAGGAATCAATATAAATTTAGTAGAGTATTAAAAAGGTTTAGAGGATGATAGAGAACGCCATAAAACATCATATATAGTAAACTTCTCATAATAGACACCTATAACTAGTATTGGGATTCTTCCTTAATAGTGGATATGAAGAAAAACACAAAGGTTTCAGGGGATCTAAATGAGTAATTAAGTTTATCAATAGTATAAATAATTTCAAGGGATTAAATTTTTTAAACATGACTCTTAGAACACCCCTAAGTACAAATTAGGTCCAAATACATGTGCAGGCAGAACACAGTCTCTTCTAGGCCTATTTGAGTGACTTAAGGTCTCTCAACATATTGAATAGTTGTGTTTGATTATTTGAGTTTCGTATGTGAGTTAGGGTTTCAAGTAATTCAAGACCAAATTTTTTTTAAATAGATAAAGAGAGAAAATAAGTTTAAGATAACTACATCTACACAGTCCTTGATAACACCAATTTGCCTATCTATGTTAATAAGGTTGTTTATTCAGAGAGATAAGAATCTATGTAGATTTTGTAATGGTAAAATTGTGATGACAAGGCCATAAATCACCCTCTAAACCACCTCAAAGATGTCAAATATTGAAAGACCCTGAACTCTACCAATTTAGACTGAGGTATGACATAGGCCTACATATCCAAGGCAATTGCTTGTTTGGAGGTCTAAAAGACTTCAAAGGTCTATGGGAGAGTAAGATAATTCAAGAAGATGTGAAAAATACTCTAAAAATAATTTAGACTCAATTATGAAATTGTCATATTAAGGCCCTTATTTAACCTCAAATAGTCTTGAGTGTATGCATACACATAATCTTGTTTGAGCAGTTTGACCTAAGAGGAGATGATGATGAAGTCATTTGAGATGAGATGGAGTTTGAAGGCTCATAAAATATGATGAATAACCTAAAAATACACTTCAAGAAGTCACAAACATCTAATAGTGGGAGAAAAGGTGAAAACAAGTAGCTAGGGAATGACTATCAACTTGATCTAAGAACCCTAGGCATAGGATAGTGGCATAAGCAAAGAGTTTTTGAAGGGTTATGTTAATAATATTATTGTAAGATGTAAATTAACAACTCATATACCTTATTAATGTAATTTGAGGTCAAATTAAACCCAAAACATATACCAACAAATCTCATTTTCTCTTAGACCTCTTAGAATGCTCATTATCAACTTGAGAGGCTAGATTGATTTGCTTGGTATGGTCAAAAGGATTTGCATAGGACATTATGATGATAACAAAGGTTAGCCACCCTAATTTACTTTAATTTTGTGGAATTGGTTGGATAATTCATACATCTAGCCTTATGAACCATCTTTAAGAATTTGTGGCACTTTTAGGCTGCTTAGGAGGGCTATAATGACCAATTTTTAGAGATGGAATTCTAAAGCACACCTAATGACATATTTTTATCCTAAAATATCTTAGAGATTATTCTAGACTCCAAGTGGCACATCCACAAGTACTTGATCTATACAGATTATTATATAGATTTCCATAAATGTATTATTTTGTGTATTTTTTAGGGATTTTGGAGATATGGACACTTTACAATCATTAGAAGAGGTCCACTGAGACTTTTTTCATCCCTCAAATCAGAAAGTCTTCTTGAGAACCCCTAAAAGTGACTAAATGAACTCCATTTTGTAAGGTATTCCAAATAGGTTTGTGAAGGGTTTATTTTTTTACCATTTCATGGTTTGGCTATAAACACAATGTTATAGAAGCTCAAGCATAACATGGATATTTTTTTTAATGGGTAAAGTGAATCACACACTTACCAGATGTTTCACAAGTGTGGGAGTTTTCAAAATCCACTTTCTAGGCCTAATTGGCAGAAGAGATATGTAAAAAAATTAGACTTCTACTTAGATTCAGATCATGAAATTTGGTATGAAACTGCAATGCCATAGAGGGTCATATAATATGACTTTATTTTGTCATTATCATCCTCAAAACTCCCAAACAAGGAGATTTATAGGAAAAAAAGCTACAATGAATGAGACCTAATTAGGGTTTTTAATAGAGTGTGACTTGTTGGGGATAGTTTGAGACCTCAAAATGGATTATTTCATGTCTGATATGAGTCTAATATGACATCCATGAAGTTTTGATGAGCTAGAGTAATAGAATCAAGTTTTGACACTTGTGTTTAAAATAGGCCTAAGGAGATGAAAAGCCTTCTAAACACCTTACAATAGAAAGAGATGATGTGTTAAATATAACCTATTAGGGTTAGCTTAAAGGTTTCAATATTAGAGGAAACATGCAAGATAAACTAATATGACCACCAAGAAGGCCACTTGTCCTTCAACATGCCAAGAAGAAGAGGAATTTCAAAGAGCTAGTCAAGGTGTCAAGAAACCATTTCAACTCCTACACCACTTGGAGAGATGGAACATCTGAATAGGAGAAACACATGTCATGTAGGACCTATTGAGACAATTATATAACTCTTCTCTTATTTTTAACTCACATGACACTTGTCTACCCTCTCTCTCTCTTTCACATTTGTTCTCTTCTCTCACACTTGTGCTATATATTGAGCCACTTTGGATTTAAAATGTATCATCCACCTGGGCATGGTGAATCCATAATCATTTTTTCTACTTATGATAAATTAAAAAATTGATGTTTTACTTCATTTTATGACTACATGTAGTGATAAATCTCTAAATGGTTGATCTTATCAAGTTTAGATGTATATCACCTTGTTTGTGTCCTATTTATCTTGCCTCATGTAGTTGTTTATCTATTTCAAGTTATATTTGGTGTCATCAAGGGTATATTATGGGTTTTTTAAGTGTAATTATTATTCCCTCTTATATTTATAATTCCTTACCTTTATACAAAACATTGATGTAATAGGTTCATTCTAGGATGTGTGTATGTTCATGTTGTCTTGTAGGTCTTAGTGTATTATGAAATTTGTGGTAGTGGTCAATAAATTTTAGTGCATAACCAATATATTTAGGTTTATTTTATTTATTTTTTCCCTTTTCCAAGAAAAAAAGTATTGTATGAGCCTAAGTGATTCATCAATGGGAACTTGCCCTTCAATTTAGAGGTTTACTCCTGCTATAGATAACTTACAGGTCTAAGGGTAATCCCATGTTTAACCAAATTTGGAGAGGTATGAACAACCTCCTCTAAGGGTAAATTTTTTGGTTATAATAATTAGAAATGGAGTAAGGCCTTTATAAGGGACCAAAGATATCTCTGTCAGGGTTATAAATGCCTAGTTAGCTGTAGAGTAATACCCATGCAATTCCACCCATGGAAAATAGCTAAATATTTCCTTTTCATAAGTTTTAATCATTTATAAAAATATAAATTATTGAATGTGCATGTAAATATAATTAATTAGTCACTTAAATAACACACTAATGGCCTTTGGTAGGATTATAGTGGAGTATGCCACACACTAAGGCATAATTTAGTAATTTTATGTTTTGATTTTGACTCAAATCATAATTTTTAGCTATTATTTATTATTTAGATGCAATAACCATAGATTTTATATTATTTAAATAATCAATAGTATATACCAATAGGATTCACCATTTGTTATTTCCTTCACCAACATGCCCCTTTTCCAAACTAAAAATTGGGACCCTCTTTTCTTATCTAATCTTTTATTATGGGGTTGTGATGGTCTATCTAATTGAGCTCTTCTTGATTGGAAGTTCACTCTATGATTAGTTACAAGTGACTAAATTTTCCTATTTGGAGTGTTTTATCATTTTAAATATTTAGTCTAAGATTTCATATATGAACATTAATATCTTACTTGTAGGTTTATTTTAAGCCAGTAGAGTCTTATTATAGGATAATATCCTTTAGTATTCACCCATTTAAATGTTGGACTTAGAATTTTGGAAAGTTTATATGGATTTTTGGCTTCCTTTTGGAAATATAACTCATGATTATGTTTTCATAGTAAATTGGCTTAAAATTCACAATTCTTCATTTGAAACTTAGCTAAGTGTCCAAAAATCATGATGATATTTTCCTAGGTGCAAATAAAGTCTATCAATCCTCTATTTTAGATCATTTTATCACTTTTTAAAATAATCTTTATCTTATGATTGTGTTTGGGCCTAAATATTTATTTTATGTGAATGATTGGTTTCAATTCCTATATTAATTAATTGTTTCTTGCATAAATTTTACTTGGAAAAATTTGGGTCTCTCAAGAAACCTTTACTTAGTAAATTTATGTATTTTATCATAATTTTTAAAGACTTCTCAGGGCATCTCATATTATTACATGGATCTAAATCTAATTTATGCATGGATTCAAAGTCAAATCTTTTGAAATAATGACTAACTATTTTAAATACCTTGGACCCCAAGATCATAACACATGGAATGGTCTTAGTGATACAACTTGGTAGAGAGTTGAATGCATGAAAAAATATCAGAATTGAATAACCTTAAAGGCATTAAGGTATTAACTCAATGGATTAGGAGTGGAATGAAAATGTAAAGCTCTATGCCCTAAAATCCCTAGGATTGTGCCATGTGTTACCATCCCAAAATCTTGGGATCTCAGGGGTTGACATTATTAAACCTAAGAGCTTGGGGAGTTGAAGTATTAGCCTAGTATTATGTGGATTCATGAAACATACCCACTATGGAATGAAGATATGATAATTTGAGGAGAAGCAACATGGCCATGGTGATCATCAAGGGAAATGATAGAGTAAATCTTGGGGATGACAATAGAGTACCAAGTGGCAAAGTGGGAGATATCATAGTAAACTACTAGCCTAGCAAGGGGATTAGAATGAGAAGACAAGAAAGGTCCATGTGGCAGTGCTAAAATCAAAATATGGGGGAACTAAAATTGACAACCCATCTAACTATTAAGACCATCAAAACCCATATCAGTGTAGTGCACTCAAAAAATTGACAAGATGAATTGGTAGCTTAGTGATGTGATCATAATAATACATATACACTTGGAAGCTTGAATTTTAGAGATAATTCAATTTTGGAGTGGCTATGAGCTGTAATGATATGTGTGGTAGGCATGTTTAGATAGTGGATAAGAACACCATCTTAATAAATCATGGGGATTGGCTGCAACTAAAAGGTATGCCTTAGGGGATAATTTTTTCAAAAATCAAGGCCACTTCCAACCACCTTCTCCAATGGACTTAAAAGAGACATCTCATCCCTTAAAGAGGCATGGCCTCTAATTTCAAGAACATGGTTGATCTAAAATATATGTCAAAGAATTAGAACCCTCAACTGCCACCATCAATCATCAATGAATGCTTGTAACCAACCCAATAGTAAGAGGAGTTAAAAAATACTTAGACATATGTGTCTATATAAGATAAAATCCTAGTAGTAAGGGATAACTAACTTATATTAGAGTAGATTATTTAACCATACTAGCTAGTTTTCCATAATTAAGTAGACAAATCATTTTCTTTCATGTATCATCTCACTTTCTAGATTAGCTTGTTGAGTTGAGGTTGTTTGATGTGGAATATGTAGCCCAACTAAGTATTGATGAATCCCAAATGATCTTTCATGAAAATATCTTAATCTTAAAGCTTTTTAATTTGATAGACTTAGTCTGTGTACATATATGGTGACCATGTTTCCCTTGTTGTCACTGCTACTTTATACCACAGACTCTTGCATCATCTTTAGTTAGAGTTATGCTAGGTATGGCTCAACTAAGGACTAGTTTATGTGGGGACTTATCTATTTGATAGGAAAAAAATGGTCCATTAGAAAGTTGGCTCTCATATTTTCTTCATGCCCTTATCTCTTTTTCTTTTATTATCAACTTTTTTAGTTTAGATTTTGAGTTGCAATTTGAATCTAATATTTTATCTTTATTACATGTTTTTATTTATTTATAATTTTTCATTATTAAATATTATATTATATAAATTTTTTTGAATCAAATGCATTCACATAGGTAAGTAATTCTACTAGTACTTTAGGCATTAACACACACTTTAAATGTATATCAATTTGTTTGAAATACTCACACATGCCCCTTGTAGAGAATGGTTATAAAAAGCCAAATGAATTACCCTACGCACCAAGACCTAGTAACCAAAACCTTGGGGAAGAATTTTATTTATGAATCTTATTCCTCTTAGGAGAGGTAGGGTCTTAACAAAAACCTACCTATTATTTGTTGTGTCAAAACACCTCCCAACAAGTTTCATAAATAAGATATGAGATTTAATAATAAGAAAAGAAAAATGGTGGACCAGGTGCAATGGAATCCACATGAGATTTTTATTTTATTTTAACAAGGCAACTATATCTTGAAAATATTTTACAAGGGTATCTTTGACTTAAAGGGGTGAGAAAGAGAAGGAATTTTATTTTTTTATTTTCCTATTCTCTTCAACAAATTTGACCCTATTTTCTTGAAGTGCAAATAATTCATAAAATAACATGTCACTCTTAGCTTGTAGGTTATTATTGGTATGCATGAGTATAGTGAAGTATTAGCATGAATCCATTACAATATAAAAAGGGGGAAAAATGCATTCAAAATAACCTCAAACTGTTGAAAAATTACAAACTAATGGAAATGAAAAAGAAAAGATAATGGGAACTTAAATTATGCAGTGCAATAACCTATAATCTATATTACACATAAAATTACTCAAAAAGTGATGCCATGGTATAAATAGGTGACACTTTATAAATAGTGTGTTTACAAATTATATATAGTATACAATTATGTAAAATTTACTAAAAATAAAATCTTGATATAGAAAAAAATTGAAACCACAATTATGAATAGCACAATAAATATGTAGATACTAAAATATGGTATTACATACATGAAAATGAAAATATTAACACACATTTACAATACATAACTTTCACACATCAATATGGACCAAGCCTATCATTCTCACACACCTACATTCTACCTTATGAGTTTGACCCTCTCCCTTTTCTGTTAAATAGCTACATGAAACTTACAATCTAAACCAAACTAGATTATTAGCACATATATACATTCCCAGACCTTTAGTTCAACCCTTTTCTACATGATTCCATAACATCAAACTGGATTAATATCATTGGTCAATAATGACATGCACGTTATATTACTGACCCTATCTTAGAAATGACTAATTTTTAAAAACAATTTTTCCTTAGTGTTAGTCCATTTGCTTAAAGTGTCGATGGCATGATAAATTACCCAATTGGACTCATATATATATATATATATATATATATATATATATATATATATATATATATATATATATATATATATATCAATTCCTCACTCGATATGCAACTTTTAACTTATCTAATACATATCTATACACTATTTTATATTAAATAAAACTGCACTATTCCTCCCATTTTTGAAAATTAATCACTAGGAGTAGTCATCAATGAAGTTTGAAGCATACCAAAGCCAAGTCAAATGAAGAATTATAAATTATTTAATTCAAATCATTAGTTACTTTAATATAGTGAATGACCATAATTACATAATCACACTAAGTGGGAGAACTACACATGGCTTGATTTCTCTCCTTGGAGCATCAAATATGTAGGCAATGATCAATCATCAATATGATTTATTTAGGTTAGCATAGTGCATTAAAATTTCCCATTTTTTTTCAAGTTATATCCCTTAAAATGACACTTAGGGTTTCAATATAAAGGAGGACAATTTATAGAGTTGAAAACATTATCATGGTTTGGTATCACACACACATATATTTTAGATATATGTGAAAATGACTGTATTGTAATAGATCCTATTTTTTACATAGGATAATATTGACCACTACAAGTCAATATCAACAATCGATAATGACCCAAAGCTAATAGAACATATCCTGAATATATAAAAACATGCTTTAATTATATACAATCAAATACCTACTTTAATATTATTTAAATTATATTAATTCAATCACAATCAATCAAAAAATATAAGTACTTATCCCTTTATTTTATGTACTATATTTAGCATATCAAATTTGTCAAATTATTGTAATCTATTTCAATATTTTACATTCAAATACATGCTTGAATTCCATATTTATTAAATTGAATTCACATACTATTTTCTATCGTATTGGGTTTTATAAATCAAAATTAGGGTAAACCATAATGGTGAACCCATACATTTATCAAACTATGTCAAACCCTAGCTCACCCTTAGGGTTTCATCCTTCTAGGATTTGAGATTTCATCCTTAAGGTTTTATTTTCAAACATGATTTTTAATTTTGCATAATTTACACATTACCCATGGATATAATGAATGAAAATTGTTTCTATTTGTTAATACAATTCATGAACGTAATCCTTTCTTATTTTTCAATTGGATATGTTACAGTTTGATCGATCACATACGCAAATGGTTAAAATCTTAAGAACAATAATAAAAAAAATCTCAAACCTTCCTCAGATCATATTATTGCAACATCCAATTTGAGTTGATTTTTTCAACATTAGATGCCAAAGGGCATTCAAGAATCCTTTTGTTCCTTCTCCCCTTAGACCTCAAGGTTGTACTAGCAACTATCCCTCTCCCATTATTCACCCATGACTTATTCTAGATTTTGTGGTCAATGTTGTCTACACCAAATGAGGTAGGGTACCCCATCATGCATGGAAGATCAAAGGTTATCTAAATATTCCTCCTCGAACCCATCCACCTCCCATAAAACAATCTAATCAGTCCAAAGGTTATGACATTATCGACCAACTAAAAACACCCATGATAAAATGTTTTATCTTAGAATTACTCAAGAGATCAATAGTTATAAAGACATATTATATGAGGCATTATGATAAATAACTCTCCCTAGTGATACAGAACTTTCATCATTTGTGCCAATCATTAATACATTCAAGGATATCAAAAAATTCATCACATTTGACAAATAATACTTACCATAACACATATGGGGGGAATTATACCATTATTCACTCAAGTTCAAGTGCAATAATTTTTTTAAAATATGAGTTGGTATATAATGCTTCTAGATTAAATATATGTAACACTACCTTATTAAAATAAGTTGGGATATATCTCAATACTATTCAAAAATTAGATCAAAGCATAAATGGATTTGACAACACTCTATGTCAAATAGTTAGGACCATATCATTAGATGCAAAACTAGGTCCCAAGATGGCACCTACTACCTTCCATATTATTCCTCATCATTTACATTACAACTTTATTTTGGGATGACCTTGGATACATATTATGGAATCAGTAACATTAACATTAAATAGATGTATCAAATTTATGAATGAAGGCTATTCTTATACATAAATTGTAGGTGATGACCATTTCAAATATTTCAAGATGACCCAATCTACTAATAACATCCAATCAAAATCAAATCTGGAAGATCATTGTGTCATTCCTCCATCACAACCCATTCTAGTAGATTAAATGCATACATATGAGGTGGATGAAACAAGTTCCAAAAATAACAAGGAACCAATGATAACACACAAATTAGTGATACATATTGAACCACAAGCTAATATAGAGAAACTATAACCTATTCTCAATCTTTTATACTGATGAATTCAGAAAATAACTATGTCATGGTCATAGACTATTATGATAATGACAAAGATGATACCAACATGGTAGATATGATAAATGATCAAATACGCAAGTTAGAATTCAATCTTTCAAATGAATATTTATATCATACTTTATTCACACCTATTAGAATTTTAGAATATTAGAGTAATTCATAAACAAAGAAAAAGGGATAAACTAGAAATTCTTATTCAAGCATGATTTTATAGAGTCAAAGAAGAGACAACAATGACAAATCATCAGTACATTCAAAATGCAGACAATAGTTGAAATATTATCTCACATTAGGCACATGTAACACTAAATTAAAACATGACTTGGGGAAAAAATTAGACATTTCAATAAATAATGTGGAAATATCATATACGAAATATCCAACACCACTGTTAGTAAAAAGTCTTCAATATAAATCAAGAAAAATATTTGAAATATTAATTGATCATAATATCATCACATTTCCATCCAATATACATTGATCCATGGGATGTCTATGACATTACGAAGTAAAATCATATTGTGATTATCATAACATCATCAGAAATTACACATATCATTGTGATGCATTATAAAAGAAGATTTAAAGATACAAGAATAAATGCACCATCAAAGTTACACTGGATCAACATGAACACTCACCACCAAGTTATAACATAATTCAACATATATATGTAACATAAAAAGGTTACAAGTATCCATGATAAGATATTATGAATATTACACCATATATAGAGGGTGATTATTGATAACAAATTATGATTGGTGAAGACCACATCCAAAATTTATGTATTTTTACATTCTTATGACACTTAGGTCTCAACATTAAATACTTATTCAATCTACATCATGTTAAATTACTTAGACATATCACCACACTAATTATTATTATCCAAATGTCATTGATACATCATTGCATATGGGTGACACCTTATATCACACAATTTATACTCACCTTAGGATTGGAATCGCTATAAATGATGTAGGCCACATTGAATAAAATAGATAAATATATTTCCTTCTTACATAAATAAAATATAATAAAAATTCAATATAATGGAATAGTACCCACCAAAAGTGAAAAATTTCAAAGATAAAAAATAACACACATGTGAACAATTAGAGTAAATGGGATAAAATGAAATACATTTACATAATATCAAGGATAAGTCAGGAGATATTGAATTTTATCCTAATGAGGATGACCTATTCATTGATTTATGAGGACTAATTTCAATATAAAAAATAAAATAATTTAAAAATAAAATCAAAATCAGGGCCTGAGAATGACATGATTACTAGATTATACTATTTAAAATTGTTATTTATCAAATGTTTGATAAATGGTATATTATTTTCATACACACATGCATTTTTATACTATATGAGTGGGATGCAGGACATACAAGTTAGACACATAAATATTTATTTTGGAATTTAATCTACCTAATGGTAATGCTAATATTAGGGGAATTTTATTCCTAAGGATTCATTATCACATGTTATATATTTCTATAACATCCACCATGTTGAACTACAAATATTACTTACACATGCATTTCTAGTTACTCATATCTTACACAATGCTACATGGATATGCCATTATACTATGATGTGACATAGATATATATGGATAGTGTAGTTAGTCTTTACTTGTTATATTTTTTAATCATGATGTTACTCTATTTCATGATATGATAGTTTTACCTTGTCTGTTGTGTGTGGCCCCTTGGCCTTTTTTGTGACATATTTATGTCCCTTGAATGTGGCCCTTGGCCTTGTTAGTTGTGAAATATTCATGTCACTTAGAAATTTTTATGAGACTAAATATTGATCTTGTTGATATTTTTGATATTGCTCACATTCAATGGTGTCATGATCCATATCATGCACCTTTATTCTGAATTCTTATTCAATTATCTTTCAGTGATGGTTACTACTAAGTGCTTCACTGATACATCTATCTATAAATGACACTTATATTCCCTACATTACATTGTCACATACTTGCCTTCATTGACATATACATTATTGTGATGACATACTCTCCACATCTTCACATGATTATACATGATGATATATTTATATATGACATGATACAATTTAATTTTTTTAGATGAGTTACTAACAAGATACACCCCTCATCTCAAAAGGGGAAATTATAGTGGTCTTGTCATCTCAAAAGGGGGAATATAGTGGGCTTGTCAAAGAGACATAAGACTCCATTACAAAAAAATAATATTATATATTTTAGAGATCTAGAATGGTTCATATATCAAATGGTTTAGGTGCATGACAAATATTAACACATCAATATAAATAATGAGGCATAATGTCATGTGTATGCAATTAATCTATAGAGACTTGATTACATATTCATACATAATTTAGTGCATATACATGGGCATATTTACATAATTTATAGGAACATAAATTATATTTTTTCACATATACACACATTTTAGATACAAATTCTTAGATTTACCATATATATGCATATCATTATGTATCAATTGGTATAAATTCAAGGGGCATGACATTGGTTCATGCATATACATACCAAAATATTGTATAATTAGCATAGTTCCAAATGGGCTTGTTATTTATTCATACACATTCACACCTATTGCAAGGAGCATTATTATAATTGTTTATTTGCAAAGCACTTCTTAATCCACACTGAATAGTGAGAAATATTAAATCTATAAATTCATCTAAAATGGTTGATTCATGTTTTTAGAAGTAATGTACATTGAGGATAACTGACTCTTAATAATGATTGAATTAATTATATCAAACCCATCATGTGGTTCTCATATTTATCACATATAAGTAGTTAGTTGGGTTAGTACATTGTGTACTTTCCCCAAAATTTATGGGGATTGGGTTATGTTGTCTTCTCAACACAAGGGTTGCATAGTTACAAAAAATTGGGGGGGTTTCCCCTCAAATTCTCCATGTTTAACAAGATGAACCACTCTCCAAGTGATTTAGCATAAATCAAATTTATCTAATGCTTCAACAAAGAAGCATAATATCCAACAAGTTTCACGGTAAACATAGTTTTCACCAACACATGTGTACTCCTTGATTTTTAATTTTAAAATTTTAATTTATGTACATTGACCACCATATGTTTATTAAATTATTTTATTTTGAGTGACTTGTACAATTAGATATTTATACCAAAGATAAAGTGTGTTGTACATTATCATGTATACCTTTTCCTTTTACACTATAAATTTCTTTACTAGAGTAAAAGGAGGTAATTTTTAGATACTAAAATATGGTATTAATTACTTGGAAATGACAATACCAACATACATTTACCATGCATGATATATGAAAATAAATAACATCCCAATCTACCATTATTTCACACTTACATGATACCTTATGATTTTGACCCTCTTCATTTGTTGTTAAATACCTTGAGGAACCTTATAGTCTCTATCAAAACAAATTATTACCTCATACAAAATTCCAAAACCTTAAGCCCAACCCTCATGTGCATAGGTCAGTAACTTCAAACTAAGTTAGTGGTGTCAGTTAATAATGACCTACACCTGACATTACTAACCCTCTCCCAATAATATATTATTTTTAATGTTAAATATTCGTTCAGGGTCAATCCATCTACCTACATGTCAATAGAATGATAAATTACCCAATTGGACTCATATATATACAAATAAGGACCTCACTTAATATATGAATTGGAACATATATAATACATATATACACTATTTCATATTCATAAAAAATTTCCTATTATTTAGTATTTGAAAATAAATCAATAGGAGTAGTCACAAGCCAAGTATGAATCATACCAAATCCAACTCAAAACAAACATTGTCAAGTATCAAATACAAATCGTTAATTGTATTAATTTAATGAAGGAAACAATTTCATAATTATACTAAGGGGGATAACTATGTGTGGCTTGATTTCCTGCCAGGGAGTATTACATATGTATGTAGTCATTAATAATCAATGGTGGTGATTAAGGTCAACTCAACCCATTATAGCTTCCTAGTTTTTGGTAGGTTTTATGGCCTCACAAGCACCCCTAGGGTTTCAAGGTGAAGGAGGTTGATGTTTTGAGTTGTACACATCATCAAGGTTTAACATCACATATACATATATTTTAAAAATAAAATAAAAGGTGTATATATGGTCACAAAACTTATTTTTCATTCAAGTCACTATAGGCCACTATAGGTCAGTATTGGTAATTGATACTAAACTAAAGCTAAAAGAACTGACTCTACATAGACAAAAAAATTATTTTAGATCTAAATAAATCATATTCCTACTTTAATATACTTTACACTATCATAAATTAGTTAGATTCAAACAATAAAATATAAAAACTAAGTACTTATCCCATTTTTTTACTTATTATATTTAGCATATGACACTTGTCAAATCATTAAAATCTATTTCAAGCTTTTAAATTCTAATTAATGCTTAATTTATATATTTGGTAATATAAATTCACATACTATTTTATATCCTATTAGGTTTTCTAAATCTAAATAAGGGTAAATAGATTCATACAATTTAAAAAAGTCAACAAATCAATCCACTACATGGATCAAAAGATATGGCTTATCAAAGTTCAAAAATTGGGAACTACATAACCAAATCCTAAAAAAAATAAAATGTATGGGAAACTTTTTGTAAATGGTGACTATAATTCTTCACCAAAAAAATGTGGCAAAACCACATTTAAAAAAAAATGTCATGCTTATAGTTAATGCAGTCACAATTAGGAGTCTCAATTAAGAAACATGTTATACCATACAAACCTCATAATATAAAATAATATATGTAAATAAATGCAACAAAACTCATATTTATTATTTTTATTTTCATGAATTATAATGTCCATAAACATATACACAAATATAAAAATTATATGTCATATAAAAATAGATCTAAAAATCCCTGCTTGCTAATTAGAATCTTTAGAAGTACACCATCCTATTCACCCATTTTAAAAAACTATGAGCTATGATAATTTAATATCTCTAATAATATTTTCCTTAGAATGAGTGTATGGGAATGACTATATAGTCACAAGACATATATGCATAGGCTAGGATGACATACAACTATCATCTTTCTCTTAATAGACTAGGACTCGAATAAGGTCAATTGAATAGAGCTTGTGTATACTTGGACAAGTGGGTAAGGACCTAGGATATCCATAGATATATAAGAGGGTAGCCTATAACTCACATTTAAAGAGGAAAGGGTTAGAAATATTGAGCCCATGACATAGGGATATAACTCTCACTACAAAGGTAAATGATTGTAACTATGATTGTGAAGATGAAATTAAACTAAATGATTAAAAAGAGATACAAATAATTTAAATGATGGGTTAGTGATTGTAAAGAAGGTAAGGTGCAATGGTAAAAAATTTGGGGTTTATGAAATTTAATGAGATAAATTTAAATCATAATCATCCATATATTTATACCAACTTATTTAGTATAAATAAGGGCCCAAGCAAGGATACATAAAGAAATAATCAACATATAATATATTAAGTAAATAATATAGTGATATAAATACTTACATTGGGGTGGACCCATTAATGCTTCAATATCCCCCTTTGGATCAAGTGGAGATTTGTAAGAGATGTCGGAGATTGGAGTCCTGAAATGGTTAGATGAAAAACTACTTGTCCTTAATTAGGAACTACTAATGCCTATCCTATTGAGCTTCAATGACAACACAATACAATACCTTCAAAATAATGTTTTAAACCACTAACTCTCCCAAATACTCCTTAGGGTAGAAATATGAGTCATAAACAGAGTGTATGAATGTTATATATCTTATTAGGAATGAAATATGATCCATATATACATCTACAATACCCAAAACCAAACCTAAATTCTAGGTTGATGGTATTGGCCATGCCAATGTAATACAAATGGTATAAGACATAGTTAAAATTGTATTGGTCTAGGTGATATAGTATAGGGAAAACTTAAGCATGAAATAAATTATATTAGGCAGGATGATACCATAGGATATAGGGAAGCTATCATATCTATAAGGAAAATGTATAGAGATGAAATAAAGATAGATACAGATAAAATTTTATATTGATAGTAGTGATGGTGTTATAGAATAGTATGCAAACATGTCTCACAAAGTAGCATTTGTTGATCCCACCCCATTATCAATGAACCCTTTAAGGTGTGCACTTAGGGAGATTGATGTGTAAATAAGCTTTTACAAGATAAATCATTAGTAAATTAGTAAATTGAAAAATATCTAAGGTATACATATGCCCCACCTGAATCTAATCACATGTCATAATATTCTAACATGGGATGGTACTCTGGGATATAAACATAACAACACAAAATAACATAAATGAAAAGACACATTGAAAGAACTAAAATATAATAAAATGGAAAAACATGTCTTCACTTACCTTTTTTTATTATAGATAATGTTGTGTGTTACAGGTGATAGAAGGCACCCATCGAGAATAATGAAAGGTGGACCCAAAAATAAGATTAAAATTCCTTTTTTTGTAAAATGTTTCTGTTAACACTTAAATTTTTTCTAGCTCATAAAGGTTCTAAAGTATATTTTAGTTCATGAAAAGGACCTATATGAACAAATATATGAGAAAAATATGGAATCTCATAGTAAATGACTAAAATATTCAAAATTTGATTTTTTTACTATAAATAGGTAAAATATATTCATTTATGTATTTTCCATTTTTAGATAACCAAAGATCTATGTGACCAAAAATAGAGTTATGAGAGACTATGTTTTTTAGAAGAGGATTCAAAAATATGGGAGGAGGAATCACAATTTTATCTAGATACCTCTAGGTAGGTAGTGCATTTAATGTTTGATTTTTCATATCTAGTAAAAATGAACTAGATTAGGAAATGTAAGCACTAGGAAAAATTTGTGTAGTGTAATTTTCCCAAAAAAGAATCAAAATGAATCTAAAATAGGATGAGTAGTGGGTAGATGAAAAAATAGTCTAAATTAGGATAAATAATATTTATTAAGGCTATAGAAAGTAATGACTACATTCAGGGAATTATATTATCTAGGCCGATATAGTTGGTAAGGGGGAGAATTAACTCCCAGTCAGTACCATAGGGTATGGCCAATATAGTTGAGAAATGTGATGTTTAATATCATAGGATATGGATTATAATATGAGGTATGGAAAATAACATTGGATATTTAATCATGCGTAGTGTAATCATATGCTTGGCTAATGTAGTCAAGAAACATAAACATGGATGATACTGTAAGGTATGGTAGGTGGAATAGAATGATGTGTTGGCTAGTATAGTAGGCTATGGTTGGTAATATATGACATAGATAATGTAGTTATAATTTTTCCATGGCCAATACCATAGGGCATGGCCAATGCCATTATAATTTTTCCATGGAAGATACCATGGGGTATGGCTAGTGTAATTGAAAGTTTCCCATGGCCAGTACCATGGGGTATGGTTGATGCAATTGAAAATATCCACATGGTTGATGTAGTTGGATTTTTGGTTGATACAATAAAAAATTATGATTTTTTGTTTTAATTTCTATTATTATTTAATTATTTAATTTTTATTTTAGATTTTTAGATAAAAATCTGATTAGCCTTTGTTATTTGAAAATTTTCAAACATGAAGACAATTGTGGTAGAGTGTGGACACCAACTAAATTCTAGATATGTTGGAGAGATTATCAATGACATAAAGACCTTAGTTTATGACACTGGGATTTTGAGGGATCATGGAGATGTGTTACATGCCTCTCAACATGGAGATGATCATCATGTTTTTTTGGTAATGGGAGAGGATGACAAACATGTTTATGTGGGAGGTGGATGAATATGTGATTGAGGTGGCTATCACATTAGAGGACATCCATTTTATTAGGTTGCCTATTAGGAGTTCCTATGGTATGTTACATATCATATATTATGGATGAGAAGAGAGAGTTATCCCAATGGGATAAATGGTTAGATTATTATGATTATCACAAGCTCATCATATTAATTTTCCAATTTTACATCTCAAGAATTACATATATCTATAAATTCCTTATTGAACTTATGACCATACACATGTGTCATAAGTTTGATGGAATAGTTCTTATGTATGTTATTTCTATGTGTTGGTTTGCACTAGATTATGGAACATGTATGATATAGGAGCTACCATATGGGTGTAGCTAATTCATGATTTATATGGTGTTTTTATTTAGGACCAGTAGATTATGGGCACATTTATTATTTTTGTGCAATATATGTATGAGAGGTTCACAATGCATATACCAATAGGGTTACCTCATGTTGTGGATGATAGTCTTCCTCAAGTGAGGAGATGTACATAAGGATACATAGTATGAATGATCCCCAATGTGGATACATTAGAAACCTTAAGAAGTATTATATTTAGTGGACACCATAAATGGTCATAGTGGATGTTTGGCCATCTTGACCAACCATGGTGTAGGTGAGGAGTCAAAGCTAGATAATAGGTTATTATACTTTATGGGTTGGACCACATCCATGTAGACATATAGATAAGAAGCTTGGATTAGCAAGAGGCACCTTTGGTTGTCCCACCTTATCAGGTGTGCTATGCTAAACATATACAAAGATCTGGGGGATGAGGTATGCCAATGATAAACTTGGTGGGAAGGAATTTTCCATGCCAAAAGATATATATAGATCCAAAAGTGGTCTCAGAGGAAATATAGACCATTCAAATGCAAGCATGAAGGTTGTATTAATAGGTTTTTATGGTCCAATGGGGGATATGGAGAGAATTCACCCTAGCATGCATCCATGACAATGAACATGCATTAGGTGTTAGGGATGATGAAAAGACTACATGTATGAAAATTTTAATTTTATGATATCAATTTTTTTCCTAGAGGTAGATATATACATGATAGGTATTAGTGGTGGATATAATTCATATTTTGATATATATGAGATATCTAATGTTTGATTTGGTTTATGTTTTGAATATATGGTGGTATAGGAGGCATGGTAGAGGACTCTAATGGAAACAATAGACCATGATATTTTTGACATTGTTATACTTTAACATGATACCATGGGGATGTTAGATCTAATATCACCTTGAGATGAATCAACACTTTTTTGTTTCAATTAGCTAGAGTAGCTACTAGGAAGCTACAACAATGATGTACAAATCACTTGATAACACCAACAATGGTATGAGGAGTTTCAATAGTAATGTGTTAGGAATTGGGTATGGATATTATTTCACATATGGATTTAATAGGGTGAGTGGCATATTTGTAGGCTCACGTAGCCTTACTGGAGGGACAGGTCCAAGGTTTGTAGTATCAGACTCGAATAATGTGGGTGAACTTATAGGTTTATCAGATTAAATATTCTATGATAAGCATGGCACCTCATACCCTAGGTTAAATGTGATACACAATCCTACGGTCTACATTTTGTACTCAGATGGATATTTATAAATTTTGATGTATCAATATGTGTTAATGTAAAAGAATGAGACTTATATATAGAGGTATGAGTTTAAATTGTTTCATATATACATGTGTAAATGGTGTATGAGTTCTTTCCTTTATAGAATGCATTTATTTTATTAATATCATGCTATGAGAAAATGTTATGTATTTTGATGTATGTTTTATTATTTTTTAGAAAATATGAGCAAATGCATGGTCAAAAAGAATAAAAACTAATAGATAAAAGATAATATCTTGAGTAAGTAGGGGGATAAAAATAAATTAAACAAACCAAAAATATTAAAATAAGATTAAAAAAATGTAAACATACCAAATGTAAGTAAAGATATGTAAAACATTGTAAATAAAAATTTATAAATCACATCAAAATGCAAGACAAAGCTAATCATAAGATGCAAAAAATAATTTTAAAAGAAGATATGAATGTAAGAAAATTTGAAAGATAATTAAATAAGGATATGTGAAAATGTATTAATTTTTCATCCAATGTAAGATAAAATAAAAATAAATATTGAATAAAACATAAGGAAATAAAAATTATTATAAATTAGATCCAATGTAAGCTAATAAAATACTCAAATGAAACAAGGACATGTATCAATAAATTAACAAGAAGAAAAACTTAAATCACTAAAAACTCAAAATTAGTGTTTGTTCTAAAATTAAATGTAAGAAATAACAAAAATATAGACATAGAATATTATGAATGATATGGCGTTAATGGTGACAAGAATTTTTAAGTAAGGCCTGGTTGTATTCCCTAAGGTTTTGAAATATAACTCACAAACTAAAAAACCAAGTGGTGCTCCAAATAGAAATTAAAACTTCAAATCTAAATCAAAGAGATAAAAAATGGGGTGAAAATAATAGGTATATGATCATATATAAGTTATATCCATCAATGGGATAGTAGGGGAGATATTATTTAAATGTAAGGATGCAAGGTTATAAAAAGGAGATGTAGAAATCCTTAGCAGAGACAAGGCACACTAAACAAGTGGGAAAAGTTAAGAACTATCACAATTTAGTACCTAGAGTACCCCATATAACAAGTGTAAGCTTTAGGATCATAATTGAAGTATATAAATCATCCCATGAAGGATATATGCATGAAAATTAAAAGGATCCTACCTTCTCACAACACATTATCTTCTCCTCAAAACCCCCAACAAAGTCATCAGTTTACTATGAAGATTGGGTACTTGTGTGAGAAATTAGGTGGCATTAGAATGTAAGAAGATAAATTATGATGAATGAGACATCCTATCCTATTTTAATATCTTACCACATCCCATTTATCTTTATTCTATCATGAGTCCAAATGTGCAATTTGAGCTTTAACTAGTAATGAGATGTGCCAAAAAGATCACATATTTTGGTGTGATATGAATTTTAAGATTTGATATTCCTTTTAAAATTTATTTTTAGTATCATATGAATTTTAAATATTATTTTTTAAATTTCATTCCTCCATGTGGATGCATAAAAACCAATAATGGGTGATAAAGATGACTAACACAAGAGATCCTCCATTTATCTACTAGAGAGGAAAACCTAAAGACCATGGTGCCTAAAAAATCCTAGATGTAGACCATAGGAAAAAATGAAAATTTAAAATTTACCTAAGTGTGTCTCAAGTTAAAGGAGAGGTAAATATGGGGATCATCAAATATCTATCCATGTGAAAAGAGTGATAAAATGATGAAATAATGGTAGTTGGCCACAAGAAGGGATGATTTTGCTTTAAAAGTGACAGGCTAAAAGAGGGATTTGAATTTACATTAAATTTTATATTAAATAATTAAAAGGAAACTCATATAGGGAAACACTATGAATGATAATAATCATGTCACTAGAGAATCCATACTAGCCTATAAAGGGTATATCACAAACACTAATAACATACATCATCCCACAAGAGGGGGAATGCAAAAGGTACCAACAAGTCATATAGGAACTAAGGCTAACTTAAAAATGGTAAAATAATGATCAAATAAAACCAAATGTGATACATGTATGTCTAAACTTTAATGCATAGGCACTGATGTTCAAACATTAAACCTCAATCATTTTGACCTCATCTCATGTAATCTTGAAACTTTGACTCAATGCACTCCATTGATCTCTATGGATCATTTAGGTATTTACCATGAAACTCACATTATTCAATCAATCTATACGAACACTCACTCATCGTTAGATCCTTATCCTATACCTTTTCTTAATCATTAAACATAATGCACTTATCCTCATCTCACTACTTCCTAACTTCTTAGAACTAAAGTTCATCGTCGATCTTGTTTGAACATTAACTTGTGAAGAAATGAATAAGCATGGGAACCTTGCTTATCTACCTGGAAGGCCAACTTTAGACCTTAATAACTTTTACCACACTTCTATGCATGATCTCAAATTTGGATAAGATAATCTCCTCTTATAAGAGAATCTAGCCATATAATAATCTACTCCTAGAACCCACACATGTGTGATATATGCCATCATCAACATGCCCATTCATAATTTTCTTCTATAGAGCTAGCTATGCTTAGAATTTGTTCCTGCATAACTTTTACCATGCTTTAGAGCATGATCTAAAATTTAGCATAAATAAACTAAGCTTAAAATTGAATAAAACCATATGATCAATTTCTATTGACACATTCACACGTGAAAGATATATTAACATAAAAATTCCTACTTAAATTTTTGTGTCACATGCAAATTTGGCTAAGTATGGAAAAACATAGTCAAACTATCTAGGATCCCAACTTTACATATGCATATCTTTTAATGCACTTTATTGAATGATATAAAAATTAGCATAAAGAAAATAGGCACAAAAATGAATAAACCCATATGATCAAATTTTCTTGAAACATCCACATGTGTGAGATATGCCACCATCAAAATGCTTACTCGACTCTTCTTGCCACTTTGCAAATTTGGCTAAGTATGGGAAAACATTGTCAAAATGCTTGGGAGCCCAAATTTGCACCCATATATCTTTGACTAAACTTAGGTTCATGACATAAGATTTAGTACATAGAAACTAGGTACAAATTTGATCATAACCATATGACCAATTCCCCCTAACTCATCCACACGTGGCAATGGTGACATCAACAAACTCCCAACTTAGATTTTTTGCCACTAGACCCAAACTATCTAGATGAAAACTATGGACTACCATATGAATTTCACTTATGAACAAAAGCTCTCAAAGAATATATAACATATTAGGGACCTATTTCACATTCTCAAATCAACAAAATCATCCCCAAATATCTCTAACCATGCTAAAAATGAAGATCAACCAAGCCTTCTTTAAGCATACTAAGACTAGTATATTGCACACTTTGTCATTCTTACTTAGGCTGTAAAATCACTTCATCCACTCACTAGGAAACCTCCATGACATCACTAAAAAATATCTAAAAATATCCCCCTTTTTCATTGATGTCATCAAACATTATATATAGCAATATTCATCTCACCTTTTCTCTCTTCAAGCACTCCCACAACATGGACTTGCTCCCCCTTTGACACAACGACAAAGTGGGCACCAACTGATAATGAGGACATAAAAATACCATTAATAGGAAATGACCATCTTAAAAATATGATACAAAACTCCCCTTACTTTGTGCCTACCTTTTCTTGCCTTGACAAACTTCTTCTTGCTCCATGCCAACACTCTTCTTCACAAGCGCAACAAATAATGAAGATAGAACACACAAAAAACACTAAAATATGATGGGAATTAATAATAAAAATATTAGAGGGACTTACCATAAGAGCTCTAATCCATTTCATCATTTGAGCATATTCAGATCTCCACACATCATGAAGAACCACCACAAAGGCTTACTAGCCTTCTCTCTCAAGACACTTCCATGACCACCAACAGAGCATCATACTAATCATAAATTAAGAAGCATGTTCTAAACCAAATTGAGAAATCACCTTGATATATTCATTCTTTTCTCTTTTGGAGAAACTTAATAAAAACACTCTTCTTCTTACTAGGCATGTCTAGTCCTCTTGTAGCCCTACCTGAAACTTGCATATCCCACAACTTTCAGTATACACATATTCTAGACCTAAAACTTCATATATAAATCAATATTATATGCCCCCTCAAGAACACCAATTTTAATCACCAGCATCATATCTACAACATAGTTTCTTCAAAAACCTACTAGCTAATTATCCCTCCATATTGACATAAAAAAGAACAACTTGAGAACCAAAAACCTTCAAATCTCTATTAAGATTAATTTAATAACCCATTTATCCCATTCAACTTATTAAAAATCCTCAAACCTCAAATAATAAGGTAGACCACTTTTATAGTAGAGCCCAAAACCCTAGAATCTCAAAACCAAACAAAGTAAACATGACACTTTCGAGTCAATGTCAACCTGTAAACATTCTTGTACACCTAGAGACAACCATTACATGTTTTTGGACCAAAATTTGAGATACCACACCATTGGGAACCTTGAATTACTATAACCCATTTTAGGCCCTATAATATCTTAAGCACAAACTAAGAAACCCAAGAGCTAACAAAAATATCCAAATAGACTTCAACATACCTTCAGATCACAAAACCACTTGGAATATACTACAATAAGGTCAATAGACCTTTATATGAAAAAAAATATCATCTTGATAAATCACAAATCCTCCTTTACCATATGAGAACCTTCAATTTGACCTTGTAAACTACTTGCATATACAGTTAGCAACATCATGACATTACCTTAGCATATTTTCCATCTAGACATCCATATTCTAGTTGAAAACACTCTAGTCTTTTAGGACCATATCAAGAACACCAAAACAACACTTGATTCTCCAATAAAAGGAATATCTTTAAGAATAATATACAAAAACATCCTTTGCACCATAATTCTCTTAAAATAAAGTGAATCTAGGAGTGGCCCACATCTCTTTAGTAACCACTAGAATACTCTTATATCTATAAGACTTATTGCTCTTGTTCTTGTTCTTATTAGTCTAAACTATGACCACTAGTTATTCATCTATATCACTCTCCTTTTCTTTAAAGATAAAATTTACAACACATGGATCAACTATGGAATCTTGACACACCTTTTTATTTGAAGCATCAACCTTGTAGCTTGGAACCTCATCGCTATATACAAATAATTGATGTTCTTTGCATGATGATTTCTCAACAATAATAAGATGTTCACTTGGATCCATACACATCTCAAGACTAGCCTCAACTAATACTTTGGTCTTCTCCTTGAGCTTGGTCTCTTCATCCTCAACATGAGCAATCAATGAGAGTTCTTGGCACTCTTCAATTTTTGAAGCAATTTAAACCATAACAAATAAATTACTTGGACTTGTAGTCTCATCACGACTCAAACTTTTCACCTTTAGCTTCCATGTGTTAACATTCCTTCTTCCTTACATTCATGGAGCTAGATTTTACCTTTTCTGACTTATAGTCCTTTGCTTACACAATCTAGCAATGTGACCTCTCTTTTCACAGCTATAACAAACCATACTCCTTGATGGGAACTCAACTTGTCTTAATTTTAATGGAAAATGTTTTGAAAAGGGTCCTGTATCATGATGGTTAAAGCAATCAACCTTTCTCACAACTTTTTACTGATGACCCCCATCATAGTTCCATACAAATTAATTCTTAATAGGTTTTTGACATTCTCTAGCTCTATGCCTAAAATAATTATAAGTATAGTAGTAACCATTGAAATTTGCATACCTCATGGAATTTGGCTATCTAATCTGATTTATATTCAATATATTTTCACCATCATTCCTTGTTTGATGATTTGTCTTCAAAGGCTGATTGTCCTTATTCACATTAGTCTTCATCTTATTTTGAGTTGCAATCTCTGGGTCTTCTTTGTATCTAAGACTAGTTCTATCACTTACATGATTTTTATCATTCATAATATTATCTATATCATTTGAGCTCTTTTCAAATATAAAAAATGACATTACCTTACTAGATACCTTTTCTAACTTAGATTTTAATGGCTCATTTTTAGTTACATACCTTGCACATTCATCTTCTTTAGCTTTTAGGCTTGCAGACATAATTTCCAATTGAAAACTAAGATGCTTGACCATATCCTCATGCTCCTTGGCATCTTCATCCATTCTTGCCTCAAACACACTAAATTTATCCTCAAATTCCTTGAGTTTAGATTTCATCATCTTACTGATCTTCTTCTCAATATTCAGTTCTTCATGAGCATTAGTCAATGTAGACTCATAGTCCACCTCATATTCATCATCATTTGAATCAATCTAAGTAGACTCCATTTGTTGCAAGAAACTTCCTTCCTTAGCCATAAAAAGGGATCTATCTTTAATAGGACCATCATCTTCATGATCATACTCTAAGTCACTATCTTTTCTCTCATCTGATGAGCTGCAATCTTCTTTGGTGTAGAGAATATTTTTGTCCTTGAAGTACTTCTTATTATCAAACCTTATAAATCCCTTCTTACTTTTATCAGACCTAAAAGATCTCTTACCATCATCATGACCTTGATCATGATCTTCATCATCATCTTTCTTATACTAAAGAGGACACTTATTAGTAAAATGTACTATCTAACCATAGTTAAAGCATTTAAGGGGTATCTTACCTTTATACTTGCTTGAACCTGTTCTCAATTTTCTTAAAATCAAAGCAATTAGTTCATCCTTATCTATATTAGGAATGCCATCCTCCTTGAGTTTCTTACCTTGGAACTTCTTCTTTGTCTTCATTTTAGTCTTGAAAGTTGCTTCCTTATTTTTTGGTATATCATCATTCTTCCTCGTCTCATAGGCGGTAAAGGTGCCATGCAATTGATCCATCTTCATCTAAGTAAGGTCATGACTCTCTTCTATAGTAAATACTTTTGTATCAAACTTGGGGGATATATACCTCAATACCTTTTAAAAAATAGTAGCCTCTTTAAGGTTCTCTCTAAGACCTCTGATGATGTTCAAAATCTCATAAAATATTTGTAGAAAGGATGCCACAATATCATCTTCATTCATCTTGAGACTTTCAAATTGCCTTCTATGAGTTTCCAATTTATCCAACTTAACCTTTTAATCTCCTTAAAAAATAGTCTTCAATTTATCCCATATTTCCTTGGAATATGTGCAATGAATTACTTTGGTGAACTCAATTTATGTAAGACCATAGGTGATGGCATTCATTGCCTTAGACTTATTCTTAAACAATGTATTATCTAAAACATTAGATGGAGGATTAGTAGGAATAACATAACCATCCACAACAAATTACCACACATCAAACCCTAGGGACATAATGTATGTCCTCATCTTGGCACTCCAAAATGCATAATTAGATCCATTGAACATTAGTGCTTTCTTAGTAGAGAATCCTTCTTGATGACTACCCATATTATACCTTGGATCACCTTTAAGTTGTTAAGCCATTACCAAATGACCTACTCTGATACCAATTATTAGAGGTATAATCACTGAGAGGGGTGAATTAGTGAGCCTAGATATTTCAATTTTAATTTTAGTCATTTATACTATTAACCAATAAACATATATCAACTTGATTAAGAAGCAATAACAAGAGAGCTCATACATTCAATGCATACATAAGATCAAACACATATCACATAGTTCCTATGGGAAACTCTCATGGGAAATAAAACCCACTCTCAAGCCTAAAACACAAATGGAGTACTATCTTATAATAAATTACAAACAAGAAACCGATCAACTCCTTTGGACCAAAAAACCTTGATCATATCCTCCTAACCAAAGGTATTTAGTGAAATACATATTTCACAAGGAACAACTACCCCTAAGGAAAACCAATTCCTTTAGACCATCCTTTGAACACTTACACCTTAGAAATGATGTCTTCAATACCTAATGATGGATATTTTGTGTCTAATCTTTGCAAAAACTCTTTTTCTATCTCAAATAGGCCTCTCACATAGGCATATCACAATCTCTTTCCTTCTTAATGTAAACTATCCTCATACACACACTTAGACCTTTTTGCATATCCTCAAATTACAAGAGCACTATTATGACATAAGTAACATGACCTACATGTCATATACACAGTCAAATTTTTTTTCTCATTAACTCAACCAATAGGCACACTAACTATTTTTCACTCCACAACTCTCATATGCACCTTGCACTTGTCTCACTCACATCTAAGTTTAGAAACCAACACATTTGGTTTTACTATATATAGAGAAATCATGAATTAACAAGATCAAAATATTTCATTTTTAGCCACAAAACATGCCTTTACTCTTAAGGCATCTCATATGAGTTAGACTTAAGCACAATCCATTTTCAAATAGGCCTAAGTGGATTTTAGGTCCTAAGGAGACCCATTCGAATCTTTGACATTTCTCAAAGTAAAAAAATAACATAATAACATTTACAATAACATGGACCCATTCCATATGACCCTTTTGGCATCCTCAAATTATCACAATTACCAAAACACTCTTTTGCTAAAGCTTAATTAGTTCAAACACTTCTCTGTATACATAGTCATTATGAATGAAAATATAGTTGACTTCAAAACCTTTATTCATACTGAATACGATTGGTCAAACCATAAAAAATCAAATATATCATCCTCATTAAATATAAAACACTCCTTAATATCCATTCATAAATATACATCAAAATAATATCAAAGCAATCTTGAATAATCTACTCGGGTTACTTACAGTCCATGAACAAATATAGAGTCAACTTTATATATATATATATATATATATATATATATATATATATATATATATATATATATAATTATACCTTTAAATTCATATTTCCAAATGCAACTTAGAATCCTCTACAACTTCACCTTTTACATCATGACAAAATTTTGTATAGATCGAAAGATACGAAAAAAAAATAGACATTAGTGTTTTCATTTGCAAAATTCAAATATTCAAATTCAAATGATCGTGATTAAACATCAAGAATTAATCTCACATCTCATGTCCTTGATGCTCAAATCAATTAAACACCTTTGATCTTATCCAAAATTTAATGCATAGGTGCCAATGCTCAAACATTAAACCTTAGTCATTTTCACCTTATCTCATGCAATCTTGAAATTTTGACTTAATGCATTCTATCAATCTCTATAGATCAATCAGGTATTTACCATGTAGCTTGAATAATTTGATCAATATATACAAAAACCCACTGACCATTGTATCCTTATATTTTACCTTTTATTAGTCATTAAACATCATGCACCTATCTTCATCTCACTACTTCCTAACTTCTTGGAATAACTTGCATCATCGATCTTGCTCAAACTTTAACTTTTATAGAAATGACTAAGTATAGGAACCTTACTCATCTGCATAGAAGACCAAATTTAAACCTTAATAACTTTCACCATGCTTTGGTAGTCAAACTATCTAGGAGCCCAACTTGTATATGTATATCTTTTAACACACTTTATTGTATGATCTAAAAATTAGTGAAATGAAACTAGTCATAAAAATGAAGAAAACCATATGATCACCTTCTCTTGAAATGTCTACACGTACGAGATATGCCACCATAAAAATTGTTACTTTGATCTTCTTACCACTTAAAATTTTTGGCTAAGTATGGGAAAACATTGTTAAAATGCCTAGGATCCCAACCTTGTACCCATATATATTTGAATATGATTAGGTGAATGACCTAAAATTTAGTGCATAATAAAGAGGTACAAATGTGATCATAACCATATGACCAAATCCCCTTGAATCATCCACATGTGGCAATGGTGATGTTAGTAAACTACCTACTCAAATTTTATACCACTAGAACCGAACTATCTAGATGAAAACTATAGATCACCAGATGAATTCCACTTATGCACATAAGCTCTCAAAGAATAGATAACATCTTAGGGACCTCTTACACATGATCCAATCACCATACTCATCCCTAAACATCTCTAATCATGCCAAAACTGAAGATCAACAAGCCTCCTTTAATCATATTAGGATAGGTATATTCCACACTTTGTCATTGTTACCTAAGCTATCAAATCACTTCATCCACTTACCATGACATCACTGACAACTCTCTAACAAAAAGGCTGCTATATAATAATATTTTATACTCATTTGTTTACTAGTTGGCATGAGGCTTCCATATTAAAAATACCATAATTATTCTAAATGCACATTGAAAGGAAAGTACCTATTCTTACCAATTATAAGTCCACATAACCTAAGTATCCTTGAGATAAGTTTGAATACACCAATAAGTTCACATGCCATTGTTAAATAACTTAATTACACTATGATTACAACAACATATAATATTACACCATTATTTAACACACACCACCATATCATGGTACAAATACATAGAATTTGATCCCTCTTTAGAGTATTGCTATGTAGGAAGTGCTCAACATAGGTGGTGTTTAGGTTAATCACAAATTCAGCTCCTAAATCATTTTTCCCATTTAATTTTCTTTGTTCATCCTTGTCATTTAGCAAGGGATCCAAGTGAAGAAGAAGTCACACACTAACTCCCATAAATAATCAAATAGACTTGATCACACACATAATAACTATATGCAAAGATGAACTGATCTAAATTCACACAAAAATTAGAAACCCTAGTAGACACCAGCCCACCCTATAGATGATAGCATAGGCTAGCCTTATCTAAATAACATGGCCTTATCCTAGATTCAAACAAAGCCTTGTTCTTGATTCATGATGATGTCACATAGTCCCACAATTGATCACACAATATTTTTTTTATTCCATCAAATCTAATAGCCATCTAAGCTATTTTTTTTATATTTTCCCTTTCTATCATCTTTCTATAAATAATAAGTTCCAAATTAGTCTTGTGTATTTATTTTACATTTTATACATTATGATTTTACTCATCAGTCTATCATAATTAGATTAACACTTGTTAGATCCATAATTTTGATCAAATGTGTTGGTGAAACCATATATTTATTGAATATTGTAAACCCTAACTATCCATGTTGCTAGAGTTTCTTATTTTTATTATTTCCAATTATTGTATTAGAGCTTTGAGATTTGGTAAATTCTATGTTAACATCAATATTTAAAGTTTATATTTCATATTTTATGCAATATAATAAATTATTTTATACCTGTCTTAGAAAAAGTGATAGACTAAGTGGTTCTCAAGTTGATCATACTTAGATTTATTTTGATCCGACACATAAGATGGATAAGAATAAGGATATATTAGATATTAATGAACAAAATTAAAATGTAGAAGTGTATGCCAATAATTTAGATCATGATTAGTATAATCAAGACAACATTAAACATCAATATGTAATTCCATCTATAGGTGATGACAAACCATAGCTTAATAAACTTAAAACTATTAATAACTTTAGAGAAAAAAATCATGAACAATATTAGGATTATCATGTAATTTTACAAATTGTTTTGGAAATAAAAAATGCAAATACAACTAATAAATATGAGACTTCCAATACTATGGGTTCCATTCTTTTATTTTCATCACTCGATACAAATTTCATACCAACATATATTATGGGGAAAACCTAATGGTTTCAACATATTAACATGTCAGTCTCTAATCAATCACTTTTCACACCACCTTTGGTTCATACACATTTTATTCTTGATGCACGATCCATTATGTAGATTATTTTAGCTTAGAAAAATAAGGTGTTTAAAATGGAACAAAGTGATTTAAAATGTAATAAATCACTTGATTCATAAATTTTATTACATACTCAATTGTCTCAATATATTTTAGCATATCCTTTACCAATTGGTTTTGTGGCAGCTAAGCTTACATTGTATGATGGAAAAAGTGACCCCAAGTAACATTTGAGATCATTTCATGTCACATGTTTATACTATGCAACGAAAGATATGATTTTGACCAAGTTATTTATAATAATTTTAAAAGAGTATGCTATAATATGATTTTAATATTTACCACATCAGTTAGGTCATGCATTCAATCCTTTGACATATTTTTTCCTTGCACATTTTTAAATTAACATATGTGAAAATATGTCATATGCTCAAGTTTCTCAACTCAAACAAGAATCCAACAAGCCTATAATAAAATATTTATTATAGTATAATACCATGTTATCCAATATGATGAATCTTATGATATATAATGAGTTTAAAGACATATTTAAATAGAGCTTTGCTTCCATGTCTAAATGAATCTATTATGTTTAATAAGTTTCTATAATTCAGAAATTTATGTCACGTAGTTAAGGAAAGAGAGTTAAAGTTTTTGGAAATGAATAAGCTAAAGTATGAAACCAATCCATTTTCTACTTCTCATGCAAATAATCCATGTAAGACACCATATAAGGTGAGACCAAGTGAAAATAATAATGATCCAAATATAATAGTGAATGTAAATTTATAACCTACTCTTCATATTTTATTACCATCTTTCCAAGGAGACAATTTACCAACTTACAAGAAGCTCCCTATAAGGTGTTACAAAATTTATTAGAATGAAACATCATATCACTCCCTAATATTAAATAGGTTAATGGGATTAAACCTCTTTAAAAATGATTTTTGTTATTTTCATAGAGCACTAGGGAATACTACCAATAGATACATCAATTTTAGACAAAAGATACAATATTTGACAAATGAAAACATAATTAATGTGTGTACATCTACTGACAATACAAAGGCATGGCCATGTGAGAGTATACCAATAAATATATCCAATCATACTTCCCTACACATACAAGTAAACAAATACAAAATAGATTAGAAGTGAATTACACATATAATTCACATCCTCCACCAACTTCCTATCATCTTCATACAAATGAATAGTATATTTTGAATGGCATCATTATACATATCATGTTTTAGTGCCATCTAGACCACTTATCACACTTGTAGAGAATAAATCATTGATTATTATTTTGATTGACATTCTATTTTATTTTGAACTTACATAGATCATAAAATTATATAGAGTGTTATGGTCGATAATGGTTCGAGTGTGAATATGTGAAATATCACACTTCTCTCTCATTTTAGATACACATATCAGGATATAATTCCTAAAAAAAAATAGTAATAAATAGATTCAATGCACATGTTTAGATTTATATTAGTGAGATCACATTACCACTATAATTTGATCCAACACATGTGGCCACCATGTTTATAGTAGTACCTAGTGTAAGAGTCTTTGATATGTTTTTAGGATGTCCTTGGATTTAATAGCTTCATGTAGTTCCTTCTATAGTACAAAAAAGTCTAAAATAATTTTATGCTAATGTGGCTATCATAGTTCATGGTATTACATATTAATACCCACTAAAAGTAAAGGTTATTGTTCCTACATAGCATATATTAGTTGAACAACCTAAAAAGGTTCAAACCATTCTTAGCATTTAGAAGAAATTGGTCAACTTGAAAAGGAGGCATATCCTTGAAAAGTCATTGAATCAATGATTTGTCACATATTATAGAGAGATAATATATACTTAAACATGTCTTAGATTGATATTACAAGGCATTAAGAGTGTTCCACAAAGAACACAAACACTGAGTTATAATCCATGATGGTTTCTAAAGAATCCTAGAGTTCATAGTGATGAAAAACATACACAACATACTCCATATTATCATCATAAAATTTATACTTATGTTATAGATTCAGATCAATTTTTATATTTTGAGTTGAGACTAGCTACATTATAGTGTATGATACTTTCCTTTTGTAAGATGTCATCCTCCATATTTTAGATACATGACCTATTGATTGTAAGGATATTATGGGATTCATTGGTTAGTACGTTAATTTTTAAGTTATGTATAATAAAACACACACACACACACACACACACACACACACACACACACACACACACACACACACACACACACACACCCACACCCCCACACACACACACACACACACACACACACACACACACACACACACACACACACACACACACATGTTACATTTTCAGTTATGTATATTAAAAATATATAAAAAGATAAAAATATTCTAAAAAAATCTAAAAATCAGGTCCTATACATGATATGTGTAGTTCATTTACATCAGTTGAGCTGTGCTTTAGTATATGCAACACTTCTCCATATGTAGTTTTATATCAAATATGATTCACAAGTGTACTTGAGTGAGTTATAGAACATATAGATTGTAACTTATATATGAAATTGCATGTGGTGATGTTGTATCAAACACTTAAAATTTACATAAACACAACCACTTTCTTCCAAATAATAACACACTACACTCTTGTCTAATTCAAATTGTCTTATGCCAATGAACACATGATCTAAATTCACAAATCTAAAATAGTCATAGGCATTCTAAAAGTTTTTTTCAACACAAGTTCACTATGGACATATGTTACTTAGGTTTTATCACTCTATGACTATCCATTTTGTTCCTACTACAATAAAATACCTTGTAGACATATTTTCATCTTTGCTCATTCACTTTCACATTGTTATCTTACTAAATACCTAAGTTATTGAATACACTAATATTAAAAATTAATTATGTAGCTAAACATCACTTATACATGTATGTTTATTGTGTTTACTTATTTGCTTCATGATTTATGTGTATTCATGGATCTGGATTGTGTAAATATACACATATCCTTATTTTCACCTCTAAGACTTACTTATGTTTTTATGTGTGTGTAACATTTGGACATGTACCTTGTATACACCCCTTGCGTCTTATTATATATTTTGTGTGTATTATTTTTGTAGGCATAGTGTCCATGAATCTTGTTTGTTATGTTTCCTTAGTTTATGATGTCATGATAGATATCATGCATCTCTCCAGTTTGTTGATGCCATGTCAATATCATGTATCTTTCCCTCAAATAGTTATATATCAATTTCAAGTACTTAGTTATAATCATTTATTCAATGTGTTCCTAATTGCTAACATGTATCTAAACATGAAACTATGTATGTTTGGTTATACATGTATCATACATTACTAATTTGTTCAAATTATTAATATGATGCCATAATCTCCAATTTTATAATAATTACTCTAGATTTCAATCTTTTCTATATCATCATATACATAAATTTTTATTTTGAGCTTAGTTATTACACATGCTTCATAACTAACTTCAAAAGAGAGGGTGTATATAGTATATTTTCTTAGAGATTAAGCTAAAATAGTTCACTATAAAGATAAAAAGCAACAATACTTACCCATTTCATCATAGTGCATACTTAGTTTTTACCCAGATAGAACCACATCATTTGGACAATAACGAAAGCCATAGCTTTCCAAAATAATGTGCTTCCATACAAGGAGTCAAAAACATATTTTATAGATTTATCAGAGTTATATTAAATCAATAGAATAATTTTTTATATTACTTATAAATAGGTTTCACATTTATACATAGGATTATATTATATTTTCATCATATTAGGGGCATTATTGACTATTTTTACCACAAGTCAAAATAGGTCAACCCCATCTATTTAAAAAAAATTATATGGGTATATTATGAAGTTATATGGTGTTTCATGATCTTATTTGATGTTATTCATTATGCTATTAACCTTGGTCATAGTCAAATCTAGTCCTAAGTCATTTAATGTCACTATAGGGTCATATTCGAGCCATTAATGAAGGTTGTATGGTTTAAATAGGTATAAAAGTTTTTAAAACTATCCATAAACATTAAATGTGTTATAATATTGTCATCAATGTTAGTAATAACTAAAAAACTTGTAGGTATTAAGTCAAATCAAGAAAATAGTTAGAAAAGAAGGAGTTTTGGCAGTTGTATGGCTTCTACAAGAATATGAAACATGTGGAAGGATTATAAAGTGACCCTTAAACTACCATAAACTCATTTAAATTATTTATCAGTTTTTTAAGTCTCAAAAATGGCCCAAAACCATTCTAATCCTCCATCACTCTTCTTGGCATGCAGAATTAGTCAATAGGTTTTCTCATGGTATGGACAACTGGAGTTGTTTCAGTTAAAATGACTTTGAGGGATGTTATAAATATTAGTACACTTAAATTTCAAGGAAATATTTAAAATATTGGTTTCCCATGCTTTATGAACCAATTCTAATAAGTTGACTATCTCTTTTTGCATGCTAATCCCTACACCCTGTAGGTTTTTTTCTTGTCTGAGCTAGTCCGTACAAATAAATGGATTTACTTGATTCTATGAGATGTGGAAATATTTATTTCATGGTTTTAATATTTTTTTTTCATGTTTGGAGGTGAGGGGATGAGCCAAACATCTCAAGTTTGCTAGTGGGAGCTCTATTGCTAAGTTACAAACATTTTTTACCAAATGTAGAGGTCTTTGATCTTATAATGGTTTAAAATTAATGTCAAATGTTGTATTACATGATTTTAATGACATTTTAATCTCTATCATTGTAAATCTTAGTCTCAATTTCTAGCATAATGAATTTGTAGTCATATATGAAACACTATCAGAGCTCTCTACGGGTACTCACCTACAATTAGGTGAAGGAGAGCTTTGACCAACCCTTTTGAATAAGTGGATATGGAAAAAAAATATTTAACCTTTCACAAGATGTGTATTGAATTATAGATATAATCACATATAACACCATCTTGCACCATTGATGGACACCTATAGATGCCCCACATGGGACTAAACATGTTGAAATAAGGAACTTGAACTGGTTTAAAGTATTTCATGGTTAAAAGGATCAATTTTAAGATTGATAAGAGGTATAATATTGATTATAGTCTTATAAAATATGCATATTATCCATGTTCCACCTTCACTTCCCTTATCTACTACTGTATGTACACTTATAGGTCTCCATAAAGGTCTGAGTAGTTGGAGTGATAGTATTTAGATGTGTTTGAGACCTTCATAGAAGATTTAAAATTTGGAGAAGACCATATTAGTCAATAGTGGAGATATTTAGTGGAAGGTATACTTGAATAATTTTCATAATTGGAGAAAGAATATTTAGGGACTTGTTACCTTAAAAACTTTGAAATAAGGCCTTGTCCATTTTTGGTGCCATCATAAAGTATTATGGCATGAGGTCTATATAGGTCCAAGTGACTCTATAATTGATCCCTCATATAGGAGTAAGACCTTGAAAAATAAATTGAGGGGTTGACCAAAGTATTATGATGTTAGAAAGCCCCCATTCTAGACATTACTACATTGTAAAAGGTTAGTGTTCTCTATAGTGTTTTGAACTTTCAAATGATCTCATGCTACAAGGATATAATAGAAGCATATCTTTATGTAAAATTATCATAATAAGGTTATGAGGACACTATTAATCTAAATGACATTGATAAGAGTGTAAGTATAAGGTCTTGACCTATACCATCACCTACATGTGTACCCTTACTCCCAAAAAGGTAACCTACAGTCTGACTGTAAGTACCTATAGGCTCAAGATATAAAACTTGGAGATTGGAAACCTAAAAAAATAAACACTTTCCAATTGGAGTTTATTACAAGGCTTAAAAAATATCATATGATGTGTAACACAAGGTCCAAGATTTGAAATGCATCTTTAAGGCCTCTTTTGCTTTCAAAGAAGTCACTTGTAATCAACTGTAGCATGACAGTGTACCAAAACATGGTGGCGTAGATGTTATCCTAACATATAAATGATGTGGTAAGTCCTAGTGACCATGAAATGACCTTGAATATTTCAACAAGGTAAGGTTTAATAGTATAGTATACACCTATAGGCATGTTTTTCTGAGTGAGAATATAGTCACAACTGAGTACAAACTAGGCTTGTCAAAGAAGAAGGTATATATTGAAGAGATAATAAATGTTGGGAGTGTTATAAATATTTAAAATGATCCTAAAAATAATGATATAAATTCCACCTCATGATCATCATAATGGAAATAGGGCAATATCCATCTTTAAGGTACATTTGTAGTCCACATACAAAATCCTGCATAGTCATCATTCTAGAAGTTTATCTTGGGAATTTAGGGTATAAGAGGCATTTAAAAGATATCCAAACCCTAAAAATTTATACAAATGGGTCTCTATCACTTACTCAAGCCTCTCATATACTTCTTTTTCTTGAGGCAATAGGGGAAGTTCCCTCTATTATATCTCAGATAGATGACACTCCCAAAAAACCATACTCTAAAGGTTTGTCATAAGAATGATAAGGGGAGGTACCAAGGAGACTTAAATAACTATAAGGAGATGTAAATAGTTGTGTTGGACATTAAAAAACATATAAAATGTCTCATATTCATGACCAACCACTTAGAGGTGGTTGTAAGAAGCCAAGCATAGACTAAGCCTAATAGGCCGAGAGTAGTCTTAAAGACCTAAAGGGGTCCAATTTAATTTATAACAATAAAATAGAACTGAAATAAATTTTATTAAATATATGGGGAGATATGAAGTGTGTGATAACATTTATTTTGTATAGAAGGTTATAGATAAGCCATTTATTGCCTTAAAAACATGATAGCTTGCACAAAATGTAAAGACAATCTCGAGAGGCTAAGTTTGAAAGATCCTAATAGTACATATGATTATCAGGGGAGTCTAAGGAGTTATTATATGTTGAATAGGGTCCTAAACTTGCATTTTTTGTAATTTTTTCATAGGTTCAACCTTAATTTTTTATGAATAATCCTTAAGGGGTAAAACTACTTGAAACACTCCAAAACCCTTGCTAATGACCTGATGGTAAATAAGTAGACATAAATGCATAAAAATTAGATATTATGCCTTGGAAAGTGATTGGATATTGTATAATACTTCCCTAGGATCCTTCCCAGCAAGTTAGCTTACATCTTATTTGTATGAATAAGGTATAAAATGGATTTTCTTGATAATGTTTAAAGTTTTTAAGGTACATAAAGGTTTCAAACGATGAGTATCACTTTGGGAAAGATAATGAGACATAATATAACTCCTCATATCAATTTATTACTTCAAAAAAAAACATAAGTACCTTTGAAAGCACTTTCACTTCAGCCTGTCCAAACTAGCATATTGAATAAAAAGTGATCACCAAGTGAGAAGGTGATAAATTCAATTGGGAGGATTTTTAAGTTCTTCCTATTGGATATAAGGACATGAAGACTCTTTAAAAGTATCACATCACCACCTATATGTATTGGTTTTAGTAATTGAAGACCAACTTGGTGCCAAGTGTGAAGGATGGGTGAAATAAGGGTGATTATGATTGTAGATAGTGAGAACACTTGTCTAAAAGAATATTGATAATTAGGGACATATCCAATGTATGTTGGAGCCTATTTATATCCCCACTTTCATAGTGTAATTATTTCATCTATTCTTAGTATCATTTGGAGAAATCAAGAAAGACTAGATGATGAAGGTAGTTTCTAAGAAGGTAGCTAAGAGACATCTATGCTAGAATTGAATAGTTTCATGCCTTGGAGAGACATTTTTACAAATATAAATTGCATAGTATATTTAATAATATATTATCATACAAACATAAATCCTTATCTCATCTTGACACCTGTTCTTGTGACTATTGAGCTTCATTCTTCTCTCTCCTCTCTCACATTCTATAAGTACTAGCCATTTTAGCTCTTGTTTCATAATACCACACCATGTATGGTGAATCCCTATTATTTTTCCTTTGAATAATATATGAAATATTTATTTGAGTTCATAAACATATTGTCTAAGTGTGCAAAGTGATGAATGGTGAGGTCTAGTGATAAACTTCTATCCTTACTTCCCCTTATCCTTTCAGATCTAGTGAAATAATTTATCATTATAATGGGTCATATAGAGTGTAGATAGTGTTTGGATCCCTTAAAGTGTTTTTAAAGTCTAAAAACTAATCTTTGGTCCACTTACCTTGAGTTTTCTTATGCATATCACCTCTATATTGAAATACTAATGTTAGATCATCTTAGGACTTTGAAGTTAGCATTATAGGTCTTATTTATTAGTGTAAGGAGTGTGATAATATTGTGTAAATAGTCATGGTGTATCAATAACTAAGGATATTTAATTTTCATGTAGACTTTTATCTCTATTCCCACAAGAAATTAGCTAGTGTAGGTGATAAACACTTAATGGCAAATTCAGGGAACTAACCCTTAAACCTAAAGGTCTACCTCTATTATAGGAAACCCACATGCCTAGAGGTATTCAAATATTTCCTAAATATTATATTATACTTTAGAAACCTCCTTTTGGTTGAAATATTTGGTGACAATAGGAATCATGCATGACATGTGTTCTATAATTTTACATAAGTTTACATAAAAATTCAATTAATATTACTTAGTCATAGGAATCAAATATACTTAGATATTAGACTGGGGGAATATGTCTGACACATGATCACTTTATTACTCATTTTTACTAAGATCATGTTATTTTTGCATTAGAGTGAATCTTATTTTGTTAGCTATTGATTAAAGTTTTTGAAATGGTTTTCCCTATAATGATCCATTAGAATTCATAAATGGATTCAAAACTACTTTACTACCTTTATTTTTGTGATGATGGAGTCAAAGTGCATATTAAGTTCTTAATAAAATTCCCCTACCAATGAGGATTGGGTCATGCATGGTCCAATTTAAGTGCCTCAATGAAAATAAATTACCAAGAGTTATACCCTCTATAGTCACCATTTTTGCATCAAAAAACACAATGATTCACATACATGAAAAGGTGTATTCATTCTTTGTTATCTGATTTATAATTTTCTTGTCTTTACATTCAAATTTATATCATACAGATTGATTTATACATGTTTCTTTGTAGTTTTACATGAATAAAAATATAACATGTGGCCTACATCCAAGCCTACTCAACATAGGTAAGCTCAATTATAACTCTATTTCTCTTAATCTAGTACTTTCCCTCTATTGTATTACTATAATATAATGGGATAAAATGTATTCATTAAAACTAACATTTAATGCTAAAATAATACACTTGTGACTATCCTCTATGCACACTTAACCTAGGCTTAATTCCACATCTCCAAACCATTATTCATCTATCTCTATGTGATGACCCTATATCCTTAGAAAATTATGATATAAAAAATTATGACTATTCATTCCAAGAAACCTATACTCACTATTAAAATGATTCAAACTTTCAGTTAAGTTATCTCTATTGCTTAAACAAGGTCTCTCATTTAAGATAATCCCATGGGTTGGTAGTGTTTAAATCATTAGGTTTCATCCTTCCACCAAATAATACAAAATCACAAAATTTAAATTCACTTAATGGATCATCTTGAAACATTTCATAATTCTTATTCAAGGAAATCCAACAAAGGTCACTATATAAACACATTTTCTATTTACTTGTTCACTAGTTGGCAAAAGGCTTCCATATTACAAATATTAGAATTATTATAAATTGTGGATTGAGAGGAAATCACATATTATTCCCAATTTTTAGTCCATATAACCCAAGTATCCCTAAGCTAAGTCTAAATACACTAGAAAGGTCATAAGTGATTAATATAACATTTAATTACACTAGGATTATACCAACATATAAAATTACACCAGGATTTCACACACACCACCATAGCATGGGATAACTACATGGAGTTTTATCCCTATTCTAAGTATTTATATGTAGGCACCACTCTAAATAGGGGGTGTTAAAGTCAAGCATAAATTTAGACCCTAACCCCTTTTCCCATTTATTGCATTTGTTACTCTTTGTCAGTGAGCTAGGTTTCCAAGTGAAGAATAAGGAACACAATGGCTCATGTAGTGAATTGAATAGACTAAATCACACACATAAGAATTTACATGTATAAATAAACATCCTAACATATTAACTCAACTTCCAAAGGATGGTTGATAAGGTTGATGTAATGGATGGTTGGATGGGTAGGTATACAGATTAGGTAGGTTAAGTTGAGGTAAAGGAATGGATTTTTAGATAATGGGTGTTAAAGAATACTCATGACAATACCAAAAAAAATATATTTCATCATGTCTCTTATTGAAAGTAAATAAATGGTGGAAATAGAACACCAAGGTCCCTCAATGTGGGTAAAGATAATGTATCAATATTTTTTCTCTATTTTAGGTACAAAGAACTAGTTATAGTTGTGTTGGAAGAACTATTTTGGGATGAATATGTCTAATAAATTTCATATTTGAAGTAAACAAAAATATGAATATCTAGTCCTAAGAAATAAGACCAGAAGAAATAGAAGTCTATACTTGGTGATCGTTGTACTAGTGGCCTCACATATGGATGGGCATAATTTTTGGTTATGTTTACACATGATCTTGGTCTTAAATATCATTGAGTTGGTCAATGATAAGATGTGAAATTGGAGTGGAATATAAAAATTATAACATAATCTCAACATTGATGCTACTTTTAACATTACTACTAAGAACAATAAACTTAACTCTAGGAAAGATATTTGCTCTAATGAGGTATGATCACTATGGAAGTGGCATCCAAGAGGCAAAATTAAGTTGTGTTTGATGGAATGATGTGTAAATATTGTTTTGATTATGGTTTGATAGAGGTAATTTTTTTCTACATGTGTAAGAGGAAGGTTTTTGCTTGTGTTAGCCTTAACAAGGCTTATTTGGTTGTGTTTTTTGATATTTTTTATAGTATTTTGTAAAATAAATAAATTATGATAGTCATTGAAAATGAAAGTGATTGTAATGAATGAAGTACGGTAATTTTTTTAAATTTCAAATATAAATGAATGAAACTATTAATAAATAAAATGTTTATAACATGGAAATTAAATTTAGATCCAAAACGTAGAGAGCATAAGTTCTAGATACTTAGAAATTAAATTTGCACATGTAAGTTAGGATACTAGTTTTAAAACCTTTGAATTATTGTTGATAAAAATAAATGATCTAAACTAATCCTTATGATGTGTCAGAAGGATGCTAGACTTCAGTAATTGGTTTCTTTGTCACCTCCTTTATTTGTTGCATATCATGATCTTGTTCAATAGGTTTATGCATTTCTATTGTGACTTCTATTTACTTACTCATTTCCATCTCCTCATTTTCATTGGTAGTTTTCTCCACTTGGGTCTTCACTTACTTTTCTGATTTCTCTTTTACCGATTGCTCAAATTATTCTATAACATCCTTTTCTACTTGTTATTCTTGGGCCTTATTTTCCAATTCCTCTTCGATTCTTTTTTTACTCACCTTCCTTATCTATTGCATCATCCTCAACTATATTCTTCTACTCTTCTTGTTATTGTAGATTTTGTTTTTGTTTTTTCTCAATACTTTTGGCTACCAACTCAGTCTTTACCTTATTTTGTTGTGAGTCTTGTGACTCTTTTTACTTTTATTATTTAATATTATATGCAAGTTTGTCTTCTTGTTTATTTTATTTTATGCATCTTAATTTTTTACTATTCCTCTTCTTCTTTATTATTTTATCTTCCTCCTCTTATTTTTCCTTATCAAGATTGACCTTTTCCTTTATTTCCTCTACTCTCACAACTTCTTCCTCCATATTTATAGTTGATTGTGCTTGTTTATTTATGAAATGCACATTTATCTCTTGTCACTCAATTTTTTGTTGCAATTTGGGTTGTTATGTGATTTATTTCTATGTAGTGGTTCTCTCAGGATGAAATATATGGTGTATGTGTAATGAAGTGGGGGTTAATGGGGATAATGATGGAAATATGGGTGTAGAATAAAGTGTGTAATGTTATGGGAAATGAGAAGGTGATTAAATAAACACTTTGCACTTTCCAATGTATTCACATGAGCAAGTGGGACCAGAGTTTTCTTCTATCACTTAGATGCATGGGTAATACAATAGATTATTGTTATACTTATTAATCTTATTTGAATTATCCCTATTCAATATCATGCACCATGACAAAATTTACCATGCATTCTAAAACTATAGGGGATTTCAATGCAATTTGGTTCATATGTGGTATGCACATTAGAAGTCATTGGGGACTTTATTTATATGTTGTTACTTATTCTATCCCTAATTGTTGTGTATCAATTTGTAGTGTTGGCATTGTTTACATTAATGATCCCATTTTTAATTCACTTTCTTAGAAAATTGACATAGTTATGTGTTTTCTTTCATTTTCTTTTGAGATTGTGTCCATAATGATGGAATCAAGAGGTGTAGGGATCTATCCCAATAGTATAGATGGAACATCATTATGAAATTAGAAGGCTTTCACTACTTTCCAAAATAATAATTCCTTCTCCTCCTTATAGATGTATTTTCTTTTGTTCTCCATCATAGAGTTGTATACTTCTTGTGTAATGACTCCCAATTTTTTAAAGTTATACGTGGTGGAAATATTAGGCATGAACTTATTAATGAGACATGTATTTATTATATGAGTCTAATTATTAGGTGGAAATGATGATTTTTGAGCTAGATATTTTATCTTACATGCAACTACTCATGATGTTGAAGTGGATGGTTCTAGTTGTGCATGTTATTGTGCTTGAACTTATCCTTATTATTTCAATAATTTCTTATTTTCACTCAAAGACATGGATTATATTTGTTTCATCATCCTTGAAACTAGGGATTTTTATCTCAAGACTTTTTTTTGCATCCAACATGTTGATGAAAAATGGTGGTGGTGTGATCATTACCTTGGGGAGGTCATGGATTCATATTTAAATCCATTGTGTAGTTTTATGACTGATGTAAAAGGTCCCAAATATTTCAATGCATTTGTATGCATGTGATGGTATGAATAAATTAGGCCCTATATTTCTACCCACCATTGATTAAAATAGTAAAATTATGAATAATATTTCCCTATTCTGATCCATGTCAGATTTGTAAAGGTCATGGAAGTAAAAAAATACATTGGGTGTGATGGGGCCATCATGGGACATCCATTGGGTGAATTAAAATAATAATGCCATAAACTAGTATTGGAAGGTTTTTGATTACTAGTGATGACCTTTTCAATGTTGGTGATTAGTTCAGTCACCAAGAACTCAACCATTTAAAGTACTCCTCAAGAAAAATCATGTGATATGTAATATTAATGACCCATTTTGTTGTTTGGCATGCACTTTTGGTTATTTTCCCTAATTTCTTGGTGATGCATTCAGATAGCACTCACATTGTGACATCATCCACTTAATAAATTGGGTTCCCTCTTGATACTCTTGAGTATTTATATTCGGTGTTTAAATGGATCATAGGGCTCTTGCTATTATACTACACTAAGGATTTACCTTATGATTGGAGTCTTGTTTCCCATGCCATTATTTTTGCATTGATGTGAATAGCAACATCCTTTGACAAATGTATTTTGCATTCATTATGGAAACTCAAGAGAGTCATAATCACTTCATATAATTATGTAAAAGTGGGGAGCATGATGAGTATCTTAAAATCACATCCTCACATCTAATTTTGAATGGCTATGGCTCTTAGCTTTAAACCCATAGTTTGATCTCAAGAAAATAAAATGATTTCTAATGAACTGATAAAATCAAAAGGATTTGGGTTATGGTATCTTGTGTTCCATAATTATAATCCAATTCAATTTCTTTATTTTGTGAGTTAGATGATGGTAGTAGAAGTTGAGATCGATCAATTTTCATTATTCTACATTGTGATGTTGATTATTCTATGCTTAGATAGATGACTAAATTTCAATTCACATATGGATCTTATTCTCTATGAATTGAAAATTTGTTTCACTCTATATGACCTTATATATATATATATATATGTGTGTGTGTGTGTGTGTGTGTGTGTGTGTGTGTGTGTGTGTGTGTGTGTGTGTGTGTGTGTGTGTGTGTGTGTGTGTGTGTGTGTATTCCTCACTCCATTTTTCTGACACTTCACATTAAATTTTTTGATTTATTTTCATGTTATTATGCCTTTCACTTTGAATTCCATAAATTGATGTGATGTGACCTTGGAACTTTTATGGATAGGTTCATTATTTGTTTGATAGAATTTGGTGATGTGACATGCCATTTTTTCATTTTTAAAGACTTTCATTTATTGTACATAACCTTGATTTGACACATATATCTATTTTCGGAATGATGAAATATTTGACATGCCTTATCATTAACTACCTTGTTAATTACCATTTGGTAAATTTATATTATACCTTTTTGTTAGTACCTCATTCCCAATATTAATATTTTTATGTATAAATTGATTGATATATGCCTTCCCATTGCTCTTTGCTTCATTTTCATGATCTATTACTTTGAATTTTAGATGATGTTATAAACATTTTAAATATATAATTCACCTATACACAACTATATTAAATACCTTTAAAACTATAAATAAAAATATGAAATAAAAAAATCACAACTACATGGTGCTATTCATCACCTACTCTATTTTCAACATTAGATTTATAGAGATCACTATCAGTAGGGTTTAAGCCCACAATATTTACTCACACCAAAAATATGGTTCCTTGAAGGTCCTTTATCACTATAGTTACTTTTTGTGATACTTCATGGATAAAATATGGTCATTTCCCTAATGCATAGCTTCCATAGATGCACTTGAAATCTACTATCATATAACAAGACTATCTATTTAAGGTGAAATTCCTTAGATATTTTTATTTATTTATTGCATCCAAATTTATCTTTTCATAGTTTCTTCCATATAATTCAAATCCAATAATCTTTCCCAAAATGAACCCTGATCTCCTAGTCACATTATCAATACAATTCATAGACTAGCAACTATGTATTTCATTGACATCACTACTTCCATTCCATTAACCAAATGAAAAGGAGTAAATATTTTCTCATGTTTATAATTGGTATTTTATACCCATATAATCACATAAATTATATCCTAATATTCATCTCTCTACACATTACATATTTGTATAAGCATCTTCTCAATAAATTTGTTTGATGCATCTACCTAGCCATTGGCTTGCAAATGATAAGTCATGCTCTTATGGTGTGATATGATGAATCCCTTAGTCAAAATATAAATTTTATTATTGAGGAAGTGTGTTATTTTGTCTCTGAATAGCTTCATAAGACATTCAAAATTGGTTATGATGTTCTCATACAAAAATTTAGGTGCATCTTTAGAACTAAAATTTGGTGTTGAAGTAGTTTATACCAATTTTTTGAAGTGATCCATCATAATGATTATATATATGTCTTGATTAAATTTTATGTGGATTGATAGGCCCTAAAAAATAAATTCCCCATTGTTCAAATTGTTGTATTATTAGTATTGGGTTTAGAGGCATTTCATCCCTTTATTTCAGCCTTCCTACTCAATGACTCTATGTGCATTTTGAAATAGATTAGGCCACCACAATCTAATTTTTAATATATTCCTTATATTAAATTGTCCTATGAAGTGTCCTTAGATTATTACTAGATGTGATTCTTCTAGAAACTATAGTCTCTCATAATCCAATACTATTTTATGAAACACATCATCCTTACCCATATTATAAAAAATTGCATTGATAATATTGAATGGCATAGCTCTTGTAGCCAACTGATATTTTTATTTCTCAACATAATATGCAAGAAAAACCCCTTTTTCTGTAGATTTGGTTGCCTTCCATATTCTCTTGGATCATAGATAATCTAATCAAATGAGCATCTAGTGACTCATCCTATAATTATTATGGTTCCTTACCATTTCTCATTTGACTGAGATGATCCAATCCTACATTTTCTCTTCTTGTATTAACATTGATCTTAAAATATAATTATTGGAATAATATTAACCATCTAGATATTCATCTTTCTAACATGGGATTATATACTAAATACCATAGATCTTGATGGTTTATAAAGAATTAAAATTGTGTAGCTAAAAGATAATGCTTGAATTTATGTAGTGCAAACACCATAGATATACATTCTCTTGTATAGTAGTTTAGTTATTCTCAGCCACTAAAATATTCCTACTCATGAAGTGAATAGGGTGATCCAGGCCTCCATCTCAAGGTTGATCCAACACAACTCCTATTGTGATTAATATAACATGCACATGGATGTGAAAGGGATTACTCTAGTCTAGAAACACCAATATTGAAAATGTTACTAATATCCACTTTAAATCTATGAAGATTTCTTGACATTCAAAAGTCCAATCAAACATTGTATCTTTTTGCAATAGTATTTACAATGGAGTGTTTATATATACATATCCCCTAATGAACTTATAATAATATCCATTATGACCTAGGGATGATTTCACTTTAGAAGAAATTATAGGAGGTGGTAATCCCATAATGACTACAATTTTGGCTTGATCAACAAAAATACCATCATTGGAAACTACATGTACTAAGAGAATACACAAATTATTAAATGATAAAAAATTATTCAAATTTAGAGCAAAGCATAGAGATTAACATATTTATAAAATAAGTCATAGCTTAGAAAGGTGATATTTGAACAAGGAAAACATAACCTAATCATCTAGATCAAATTTCATACAGTCATGAATGAAGTCCTTCAACATAGTGACTACAAATTTATAAAAAATAGTAGGGAAATTTTTAGACCAAATGCCCTTTATATGCAAATTAACCTTATTATATTGCAAAATTGGTATTTTTCTAGTCTTTATAATTCATACCCTTTGACCATCTCAAGAAATTCATATGTGAAAGGAATAAAAAACAGGTCATTAAAGTAGACATTGTTTAATACCTTATTGTCACCAAAAACTCTAATCTCTCCTAGCTTCTTGAATTGAACCACCATCTACCTTACCCAATATTATTTCTATATAGGAAAGATAATCTTTGATTATTACATCAATTCAATTTTAGCCTTTACTTTGAACTTCATATTGGGATTTATTTTGTACATGAACTTCTTGATAGACTTTCATATTGGGATTTATTTTGTACATGAACTTCTTGATAGACTATGTGCACTCTTTGAGTTATATGTGCATATCCCCAAATGAAAGGTACAAACCCTTTACTTTTGAAAACTTTGTGGGGAAAAAAATTTGATAATATTATAGTAATTCGATCCCTTTTAAAAAAAATATTGCACCTAATAGTCACTTATGGTCATTAGCTTTGGTATAAATTTTATAGCAATGTTTTAAATTAATTTACATACTAGTTCTTGATATATATTCTTTATCCATTCCATAAGAGAGTCTTAGTGTCCTTTCCAATTCCTTATCCTAAATTTTAAATTTCAAAGTTGCATATCTTATGTTTTCTCTATTATGTTGGAATAAGATCTTCTATTTATTGTGATGGAACAAATAATCCTTTTAAATATAAACATTCCTCATCATCATTTGATTATACTTGATCTATGTTACCCAAAATCATATTACATGATTTTAAAAAATTATTTATACTTGTTGGCCCTATAATTATTTATAGTTTTTCTCAAGTCCCTAGCTTCTGCCCTCTATGAAATTTGATCTTATTTAATTAATATATCTTCCTCTCATTGATGAAATAAAAATATTTTTAGCTTTTAAAAATATTTTTATTACATGGGATTATCATCCTCAAATACAAAGGTTTTTATAAAAATATGTTGGACCTATGGCCAATTTTTAGTCTCATGTCTACACTCTTGGTGTATGTACCATGCTCATGGTAGATGTGTTAGATTATGTTAGAACACATGCACTCAATATCCTAGTTCTATACCTTCTGAAGACCATATATCAATGCATATATGAATGTGTAATTCAAAGAACTTAAATTATTATAATAATGACCACTAATCAAAGATCATAGATGCTACTTAGAACTGAGCCCATATTAGTTTTTAGGATTCTTCCTAGTGAATTTCTTAGAATGGTGAAGTTCCCACCATGTCATAACTACACATTTGAGTGCATAGTTTAGTGAATTGACCCAATTATATACATTAGTAACATGATGATCCAACCTATAAATTAATTTCATTAAGTCTTCTATTATGAAGTTTTAGGAAAACTATCATTTGGTATCAAAAACCATTTTCATTGATCTATCCTCATGGTCTCTTTGTGCCTAGTTCAAAAGTGTCCATCTGAATCCCCAATAATTGAAGACGTAGCTTCCCATGGTATGGTACCCTCATAGGTGGGTTTGAGGTAGTTTGTTTCTATATGAGAACTAATCTTTATTATGACTATGGAATCAATTTTGTTTGTTATGAAAACTCAACAAACCATACGGTGTGAATAACTTATGTTTTGGTTTTGTGCCTACTTTAATCTATCTTTATTATCCATTGGAATATGGTGATGCAAGCTCCTTAGGAATGATATGTGGTTTTATTCTAACCAATTTCAAGGGTATTATAATGATTGTATCCCTTTGATGAGCCTTCACTTGATTTTATATTATATTGATGGTCATCTAACCATCATAGGCCCTATTTTTACCAATTAATATGGGGTATTGCATTTCATTTGTCTTCATATCAATGAATGCAAATTCACCTCATAGACATAGATAAAAAAAATTATTTCTACATCTTTGAACCTCATAGTGGGTTATACCCTTCCATAATTTTTGAGACTCAATATAACTTGGATGTAGCTAAGATCATGCCATCTAATGACCTCCCATGTAGACCTAGGAATCATGTTAATTATGTTCCCAAAGTTTAATCCAACATTTGGAACTTCATATTCTATAAGTTTAATATCCATTCAAGAATCAACATCACATGGCTTCTTATTTTTCATGTATCATACTACCCTTTATTTTATTTACTGACCTTTTTTATATAGTATAATAGGTTGTGTAAAAGGTTAGAGATATTATATGATATCTCTTCATTTCATAGATTACTCAAAAGTTTTATAAGATCCAAAAAATTTATAACTACTCCATTTTTTTTAGTATGAAGATAATTTTACATACATTTGTGAACCTATAACTCCATAATATCCTTCAAAAGTAGTATAATTTTGTATATTCTATATTTACTACACCATTTCACATAGCATAACCTTTTCCTTGATAGATTTTAGATACTTGTCTTATTTAACCTTTATAATTAGAGACTCCTACGACATCTCCAAAGGTGGTAATCCTTGATCCCTATAATAGTTTCAAGTGATATCTTGTAGATACACATGGTCTTTGGGTTCTGCATTTCTATTATTCACATTATGCACTACTTTCTCCCTTCTCTGCTTCTCTAGGACTAGACATCCCCCTGTATATTGTTTCTTAGGTGCTTTGCATTAAACATAATATGTATTTCTATGTGGGTTGCATGGATTTTTTTGGTGATGTGGTTGTATTCACCACACATATAAAAAATAAGAGGATTTATACCCTATCTATTATATTATCTATGATTTTAGTTTCCTTCTTGGTAGCATCCTCTATAACCTCATTAGTACCATTCATTCCTTTTTAGAGAACCCCACCCCTAATTTTTTTACAATCATATCCTTGATATTATCTTTGGGGTGAAGGTGGAGCCCATCTAGACTATTTTGGTAGAGATATAAAATTTTAAGGTTTTTGGTACTATGGGGATGGAGGTGTCCATATAACTTGGTACTTAGTGTTGAAATGTCCATCTTTTGATACCCTATGGTTTATATTGAGGAGACTACATAGTTTAGTAATACAAACATTGGGACATCCGTCAAAGATTAGCCTATGTAGATGAGGTCATCTCTACATTTTATAATATGAATCTATTATGAAGCCACTATGAAGACATTTTTGGTGATGTCCTCCTTTAGTTCTTAAAGTGATTTATAATTATTCTCATCTTGATTATGGGTTTTTTAAAAAATATAATACATGTTATGCATCTATTGTATGTATTATTATAGTAAACGACATTTGGTAGTGAGATGTCCCACTATGTGATAAATATTATATAAATATTAATTTTTGACAATCATTCCTATAGTGTGCATCATTACCACACTTTTTTCACCATATATAAATTTCTAGTATGTTTCTTTCATGCAATTCATCCATATTATATATAAAAACATCTATAATTATTGTAGGATTCAAATTTTCCCCATACTCTTCTATTTATTCAACTTAAATCACCAGTTATCGAGTAGCGACCTTATTTTTGAACTATGTTTGTGTGATATAAAATTGGATCCTAGGTTGCAGACCTTATGTAAACCACACAACTTTGTCTATTTTTGTAAACTAGAAACTCACTTGGTTTATCACATCTAAAAATATGTGCACATAATCCCACACCAATTCTCCTATTTTATAAAAATATCCTTTGAGTCCTAAATGATTTGACTTAGGAATTTATGTATATTGAATTCCCTAATCATTTTATTATTTTCATCTTGTAAAGCCATTACAATTGGGTTTTTTCATATATGAATTATAGAGTTATGCCTATTAGGGATCCTATAAGCTTGTAATTCTTAACATCATTGATAATGACACATTTATCCTTTCATTTCATTTTTTAGGTCAAAAAATATTGTTCATGATTAGTAGAACCAACATAAGGCTTCAAATTTATAAAAATTCATGGATTGAGAGCCACATTTCCTACAATTACTCCTGAAACAATTTTTTGCCTTTGATTGCACTTTACTAGTGTCTTAGGATTTGATATAAATATATTTAGAGTATGAATATTCTTATTTTAAACCAATTTCTAAGTTTCTACACTTAACTTTCCAATTTTGAATATAAAATCATCAAACCACTTAGTATGCCTCTTAACTTCTACATTTTTAAATTCTATTAATAAATTAGACATGGGCCATGCATACCCTTGGAATGAATGATCCCTATCTAAAGTACATTCCTCACTTGAAATTGAACCTTAATTTACTCTCTTAATTTTCATCACATCTTCAAGATATTGTATTTCCTCTTCTCTAAATAATATCTTCCCCTATAACTACTGCCAAAATTTATCCTCTAGTTTCTATAGTTGCTTCTCTATAACCCCTCCACAATTTATTTCTTTCATTTTATCTAAATCACTTTCCCCATGTTGCATGTTCCCTCTAATTTATTTGGGTCCCTCAAATCCTTTGGGTACTCTAATTTCCCCCTCTTCATAGTATTTAGGATCCCTTTGAGGTATATCTCCTCCCATAGTCTCTAAAATCTATATTCTAACTCTAATTGTAATTACATGAGGATCATTCTATTTTCCCATTGCTTTTTGTTATAACTCTTTCAAGTCCCAAAATTGTCTTCTCTTCCTGCTTGTTTACATCCACCATCTTTTAGGTTCAATTTCAAGTTTCATTTCTCAATTCCTCATCATTTAATACATTCATTCCACATCCTTATAACACCTTAAATGAATAATCCATATTGGTTGTGATTAGCATGATGACCTTCTTCCACAACCAACATATTCATAAGTATCATTAGCCACCAAAAAATTTACATAGGATGCCTTCTATAAATAAATACTATATAGATTCAAACACAATGTACCCTTACATATAAAAATCAGTGATGTATTTTTTAATAGTGGTTTTTATCTAATGATCTATTTCATGCATCCACTTAATGTCCTGGGTTCACACTATTTATACATTTTCTTCACTTTATATAAAGTGCTTGGTCTCCCTCAGCCTAAAGAAATAATATTATAGTCTTGACAGTAATGTGGCTATTAGTTTAGGTAAATCACACCCAAAAAAATCATATATTTCACTAGGTATATGCTCGGTTATAATTTATTTCATAGTGAATCCAATTGGTCTAGCCTCTTATTCTATGAATTTGTGTACTCTTTCATCCAACCACCATTCTAAATTCATTTTAATTTGTAGCCATTTTATCATATTTTAGAATCTACACTCACCACACCATTATTAGTAGATGTTCTTAGAAAAACCCATCAGAACATGATAAGGATTTTGTTGTGTGAGTTTAATTATAGTCATAAATAGATGGGGATATGTAAATAAGATTCATAATTTTAATTCATTCATTCTTAGTGAATGTTCATCAAAATTCAAGTTATTATAATATAATAAACATATTCATTTGTATTTACACATAGATTTAAACAAAATAGGTAAAGTAGTGTGCATAAAATAAAACACAAAAAACTTTCAACATAACCATCAAATAATCTCTATTATCTCACAATCAAAACACTTTTCCTTTATAAATTTATAATATTTATAAAGTAAGAATAATTTAATGCTTCACATTCCTAACCTTTCCATTCTCTCCCAAAGTCACTTTTTCATCTTATTACACAATTTTGATTGAACATGACATGTCAAACACATTAAAGTTTATATACATTATACAAAATACTACACATCACACACTTGTCATTCATATATACTCTTAAATTTTTTACTTATAAGTCTACTAATAACATGAATATGAATCTAATATAATAAACTAATAATCTAATCTATTCTAATCTAATAAATAAAACAAAAATAAAAATAATAAAAGATATTACGTGAACAAAGAATCATTGTTTTATTACATAAAATGAGCCATATAAATACCTTGAGAAACTTCTACAACAAAGAAGAGCCAAAATATAACATTCATCCCTAAGGTAATATTCACTAAAAGATAGAGATATGACTAACAAAACTACAAGCTATTAAAAAAATAATAAGCTTAATAAGCTTGATTATTAACAAACTACTATAATACCCTCCCTTAATGACTAAATCATAAATAATCCAAGATTATCTTTTAAATTTTACAAAATTATCTTTACTTAGATGTTTAGTCATTATATCAATAGGTTGCTCAAATGTAGGAAAATAATAAAGACATATATATTCAGTATTATCCAACTACTAGATGTAGTGGTGATTAAATTCAATGTGCTTTGTTCTAGCATGAAAAAATATATTCTTTATCAACTTTAAAACATTTAATTTTTCATAGAAGATAGTTGTGGGTGCAGATGAATTATTGTAAAGATCATCCAAAATTGAATTAATCTACATAAATTCATGACATGCACTAACAACAACTTTGTAATTAGCTTCAATATAATACAAGGTGATTGTGATCTGAAGTTTACTCTATCATGAAAATACTCTTGAACTAAGAGTAAAATCTAACCCATTATATAAACTTTTGAATTAATTGATCCTACCCAACCATGTTATCTCAAAAATAATAGTTTATTTGACATATCTAAGAACTCATTTTGTAACTTTCTAATGTTTTTCATGTGGGTTAGTCATGAAGCGAGAAAGATAACTTACTCAAAAACACAAATCCATTCTATTAGTAGTAAGATAAATCAAACTACCTACTAATTATTGATACATCATTTCATTGGCTAGTGGTGAATCAGAGTTAGTTAAGATTTATTTCCCAACTTCCATAAGTGTAGCTACTGGAATGAAATCATACATTCTAAATTTTTCTAATAATGATTTGGCATATTTTGTTTGAGATACAAAAATAATATAACCAAAATTGTAACATTTTAAAAATTCTATACCTAAACAATATTGAAGTAGGCATAGATCAATCATTTCAAACACATAATAAATGTTAGATTTCACCTATTTAATCAAGATGACATTTATTCCAATGATTTCAATATCATCAACATAGACAACTAGAACCACTATGTCATCACTAGCCAATTTAACATAAAGAGTATATTTTGAATTAGCTTAAAATTAGACTCTAAAAGATATTTATCAATTTTAAAATAACAAGATTGAGGAGCCTTCATAAGTCCATAAAAATGTTTTACTATCCTACAAACCAAATTCTATTTTCTAAGACTCTTAAATCCATGTGATTGTATCATGTACACTTCTTCCTCTAAGTTTTTGTTTAGGTAATTACTCTTGATATCCATATAATATACCTTCCAATTAAATTTAGAAATAATAACAATAACCATTCTAAATGTTACCATTTTTATTGTAGGAGCAAATTTTTCTTCGTAATCTACTCCTTATTCCTTTGCATATCCCTTATAACCATTTAACTTAAATTTTACTATATAAATCCATTTAAATATAATGGAATTATTATCTTTGGGTAGATAAATCAAAACTAAAGTTCCATTTTTCAATAATGCATCATTATCAACTTCATGGAAGATTCCCATTCAGGCTTTCCTTTAGCATCTACATAATTATTTGGTTTAAACACTTGTGAAACAGCTAAATTTAGAGAAAAAATTATGTATTCATGACTTTTCACTATGTGTTTCCTAAATCTAGTGGATCACCTTCCATTATGAGTGGAAGTTTATCTTCCTTTATATTTTTTAGTGTGGCATAAAACTACTTCAAACTTTTTTGTTAACTAGTCTGATTTCATTGTGAATCACTATTAGCATCACCAAATCCTTCTTGTTTTACTTTTTTAGTGTTTGCCTTTTTAATCCATGTTCCACTTTAGTGCTTGAACTAAATTCAAAATCATCAATAGTTATCCATAGATTATTTATATTAATGGGTTTACCATTACTTGATAAATATGGGATTTTATCATCTATTGTGACATCTCTGTTTACAACAACTTTATTTGTAGATACATCTAGTAATATGTATTCTTTTGATTGTTCACTATAGCCAACAAACATTTACCTTTAAATTTTTACATCTAAAACACTTTTGTTATTTAAGGTTTAGTTCAAAAACAATACAACCAAAAATATAAAAATCACTTACATCAAGTGTTTTAATTGACCATGTTTCTTTAGGAGTGATGTTGTAAATAACTTTACATGGACTTCTATTCATGATCTACACTACTATATTAATAACTTATACTTAGTACCAAAAAGGTACATTTTTACTTTACACCGTATAATGTGCCATCTTCATGATAGTATTATTTATCCTTTCCACTACTCCATTTTGTTATGGAGTGTAATGAGTTATACTCTATTTGTATATAACTTCCTATGTGCAATATGCTTTGAACTATCTTGAGATGGACTTTCCTCCATTGTCAGATTTGAGTGCTTTGAATCGTTTTCCTAATTATTTGTAAACCAATTCTTTCCATGAAATAAAGTTAGAAAAACATTATGATTTGTTGTTTAGGAAATACACCCACATTTTCCTATAAAAATCATCAATAATAAAAAATAAATAAATTTCTCTAGATATTGTGCAAGTTTTCATTAGACCATGTAAGTTTTCATGAACCAATTCTAATACACTTTCTGCCCTCCATGCTTTACCAGTAGGAAATGGATGTCTAACCTACTTACCAAATTAACACCAATGTAATCATTCTAACTTTATTGAATGGATGTAAGTACATTCACCATTTTAATATTTCTTAACAAATCTAAATATTGGTAAGTTGACCATATATTTCATGCCAAAGTGTACCAGTGTGCTCAATTAATGCTAATGCATATTATTCTTTTTTTACAAGATATATGAGTTTATATAAGCCTCTTTTCCTAATGCCCATAAAAATTACTTTATAATTGAGTGTAGTTATTATACATTTATTTCCTTCAAACTTTACAACAATACTTTTGTTTTCTCATTATCCCACTCATAGATAGTATATTAATGCTCATATCAAGTATATATCTAACTTTAGAAAATGTAAATTTGAAAACATCATTTAAAGTGATCTAAACATCCACACTACCCATAACAAAATTATTCCACCCACCTCCCAAGGAAACATATTTCTTAAAACTATTATCCTCAATGAAATTCACATACCAATATTTGTTACATGTGTAGTATTGAGATGTGCCTAATTTAAAGGACCAAATGTGTGAATAATTAGATTGGTCATGTGATGATATAAATTCAAATTCATTAGGTGTTTCATATTTAGCTTCTTCTATAATATTATCATACTTAGGCCTCTTTTGTGAATTAGTCATATCTTGTTGTCACTTATGAAAATCTTTATTGAAATGACTAGGTTATTTACAATAAAAGCATTTATCCTTAATAATCATTTCCATTTAGACTTATTATAAGTAATTAATTTGATTTTGGATGTGTCTTTTTTAGAGTTATTTATATTCCATTGTTTTCCCTTGCCCTTTGACCATGCCATGAACATATTTTTTGTAGAAATTGATGTTGTAATAATTAAATGTTATTTTATCCTTTATGTTTACATGAGAAGTGTAGAAAAATTCTCAAAATAAAGGTTTTATGTCTCTATGATCATGTGAAGTGACTAAAAAAATGAGTCATATGATGGTGGCAAGTTCTCGATTACTAGAGAAATCAAGTCTTACTCATTTACAAGTTTATCAATTGATTTTAGTTGATCACAGATATCCATCAAATGTGATAATGGTTTAGAGTTAGAACCACCTTCATCCATCTTAGTCAAAAATAAAAAATAAAGTACAATACTCTTATGGATTCAAAATTCTAGTATTTAGTTGTAAGATGTTTCCATAAATTAGAAACAATTATGGCATTCCTAATCTTTTAGTATTAAATTGTTAGCTACTAATTTTTTTAACAACATTAAAGCTTCTTGATGATGCTTATTATAGTCATTAGGTTCATCATCTACTCTAGTTTCTTTAACAAGTACAATTTGATTAATTTCTCAATACTCACATATTGTATCTTTTGGATATATAAATTAAAGTTTATTTCTTGTCAATTTTTGAGAATATGAAAATAACAAGTGGTGTGACCTAACCATTCTAAATTATTTTTTCACTAAAATAATTAAATTGGAAAATTTAAAAAGGGTTTTGCAAAAAATCATTTTTCATGCAAATTAAAATTTAAAATTGGACAATATTACCAGTTTTCAACTTCAAACCCTTTATTGTTTATGAAAATTTAATTAACTATTTTCCATAAAATTGCCTAAAAATGATGAAAACAAATAAATTTCACAAGTTAATAAAATTTTAACCAAAAATATTTTTTCATGTAGGCATATACATAAAATTGGATAATGTGTAAAATTTTTATATGTTTACTCCTCATGGTTTTATCGATACATAATTAATTTTAGTTTTTTAGATAATTTTAAGGTATAAATGAGATTTACTATATTTAAAATGGTACAAACATTGAAAAATATTAGTTTTTTCCCTAAATAAATTTTAAGTACTTGAAACTTTTCTTTAAAAAAATTATATTAATATCAACCAGTCATAGGAGACTTGTACATTCATAAATTGCTTCCATTCATAATATCATCCTCCTCCTTAGTCAAGCACTTTTCTACTTTAGAAAATAGAAATGATGTTGTTTATCTTACATTTCAAGATCATAAATCATATATAATCTTAGTTCCACCACATTTTAGCACACTTTAATCAACTCTAAACACCTTCCTTCTTATATTTCACTTTGAGAAAGAAAGAAAGTAATATATAGAATGCAAAAAAAAGATTAAAATAGATAACACCACACTATTTCTCCTGAAGTGCCTTAAATGGTTAGAGCTCTAGCTAGAATGTCACACTCTTTTATGGAATGCCATACCCTATGTGGAATGCCATGCTCCCCTTAAGTGCTTCACATTTATCCTTTGAAGGCCACAATTATTTCTCTAGGGAGTTTTAATGTGCCCAACACCTCAAACAAATATCAAAATGTCCTTCTACTGATGTGTTCTTATCACACAAAATATTATTCTTCACCACATCCTCCTTTCACCATGGAACTATATCCAAGAGAACATTTTTTTTTAATTAATTCACTATTTCACCTCCAAGATTGACCAATAATGAATGTGACTATAAAAACCTCTGATCCTTTCTCCCAGGATTAGGATCTCATTACTCTAAAATCATAAAATATATTATATGAACCAAGAAGCATTATTTTATTGCATAAAATGAGATCTTGATAAACCACTACAATAAAGCAGTGCTAAAATAGAAAATTTAACCATAAGCTAATATTAATAAATGGTAGAGCTATGGATAACAACACTAAAAATATATGAACAAAATACCAAGCTTAACAAGCTTGATTATTAATAGACTATTCTAGTAAATAAAAGCTCTAACCTGAACAATGATGAGACCAAGTGAAGGTAGATATATTGTCATTGTAAGTATATTATCCTTAGATATGTTATCTCTTTATTTTCTCAATAATGGCCCTTAGAAATCTTAGACAAGAGGATGATAATAAAATAAGGTAAGAGGGACACAATATTAAATAAAAGAGTAGTTGAACAGTGGTTGGACTGATCCATGAAGGTAAATAATTGGATTCCAATTCTATGAATACTCTCCAATATTATGTATAATGACATGAATATGATCAAAGATCAAAGTAGGTAGGCTACAGATCTATATAAAATTGAAATATCCAATCTCTAATTCAAATCATGGATCCAAAACCTTAAGGAAAATTATATACATGCAAGAGAAGAAAGGAGGTTATATGTGGTAGTTTAACCAAATATTGGATTAATTTATAAGTGATAACGATTGATTAAAATAACAATAATGCTGAGTTGGGCCATATATAAGACACAAACAAGATAAATCAATGAAGAAATGCAAGAAAAGCTTGAAAAAATGCATGAAAACTAATGTCTCATATGTTAATTTTAAAAACATATAAATGGTGATGAAATTACCACTATTTAAAAGTGGTGAAGATGAAACCATTGTGATCAATGACAAAAATGATGTAGCATAATATGAAACTAATATTAATATAAAAAAAATCTTCATAGCAGTTTACAAAAATGCCACAACATAAATGTCTTAGAAGTAGCAATTCCATCAAATGATGTGGTAATTTTTTAGGGTAATTGTCGGTTTCATAGTAAGAGAAACAATGTCAAAATTAAGGTAAAAGGATTCTAAAAAATGAAAAATTATTAATTATAAAGGAAATAAAGGATGTAAAATCTAATAAAAGAAATAAAATGTTAGGTTTGAGAATTTTAGGTGGAGGTCCTTGCATCATCATGAATTTATGAGGGTTTTTTCCTGAGTATTGGCACATTGAAAGGAAAGGAGGGTTAAACAACTTACCATACTTACCTGTATGGTGTAGTGAAGCCAACCAAGATGCCCTTGTGACTTGAAAATAAAAGACAAGAATTAAGTACTTTTTATGAGAGAAAGGAAAAAGTTTTAATTAATTAAAACATAGACAAGTGTGCTTACCATGTATATAAGGGCGAGAATACCATCTGAATTATCCCATCAGGGGATTGAGCTTGAGACCAAGTGATGTTGACCTACAAAATTAAAACAAAAAACAATGTATCTTGTAATAGTGATACAAGAAATAAAATGATTAAATTATTATAATTTGACATGTTATGGGTGAAATAGGAAATTTTTAAAATCTAAATGCAAGAAAAAATAAGTTGTAAAGAATATTTAATGAAAATGAAAAAAAATCAAAACATAACAACTATTTGAATAGGTTATATATTTAAAAATCTTTTAAAAATGAAATTCATTTGTGCATTTGAGTTTTGAAAATTTGGAGTTCTTGATTCATAGTGACAAAATTTTAGCTAGAAAGCAATCAAATTGATGAGTATAAGGAGAGGATGGCCAATGTACCAATAACAAGTGAAGTAGGTCAAGCACATGTAAGTTTTGGTCATTTTTATTTTTGCCCTAAAATTCAAAATATAATTAAATATACATTTAAATCCATTAAATTTAGAATTATTTTGAATGGCCAAGATTGGGGGTCAAGTAGACTAGGATATTTTTTGAAATTTGGCTAAAATTTTGGCATTTGGGAGAGGTTTTGGGGTAGGCACAACTGATGAAAAAACCATCAGTCTTCATAGGTTAGTTATTAGGTTTTTCATGTGGGTAATTTATGAAACCACCACTTTTTTTACGGATGGTTACATTTTTTTTATAATTATGGAAATTACATAACTACCTCAAATGAATCACAAAATTATTACCTTTTATAAGTGGTAATTACATAATTGTTGCCTGTATAAAGTAGTGGATTCATCAAAAAGTTAGGAATAAATGTCTAAAGTCATTTTTGAGGCCAAATAATTATTTAGGAATGATTTAATTCATCTTTTTTAGGGTGGATGCATATGATGGAGTCATGATATGGAGCAAGAGTGGCTTTCAAGGAGCCTAGGATAAATGATAACCAATTGGTTGGTTGTACTAGATATGGTTTGGATATTGAGCATTACACATGTGGGGATTATCAACCAATTGATTAAATGTTAGTGTGATTTTTTTACTTACTAGGATGTAGACTAAAATAATTTATTATTTACATAGGCCCTAGGAGATTGGATGATCACTCTCACTGATACTACTAACATTGGAGATGATTCCATATGGGTAAAGTATTTTGGTGATGTAGATGGACCCATGTGGGTTCAAATTATGGAGTGAGGTCTGTTAATGTAGGAGGATCAATGATCATTACTCTATACAAGGTTGTTATAGGGATCTTTATCTCCTAATTGGTGGGGGACAAGGGGAAATACCATTTAATCTATATTTGGGTGCCTATATTTAGGTTGATTGAGGAGAGGGGCTCATATTAGTTATATGCCCAAGTGGTTCTAGTATGGATGTACATAGACATAAAACATATTTCATGATTATTAACTTTTTTCATTAGTCACCCTACATTAGTCATGATTTAGGTTGATGAGCATATGATCCCTTATTAGTGAGGGATCATGATTATATATGCAAGGGCATCAAGGCCTCTAGATGGATAGGGATATCACCATTCAAAGCCTTTCCACAAGTATGGGAATGCCAATAATATCAGACTTATTGGCCATACCTTACCAAGGCATGGTAGGATAGTGGGTGGATGAGGAATTTTTCCTTGAAAATAGTTTATAAGTAAAGTATGTCAAATATAGGTGACTAAAAATAGAGGTGCACCTTGTAGTAGAGTAACTTAGGAGTTTAGATTTACATATGCAACCAATATCCTCATGCCCTAGGTAGTGTACATGGGATTTTAGGAGAGTAGGGATACCAAGTTGAGGAGATTTGCATGGTACCTCCTCACACCATGAGTTCCCATCATAAATGTGGCCAAGATGATATGGGTATAGTCTTGACCATAATCTATGGTAGTAGGAGGAAGAACATAAGCTAGATAATTACCTATGGGAGTATAGGCAAGGAAATATCCTATAGGAAGAGGGATGTATGACATACCTATGTAAATTCCAACTATTATTTCATTTGGAGTATAAAAACAATTATATCCACCACCACCAACATAATAAGATACCAAAAAACAATATTAGTAGGTGGAGGAGATGGGGGAGGTGATCAGGCTAGAGGTGATAAAAAACTAGATGGTAATGAACTAGTTGTAGGAGATGAGGAGTTTGAGATGAGTGATGATGAGGAATTAGATATACACTAACATGAGGATGACCTAAGTAAAAAATACTATTGTTTATTTTAGTTCTTCATCATATTACCTTTCAACATGAGTACTTAGTTTACTATTTTTATTTTTACATGACTTAAAATTTGATGTATATTTTATTTCTATGGTTTTAGAGTCATATACTAGTTTAAGGATGATGATCATGGACACCCTAGTCAATCATTACAACATTGGAATTATTTTAACCAAAGATCAATTACTAGTGAATGTGGAACTTCCTTCCAGAATAGGCAAGCATACATATGGTGTTATCCCATCAAATGAGAGATATCATTGGACTGTAGGTGAGGGTGGATAAAATAAAGTCTTAGGTGAATACTAGAGTGATATTTTTTTAGGTAGAGGATGTTAGTATTCTTCTATCATATAAGTAATATGAGGGACAACCTCATAATAAATAACTAACAAGAGACACTATAAGAGAAGGAACCATAGAACATGACACTCCTTGGCATTAGGGCCTTCTCATAGGTGGAATAAGAACATAATCCCTAGACACATGGCCTATATAGGGGACAACATCATCCCCCAAAAATACTCTAGGGTTGGATTATTATACATGTGTATATTGTTTTTAGCTTTTGATATATTGGAAAACATTTTCCCTCTATGGAGGTGATTTCATTGAGACATTGATGTATAAAATCAACATTTATTATATATAGAGAGATATTTTGGCTCATGTTGATGTAATATTATTTTAATTTACACATTAATTTTTTAGTCTATGCACTTTAGATTAATAGACACGTGATGATGTACCATGCATCTTGTTATTATGATAATGCTATAGATATGATTATATTTTTGGGATGTGGAAATAGAATGTATGACAATGTAATTAAAATGGATGTATGTAGAATGTGAAGAAAAATGTTTTGTAGGTGAGTATTGAGATATTTTGTTTCACATAACATATGACCTTTATCTTGTAGGAAGGAGTGAAAGGGAGATAGGATATATATTAGATAGTGAAATTAGAAAACCATAAACCAAAATTTCAAAGGGATTAGGATATTTACCTAATTTTTATGAGCAAAGGGGGAATTGTACTTTCTTACCAAATGTATAGAAAACTAGATTTATAGGATTTATCTAGAAGTGGATAATCCTGACATAATTGGTAAATGGGATAAAGTTTTCCTTTTTGGCATAGACACCTGGACAATCCATTCATTATTTTCCTTATTTAATCTTTATTTAACTTTTCTTTAGTCTCAAATGACTAAAGAAAAAATTTATCTAACTTTAGTCTCAAGTGACTAAATTACACTTAGTCTCATGTGATCCCATGTGTCTCAAGTGACTATAGACATATAGACATATAGACATTTTTTTATTTAACTTTTCTTTTTATTTGTTTTTCTTGTGACCCACTACACTTAGTCTCATGTGACTAGGAAGACACATGGGATTAACACCGAAGGATAGATGTATGTGATTAAAATAATCTCTTACCAATCTTAACCTCACACAAATATTAAGATGTGAGGGATCATCACAAAAAGATAGCAAAGGGAGAGATATGTCAAATTTATTTGATTTGCATATGCTTTTGATTTTGTACTAGTGTATTCTTTTCCTTCCACTCTCTCTCTCTCTCTCTATATATATATATATATATAAAATGCCTCTACCCCCAAACCTTGGACCTATGAAACTAGTAAGATGCAAGGGCTCATCACTGAGGACTAAAGTAGATAATTAAGGTTATTTGTTTTGAGAATTCTATTTATTAGAGGAAATTGTAAAAGGAGACTTTGTCATAGACAAGATTCTAGACTAGATTATGGGATATATTTTCATAAGATTATAATAAATTATAGAGGAATGGGTTATACTATGCTCATAATATCTAATATGATAACCCATTTCATGTTAATTTTCAATATATTCTCTAAATGGAAATATGATGATATGAAAAATGAGATGAGATGAGATGATATGCTACATTTGGAAAGTTTTTCTTATATGAACTCATAGCTAAACAACCACTTAAAAAATATTTGTTATGCAAGAAAACATATGAAAAATGGAAATGAAATGAGGGTAATGTGAAATTAAAATACTATATATAGAAACATCTAAGGTGAAAATAGATCACATAATCATAAAACTCTTTACCCTCTAAAGTCCATAATTTATAGGGTCCATTGTTGAAATATTCAATCACCAAATAAGGACCCAAATAATTGGGTATGGACTTTTGACATTATCCCTTATTATATATTCTAATATCAAGTATTAAGATGAATTATCCTATTTATATGAGGTGTACATGAATATCTTTGTGAAACTCATAGTATTATTCATATGGAAATATTAGCTCTATTTTCTTGTTGTGCTTAAAAAAAGTAAATCACAATTTTATGAGCACTCAGTGAGCATTTCTCTATAGTCTTCTACCTACGTAAGGGAGAGAGAAGATCCAAATTTGAGAAATTTTTGGTATTTATTATAACTAATGTTGATTTCTATAACACCTATGGTTAACTTTCAAAGTCCTTACATTGGCAAGCATGTTAAGGAGAAGGTAAATGGTTTTTCTATCTAGTCTAATATCTAAACTATGATTTGACCCTATGTAATGGAGCATTAATTGACTTTATTGAGGATTTGGATCATCAAGCACTTTTAGGGTTTATACTCATGCCCAAAGAGGTCTACCATTACAATATGATGGAGTTAGACATTAGGGTTAAGGGTTTATAAGTTGAGAGGTGTTTAGGGACTATTCCCAACTCTATATGAGTTGAAATGGATTTTGATAGGATCATATTTTTGAAAGATACTAGTAATCTCAATTATATATTTGGTTGAAATAGTTGGCACTATTACATGGGATTATGTGTTTACCTTTTTTATTATTTTAATATACTTTTCCTCATATTTTTTATTTGAACAAGGGCTTGGGGACTTCAAAAAATATATTTAACATAATTAATTTAGTTTTTGTGGTTATTTAACTTTGACCAGATGTGGGGGTTTCACTACACCATTATTGGGAAAGTGATAATCAATGTGAAGCCTTAGTCTTTTATGCATGGTTTTTTGGAGGGTTTCAAAGGGTTTAAGGACCCATAAGCAATAAAGACTTTCCCAAAATGCAAGAACATAGTTTTTTAGAATAAGGTATAATGGATTGCCTTGATCATATGAATCTAAGGTCTACCTAAAATCATATTTTAATTTGTATCCTTATCAATGAATAAAATTTTGTCAAAACATTTGTGGGGCCTAAGGTAATGGAAAGTATGATGGTACCAATGGAGATAGACTTAAGGCTATCATAGCCTCACAAGGTTTTCATGGTAGTTGAACAATTGATTTCCCCATATCTAAGTTTTTAAAGAAATGAAAAGGGGACTATGTTGACATCAACGCCATCATCCACCATGGATATCTTTGTGTAATTGTTATAAATCCAAAATTTCAGGTAAAATGATAGATCCCCTCTTCTATCCATCTCATCATCAGGGGGATTCTCTTAAGGCCAAATAAGTAGTCAACATATCTCATGTTCTACCTAGGTGGGAACATGTATAAGTCAATGTGGTTAATTTTGGCATGTAATGTAGGCATCACATTGGATAAATTACCAAAACCTAAGTCATAGAATAACATTATAAGGTGGGAAGGGGAGTTATCAAGGATGTACATGAAATATATATGAGATAATTTGTTCATGAAATCTAATACTAGGTCATAGTTTCCCATAAGACTAAAATGATTTGGGACCTCTGCTTCTAAAAAGTTCAAAATAAAAGGAGTATTAGTGTGATATTATCTTGTGTGAGTGAAATTATTAGCATATTCCTCAAGTTATAAATCCATGACACCAATCATGTGATTTTTATCTTGGGGACCCAACTAGGGGTTACATCAAGATTTTTTAAGCCTAAAGTAGAGGCTTTAGTATCATGGGTTCTAACTAGTAAAGGTTGAAGTGGTTGTTTGCATTGTGATAGATTTATCATGTTTCACAACTAATAGTTAGAAAAAGGATTTTGATATATATGTAAGTTATAATTTTGAGGTGTCATGGGACCTATTGAGGGAACTTGGGGTTTGTATTAACTTTCCCTAAAAATATGTCAACAAAAGTTTATTGTTGATCCTTAGGGAGTCTTTAGATGAAATTATTATATTTTTTACAAGCACAAGTGTCATGAACAATGACTCTATGGAATATAAAATATACATTTAAATCATAATCTTGAGGTATTTTATTATACCATGTTGACTTGGTTTATTAAACCCTTTTTATTTATTGTATTGATAAAAGCATTGGTTTGGGTTCAAGTCAACATTTTTGAACTGAGTTTGAAATTGGTTCAGATTCTATCATTGAGTGTTACAGGGTGGAGGATGATTAAATTTTACCACATAAACTATGTGAGGATGATTTTAAATCCTCATAGTAATTTTATTATTATACGTATTATTATTATTATTTGAGGGTTGACCTTGGTCATTTTTCACATTGGTCAGTTTCTTGGTTTGGTTGGTTACCCCATAAATAAAGGAATTACATATTTTGTTTAAGACTTTAGGGCCTTAATTATTAGGATTACTTGAGTTTTTGTTTTGGTAACTCCTAATTTTTATTAGGTCCAATTATTCACCCATTATATCCATAGGTTCTATGGACACTGTCAATGGTAACTTTGTCAATTCTTAGAGCACTTTTGAGTACTTCCTCATAAAACCTATAAGGAAATTTTTTCACATCTCCTCTCATCTCCTAGTCAAGGGAGTGAAAAAGTAGATCACATAGTACTATTTGGTCCATGTGCATCACACTAGTATATGAGTATAATAATTTTCACCTTCTTGTAATGAAATGGGAGCTAATTCATCATAATCTTGCTTGATATGTAATAACTCTCATATGCTAGTTTTGAGGAGTTTTTTCATTTTAGAGGCATTTAAAAAATATGTCATGAGCTACCTAAAGTAATGAATATATTCTTTTTGGAGGTGATAGCACCAATCTAAGATAATTTCTTCAAGATTATCAGGATTTTGTTTTGAAATCACCACATCTCGAGGAAAAGATTATTTGATGGTAGTTATGTATGCTTTAACATGAACATTAGGATATCCTTCCCATTTACACTTAGGGATATTTATACAGGGAAATCATAAAAAAACCTTTCATATTATTTAATCAAGGGGTTTTTTAATATATTATGTATATGTCCCCATAACATGAAAATACATTAAAGCCATGCTAGAGTAAGTTGAAGGAAGATGGTTGGAATAAGTAGTTGATGCATAACCACTACATGTATAATATGATAGTTGATAAGATGAAGTGTAGAGGTCAATAAATAGTTGTCTAGATAGGTATCTTTTGAAAATGTGGCAAGAAGGTGGAATTTGGTTTAAAGGAATGTCATTTGGTGCTTGGAAATGTGGAGTATATGTGGTTGGTATGTTGGCTTCGAAGTAACTTAGAGGGATGTATGGTGGTAGTGTTTTGGTTTCTACATTGTTATGAGGAATGTAAGGTAGTGGAATATTGGTTTTGCAATTTTTTGATCAAAATAGTTAAATTTCCACCCATTAGGAATTTGAGAAGAAGGTTGATATAGAGAATATATGTGATTCATGTTGGGGTTGGGTATTCCATGAGTGAGACTGTCCCCTATATTTTGGTTTGGAATGTAATTGGGAGAAGATTCATTAGTCTTATGGGGTGGTGGCTGGTATTTAGTTATAGGTATGGATGACCATAGTTATAAATTCCATAATCCATCCCTTGGTTAAGATAATCTTGAGTGCTCTGTAAGTCATGAATGTAATGTTGACCCAATTTTGCCCCTCAGGGAAAATCTCGGTCACCTTCTACACTTGCTTTGCATGCCTAGTTAATTTCGGGTTGCAAGGTCCACCTTCAGGGTTCAACAGTTCTGTTTCAAAGCATTGGATCATCGGCCTCGTTCATTGGCGATCACAGTAGCAAAAGGCAGAGTCTTCAAACATTCAAAAAAGAGGAGAGGAAAAAACTGAGGCATTTAACACCAAAGCAAAAGAAGGGCAGAGGTTTACATAAATGATGCAGTCGGTGGCAAATTTGCTGCCCACAACATTGGTGGGTAAAAAGAGACCGCCAACACAAGTAATGGGCAGCAAAATTGCCACCCACAGCACAAACAGAAAAAGAAAGGCCATTAACATCGGTCAACATTGGCAAAACTACCACGATCAGCAGCATACTCGACCAATGTTGGCAAAACTACCGTGATCGGCAGTAAATCAGCCAATGTCAGTAGAAGTCCCACACGCAGTCCACGATAGTGAGCGGCAAATTTGCCACCCACAATAGCAGGTGGCAAAAAACCCCTGCAGAGCACAGGAAAAAGCCTGCCCAGCTTTCGGAAGAGAAGACCAACATGAAAAATGAGGCAACAAGCATGGTCTTGGTAGATTTATGACATCAGCTACAGTGTTTTTTCACTCTTCCCAATGAGAGCTCCTCTTGGCTCTTTCCATATAAATATGCAGACTTGGTCATTTGTAAGGATCTTCTCACACTTTTGTAAAGAGCACTGCTCTACAAATTTTCCACCTGAATCAATAAAAGACAGTTTTACCTCTTTCTTGGATGGATTTTTCTGTGTATGCCTTGAATGTTGGTCTGTGTCCAGTCATCATTCTTTGATGCTCTCACAGGTTCAACACCAGCAAACCTGTGATCTACAAAGCGCCACTATCTACTGCTGTCAAGAGTAGAGTTCTATTTTAGAGGTATAGAATAGGAGAGGTCACTTACAGTGTGTATTTCTCAGCACCTTGGTGAGTCCCTATTTCCTATGCTTTCCATAAGAACCTCCCTGTCATTTCCAGCAGCCTGGTCTTTCTGCCAAGTCTCAGTGTATGTATGTTTTATTTGATCCTGAGAGTGGAGGTGAGAAGGTCATATCTATTTTTGGTGTATCACCTCTTTTAGAGTAGGCTATTTGTTTTCATGCATTTCTTCTCCCTTTTCATCCCCCCCAGTATATCTATATATCTATATTTTTGCACTGCCTGAAACAAACAAGATACATCAGAGGGAACTAGCCCATATCTAGAGACTCTCCTCTCCTACTTCGCTGTCCCACAGGTGAGAGAGGAGTTTCCATGTTGCGGGGAGAGGGCAGGAATCCATTTTCCTGCCAACTGGGTGCACTTTCCAGCGTCAACATGTAACACACCAAAGTGGAGATGAGATCATTCATGAAAGAATTAGTAGTGGATATAAGAACCTCCTTAATAATGGGTTTAGGAGATATGATTTGATGATTTTTGGTGGATTTATTTAGGTTAGATGGCTTGGGAGAGGACACTGTGGCTTACTCTAGTGGAGTAGAAGCATTTCTATTGGTGTTGGTAAAGTGTGAATATATTTTTAGTCTACTTAGCCCATCTTCCAAATAGGGATTTTGTCAATGTATTAATAAAAATTTGTTGCACTTTCAACATCTAGGCTTTGTAACATAACTTGAGGTCTATTTTTAATATGAGGGTTGGTCCCACTTTTTATATATAAGTCCATGTTGTTAGAATCAAGGTGATTTATGGTGGTTTTAGATGGATCCCCTCCTCATGGAACACTACCTTTGATCTAGTTTTTGAGTTAGATGGATGGTTTTGAAATTGGTTTTCCACATTTTGCATGAATTTGTTGTTGTTATAGATAAATTGAGAGGCTTCACCCATGGGTTGAAAGATCCTTATTTATGTGTATAATTCCAAAGTTCTCTCAAATATATCCTAATTAGACATATTAATGGGGTATATGTATACCCATAAAATATGGAAGGGAGATAAAAATTGATAAAAGAGAGGAAAATAGGAAACTACAAAAGGATAAACCTTTCATATTGGGTTCACCAATTTATGTACACATGAAAAGTGACATTGTAAATAGTGCACTTTAATTCCCAAGGTCTAGATGATATAGTTTACATAATATATGATGGGATGGGTACATCTAGGTATTAGGTAGGTTAGGTTGAGGTAAATAAATGGGGTTTTAAATAGTGGATGGGAAAGGATTCTCATGATGATAACAAAAGAGATATCATGTGTCATGTTTATCATTTAGAGTATTTAACTAATGGGAAAAAATTCCAATTTCCCTTAGTGTGGGTGAGGAAAATGTATCAAAGTTTTTGATGTATGATAGGTATGAAAAATTGGGTATAGTTGGGTTAGATGATTCTAAGAATCTGATCAACTTTTTTAGGCTGATGACATCCACTCAATGTCATATAAAAAATAAATTAAAATATGATGAGGATAGTATTTAAGAGGAATAAAATAAAAAATGAAGGTATATACTTGGAGATCATTGTATAAGTAGCCTCACATATGGACATGTATAGCTATTGGCTTTGTTTTCACATGATCTTGTTCATAAATAATATTGAATTTGTCAATGATTATATATGGAATAGGAGTGGAATATAAAACTTCTAGTTTAAGTTCAATTTTTATGTCACTTTGAATGTTACTACTAGGAATAAGATAATTAACTCTATAAAAGATACCTACTCTAATGAGGTACAATCACTCTAGAAATGTCATCGAAGGGGCAAAGTAAAGTTGTGTTTGAATGAATAAAGTTTAAATATTATTTTGATAATGCCTTTATAGAGGTAAATTTTTTCTATATGTGTAATATCACGGTTTTGGTTTAATTGTCTTGGCAAGGATTTTTTGATAATTTTTTTGGATGTTTTTTATAGTATTTTATAAAGAAAATAAACTATACTAACTGAAAATGAAAGTGCTTGTAATTAATAAAGTAAATGATAATTTATTTTTGTATTTTTAAATATAAATGAATGAAAATATTATTAAATAAAAGTTTTTCAACATGAAAATTAAAATAGAATCCAAAACCTAAAGAACACAACTTCTAAGTATTTAGAAATTAATTTGCACATACAAGCTAGGAAACTAGTTTTACAACCTTTGAATGATTGTTGATGAAACTAAATGATCTAAAATGAAATGGATGAAAGATAAATTTATTATTTTTATGATCTTAAAAAGTGTTTATTCAATATATGAGAGAAATAAACTCAATCTAGCATGCAAATTTTGAGTTATCTAGGTTTTCTAGGTTTTGGTGTGCGTGTGTGAATATATGTTTGTGCATGTAAAATAAACTTTAAAAATGAAATTGACTTGTTTTATTCCTATAATATACCCTAGGTTTGATCCAAGACTAATATTATTTTAAATCTTATACATGCAAACATAAATAAAAGATCTAAAATCATATTTTTATGTAAAAGAAAGAGAATACAATGATTTCTTTTCTTTTTCTTTTACATTTTATGAATATTTTGAAATAGGAATATAATATAATAATAAAAAAAATGTCATAATATAATTTAATAAATGAAACAAAATTTAGAATAAAACGTCCAACCTAATTAATGATGAGACCAAACAAAGGTAGAGAGATTGTCATTGTAAGTATATTATCCCCAGATATGTTAGCTCAATGTTTGCTCAATATCAACCCTTGAAAATCTCATACAAGAGGATGATGAGAAAATAAGGAAAGTGGGACAAAATCATTAATAAAATAGTATATCAATAGTGGTTGGAATGATCCATGAAGGCAAAAAACTAGTTACCAATTATGTGAATTCTCCTCTCCAAGCTTGTGTAGAATAACATGAAGACGATAAAAAATTTAAAGTAAAATTTTCCAAAACTCAAAGTAGGTAGGATAGGTATCTATATAAAATTGAAATATTCAATCTCTAGTGCAAATATTGGATCCAAAAAATTAAGTAAAATCATATACTTTTAAGAGAATAAATTAGGTTGCATGTGGTATTTTAATTGAATCTTGACTTAATTTATAAGTGATAAATATTAATATTAATAAAATTAGGGATAAGCCCAGCCATATAAAAGACACAAACAAGAGAAATTAGTGAATAAATGCAAGGAAATCATGCAAAAATATGTGAAAACTAAAGTCTTAGATGTTAATTTAACACACAAATGGCAATCAAACTACCACTATTTGTAGGTGAAGATGAAACCATCATAATCAATGACAAATATATTGTAGCATAATATGAAACTATTACATACATAAATTTTACATTTAAATAGTTAATGAAACTACCATGGTATAAACATCTTGAAATCAGTGGTTCCATCATATGATGCAATGATTTTATCATGAGAGACGTAATGTCAATAGCAAGGAAAATTGACTCCTAAAAATAAAAATTTAGAAACTTTAAAGGAAAATAAAAGGTGTAAAAGATAAAAAAATGGAGAGAACATCAGGTCTAAGATTTTTTTATGGATATCCTTGAATTATCATTTGATTTTTTCTGAAAATGTTACATCATGTAATTTTAGGTGTGTACAAGGACCTACGGGTGAAGGCACACTGATATTAATTCATATAAAGAGGTAAACCCCTAGAAAATGTTGGTGCACCGTATAGATGATAATGCAAGTCTTCTATATCCTAGATTAAAATAAATCCATGTTGTTGATTCACATGAAGCTCATATAGTCCCATAATTGATCACATAGTCTCTATTATAGTCCATTAAATATGAGTACCGACTATGTTTTTTTTCTTTATTACTTTCCCATTTTACCATCTTTTGATAAAGAGTAAGTTTTAAATCAATATTCTATATTTATTACATATTTTATACATTCTAATTTTATTCATCCATTTGAAATAATTAGATTAACAATTGCTTAATCCCTAATTTTTATCAAAAAATAGCTAAGATCTACAAGAGAAGATAAATATAATTGTAAATACATCCAAAAGAAGGGGAAGCTAAAATATTAAAAAATAAAACTCAAACATAATACATAAGATCTGTAAAGGAAAACGAGGCTGAATTTAAAGTGATATAAATTATATAAAGTAAATATATATGTTCAAACATAAAATGAATAAATGAAAAATATCATGATATAAGAAAGATATATACAACAAGCACCATATTTGTTAAATAATAATAATAATAATAATAATAATAATAATAATAATAATAATAATGATGATGTGCTAATGTGAAGTAAATGATATGAAATAATTATCTTCTCACAAGTGCTATGAAATATATTAACATAAATCATCAATAACATATGTTAAATCTTATTGCAATAGATATATAACTTATATCATGGTCTAATATACCCTGTATAAGATTCATGCTAAGACTACCTAACATATGAGTTCTAAGGAGAAATTAGGCATGCTAGAAGGAGGAGATCATGGGGCCTATTGATGAAGATAATCAATGTGGGTAATATGCAGTGGCATGACAAAACACTTCTTATGGTCTAAGGGATGGCTCTAGTCATAGGGGAGGTAACTCCTTTGTCATAGATGGACTATGTAAGCATTATTATGAGCCTTGAGGAAAGTGTCATGAAAAGTCTATGAAATACTTCTAGATGGATCTAAAATTATCTATGTTATGTGTAGAACATTTGTGCCAAATAAAAAACACCTCCCCATGTTTAGGGGTGTAATCAAGTGAAATATTTAGAAGCAACATGTTTCATTTGACTAATAGAATTTACTACTTCAAGATAAAGTGCATTAAGATAATGTTAAATAGATTGATAATGGGTCAAATAATATGCACTAGTCCCATGGAAGCAACAAGAGTTCCTAGGATTAGTATATTGAGGTGGTTGACTATCCATGATAGGAATTGGGATTTTTAGCTATTAATAATGTGTACTAGTCCCATGGAAGCATTAAGAGTGCTTAGGATTAGTAGACCAAGGTTTCTGACTATCCATGGTAGGAGTTGGCATTTTAGTTGTTTTTGTGTTAAAAATATATGATAAGAACTACACTTTTGATTAGAATGATCATAAACCTTATAAAACTCATAATATATCTCCTCTTCTTAGTTTTATGGGCATGGCACCAAATTTGACTTATATGGAGAATCATATTGGGGTCTATATAAAATATCTTAAAAAAATCATCACTATTAGGTCATAGAATGGTTGAGTCATGAATTTGATTTTGTTGCTTTAAATATATTAAATATAATCTATATTATTATTGTGAGTGACAAGAGACAATATGAAATAAACACTATGGTGGTTCCATTTCTTTTGGAGACAACCCCAATGTGCATTGTATGAGTGTGGTCAACATTTTTGGAGGAAGTGAGATTAATGAATCAGAAAATATATTGAAATGATAGTGTATAATAATAGATCAATCATTAATCATGATTTAAAAAGGCTTATAAATAATAACTATATTGAAGTAGAGGGTACATTTAGATCCATCTTAGACGTGTCATCATTGACCAATTAAGGGAAAATTTTAAGAAAGTTATAAAGATATAGAATGATGATAATTAAATTAATGCGAGGATAATATGATGATTTTTCAAAGGAGTTCTAAATAGAGGAACATTATAGGATAATTTATGTATCCTTAGCTTGGGCGTAGCCAAATAAGTATAGGTCATTTAGGTTGTAGTTATCATCATAATTAGGAGTGGTGAGATATATGTTAAGGGATTCAACCACTATGTTTTTAGAGGATGTAAGTGAAAGAGGTTTCTTAGGAATTAAAATAGAAATGGGAAACTCATTGGTTGGATTCTTGTGAGAATGGATTCATAAGGTAGGTATCAACTAATATATGATGATAAAATTAAGGTATGGTGTTTTAATTTTAAAACCAATCTCATTAGCTCATTTTTATCATAATCAAGGAGATTAGGTGTAATATTACCCATAAGTTTAGTGTGACCACTATAAATTTTATCTGAGTTGAGGGGATAGTTAAAACATTAATTTTTGAAGAATGGAATGTTAGGGAAAGCCTCAAGGATTGAGATTTTAAAGACACCATGTTTTCTAAATTTTTTTAAATTTCAAGGGTTGGTATCACCTTGTATCTTGTAAATAACACCCCTATAAGAAAAATTCACATATTGGCATGTGAAAGAGGCCAGGACCCTCATACAATGAGTTAAAATGGTGGCCAATCAAAATGTTAAATGATAGAGGGAAGTTAAAAATCATAACCTTAATTCTAACCATAACAAGGGTTGTAGTGACATGGAACAAAATAGATCCTAACAAAGGCATTTATCTTCAACTATATCATTGTTACATGTTTATGATAGATTTAAGGTTGAATTAGGAATATATTAAAGTTATGATAAATGTTGAGGCAACACAAGTGTTATATCATTCATATGTTAAGGCTCTCTTGACTCGAACGTCACCAAATTGGACACTCATGAATAATGGAGGGTCATCTGCATGAACTAATATTTCATTAGGGATCATCTATACTATAGGAAATTTAAAGAAAGAAATGTATCTATATTTTAATCAACATGGATGGAGATATTTTCACATTGATATAAAATGCTTTATTTCTTCAGGCACGAGCATGGTATCTTCTTTCCCCATAGGTGGTGGTTTATTGTTTTTCATATTGAGAAAAAATTACATGAGACATTTTTTATGATGTGGAGAAGTTCTCATGAGATTGAGATAAAAAGTTTAAGATTGGGAATAGGAAGTTTATTCTATGGGATCCCATTCATCAAAGCCAAAGTGAGCTAGACATGATTTTGAAATAGGGACTAAATTTTTAAATTAATAATTTTTATAAGAAACCAACCCAAACTAAATCTAATTAGGAATAAATGTGTATGGTCTCGACCCTACTAATATAGTTGAGGTAGGTGAAAATAAATTTATCAGCCTATATGATGTATTTGGTTGCACAGAGACATCCTAAATAAACTATCATCCTATCCTATACAATAAAATCAAAATTGGGTAAATAAATAGCCAATACCAGGAGTTGACCAAATTTGACCCTAAAGGTCAAATTAGGACCCCTATAGGTAATAACTTTATTTTTAGATGTTTTAGGGGTCTTTTTTTATGTCATAGGGTGTATTATAGGTCTTCTAATTTCATTTAATGTTATATTAGCTTTGGTCTTAGTCATTTTAGTCATTATGTCTTTTTGAGCCATTTAGGGGTCATAAATGCAAGTGGAATAGTTTTTAAAGTGTCCAAGTGTCTTGGTTTATTTTTAAAAATCCAAGAATTTAGATTCCCTATTAGGAATGTTAGTCCCATTTGAAAATTATAGGTTATCTAACTAAAGGTCAAGAAACCAATTGAAAGAGAGGAATTTGGCACTTATACATCCCATTATGGAAGGTGACACATGTTTCAAGGTCATGGAATGTATTTTCATCTTATTAATGCCCATTTATATGTTTTAAGTACTCTATAAGTGATAAAATTTCCCAAAACCATTTTTTCCTTGTTGGCCCTTCTAGACAAACAAAACCAATCAGTAGGTTTATACTTGGTATATATAGTTGAAGAGGTTTCAAGTCAAAAACATTTGGGAGGTGAAATTACACTAATATATCTTAATTTACATAAAAATATTTTTAATATTGGTCAATTATACTTTATGAACCATCTATAACAAGTTGGTTGTGTTTTTTTACTCACTATTTCCTGCACCCTATAGGTTTTGGTCTATTTTAGATAGGTATATATAATATAGTTGGTGATGTTGACTTTAGAGGATGTTTTTTATCTTCTCAAATGATATTCATTATTTTTTTCATGTTTCATGTTGTTTTTATGATAAAATCATCTCATGTTATAGGGAGGTGTCACCATGTGAGGTCTCAGTCAAAGTTTTCCTTGTTTGTAGAATGTTGGTTCTCTACAGAGGTCTCATGTAGATATAATATGATTTTCCACATCTTATTCCATAATTTTTCCTCATTACATTATGATTTTATTCACATCATGCTTTGATCAACTTTCATTCTTGCTACTCACAGTTAACTCCTTGCTCATTCTAACTTGTAGTCATAGGGAATCATGTGTATGGAGTATGTTGAGCATGATTCATGGAAGTGTAATGAAAGTCCCAAGATTTTTAACACACTCTCATACCAGGAACATAAATTATAAACCTTCACTTATTAAGAAGAAGAGACTGTGGTAGTCATACTTAGTCACTCACACATTATACCATTGGTATGCACCTATAAGTGCTTCAAAGGAAAGATAACATGTCAGTATTAAGTATTTTACATTTTTTCAACATGTGATTAAGAGATATAAATAATAAATTTAAAAGGTATAAGATTTATGATAAGGTCATAATTCATGTTCATAATCCACACTCTTTTCCAATGCTCCTATATGCTTGCATACAACTCAGACACACCTAAAGGTGCCCTCTAGAGCATGTCATGTTGCAAGGGGAGACTTGATAGGTGTTTAAATACTTTTGAGTGATAAAATACATTTGGAAACCTTGGTGAATGTCTAGAGTGATTCACAAACACATATATCTTTCTCACTACCTATTATTCCACATATACTACCTGCATAGTGGAATAACCACCTACAGGTGACATTAGCAGAGATATAAAGGTACTTGTATGAATAATATTGGATAATTTGAAACTCTTTTGAAGTACCAATGTGTTGAGGAGATTATGGTAGGCTCATTTGAAGTGCTAGATTACTAGGAAAGGAGTGAGGAATCATTCAAAAACCTAATGATTGTATTCAGGGACCTTTTCCCTAAGAACACATAATAAAAAACCTCACCATTTTTGTGGATGACATATGACATGGTTGCCAATGAATTTTGATGCATCTAATGGCCTTATATTGAAGACTATACATATAATATAAACTTTGAAAAATATGAATGGAAGATGAGTTAAGGAGGATGATTTTTGAGAGACCTAAACTTGCCCATTTATGCACTAAAGTCAGATAATAACATCTATAAGATTCAGAGTCTTTGAGCAACCTTGTTTTCCAAGTTGGTAGTCTAAGGCATATACTCATGTGGATGACCATATTGAGTGAAAATTTAGATAAATTAGAATAAATATCATTAGGAGAGGATGGTATACTATTTTTTGAATCTCAATACTACATACAGGTCTCTTTGCATCACAAAATGTGCACCTACAGGCTAGTTGTAGGATTATCATGGAGAGTACGCTAGATAGCCTTGATAACAGACCTCACTCCAAGAATATAAGGAATAAATTAAGTTAGATCATGGTTGGGAGATATTTTAGAGGGACTTAAAGTATGCAACAAGGCCTAAATCATACATTTTCATCTATATGTTTACTTGTTTCCAAGACCATCAACCTATAGTTGGGTGCTTGGTCTTGAGAAAGTTTAAGGATGCAAGTGCCAAGAAGGTTTCATGGAGGCTTTCCAATAGTTTTGAAATGTATCATAAATTTTTTTAGAGTTTTAACACACTCTAAGAAAACATCAAATGTTGAATTGACACCTCAGGCTCATACTTCATAGTGAGACAGTTCATACAATCACACTTGGAGAGCTTCATGTTGCTTGTAGCTTGAAGAAAGAGATAGAAGTGGAAAAAGGTATGGTTTGTTAAATTTTAAAATTATTAAGCATGAATTAAATTTGGAGAACATGTTAATTAATCTTAAACACCTTAAGGTTGACCTTGAAGAAGCCTTTCATAAGAGGAAGTGAAGAGTGCAAAAAATAGTCCTATTTTGAGGCCTTTTTTGGACAAATTGAGTTGGTTAAGTGCCTAAATTCATGATTATGACTTATCCCTTTGGTATATATATTCCTTAGGACCTAATAAAACTTATAAAATATTCAATTTTCATTGAATAGAAGGGATATACCTCACTATTTTATCTCAAAGGTCAGCCAGTCAAGAAAATTAGTGTTTTGGCAAGACAAGCAAATGAGGCTAAAATGAGTCAAGAACCTAATAGGAGGATTTGGAGACATAAGGTAACATATTTTGAGGTGTATGGAATTTTAATTTGTGATATTAATCACTCATACAATCTCAAACCTATCAAAATGATCAAAAGTCTCCTACACATAACTTAACCAAGCAAACTCCAACTATGCCTAGTTGGTGAATGAGAGTGCTTGAAAATTGTAGAATACTCTCTCAGGATCCTCCCCATCTTTTTGGACTATATGTAAATCTATATATGTAATATAAAACATGGTGTTTTTATTAGTTTTGTGCATATTTAGGTTCTAGGAGGTTTCAAGAGATGAAATCAACTTTGAAAGGAATCCTGAGACTTAAGATAACTCCCCATGTCAATTTAATGCCTTTTAAAAACTCCTACATTTTCTTACCAAAGCTCTCATCTTAGCCAGTCAAAACTGGCATAGTGAGTAAGATGATGAGAAGTGTGAGAACTTCAAGTGGAAGCCTATTTAAGGTGTACTTGAGAAATATAAGGCCACAGAGGGTCTTGAAAAGTGTAATTTACCCCTTTTTATGTATTTTCATGGGAAATTGAATCAAATTTTGAGGCCAAGTGTGAGGGGTGACTAAAAAAGGAGTTTCTTTGACTATAGATAGTAGTGGCTCACTTCTGGAAGATTCAAGATGATTAGGACTAAAACCAATGCATGAAGAGGCATGTTTGAAACCCTTCCCATTCATTCAAATCATTGTACCTATCCCTAATTAGTTTGGGACGTTCCAATAGGGGTGAATGATGAAAGTAATTTCTTTGTGCAGAATGAGAACTTCTACACTACATTTCAAGAGTTTCATAACTTGAGGTGACACTTGAACTTCCTAAATTTGCATGATCAATTTCAAATTCTCTTTCCTTTCATATGTAACTCATTTTATTAGCTTGAAAAGTGTCCTTGTAACCTTTGGACTTCTCTCTTATCCTCTCTCTCAAGTTCTATAAGAACTAGCCATTTTGGCCTTTGTAAACTATGCTCCACTTGAGTATGGTGAATCCCTACTTATTTGCATACCATGGATCAATAAAGACTACTATTTTTTTACCTCTTCCATGACTATTCATGGTGTGTTTACTTGAATGATGTATCTTGATTAGCTATGACTATGGTTTCCTTATCATTGTTATCTCATTTTCTAACCTATTTTCAACTTATTTCAGGTCATGTGAATTTTTTTATGATGTATCAAGGTTGAGTGAGTTAGTCTATTCAAATAATTCCATTCTAGGCCTGTTTTCTAGTCTTCCTAGCATAAACATTCATCAAAACCTCATAATGAAATATTATTGTGAGAAGATTTAGATTGGACAAGTGTATGTTTAGTTAGTCTCTTGGTCTCATGTGATATGCAGCTAGTTGGTAGTCATCAATAAATTTAGTGTATCACCTCCTTTAGGATAGTTTACTTTCATTTTTATCTCTCCCTTTTTGTTACAAGCATAGGTGTAGTAGTGATCTATAAGTGGTACATAAAGGGAGATAGCCTTATTAAGAGATTCACCTCATACTTATGCTACCCACATCCTAGAGGTGTTTTTATTATGCCACTTAGATGAGAAGATCTGAGGCATCTCCTCAAATGGTTAAAATTCAAGTGACAATAGTTTTTGGCATGCCCAATTGGAATCTTAGTCCAAGAAGTTTAAACTTTTTTGGTGTTATCATTCAACACATCAGCCTTTGGAGGCATCTATCTAAACATCAATAGTGACTCCAAGATTACATCAGCTAGTCAAGTAGCGTAGGTATTCCTTTTGAATATTGTTGATAATCATTCCTTGTTTTATTTCTTCTTAATGAAGTTCCATGGCTGAATTTGGTGTTGAATATTATTTTACACAAGTTGGCAAGGTTTATAAAAGCTTATGGTATTCTATATCAACCTTGTCATGATCTTTACTAGCTCCAATATGACCCTTATCAGCCTTGTCATGAGTTTTATTAGTCTTATAGCTAGCCTTCTCAATATGTTGCTCCTCCTAGTCAACCTAGTCACTTCTCTAATCAGTCTATTTCCACTTTCAAGAAAACTCTCTTGGGCTATGAGAGGTACATGATAGACCTTGACACACTAAGGGGACATGGTCAAGATGTTTTTATTCATCTCATTAATAATGTGAGAGATGCATTATATTTGGTTCAGAGAGAGTGGACACCTATTGAGAGAGAAAATTGGCAAAGGCTCACAAGTGAGATGCTAGATGTGAGTGGCCTAATTTCATCTTTAGAAGATAAGCTAAGAATTCATGAAGAGCAGCCTCACCAAATATATCAACCTTTATATCCACTTCCCCAAGATTGATATAATTCCTACATGATTCCTACTCATGAACCCAATCAATCTTACTAAAGTCATCCTTTTCCCAATCAGTTGGAAGAGAGATTTGAAAAGACAAGCCTTGTTTTTTAAGCAAACCTTGATAGGTAGATTGAGTTAGCCAATATGAAAATGAATAATTCCATATTATTAGTAAAGGAAGTGTATTATAATCCCTAATTTCCCTTTCTAATTACATCCCCAACTTAAGAAGTGAGATCTAAATATGAAATCCCAAGTTGGAGACAAGGTGGAGAATCCAAGCCTAAGGAGATCCCAAGTTTCTTGAACACTTCATCCACTCCTCAAATTGCATCACTACCTCAAAAAAAGACCCATAATCCCAATATCCTAATATAGAATAAGGTAGTGGAATCATCGGGAAATAAAGAGGATAAAATCATTGATAAAGAGTGTGAAGTTGAGAAATAACTTGATCTTATGAAAGACCTTCCCATCCTTCTCAAGAGACTCCTTGTCTTCCATGTCATCCCTCTAGTATTTATTATCCTCATTATGATGCCTTTAAAATTCAAGAGATCCTAACCAAGAAAATTGAAAATTTAGAGTCAAGGATGAAATTGCTAAGTCAAGGTATGATGGAAGGTTTAGATTCAAAAGAAGATCCTATGTCTGAACACACTCCATCTAACCTTCCTCAAGAGAGTGTTCAAGATAAATTAGATGTAAATGAATTGATTATCAAATGGAAGGAATAAAACCAAGATATTTTATCCCAAGGTCTACCTCCTCTTCCTCAAGAACTCCTAAAAGAATCCCCTACAATTCATTCCAAATCTGATGTTGAGTTCTATGTTCCACCTCTACCAACTAGTTAATCTTGTCCTCATCCTGTCACCCTTTGCCTTGATGAACCTATGGTATGGGAACCTAAAAAGGATCAGTTGTTTGATAAAAATTCAAAAATATTTCTTGAATAAAGTATATTTCCTTGGTAACCTCATTGGATTAGTTCACTTGATTATAAAATGCCTAACATTGGTTTTACCAAGAAAGAGGAAGAAATTGAAGATACTACAATCCTTGAAAATCAAACTCAAGTTATTATAGATGAGATAAAAATTGATATCTCTCAAGAGGTTCTAGATGTAGAGGAAGAGGAGATTTATTGTGTTGAATCTTTAGATTGTGTTGATATTGAAGAAGGTTTTCCTTTTTCCAAAGAAGAGGAAATCACCATTGGTTCTTCTACCACTATCCAAGATATCATAGATGGGAAAAAATGTATGGTCTCTAATCAGCCTTGTGATGAATTGTTTGCAATCATTGGAGTAGGATATACTCCTCTTCAAGGAGGCTATGATCTAATTAAAAATGGTGAAAGTAACCTTGACACTCAAGTGGGTATGTAAAGAAGAAACAAATTTTCAAATTTGTCTTTTCAATAGGCATATGCATCTCATGATGATATGTTTGAAATCATCAAGATGGGTTATCATTATCTCAAATATTTGGGAGAAAAACATTAGCTTTTGAAGGATAGAATAGGCTCTTATTGGCCTTAATTTCCCAAGGAACAAGAAACTACTCCTCTTGAAGCCATGCCTACCAAGAAGATATAAGTTGATCATGAGATGAAGAGTGGGTAACAGTATGAGGTATGTGTACAAGTTCAAGAGGAATATATTTACATTGGAGACCTATTTAAGGATGATCTACTTGAGAGCAGATCAAGCGAAATGCCAAGGAATATGTCTGATCTAAAAAGCATCCAATCCAAGGAAAAACATGCTTAGCACTATGATTCATCTCATGAAAAAGAAGATTCAAGGAATTTTCCTTTTGATCCCAGAAAGGAAGTATGCTTAGTTACTAGTTATGTATATTTTTTTGTTTTCTGATGTCCCTAAGTGCTTTGAACACATGTTTGTGTCTTGTTAGTTTGTTTAATTTGTTTTATGTGGTTGAGGTAGTCAAGTGGTATTGTCTTAATCAAAACTTGTTGTCAATGTTCAAAGTCCTCTTTTTGTGTTTTAGACTTTATATGACTCCTTAAGCCAAATGGAATGATAAGGCTACTAATCTTTATTATAGCAGGGATACTCCCCCTATGAGTCACCAATTTGTTGACCAAATTTGACTTTGAAGGTCAAATTGGGACCCCTATAGGTAAAAACTTGATTTTTAGATGTTTTAGGGGTATAGTAATATGTCATAGGGTATATTATATGTCTTTTGATGTCATTTAATGCTATATTATCCTTGGTCTTAGTCATTTTAATCCTTATGTCTTTTTAAGCCATTTAGGGGTCATAAATATAAGTGGCACAGTTTTTAAAGTATCCAAGTGTCTTGGTTTCCTTTCAAACATCCAAGAATTTATATTACCTATTAGTAATTTCAGTTCGATCTAAAAATTATAGGTGATCCAACTAAAAATCAAGAAACTAATTGAAAGAAAGGAGTTTGGAACTTGTACAGCCCATGAGGGAAAGTGACACATCAGAGAAGGTTGTGTAATGTCTCTTCATCTTCCTCAGACCCATTTATATGATTGAAGTTCTATATAAGTGATTAAAATGTCCTAGAACCATTCTTGAATTACTCTAAAAGTGCTTAAGAGGTCCCAAACCCATTCTACTCTTTCTCCTTTCTAGACACACAGAACTAATCAGTAGGTTTGTGCTTGGTACGAACAATTGAAGATGTTTTAGGTCAAATGCCTTTGGGAGGTGAAATTAAACTTAGAGAGATAAATTTACATAAAAATATTTTTATGATTTATCAATTATGTTTTATGAACCATTTATAACAAGTTGACTATGTTTTTTTGCTCATTATTTCCTGTACCCTATAGGTTTTGCTTTATTTTGGACAGGTCCATAAAATCTAGTTGGTGATGTTTACTCCAAATGAAATTGGATATATTATAAAATTAACTTCATGATTTTTTTCATCTTTCATGGTGTTTTTATGAGAAATTCATCTCATGTTGTAGGGAGGTGTCACCATGTGAGGTCTCAGTCAAAGTTTTCCTTGTTTACAGAATGTTGGTTCTCTATAGAGGTTTTATGTAGATATAATATGATGATACACATGTATTAATGCCCAAAATTTCCCTCCTTATATGATTGGTTTCATCACATCATGCTTTGATCAACTTTTAGTCGTGTTACTCATAGTCAATTCCTTGTTCATTCTCACTTGCAGTCATAGGGAATTATGTGTATGGAGTATATTGAGCATGATTCATGGAAGTGTAATGAGAGTCTCAAGATGTGTAACACACTCTCATACCAAGGACATAAATTATAAACCTTTACTTGTCAAGGAAAAGAGACTATGGCAATCATACTTAGTCACTCACACATTCTACCATTGGTATGAACTTACAGGTGCTTCAAAGGAAGGACAACATGTCAATATGAAGTATTTTACCTTGTTTTAACATGATATTGAGTGATCCATATGAGACCTTGAAAATGTATAATATTGATGATAAGGTCATACTTCATGTTCATAATCCACACTCCTTTCCAATGATCATGTTTGCCTGCATACATCTCATACACACCTACAGGTGCCCTCTAGAGGATGTCATGTTGAAAGGGGAGATTTGATAGGTGCTTCAGTCCTTTTGAGTGCTAACAAAAAATTTGGAAAACTTGGTGAAGGTATAGAGTGATTCACAAACACATGTGTCTTTCTCACTACCTATTATTCTACATATACTGCATGCATAGTGAAATAACCACCTACAAGTGACATTGATAGAGATATAAAGGTACATGTATGAAGAATATTTGATAAGTTGAAAATATTTTGAATTTATAGTGTGTTTAGGAGATTATGGTAGGATAATTTTAAGTTCTATATTACTAAGTTATGAGTGATGAACCATTCAAAATCCCAATGACTATTCAAGGACCTTTTCCCTAAGAACATAGAATAGAGGACCTCACCATTTTGTGGATGACATACAACAAGGTTGCCAATGAATTTTTATGCATATAATGACCTTGTATTGAAGCCTCTACATTGAAGATAAAATTTGAAAAATATTAAGGGAATATGAGTTAAGGAGGATGATTGTTGAGAAACCTAAAGTTGCTCATTTATGCACTAAAGTTAGATAGTAACATCTCCAGGATTTGGAGTCTTTGAGCAACCTTGTTTTCCAAGTTGGTAGTCTAAGGCATATCCCCATGTGTGGATGACCTTATTGAGTGAAAAGGTAGTCTAAGGAGAATAAATATCATTAATAAAGGATGGTATACTATTTTTTCAATCTCAATACTACCTATAGGTCTCTTTGTATCACAAAATGTGCACCTATAGGCTGGTTATAGGGTTACCATGGAGAGTGGGCTAGATAGCCTTGATAAAAAACCTCATTCTAAGAATAAAAGGAATAAATTTAGTTATATCAGGGTTTGGAGAGATTTAATATGGAATTAAATCACGCAAAAATGACTAAATCATACATTTTCATCTATAGGTGTACTTGTTTCCAAGACCATCCACCTACAACGGGGTACTTGGTCTTGAGAAAGTTAAAGGATCCAAGTGCTAAGAAGGTTTCATGAATTATTGAAAAAAGTCTTGAAATGTATCATGAAATTTTTTATAGTGTTAACATACTTTAATATATCATCAAATGTTGAATTGGTACCTCATGATCAAACTTCATAGTGAGACAATCCGTACAATCACACTTGGAGAGCTTCATGTTGCTTGTAGCTTGAAGGAAGAAATAAAAGTGGATAAAGGTATAATTTGGTAAATTTTATACTTATTTATAATGAATTTAATGTGTATATATGTTTATGAATCCAAAACACCTTAATTTTTACCTTGAAGAAGCCTTTCATAAAAAGAAGTGAAGAGTGCAAAAAAATAGTCCTTTTTAGAGGCCTTTTTTGGACAAATTGATTTGGTTATGTGCCCAAATGGGTGAGTATAACTTATCCATTTTGTAAAAATATTAATTTTTAGCTAATAAAACTTATAAAACTTTAAATTTTCCTTGAATATAAGGCTTATATCTCACTATTTTATCTTAGAGTTCAGTCAACCAGGAAAAGTAGAGTTTTGGCAAGACAAGCAAATGATGCCAAAATGAGTAAGGAACATAATAAGAGGATTTAGAGACATTAAGAAAAATATTTTTAGCTTTATGTAATTTTTATGGGTGATATTAATCACTAATACAATCTTATACCCCTAAAAATGGTCAAAAGTCTCCTACACACAGCTCAACCAAACAAGCTCTAACTAGGCCTAGTTGGTGAATGAGAAGAAGAGATGAGGAGTGTTTTTAAGGTTTTATGGTGACTTTGTAATCTGAATTAAATCCAAAAACACATAATATACCTTTTACATAATGATGAAACTCAACAAAATGGCCTAGACCATAAGAGTTGTAGTTAGGCCTATTAAGCATGGTGAGGCCTAGAAGCAAAATGGAAGGTCAACTTCACTCTCAACCTTGGAAAATAATTCCAATGGATTGTGTCATTTTTGGGGGTAATTTTAGATATTTTAAAGATTTTAAATTGAAGATAAGGAACCAAGAGTCCATTTTTAGGATCAGAACCAACTTAGACCTATAAGAAATGGAGAAGAGAGTTTGAGTGGACAAAGTTGGAAGCTTGTATCTACCTTAACACCTTGCATGGAGATATAATATGTTTGGAGGTGTTATATAGAGTCATAAAAAAAAAATTGTGGCATTTAATTTAAATTTTAATGTTAAATCTCTATGAACAATGGCTAATAGGGTAAAACATGCCTAAACCCTTGCAAACCCTTGGAAAGGACCCAATTAAGGAAATGAAGATGGTGAGCTATAAAAATGGGATAGAGTGACCATGAAAGTTATATAACCTTTAAAAATACTCTCTCAGGCTCCTCCCCATCCTTTTGGACTGTATAAAAATATACGGATGGAGTACAAAATAGGGTATTTTTGATAGTTTTATGTATTTAGTAGGTTCTAGGAGGTTTCAAGAGATGAAATAAAATTTTAAAGGAAGCTTGAGACTTAAGATAACTACAAATTTATATTTAATTCATTGTAAAAACTCCCAAGTAGTCCTAATAGAGCTTTCATCTTAGCTAGTCAAAACTGGTATAGTGAGGAAGATGATGAGAAGTGTGAGAACTTTAAGTTGAAGCCTATTTAATGTGTACCTAAGTAATATAAGGAAATTGAAGGTCTTGAAAAGTTTCATTATCCCAATTTTACATATTTTCATTGGAAACTAAATCCAATTTTGAGGCTAAGTGTGAGGGTTGACTGAAAAAGGAGTTTCTTTGACTGCAGGCAGTGATGGCTCACTTCCAAAATATTTTAGATGATTAGGACTAAAATAAAATAATGGAGAAGCATGTTTGAAACCATTACATATCAATATAATAATTATTCATATACATAATCATTTTTTGGATGTTGCAATAGGGGTGAATGATGAAGGTAGTTTCCTTGTGCATAATGAGAACTTCTACACCACATTTCAAGAGTTTCATGACTTGGGGTGACACTTTTACTTCCTAAATTTGCATGATAAATTTCACATTATATTCCCATGCACATTTAACTCATTTTATAAAACTTAAAAGTGTCCTTTTGACCTTTGTAATTTTCTCTTCTCCTCTCTCTCTCAAATTCTATAAGAACTAGCCTTTTTGGCCTTTGTAAACTGTGCTCCACCTAAGTATGGAAAAAACATTCTCATTTGAATACCATGGATAAATAAATAATAATAATTTTTTACTTATTCCATGACTATTTATATTATTTTTACTAAAATTATGGATCTTTCTTAGTGATGACTATGGTTTCCTTAGCATTGTTGTCTCATTTTCCCACAAATTTGTAGCTTTTTCTTGTAAGTCATGTAAAGTGTTTTATGATGTGTCAAGTTTGAGTGAGTTGGTATATTCAAATAGTTCCATTATATTGATCTTTTCTAGTATTCATAGCCTAAACATTCATCATAACCTCATAATGAAATATTGATGTGAGAAGATTCAAATTGGAGAAGTGTATGTTTAGTTAGTCTCTTGGTCTCATGTGTGACATATAGCTGGTTGGTAGTCATCAATAAATTTTTTGTATCACCTCCTTTATTATAGTTTACTTTCAATTTTCTCTCTCTCTCTTTTCCTTACAATAATAGGTTTAGTAGTGATCTACAAGTGGTACATCAAAAGAGCTAGTCCTATCTAGAGATTGACCTCATCCTTAGGCTACCCACAGCTTAGAGGTGTTTCAATTATGACACTTATATGAGGAGAGCTGAGACATATCCTCAAAGGGTTCAAATAAAATTGATAACACAAGGCTATCCAATAAATAATAAAATAGATGTAGAACCTATCAAAGGAATAAACTATACTAGTTTGGTTGATATAGTTGAACCTAATATGGAGATAGAATATTGTATTGAATTGTACGATTTAATATAAATAGAAAAGTCAAGTAAATAATTTATCAGGTTGGCTAATATAATTATACCTGATCTAGAGATGGAAAATCATATTGATTTGGTTAATATAATAGGGATAATTATTTTTTGAGAAATAAACTACACCTAGCTAGATGGAAATTATATTGGCTTAGCTGATATAATTATGAAATAATGGAATTATATTAGGTTAGATAATATAATTGGAGTATATAAAATCACATAAGTGATAAATTATTCATATTTGAGAGCCAAAAAATATGTGGATGATTATAGGGATAATAGTTTATTTAGGAAGCTAATTGCTTCATGTTGTTCATATTCATTAGGTTTTTTTCATCATTAGAAGAATAATGTTTCACTATGGAATGAGGTTTGACTATGGATTCCAATAAATTAGAGGTGGGTTAGGAAGGGGTTTAATTTTTATTTTTGGCTATTGATTTGGAGTGTGATTAGTATGAATTAGATTTGATTAGACTGTAAGGTGAACATTATCTTGGTTGAGTGTGGAACACTTGACCTTGGAGTCAAGATCCTTGGCTATCTTATCATAAGCTTTGTGTCACTCTTTATTCATGGCTTCATGATCAATATTTGAACTAAGAAATAATTTAAAATCTAGTTGTTTAATATGATTTCAAGTCTCATGAGAATTACCCCAATTTTTGTGGAGCCAATTCTTTTAGGATCATACCAATTAACAATAATATGAGAGGGATAAAAATATCCATATGAGGGTCTAGGAAGGAATTTATTTAACTTAACTATGGAAAGAATCTGATGGATTTCAAAATTATTGTTTTGTGGAGGCAGAGGATGTTTGAATGGAGTTACATCAATAGGTAGGGAGAGAGTCACTATGAAGGAGTTTCTAAGTATAATATCATTAATCATTCTCATAGAGTTATGCGTGTTAGGAAAAACATTTTTAGTACCATATTTTTTTTTATATCTTACAAGCATTTAAGTTATAAACCTAGGTTGGGAAGGATCAAATTGTCTTATAAGTAAATTTTGAAATTTACCTTGATCTAGGACTTCCTCTAATGATTTTTTAGAAAGATTCATGATAATATATTTTAGTTTGGAATTTAGTGATTATTGAAAAAGTCATGTCATGACATATTATGCTCAACTTTGTTGTCTAAATCTTTCCAACACTTGATAAAGGATTTGGTAGTCTCATTTTTTACATATTTTTAATTCATAAAATGATCCAAGTTATTTTTAGGTAAATAATTGGTTATAAATTATTTCACAAATGCATTAAAAAATTATTCCAAGCTATAAAATGAGTTAATATTAGTTGGTTTTACCAATATAAAACATCAATAAAGAAGGTTTTGTAAAGTAGTTTGGTAGTGGTAAAGGTGTTGAGTTTAATCTAGTGTTTATAAAGGTTACCAAAGGCCTTCAAATGCAAACCGAGATTTGTGGATATATTATATGAGGTCATAGGAGTGATGCCACCTATGTAAATGTTTGAAATTTGAGGGACTAATCTTTCATTTTTAATGTTCTTAATGACTTCATTTTGAAAAAAGGGTCATAGAATAAGATTACCTTGAGCATCTCTAAGGGTGAAGGGGGAGTATTTTTTTTTGAAACTCCCCACTAAATATTTTTAGGTAAAGTTTTCATTTGTAAATTTGGTTTTGCATTTGCATCATTTAGGCACTATTATTATCTTGAATGTTATCCATTTGACTTATAGCTTATAAGATGATTTTATTAGGATTGGGAGTGTTTAGGTTAGATGTAGAGGCTTGATTGGTGAGCTGGGAGGCATTAGACATAGAATTAACATTGGTATTAATGTGAGTACTTTGGTTAGTCATTATAAAAGATATATCTACCATGTTAGTAGTTATACTAGGTATGGTAGATGAAGAAGGAAGTGAGGAAGTCATAAACTGATTTTCCCCAAGTCCTATAAAATAATTATGAGTAAGGGAAAGAGGATAATAAACTTTTGGTGCAATTATGATATGATATAAAACCATATGGTCCTTTACTATATGCTAAGGATTCTCTTAGAGATATATTATCACTTCATCTATATATGTTATGTCATATTTCTCTTCAATGTCATGGTTTTAAAATAGATGACCTCATCTAATGGTTTTATGGTTATTATATGGCTCATAGTATTTAAATCTAGTGGAATCCATATTAAAAATTATTGAAATATTATATTGAGTTATGGAAAACTTATAATGCATGTAAGCCTTTTTGGAAAATATATCAAGATTGGTTAGTTCCATAGTGGTAGGATCCTTACAAAATCCTTGAAATTCCTTGGGAAATTTATTTTTAGATTGAACCAGTATATGTTCCATGGTAGAAGATAAATATCAACTGTACTAAGCTATATGATGTTATTAATTAAAAAAAATACTAAAAACAAATGCTATTCGATTTAGTTGAGAATCAAAATAAGAGAGAGAAAACTATATTAGGTTGGCTGATATAATATGGTCATAAGAAAGAACTATCTTGGGTTGGTCAATATAGTTATAAGGAAATTTAATAAATATAAACTATATCAACCTATCCAACATAGTTGGTAGGTAGAATAAAACCATATCACATTAGTTGGTATAGTTTGGAAAAAAGGACATAAGTATATTAGGCTAGCCACTATAGTTATAGATAGACTAGTAAAACTAAATTATATTAGGATAGTTGATGTAATTAAAAAATTACTTCAAGTTGTATCAATATATTTGATTTATTTATCACATAAAAAATTACATTAGGCTATCCAATACAATCTAAAATCAAACAATCTAATGATTTAATTAAATAGTTTAAAGATGAATAGAACAACAAGGTGTTTTTGACTTGAAATCTATCAAATATATTGATCCCATGTATAAATAATGAATAGACCAAAAAATTAATAACTACAAAGGATAATATCCCATCTTTAAGGTATGTTGAGAATAACTTCCTAGGCTAACCATTTATTGGTGCACTACAAAAGTAAAATGGATGGAACGCTTCTTAAAGATTGAAATAAAAATCCCTAAGAATTTATAATATATTATGACATATTTAGAAACCAAATTCCATACATAGTGTTGTCTAATGGTTTAAATATTGGGCACTACCCCTCACACCATGACTCAAGTAAAATATATGACCATTTGGCACATAATGACATCTCTGATTAGTTTTACAATGATCAAAACACAATTCTAGGAATACAAAAACAAAAATAGAAATGAATATGATTCAAATAAAAAGATAAATTTACATTTAATGAAATGAACTAATAATGAGAACTATATTAGGCTAGCTAATATAGTTTAGGATAAAAATGATCAAATAGAATTGTATTGGTTTGGTTGATATAGTTGGTATAAAAAACATAAGTATATCAGCCTAGCCAATACAGTTGGGAAAAGACACATAATGGTATAATGTTGGTTGATATAGTTAGAAGAAAATGAGAAACCATATCGGGTTGGCTAATACAATTGTTAATACTAATAAATGGTATCAAACTAGCCAATATAGTTAGACTAAAAAATATATGATATTTTTTAATAAATTAATAATAATATAAAAGTATGAACATGAAGGAAGGATAACATTCACATCAGGCTCACAAGAATGTATATATATGACAAGGGAAAGTGAAGATGATATAGAAATCAATCCTAGTTTGGAGAAGATAAATCATAATAGCCCTTTCACTTGTTGGTACATTTAGATAATTAGGTTCATGATCAAAAAGGATTTTTTATACCTAACTAAAGTGTCTCTTACCAAAAAATATAACTAGAAAGGTTTCCAAATCCTCTAGTCAAGCAATACCACACAATAACCATAGCTAGGTCATATAGTTTATAACAAAGTAAATGGCAAAGTAAAGTAAATATAATCTAGTTCTCACAAAAGCATGTGGCACAAATGGGGATAATAAATGTAAAATTAAACATGCAAAGAATAAATCTACTCATTTAAATTTAGAGGTAATATTAATGCATGGAGAGAGAAACATACTCATAAGCCAACATATGTAAATCTATCTACTAATAAAAGAGGAGAAAGAGTTAGGAATAATTACCTTGAATACAAACATGTTGAGCCTTAATATATCCCTTAGCTAATGGTTTTTTTAAAAGAGGTTTTTGTGGTTCATAAGGATAACAAAGATAGGGTCATGTACATCCAAAATACTTTTCCCACAAGACAATATTCTTCTCTCTAAAGTAAGTATGAATCCCTAAGAAAATGACTCTTCAAGTAGAATATATCTATCTCTCTAATGAAAATGTCAAGAAAGATGTTTTTATATATCTGGATCTAACCCTAAACCCTTCTAAATTTTTAGGTGACACAGTCAACCCAATGAACCTAGTATTTTAATAAACACAAAAATTAGTTCCCAGACTAAGTTGGTTGGGTCAACATAGTCTCGTAACATACTCATTTCTAATAATAGGGTCAGCCCATGTGGCTATCTTTGGTGGGTGACAAAAAGAAATTTTGGATTAGGTAGGGGTTATTTGAGGTGGTGAATTGATTGGAGTATGTAAGGGAGGTGTCAAAGCTTAAAAAAATGTATATGAGAGGCTTGTGTTGGTTTTAAGTGATGTATAGGGAACAATAATCTTGTGAATCATCAATGGTTTTCCCACCCCTTTCCTATTGCACCCTTTAAGGTGTGAACTCAAATAGATTGAGTCTCAATGGGTTCCTGTAAGAGAGAAAACATTAGTAAATGATAAAGTTTAAAAATATTGTGTGTATACATATACCTCACTCAAATCTCCTCACCTATCATGTATTTATAACATGGGATGGTGCTTTAGGAAAAGAACATAAAAACACATGACACTGAGCTATGTAAATTATAGTAAGAAGTGAATAAGATAAATGAAAGGATAGAATTGAAAAATGCATACATTTATTTACCCGAGTGTTGTAGAGTGAGAAGAAAGTGAGATAAATGTTAAGGTGTCAAATGTAGATAACATTTAGCCAACCTATAAAATAAATTAAAATTAATTTTTTTTGTAAAAATATACATGTAATATGTGAAAATATTAGCTACAATGTTAGGATTCTAGTTAGTTTAGAAAAAAGAGCTAGCAGAAACAAAGTTATGGACAAAAAATAGAATCTAGTGGTAAATAATTTTGAATAGTAAATATAAATAGGGTGAAAACTAATTCATTTTTTATTTTTATTATTATGATAAAATATTGCTCTATGAGACATAGTTGAGCCTAGAAAGTGACCATGGTGAGGAGACAATAGCTTTGATGTAAAGGACACCTAACATTCGTAACTAGTGTATCTCAAGTAAGTGGTGCATTAATTTAAAAAAAATGGTATTTCATACCTTGATTATACTTCCCATTATTGATACTCCTATCATATGTGATACTCTATAGGTAAAGGATGAGAGGTGAGCCCTTCCCATTTGGGCAATAGGCTCAGAGAAGATTTACCCTAGGTTATGAGTTAGCTTATTTGATGTATATATCATGACCATTCTAAATATTTGGAAGGTCATGATATGAATTGAGATGCCATGTGTGTTGTGTCATAAGTCAGATGGGAAGGTATCATTGAATGTGATAGCCTTGAGTCAATATATCCTAGAGTAGGTGTTTTGTATGATTTTGGTTCTATCATTTGAGTGTAGCTCATGCATGATATGTAAGCGATGTTATCCTGGGGATAAAATACTATGGGTCCAATTATTTTAAAAGTGATTATATTTATGAGAGGTTTCCTATGTATCGATAATCTAGGTTTCCCCTTGCGGTGGATGATAGACTACCTTGGTTGGTGAGATGACATCATGACCATGTAGTATGTATCATTCCCCATGCCCTAGCTTTATAGACTATTACACATGGTCAGATAGTATGGTAGTGCTATACTGATATTATGGTTAATTAACTAACTTGAACTACTATGGCTATTGGTTTGGCATATGTTCACATCATGGGACATTATACTTTATGGTTAGAGCCATATCTAGTAGCTCAAGTACTAGGATATCTAGGCTTACCACATCTAGTAACTCCCCTAGTAGTGCATACTTATTAGTCACATCATAATATAAAAATTAGAGGTAGAGGAGGTGCAAGGGTGCCTATAGAGATACCTATCATTAGTCCTCAGTGAATGACACCATGGGTGGGTCAGGTAGAGTAGCAAGGGGTAGTGGGCCCAAGGCAAAGGATGTTATAGTTTTAGATGTTGGGGTGATGATACAGGTGAGGCAACTATAGAGCCATAATATGGATAATAGTGACTGACACAAGAACATAAGAGATGGAGGCACTATCAAAGGGAGGAGACAAGAGCACTAGCAATCACACATAGAGATCCCATAATAGATGGTGTACATTAGTTGGTACATAGAGAGAAAACTAAAGAGAGGACCATGATAGGCACAGGTGGTAACTTTAGGTTTTGCACTTGTGTGGAGGCAGCCTATAGAAGAGGTGTTTGATGGTCAGGCTAATGGGGAGACTATGGTTGATAACACAAGCACTAGTGATAAATGTTTTAAGTTATTATTTTTTTGACATAGATCATTAGTTATAGTGTTGTTTATGTACTTGGTATAGATAGATGGTGTGATATATATATATATATATATATATATATATATATATATATATGTATATATATATATATATGTATATATATATATATATATATGTATATATATATATATATATATATATAAGAACTGATGTATATTTGGTTTTTATTTTTTAGGGATACTATAGAGGAGATTAGGTGGGGATCCATGATTGAGGCTACACACCATGATATTTTAGATGGGATCCTATTGCATTATGATCCTTCCACCTTGGTGAATCCTATGGTACCATCTACCCAAGTTTATGATAGTTGGTTTAGATTGGTTGGGAAGGTTTCTCAAAATTTAAAAACTTGAGGAGATGGCCTATAGACACCTATAAGAGTAGGAAATGGAGAGGCTTAAGTCTAGTATGCATTGGCATAGGAGTGATCTACTCATATGTCAACTATTATAGAGCTTGGATGTGTGAAAGCCTAGGTGGCCAATATACAAGGTCAGATCAATGGTTTGAGATCCTAGACTACCTCTTTATAATGTATCATTTAGAGGATTCAATCATAGGCATCTATAAATATTATGGCTTGACCGTAGGATAAACATGATGGAGCAGAACCTTAGAGATCTAGCTATTGTATTTTGTATTTGTATTATATTGTATCATACTCATGTTATATATATTGATATGGACATTTAGTAATCTATGAGGTGTACTGATGTTATTGATGGATGTATTTCCTTTCTATCACATGTATTTTATTTTTATTTTATATAATATATAAAATATGTTGTGGATGTTTTCTTTTCTATAATTATTTGATACACATGCATGGTTAAAAAGAAAAGAAAATGATTTGGAAAAGTATAAATAATCATAAAATTTGATACACACTATATCATGATGCAAAATGTGTAAAAACAAAAAGATAAATAAATATAATAAACCAAAATGTAATAAGTGTTTTCAAACCATATATAATTAAAACCTGCACCAAATTAAAATAAATATAAATCATACTATATCAATTTAAGTATGAATTTTTTATAATAAAGTGGAAAACATGTGAAAACCAATGGTATAAAAAAATGAATAGTAAAGTTAATAAATCATACTAAATCAAGATGGTAAGTATGATAAATTTAATAAAATGGTAGTAAATATATACCTAATTAAAAAATAAGAAGATAAAAGTGAAGTGTTTATGAAGTAAGCATAAAACATACTAAATCAAGATGGAAAGTATGTAAATGATGTGTAAATCATAATATAACACAAATTATATCAAATTTAAAACATGTAATTTTATTGTGAATTGATCATACTATGATCTTTTATTATAATTTTTTATGAGGAAACCCTGTCCCTATCTAAGGTCTTACACTACAACTCATAAAGGAAACACCAATGAGGTGGATATAAATATTTGAAAAATTTAAAGGGATTTAATATGGTAATTTATGACTAATTATTGGTTCTATACAAGATGTTACACTACCACTCACAAGGTGAACACTAATGAGGTGAATGGTAATAAGGGGAAGATAATAAAATGTTTTTGTGAGGAACACCTGGTCCTATCCAAGGTCTTATAATACAACTCATAAAGGGAAACCCTAGGGGTATGATCAATAAAAAACAATATTCATCAAGGGGAAATATTAGGCTTGTTGAAATGAAATAGGGAGTGTAAAAAGCATGACATAGGCATTTATGAGAAAACCTTAATAAACATGAGGCATACTATCTAAGAAGGAAAGGCACTAAGAGGCTATTGACCATAAAAATACAAAGGATACCTACTCAAAATAAGCACAAATATGTATAGAAAAATAGTTGGAATACTAATATCAACTCATGAAGGTTATATAAATAAGGAAATTAAAATTAACATACCTTCCCAAAACATGTTCCCTATTCTTTAGGACTTCTTATAGAGACGTCAGTCTATTATGAAGATTGGGTACTTGTGTGATAAAGTAGGTAGCACTATAGATTTTTTCTTTATTATCCTATCACAATATACTAGTGTACCACACCCCAATGGATCTTGGATATATCATGATGCTAACTTTGGATTTTGAGATTTGATTAAGCAGAGGAGATGTGCTAAATAATCATGTCTTTTGGTGTGATTATACTTTTAAATTTTATGTTTCCTTTTATTTAAATGCTTTGGATTTTAACCTTTTTATGCCTTTTGTGATTATTCCTCCATATGAATTTGGAATAACCAACATGAGTGATAAAATTGATACACGCAAATAATATTTGGACATTTATTATAAGAGACTAAGTAAAAAGAGATATGAGTGACTAAATAACTTAGGCTTACTTATGAACTAGTATGTAGTCTCAAGTTTCAACTATATGTATACTTAGTATAAGAAAAGGAAATAGGGAAGAAGGGAGATCAATTAGATCAGTGTATATAAGTGGTATAATGAGAAGTTATGTTTGATAAATAATCATATGGTAAAGATAAAATACTAAGGGGATGAGGGTTTTATATCCAATTCACAATAATAATTATCTTTATTTGAGTTTGAAATATAGAAAACAATCATCAACAAGAAAGGAATCCATGTGAAATAATTGAAAACATAAGCATAAGTTTGCATTCATGAAAATAATGAGATTAATCCATGAGAGAAATATAAAGAAAAATAAACCATGTAAAACACAAAAATCATAATATAATGGCTCATGCAAAAGAGATAATTGAAATCATGTTTGATAAATAGTCAAAAATATAGGATATATAAATGTATCACCAATATAATCCAAATCATATGATATAATGATAAATAAAAATGATATAACACTATGTTGTGCTCACAAATATTGATATATTTGAACACAAATGTTATCCATTACATCTGACACTTCCTTATAGAATCAAATTATGATGTTAATCAGCATCTCATCAATATTCACATAAATTCATGAAAAAACTTATTTTTGTATTATATCTACTTAAAATATAGGTGTAGAAGAAGAAGAGTAATTCTCATGTGGTATTTATTATGTGGGATACTTAATGTGAGGAATAGGTATCTCAATATGAATGTTATTGATGGATCTAGGAGGAGGTACAACTGATAGAGAAGGAGGAGCCTTCATGTGTAGGTGACCTATAGGAGGAGGAATAACTCATATTGGTATAAATTATGGGAAATCTCAGAGATGCTATTGAGCACTTGATATTAATCATTATGATGGGTAGAACACCAATGCCAAAAACAATAGACTTACCCATATTTAGGGATGTATTATGGAAATAGATCAGGAGGAGGTATAGTCTTGTATTTAGGTTAGCTAATGACTAGTTGTAAAGTATTGATGTACTACCTAAGATTTTTATAGTGGTAGAGGAATGGTTATTTATTCTATGAAAGTAACAAATACATCTATTAGTAGACTATGTAGGTCTACTAATTGAAAAGGTAGAATCAGAAGCCTACGGTTATTGATATATATGGAAATTCTTTGTCTAATAACCAACAACTCTATGAATATAAAAACAAGGATGATTTGTCCATTGTGTGGGTAAGGGATCAAGGTGAGGTAATGGTATAATAACATCACCTAGGAAGGGAGGAAATGGAGTGGACATTAGACTAGGCTCATCTATAGGTAATGCTAGATGTGTAATGAGTCTAAGCGAAATGGCTAACATCTATGGAGGAAGCATACTAGAAGGGTCATGATATCTAGAAAAATGATAGAGTATAGTCATGGCATGAGCCATAATCATACTCTTGAGAGGCTATAATATGATTAGAGGCATAATAATTGAGTGTTCCATCTTTAATCTATGAACAACAATGGAAATAATAATATTACATACTATAAGAGAAGGAATGATAGAAGAAGAACAAAAAGACTTAAATATAGAAGAGTGATATCTAATAAACTTCAAAATTTATATCTTGGACAAATCCATTTAAAAATGGGTCATTTAAAGAATAAACATCATCATAATCGGGTGTATGTAAGTCAATAGTACAGGTGTGAATTATTTTTTTGATCAAGGAAGTATGGTGAATGAAATTTTTAGTTTTGGTTAAAATAACTGGTATGTCATTAGAAGGTTGTTGATGAGATTGAGGTTGAAGAGAAAGAGGAAGCTAAGTGATGATGTGAGGGGAGAGATTGCTAAGTCTAAGAGTTTAGGTGAGATTTGTCTTGTATCATAGCCTTGACATGTATTATGCATGGATTTAAGGTTACATTATAAATATCCAATTGTTTTAATAAATTCAAGGGAGGAAACACAAGTGCCTGAACCATCATCAATTAAATCATACTTAACTTGGATATCACTTATTTTAACACTAATGAATAAATAAGGGTCATTTGCATGAAGTAACATCTTGTTGGGAATCATGAAAGAGATAAGAAACTTAATTGAGAGGGAATTTTCCATTATTTTTTGAACATGGAAGGACATATCTTCACATTTTTACAATATCCTATCTTTAGATCTGGATAAGGTAGTTTTTTTCCTTATATGAGGAGGGGTGTTAATTTCAAAAAATAGTTGCATTATATGATTACAATGGTTGGGAGAAGTTCTCATTAGTTATAAGAATGTAATTTGAGATGGGAGATGTGAAATTTATGTAATATGATCCCATTCATCATAACCCATGAGAGGATTGGTACATAAATATGTGTAGTTTTGTAATAGATCTTGTGAAGGAGAGTTGGATGTGAAATGAAACTTATGTTGATAAGGTATGGTTGGTTTAGGTGGGTTTCAAGTAGGTTTATTGACCTTAGGTTATATTATTATTTGTTGAGGTATTTATTTACTGGTTGAGTAGAATAAATATTGTTTAAATTTTGAGGATATTTTATTAAGTTATGAAATTTGGGGAAGAAGTATAAGTTAGATCAATGGTATGAGAGGTATGGTTAATTTTTGTGGTTGGGGGTGGTGTTTATATGGGTATTGGTTCCTCATGCCCTAATTCTATAAGATGGGATGTGTAATTGTCTTAAATAATGTAAAATGTTGAATAGGTTTGATGTGTAAGTGTTGGGTTTGAATCAATATAAGTAACTACTATTCTCATATTAGTCATATTAACCACATTTTCATCATTGGTGTTAACGTCTATGATACTTTAAACATTGTTAGTAATAGGGGTAGGCTTCTCAATGTTGTCTTGGTGATTAGGAAGGGGATCCTTATAGATATCTAAGTGAGCATTAACATGGTTTAAAGATTGATTTTTAGTTTAAGTTTCATGGGATTTAAGTTATATGTCATAAATTAGTTAATGTTTTCATATAAGGGATTCATGGTCAAAGTTAGGACCAAGGATAAAATCCATAACAATATTTCTTAATTGTCTACAAGTCTCATGAGAATGGCCCTAACTTTCATGAAACCAACAAAATTTATTTGGATCATACCATGATTTCATAGGTCATGTGGGGTTAAGATCTCATGGTAGAGGTCTTGAAAGATGTTTTTGAAATTTTGATAATGATAACAGTTTGTGCACATTAGTATGATTGTTTTGACAAAATGTGGGATTATAATTAGAATTATTGTTAGTTGGAGGGACATGATCCATGGTATTATTTAGAGTAATATATTGGATGGTAAGTATGGTGTCATAAGTGTCGGTAATACCATAATTGGATGCATGATAGTTTTTCCTTTTGATAAGCATGTGAGTTCTCATTATAGGTTAAGGCAGTTGAAATTGATGCGTGAGGAAATCTTGGTGTTTGCCTTGGTCAAGAGCTTCTTCAAAAGTTTTTGTAGAAAGGGTCCAAACATGATATTGTAGTTTACATTAGAGAGCATTAGTAAGTAAGTGTGAGAGGTTTTTATCCACCATATTATTCTAAGATTTGTTGGAAAATCTTTTCCATCATTTAATGAAAACTTGTGCCATTTCAATTTTGAGTTGTTTACAATTAATAAAATGAGCTAAGTTATTTTTGGTAAGATCACTGGTTTGGAATTCTTGGATGAGTGAATTGACTAATTATTTTAGGCTAGTAATAAAGTGTGTTTTAAATTGAATGTACCAATTTAAATCATATCCTAAAATAGTTTTAGCTAAGATTTTAGTGGAAATGAAATTATTAAGCTTATCTCAATCTTTTTAAAGGTTTCCAAATGTTTTTAGATGAAAATTAGGATCTGTAAATATGGTATAAGTGATGGTAGGAGTGATGCCTCTTATGTCAATGCTATAAATTTGAAGAATTGAAGGTTTATTTTGGAAATGTTTGATAGCTTTTTGATAATTGGAGGTTGTAGTATGAGGTTACCATGTAAATCCCTAAGGGGTGTGGGGGGCACTAGGATTTTTTTCTCCCCATTGAGCATGGTAAGGTTGGTTTTAGAGATGTTTTACGTGATTATACATTTGCATAATCTCATTTTAATTATTAGTTTGAAATGTATTCATTTAGTTGAGCATTTTTAATAAAAGTTGATTGGTTTGAGAAACATTTTGGCTAGTAGATGAAACATTTGATGCATTAGAGTTATGTGAGGTATTAAGATCTTGAGATGCACTATGAGTGTGATATGAGTTAGTGGCATGAACTGCACTAGTTTCATGAGAAGCATTAGTAGTGAAAGAAGCATTGATAGCATGAGATGCACCAGTAACATAAGAAGAATCAGTAACATGATATGCATTACTAGCATGGGTATAAATGTGGGTATTTTTAAGAGCCCCACTAGATGTTGAACCTTCCATATTTGTAGAAATACTTGGCATGGAGGTAGAAGAAGACATAGAGGATGACATCATAGTGTGGGAAGGAGATATGATAGAGGGGAAAGGTTGGGATGAAAATAAAGGGATTGCCCCAAATCCTTGGGAAGAACTAAGGGAAGCTAAATGGGGTTCTCCTATATGAGGTCCCATCATGAGGTAATATATGGTTATAAGACATGTTCCTATATGTTGAGTATTTTCATTGATGAAAAATATCATTTCATTTGTGTATTCAAGATCATGCTTATATTATAGCAAAATAAGGGGCCAAGTTCCATCGAATAATGAGGAGTCCCCTAGTTGGTAGTGCAGGTGGCAACATAGACATTGCTTTAATCTATGGTAAGCACCACAAGGTGTGTTTTAGGAAACCTATTGGGATTTGTGAAACTCATCATATTTTTTTGATTCAATTTTATATTGTCATCAAACAATAAATTTATGATGATGGAAGGAAGCTAAAAAATTATTAGAAGTGAGGATCGACTAAAAAGATATTGGGTTGAACCAGTCGACACTATCTTATAAGATAGTAAGTAGGATAGGTTATAAGAGACAGTTGAATATGTCAAATGTGTATTGTAGGTTATTAAACTAAGAAATTATAAAAGACCCACAAATAGACAAGTTGACTATGTGTTTTAGGTAAATAGAATAGGTGGTTTGTAATAGATTGAATCGAATAAGATGACTATTTTCTATGGAAAAAGATAAATTGTAAGAGACATAGTTGAGTAGGTCTTAAGTGTTCTAAGGGTAAAGATAGGTTTTGATAATTATGACTCTATAAAATCTAATGTTAGTTTGAAAAAGACTTGAAATAAACACATAGGCAACTAGGTCAAACTAGTCGATCTAGTTGTGGCACACAACACATACCTTGTACCAATGTTGACCAATACAATTTTTGTAATATAGCAAACAATTATCAAAGAGAAAGCAGAAAAAATAGAAAATTTAATCTATGTGGTCATCCCTGAATGTCTTAAATTATAATTTTAGAAATAAATGTGGTAGTGAGTTGGATTTAGAAAGGAATTATAAAATCAATCTAAGGATGGTTTAAGGTAGTTAAGGCTAAAAGAGATATGTATTGGTGATGTTACTATCTTGGTATTGGGGCCTACCCCCTCACTTCATAATCCCACAACGATAAGGGTGTCATGTGTTTTTCCAATATATACCATCAACCACATATTTATACTTGGCCATAATATTGATTCGGCTTCCCCCTTGGAGATGAAATCCAAGTAGGTAGACCTTGGGTAGAATTTTTTTAATTCTTTTTGATATTATGTGGTTTGGAAGTGTGTGAATAAAATAAAAATAGTGTAACTAAATCAATAAATTAAAACTTCCTATTTAGTCTATGTGTGCTAATATAAGTAAGCAAGAAACAAAATGAAATATGATTTAATTACTAGTAATATGAGTTAATTCCTTTGCTTGAAGAGTACAGGGTCAGTTTAGTTGACTAAGTATGCAAATAATATAGTGTTACAACCTGATTTCATCATTACACTTGATTAACTCATTAAATTGATATTAATGTGGCTAATAATGGTTAGTTTACTATTGTAGCAAATTGTTTTAATTTATGTTGATGTGTGGACAAACATATAATGATTATTACATGACTCATAGATTATTAGTTAGTTTTACATAAGCTTCATATGTATATTAATCATGATTATTCAAGACTATTATGTTTTAGAAAAAAATTATTGGTTATTATTAATATAGGATAACTACCATTTGCATTTATTGAGGTGGATGTAGGAGATAGTCCACTCTCTAGATAGACATGGAGGGAGAGTATCATTAGAGAGAGTGAAATAGATGACTATGTTGGGGGTATAGATATTCGATGAGGAAACCTATACACACCACATAGTAAAGTTAAATGGATGTTGTTTATAATTTGATGGTTGCATGTTTTCTCTAATATTAGTTACATTTATTTGTTTCAAGCTTAATAATGCTAACTATTTTTTATCCATGATTAAATGTTAATATCAATATGTTTGCAGTTATGAGTGTTCTTTATGATTGTGATGTTTTATGTTGTTACAGAATATTATAGTTATAATTGTATTTTAGATGACTTTGCTATGTGGATTGTTGACTACGTGATTAAATTTCCATAGCAAACTCCTTATTCTTTCAAGTACATGTAAACAACCAATAAAAAAACTTATCATCAAAAAAAGGGATTATGATTGGCAAGGATATAGATTACTATTTGTAATTTATTAAATAAATTTAATAATTTAAACATTAAAAAACCTAAGTCATAAGTGAATTGGATTTTAAGGGTATCCATGGTGATATTATTTGTAACACCAAAAATGGGTTATAAATTAAACTTAAAATTTTGAATTGTTTCATATCATTGTTTTAATATAATTCAAATTATTTCATTGTCTAAGATTTGGTTTTCAACCCTAAATTTGGGGTAAGCTATCATTATGTTTTTGGATGAGTTAAGCCATGCATAATGGGAACTAGGGTTTGATTGTGTAAGTTTTGTTGAGATTTCATGATGGCTATGTTATTTTTGGGGTTGAGACTATGAGATGTTAGATTTGCTAGGAAATTATAGTGTTTATGGTGAGTTTTTATTGAGATTTAATTATGAAGAAGGGTTCACCATGAAAAGAGGTATTTCTGGTGGCATGCAAATGGAAGAGGATATGGTAATATATGTAAGGATTTTTTATAGGAAGGTAAGAAGTGGTCGACAAAAAAGAATAGAGGAAAAGAGGAATGGTTTGGTGAAACCAAGGCGTATAGTCTTCATAATAAGAATATTAATGAGGTAGATTTTTGTCCTTGAATTACCCTACATAGCTCTGTTTATGTTAATGTTGGGTTGTTGTTGAATGTTTTAAAATGGTTACTATAATGTTTTACTAAATTTGTTTATACAATAAATAAATTAAGGATTTGAACTTGTGTAAGTAGAAATCTATCCACAATATCGAATCACTGATTTGAAGTAGTTATAACATGAACATAGTTATTTTGGGTAATAAAAAAGAACATGGTTATAGTTTATATTTAGATTTACTCAGTTGTGTTTTTTTTTAATTTTGTAAACCATGGTAAATGTCTTGGTAATAAAATAATAAAAAAACACTTGTAGGTTTTCATTTTGACCACATAAGTAACCAATAGTATACAAAAAATAAGGGACAAGGGTTTTGTGTTAAACTTACCCTAATTGTTTAAACATACCCTAATTGAAAATGTTTATTAGCTGTGGGCAATTATTGAGAACGTAGAATCATTTTTATCATTTTGTAGGTTCATACCTTGTATCAACTGGCTATGATATTTTCAATAAACTAGTTATGGATTAAAGGTTTAAATAGGACAACATGGACGTATAATCCATGGAGAAAAATTCATGTTGGAGGACCAAATTCCATATCGACATACTCTTAACATGGTTATGTAATAGATATTTCAATAGGTAACATGGGTAATAATACCATAGTGATGAATGGATTTTCATGGAATTAGAGTACCATATGGTACACTTTAGGGTAGTCACATTGGGTGTTTCTATTCATTAATGTATTCTTATTAGGTTATTTGATTCATTAGGAATAGAAGTGTTATTTTGATGCATATGTGAACTATGATTGGTTAGAATTAATTCAGTTGTTAACTTATTTTGTGTGGAAAGTAACCATGTGATTAATGGTTTTAATACTTTCATAGGCATAAAATTTAGGTACAATAGTTTATTATTGTAGTTTGAGATGAGTAAGTATTAAAATAATCATTTTAAAAAATGATTACGATCTTGTACCCTATTTTTGATTATATATAAAAATTTAATGTTTTCTTAAGTTAAGAACTCGGTGTGAAAGGTAAAATAAAAAAATATATATGTTTTTATGAGTTACACATATAGACATAAAGATAATAGTTATGAATAACTCATATATATATATATATATATATATATATATATATATATAAAGTTAATGTTTTCTTAAGTTAAGAACTCGGTGTGAAAGGTAAAATCAAAAAATATATATGTGTTTATGAGTTACACATATAGACATAAATATAATAGTTATGAATAACTCATATATATATATATATATATATATATATATATATATATTAATTACACACACAAATACATATGACAATTTATATGTAACTTTCCATTAGAAATTAAGTGGTTGAGAGTTTTATTAACCATATATATAAATGGAAATATAAGGTATATAGGTGTATATGCAGGTAACCTAGCATAGATAAGGGGGGAAAAAATATTGGAGAGTTTTCAGTGATGTCATGGATTTTCCCAGGTGAGTGGATGAAGTGTCTTGATAGTCTAAGTTTCAATGACAAAGTGAGCAGTGTGCTTGTCCTAGTATGCTTGGTTGATCTTTAGTTTTGGCATGGTTAAGGATGTTTAGGGATGATTATGGTTATTTTATCATGTGTAATGTCTCATATTAAAGGTCAAGGATGATTGGAGAGATTGTGGAAGTGCATGTTCATCTGGTTCTTCATTATGTTCATCTTGGCATAATTAGTTCTATGATAGAAAAATATGAGTAGGCAGTTTGTTGATGTCACCATTACCATATATGGATGAGTTAGGGGGATTTGGTCATATGGGTGTGATAAAATTAGTCCCAAGTTATTATGGTCTAAATTTTAGGTCATTTGATTAAGCACAACAAAAGTTATTAAGGTTCAAAGTTGGCCTTCTAAGCAAATTATAGTAGTTTCTATTCTTAGCCAGACCGTCACTGCACATCATGCAGATATGGATGAACCAAAAAGTTTATGCATTTAATTTAGGTATGAAGAAAGTCTATTATGGTCAAATATTAAATGGATATGTTTTATATAATTCTAAGAAACTACTCTAAAAATTTGAAGTGCTGAAGTGTTTTCTAGCTCGAGATGTAAATCTTCAAAGTTGATCTAGCAGATTATGATGGGTTGAATACCATCAAGTTTAACCACATCAAAGACTGAGGTCATTAATTAGAAGATATAATGGTGTGAATTAATTATATATCTTCATCTAATGGTGCACATAAGTGTCAACATGTCAAAGGTTATATATGTAGGTGATAAGTGTCACAACTTTACTAGTCTGACAGAAGATCAATGGTGAGAGGTAGTTCGTACTGACTAAGATCAATAGTGTGGGATACGTCAAAGAGTCAATAATTCACATGAGACTAATAAGTGGCACACATGTAAGGGACTATTAGTAAAGTTCTCATAATGCATGTAATGGTGCCAAATATCATAATCTTGGGAGTTCTAAGCAAGATCTAATGGTAAGCACTGCAAGATAAAGACGTGATTGATCTGTAAAGATCGACGATGTGCATTTGGTCAAGATTTTCATAAATCATGAGATTAGGTCAATATTTTTAAGGTTTAACAATTTTAAAGTGGTACACTATTATTTAAAATTCAAGATAATTTTGAAGAAGATCAATGGTGTGAATTGAGTGAGCTGAGTGAAAAGCATGAGATGCATTTTAAGTGACCAAGGTTTAACTGTGATCATTTGGATTTAAATATTTGAATTTAACAAAGGAAATACTAGTACCTAGGATTTTATCCATAACTTTTGATCTATGTAGAATTTGATATTATCATAAAAATTAAAGTTGTATAGGAATTCATGGAACATATGTAAATATTAATTTTAAGGTATAAATGTTTGTATAATTAAATTTATTGATCTCTAAAGTTGATTGTGTGTTCATTTATGTTTTTTAAGTGACCTGAGAGGTTTTTTGAGTTGTTCTTCATAACATTTGGATGTTTAAAGGGGGATTATCTATTGGAGAGTGTAATAAACTCCATGAGAATGATTTATGTTGATTTTATAGGTTTGACCAATCCATATTTAGTATGAACAAATGCTTAGAATTCAATTTTTTGTTTTTTTATGGTGTTTTTGTGTACATAATGTTGTTTAAGAAAATTGTGCTTTAGCAAAAGAGTATTTTGGCAATTATGATCATTTGAGGATGTTGAAGGGGTCATTTGGCATAGACCTATGCATTTTTAAGTGGTCTTATGTTTATTAGTTTTCTCAAATAAGTGTCAAAGAGGTGAATGGGTCTTCATAGGACCTAAAAGGTGACTTATGCATATTTAAAAGAGGTTTATGCTTAAAGGTGACCCATATAGATGCTTTAAGAGTGAAGTCATGTGTTGTGGCTGACAAGGAAGGTTATGAACATGATAATAATCATGAAGGCTATATAAAATCTAAAATTAAATGTGGTGATTTCTATACTTGTGAGATAGGAAAGAAGAGGTGTGTGTGAGTTGTGGAGTGAAGGGAAGGGTGTGTGCCCAGTGGATAACTTGAAAATAAGAATAAGTTGATGACTATATATATGACCTGTAGGTGATATTTTTTATGTCAAGGATAATGCTCTTTTAGGTTTAAAGACAAAGGTGTTCATAAAGAATTGATAATCTTAGGGGAAGTTACTCCTTGTGGAACATGTGTTTCACTAAATTTGGTCAGAAGGACTTGATCATCTTAAGGGTAGGTGATTTTTGTGAAATAGGTGTTTCACTAAATTCTAGTTAGAAGGACTTAACCAGTCTCATGTTTTCATACTTATTATAAGACAAGTATTCCATGTCTTTGCAGGCTTGAGAGTGGGTTTTATTCTCCAAGAGAGTTTCCCACATAGATCTTGTGTTGCATGTATGATCTTTCATTATCTTCATTGTTCATTACTATAAACATCTCATATGCTTCATGAATGGTTATATTGAATGCTTAAGTGTTTGAAGGGTTTGAAAATTGAATTAGATTATTTTTCATCATTGATTCACCCTCGCTTCTCAGTGATTGTACCTTTAACAATTGGTATTAGAGCTAGTCATTCTTGAAAGTTTAACCACATGAAGGTGATCAATGGTACAATGGTTGACAAAGAGGCTATGGATTATCTTCAAGACAAACTAATATGTTCTTTATAAAATGTCAATGCAAGCATGGATGATATGAAGTTGCAAGTTAAATATCTAGAAGTAGTAGTCAAGAATTTGTAGGTCATGATGGATAAAGGTCTCAACCAAAGGGTGAAATAATTGGAAAATAAAGTCATGACTTACTTAGATGCACTCTTATCTAAGGACAAGAGGGATTTTATCTCTACCAAAAGGATCAAGAATGAAAATTCATAGATCAGTAATGATCAAGGGAAGGAAAGGTCAAATATGAATAATGTCTTTAATGGGTATTGCTTATAATACAATCAATTTGGTCATAGACATAGGGATTGTGTTTTCTCTCTAGAGATGAAAAGGAATCTAATATGCTACAATTATAACCAACAAGGTCATATAGCCAAAAAATACAAAATCAATTTTTTAAAAAAGGATATATAAGCCATTGACACCACCAAATGGTTCAAAGAGACTAAGTCTAAGATTGAAGAATAAAATAAGTAGAATTTAAGTTGTCCACCAAAGGGAAAGTCAATGTTTATTTAAACAACCTTTCATACTCAAGAAGATGGTAACAAGAGATGGTTCGTAGATAGTAGATGTTCAAATCATATGATAGGAGATAAGAGAAATTTTATCTCTCTCAAGATGACCAGCCCAGGTTTAGTGAGATTTGGTGACAACAAATCTACTAACATAGTTGGAAAAGGTACTGTGAGTTTGGATAATGGTTATACTATGACTCAGAATGTCTTATATGTAGAAGGTTTGAAACATAATATTTTAAGTGTGATCTAAATTTGTAATAAAGGAAATGTTGTAACTTTTCATGATGATGTATGTGAAGTAAGAAAGGCTGGAAGATTAGTTGTAAATGTTTATAAAATAGATAACATGTAAGTATTCCATGAATCCAAGGAGTGCTTCATGAATCAATTGGAAGAAATTTGGCTTTTGCATAGAAGGCTTGGACATATAAATTTTGATAGTATTGTAAGGATTAGTTCAAAGGGGTTGGTAAGTCATATGCCCAAGATTTCTAAGATTCTTCATTCTCTTTTCAAGGCGTGTCTTCATAAATCTATTAGAGTTTATCCACACTGATCTATGTGGACCTATGAGAACTCAAAGTATTCAAGGTAATAGCTAATTCATGCTTCTCATTGATGATTTTACTAGGATGACTTGCATATTTTTCTTTGAAGAAAAATTAGAATATTTTACAATATTTATGGAATTTAAAGCACTTGTGGAAAATGATAAAGGGTCAAAGATCAAGTATGTGAGATCAAATAAAGGAGGTGAGTTTTGGTCTCATGAATTTGATGATTTTTTGTGAGAAATAAGGGATAAGGAGACATTATTCTGCTACAAGAACACCATAATAGAATGGTGTTGTTGAAAGGAAGAATAGGATTGTTCAAGAGATGAGTAGAACTATGCTTCAATATTCCAAATTATTAGATGGTTATTGGAAAGAGGTATCTAAAAATTTAGTTTACATCTTAAATAGATGTTAAATCAGAGTAAATGATGATAAGACTCCTTATGAGTTATGGAATAATAGACCAACTAATGTCAAACATTTTAGAGTGTTTGGGAGCAGGCGATTCATCAAAATAGATGAAGAGAATCTTGGAAAATTTGATTCAAGGTTAGATGAGAGAATATTCTTAGGTTACTCTTGTATTTAGTAATGCCTATAGGTGCTTCAAAAAGATACTTCACAATATTGTTGAAATTTTAAATGTAAGGATAGATGAGACAAGTAGAGTCAAGAAGCCAAAATTGCAGGTAAGTGACTCAATATAGAATTCTATTGCAAATAATGATGAGTTATATGTTCAAAAAAATGATGAAGATGAAGAGGAGGATGAGATAGAAGACTCTAAAGATCCATCTAGATGAATTTAAAAATATCATCCAATCTCTCAAATTATTTGAACTGTTAGTGTAGGTTTGTAGACTAGAAGGATAATGTTGATCAATCAAAATCAACAAGATTTAGCTTTGTTATCCATGATTAAACCCAAAACATTCAAGAAAGTTAGTAAAGATGAAATTTGGATTGGTGCAATGGATGAATAATTTTATCAAATAGTAAAGAAAGAAACATGGGATTTAGTTCCTAGGCCAAAAGATAAAAATGTGATAGGTACCAAGTGGCTTTTCAAAAATTAGATGAATGAAAAAGGAGAAGTCACAAGAAACAAACCTAGATTGGTATTTGAAGGATATGCTCAGGTTTAAGGAATATATTTTGCTAAGACTTTTGCTCCTGTGGTAATAATGGATGCAATTAGACTCTTCTTGGCATATGCAAGTTTCAAAGGTTTTAAGGTATATCAAATGGATGTGAAATCTTCAATCTTGAATGGAAACTTAGAAGAAGTCTACATTGAGTTACCTGAAGGATACTTCATTTCAAATAATCAAGATTTTGTGTGTAAACTGAAGAAGGCTCTTTATGGTCTTAAACAAGCTCCTATAGATTGGTATGATAGGTTAGATAAGCATCTTTTGAGTCAAGGTTTTAAAAAGGGGGTAAATGATAGTAATTTATACATTAAGATAGAAGGCAATCATTAATTGATAGTGTTTGTATATGTTGATGACATATTTTTTGGATCTGATAATGATAATATGAGTAGAGAGTTTGTAGATACTATGAGGACTAAGTTTTAAATGTCAATGTTGGGAGAACCTTATTTCTTTTTAGTATTGCATATTAACCAACTTGATGCAGGGATATTCATTTCACAAACTAAATATATCAAGGATATACTAAGGAAGTTTGACATTATGGATTGTAAACCAATGGGTACTCCAATGATTACAAGATGCAAATTAAGTAAACTAGATGACTTACCAAAATTTGATCAAACTTTGTATAGATCCATGATTGGAAGTATTTTATACTCTATTACTTCTAGCTCTGATATTATGCAAACAGAGGGTCTTATAGGAAGGTTTCAAGTTGATCCTAGATAATCTCACTTGAAAGAAGTCAAAGGATCTTGAGATATCTCAAAGGCATCATAGAGTATGGTTTATGGTATGCCAGATGTAAAGAATTCAATTTGAAATCATATACTAATGTAGATTGGGTAAGATGTGTGGATGATAAAAGGAATACCAATGGTGGGGTCATCTTCATGGGAGAATGTTTGGTGTTTTGGTTGAGCAAGAAGCAAGCCTTAGTGTCTCTATCAACTACAAAATCTAAGTATATAGTAGTTTCTTATTGCATGCAAGTCATGTGGATTAAAAAAAACTTTGGAAGATTATAAGGTAAGACAAAATGGACCTTGTCTTATCTATTTTGACAATACGAGTGAAATTAGTATCTCAAATAATCATGTTATGCACTCAAAAATTAAGCACATTCCTATTAGATATTATTTATTAAGAGGACACGTGAGTAATCAAAGTGTTAAGTTGGAGTATATGTCTCCAAAAGAGCAACTTGTAGATATTATGACCAAACCATTATCAAAAACTACATTTGAGTATCTAAGACAAAGCTTGTTTCTTTTCTATGAATCAATAGAAGGTCTTGTGGTTAAAGGGGAGCAACAAGTTCATGAGATTGCTCTATCGGTGGAGAGAGAAGGCTAGTAAGCCTGTGTGGAGATATGAAGATGCTCAAGAGGTGTAATGGATCAGAGATATTAGGGGGAGTCCCTCTCAGATGTTTCTTGGTGTGTTTCATCATATTTCAGTACTTTTGTGTGTTTTTTTTCATTAGTTGTGCTTGGTTGAAGAGAGTGTAGACATGTAGCAAGAGGACATTGTCAAGGAAAATAATAGGTAGGATTAAGGTAAGGGGGAGTTTGTATCATCTTTACAAGGTGGTTCTCTCCTATTGGTGGTCTTTTTATATCCTTAGGATCATTTAGTGCCCACTTTATCATTGTGTCAAAGGGGGAGAAGGTTCTTATTATGAGAGTGTTTGAAGAGAGATAAGGAAGGTAAGTTGTATAATGGGTGTTGACATCAATGACAAAGGGGGATAATTTTAGAGAGTTGTAAGTGATGTCATGGAGTTTTCCAGGTGAGTGGATAAAGCATCTTGATAGTCCAAGTGTCAATGACAAAGTGAGCAGTGTGTTTGTCCTAGTATGTTTGAACTATGTTTGGTTGATCTTTAGTTTTGGCATGGTTAAGGATGTTTAGGGATGATTATGGTGATTTAAACATTTGTGAGGGGTCCTATCAAAGGTCAAGTATGATTGGAGATCTTGTGTAAGTATGTGGTGTTTATATAGTTCTTCATTATGTTCATATTGACATAATTGGTTCTATGATAGAAAAATCTAAGTAGGCAATTTGATGACATCACCATTACCACATATGGATGAATCAAGGGGAGTTGATCATATGGGTGTGATCACATTAGTCCCAAGTTGTTATGGTCCAAATTTCAGGTCATGTAATTAAGTTCAACAAAAGTATTAAGGTTCAAAGTTGGCCTTCTAGGTAGATTGTAGTAGTTTCTATTCTTAGCCAGACCATCACTATACATCGTGTAGATATGGGTAAACCAATAAGTTTGTGCATTTAATTTAGGTATGAATAAAGTTTATAATGGTCAAACATTAAATAGATATGTTTTATATAGTACTAAGAATCTACCCTAAAAATTTGGAGTCCTAAAGTGTTTTTGAGCTTGATATATAAATCTTCAAAGTTGCTCTACTAGATTATGATGGGTTAGAGACTATCAAGTTTAACCACATCAAAGAATGAGGTCATTAGTCAAAATATATAATGATATGAATTAATTCATTATATTTATCCAACAATTCACATAATATTCAACATGTAAAATGTTGCATACGTAGGTGACAAGTGTCACAAACTCACTAGTTTGATAGAAGATCAATGGTGAGCAGTGGTTTGTAATGACAAAGATTAACGCTGGGGGAGAAGTAAAAAGTCAATAATGCATGTAAGACTATAAAGTGGCACAAGTATAAGGGATTGTTAGTAAATTTATAAAAGGGCACATGAGGGTACCAATTATCATAATCTTGGGATTTTTTAGCAAGATCTAATGGTGAGCATTGTAAGATAAAGCCTTGACTAATACATAGAGATTGGCAGTGCACATTTGGTCAAGATTAATAGAAAGCATGAGATGAGGTCAACATGTTTGAGGTTTAACGTTTGGATAGTGGCACACTATGTGTTAAATTTTTAGCTACTTCTAAATAATATCGATGGTGTGAATTGAGTGAGATAAGCGAAGAGCATGAGATGTGTTTTAAGTGACTGAGGTTTAATTGTGACTGTTTGGATTTAAATATTTGAATTTAATGAAGGAAAGACTAGTGCATGGTTTTTGAGCCATAACATTTGATCTATATAGAATTTGATATTGTAGTAAAAAGAGAAGTTTTATAGGACTTCAAGAAACTTTTGTAAATATTAATTTGAAGGTCTAAATGTTTGTACGATCAATGTTATTAAGCTCCAAATTTGACTATGTGTTCATTCATGTTTTATAATTGACCTGAGAAGGTTTTTTGAGTTGTTCTTGATAGTATTTAGATGTTTCAAGGGGACTTATCTATTGGAGAGTGTTTTAGACTCCATGAGGATGATTTGTGTTGATTTTAAAGGTTTGACCAATCCATCTTCAGTATGAACAAATTCTTAGAAGTTGATTATGTGTTCATTCATGGTGTTTTTGTGTGTAGAATGTTGTTTAAGCAAAATATGCTTTAGTAAAAGAGTGTTTTAGTGATTGTTATCATTTGAGGATGTTGAAGGGGTCATTTAGAGTGGACTTATGTATTTGGAAGTGGTCTTATGTTTCTTATTTTTCTCAAATAAGTGTCAAAGAGGTGAATGGGTCTTCATAGGACCTAAAAGGTGACTTAGGCCTATTTGAAAGAGGGTCGTGCTTAAAGGTGACCCATGTAGATGCCTTAAGAGTGAAATCATGTGTTGTGGATGATAAGGAAGGTTGTGAACATGATAATAATCATGACAGCTCTATAAAATCAAAAATCAAACGTGGTGATTTCTATACTTGTGAGATAGGATATAAGAGGTGTGTGTGAGTTGTGGAGTGAATGAAAGGGTGTGTGCCCAGTGGATGGCTTGAAAAGGAGAATAAGTTGATGACTGTGTGTATGACCAATAGATCATATTTATGATGTCAAAGATATTTCTCTTGTAGGTTTAAAGACAAAGGTGGTTATAAGTACTTGATCATCTTAGGGGAAGGTACTCATTGTGAAACATGTGTTTCACTAAAGTAGATTAGAAGGACTTGACCAAAAGGTCGTCAGAAGGACTTGATCATCTTAGGGTCAGGCGTTCCTTGTGAAATAGGTGTTTCACTAAATTCTAATTAGAAGGACTTGACTAGTATCATGTTTTCATACATCTTATAGGATATGTAGTCCATGTGTTTGTAGGCTTGAGAGTGAGTTTTATTCCCCTAGAGGGTTTCTCACATATATCTTGTGTTGTGTGTATGATCTTGCATTATATTCATTATTCATTGTAATAAACATCTTGTATGCTTCATGAATGGTTGTTTTGAATGATTAAGTGTTTGAAGGGTTTGGAAATTGAATTGGATTGTTTGTTATCACTGATTCACCCCCCCCCCTTCTTAGTGATTGTACCTCTAACAAAAACAATAGTGTTTAATTATCATCGGTCTTATTCATTTATTCCTATGATCATAATATTTAGGATGGCTAAGAACACCTAGTATGAAAATAGATGTTCATATAATATAAACAAATGCATTTATATATGACCTATGATGTATTTCATTGAACTATAATGTGGTTATACCAATCATAATTGATTGAATAGTATGTATATGATGTTGAGTGAAAATTAGATGTGCTAATAGAATATGCTTAAAACTTAGAATAGTGTGTGAAATTCTTGATTTTCTTTCCTTCCATTATAATTCATGTAAGGATATTTATACATGAACTTTAAAGTAACTTGATTATCTTAAATATTTATTGAAAATTACATTTATAATAGTAGAGCCTTGTTTTTTAATGGATGTTAGATTGTTATTAGAACTTAGGGAAATATAAATATTGAGTTGTTGTTTTGTTGTTATTATGAAACATACAATGAATTTTATGTGTGATTTATTTATAATTATATATTGTGGTATTAATATGGAGATCTATATGGGAATTTGTTTATCCTTGTATATGATTTATTTAATTAATTATGGTATTAATGACACTAAGAAAGTAATTGTGTGAAAAGGATTTCATGCACTTAGATTCATTAATACATAGATTGAATGTAATCTAATTGAGTTGTGTGTGTAAATATGATTGATTTGAGTGATATTAAAACTATATGAAAACTTTGGCCAAAGTAATGTTTATAGTTAAATTTTATCATTTCACCTATTTAATTTAAATGCATGTGTGCATGATATCATGTTAAAATAGAATTCTTTATGATATGTTGCATGTGATAGTTACCTTACAACACACATGTTCCAGTTGATTTTTTGATACCTTCACCATTATCATATGTTCATCTATGAAGGGAGGTCTATTCCTTAGTTGGGAGATTATGCAGGGGATCTATGGTTCATAAAATCACTTTGATGATGCTCTCCCCCCCATCATTCAATTGATAGAGACTTTTACTCATGATTACTTATTGTATAGTGGTGAGTTCATGGATACTCATTTTTTATGTGGAACTTTGTATAAATTTATATTAATATTCATATGTATATAATTATGCAGGTTTTCTATTATTACATTTTATAATTTTGTAATTGGTTAATCTTATTTATAATTTTTGGTGTAAATTTTTAGTAGTTGGCTAAAATTATAATTATACAGACTTATAATATGTACTAAATTAGTCATGAAATTCAAATTGTCATTATTAATTGATTATTAACTAAATTAATCAAGTCAAATGTATGAATTATTTAGATTAATTTAGTTAAATATCAAGTATCTTAACTATAGTTTACATTTATCTAGTTTGAATTAATGAAGTTAAAATTAAAAAAACAAATTTCCTAATTCTAGTTAAACCCTGTGGGGTTATAACATTGTGGTATCAAAGCTGAGGTTGGTACATTAAGGTGTTATTATCCTCTTGTTAACCAAAAAATATAATGGTGCATGGTGAAATTATAGGTGAGGGTACCTTAAATAGTAACCCTCCAATTGATTGAAATCAATTTATCACAAAGCAAGCTATGAAGTTGGATCATATCCTCACAGTCATGCACAAAACTAGGGACTGAATCATGGCCTAAGAGCAAGAAGTTCATGGACATGTTGAGGAATTCAATTATTAATAACTTGAAGATCACCCTATTCATCAATAAGCTTAGAAAGAGCATAGGAATGAAGAGGTACCTTAGGATATGAGGGATTATGTAGTTATAAAGCTTACATGGGATATGAATAAATCTAATCTTCCCAAGTTCAATGTAATTATGTTAGGGGATAATATAAAAGATTATTTGATAGAGATGGATAAGTAATTTAAGATTCACAATTACTTTGAAGTGACCAAGGTATTTTGGGGAGCATATCATCTTACTCGAGAAGTAGCAACACGGTGGGTAAATAAGAAGATTGAGATGAACCTCAAATCCACTAACAACACATGGGAGAAATTCATGGTTTTTTAAAGATCATGATGGTTGACCCAACTATATTTTAACTATAAGTTGATAGATTTATAGAATCTAAAGCATGGAGATCTCTCAATAAACAAATACTGGGAATAGTTCACTAAGCTCCTGAAATATGTTTCTCAGTATTAAGCAGATGAAAGGTTTTTCATTCAGAAGTTCATTATCGGATTAAAACCCTAAATATAATTCAAGGTAGATATGCATAGAACATATATGATGGATCAGTTCTTTGATAAGGAAGTAAATTAGGAGCTAAAGCTGAAGTATCTTACTTAGGTCAAAAAAAAGTTCAAGAAGAAGTTTGGAGGTTCCAAACCCACTCTTAAAAAGAAGAACTAGAAAAGGAATGGAAATTACAATAACTAGTTCAAGAATCAAAATTCTAAATTTAGTAACTTCTCAAGTAGTAAAAAAATATAAGGTGGTTTTGAGGTTGGTTTCAATAAAAACTAGCAATCTAAAAGAAAAGGACCACCTAGAAAATGCTTCATATGTGTGGGTGATCACTATGTCAAGGAATGTACTCAAGGAAACATAGAAGGTAAATCTAAGTGTAGTATTGGAGAATGCCATAAATTTTATAAATCATAGAGTTCATTAGTGATAAATGTGAGACATTAATTTCATGAAGGCAAGACTAAGCACACACATACAAAATTGTAAGTTATGAATAACAATGAGATAAAATGCAAAATATGTAAAATGGATCCAACTCAATACAATTAAATATAATATTTAAAGTGATGTACATATAGGACATGAATGTATAACCTACTCCAAGAATAAAGGAAACCTCTACCTAGAATAGTGGTAAACTCCATACCCAAAATAGCTAGTCAATAGATAACTGGTCAAAGGTAGTAACTACCACTAGATAAATATAGTGTGGTCAAGTGTACACCTAAGTAAACATAACCCATAAGTGTATGGAAACTAAAAATGAGGTGTAATATCCCAAATAATATAATATAAATAAAGTGATGAAAATAAATCCTACACTAACACCCCCCCCCACCATAAGCATAACTTAGGTGGGTGAAAACAAAAATGGGTCCTAATAACTAGGCTTGATGAGGTACCCACGTATAATGAAACTTTCAAAAAGTGGAGTAATAGGAAAAAAATTCCCCCATAAAAGAGAGATAAAGAGTATAATTTAGGAATAAAAATCCCCACTCAAATCTATAATTACCTGTAACCATTATGTATCATACAAAACAAATTCCTAGAGTGGCTATGGATCAGAAGTAGATGCAGTGAAGAGTGGATCAACATGAAAAGGTGAATGAAGATACCAAGTATCAAATGTATATCCAACCAAGGTGTATTTCTTATACAAGGAACTATTCTCCTCATAGAAAGTAGAAATGGAAACTTCTCCATGAAGTGATGGTGCATCTAAAGCCAAAGTGAATAAGGAGTGAGTAAAGACTTACAACTATTTAGAAGACTTCCCAATGTCTGATGTGTCTTAAATCAAATATAATGTTCCTTGAAAATTTTGTGGTGGACCAGAAGTAAGTGGATCCATAAATAACTCCTCAAAACATAAAAGGTGACAAGGAGATGGAGGAAGTGTGTCCCCATCACTATTGTAGTTATCTATGGTAGAAGAGAAGTCTTCAATATCATAAATGTGCTCATGATCTAAAGTTTCATCAACTATAGATGAATCTGATGAATAATAGAAAGAGGGAAAAAGTGGGAAAAGGAATATATCTGAGTCTCATGATCGAATAATCCCACTGTAATGATATTATAACTATGTAACTCTCTAACATACACTAACTTTAGAGTGAACTCAACTCGCATACCTTAACTAAAGTGAGTAATTTGATAGATTGATAGGGGATTATTTGATAGTGAGGGAATAATTTAAAAAAATTTAAATGTTATACCACTCATATCAATATATATTTTCCCAAATACATGTGTGGAAGTATTATCACCTAGTCGAATAGAATACATCACATGGCTCTAAGGAAGTAAACTCCATGTGTGAATAATCCATATGATTTGATGATCCAAAATTAATAACCCATGTAGGAGCTGATATATCCCAAATTTTCACACTTTAGAATTTAATAATAGCTTCTCAAATTTGTGATAACATGGAACTATCTCTACAAATAGGCAAGATACTACAAGAGATAGATCTCTAGATTTGAAAGGGATAGCTCCCTTTATCTATCTTTTAGGCTAAAACACTACACTAGACTAATCACTATTGGGGGAGAAAAGGGAATATATAAAGATAAATAAACCTATACTAATGAATGTGATACACCAAATATAAGTCCATAAAACATATTTGTATTTACACTAAGAAAGAAGACTACTAAAACTGATCTCAACTTAGTATTCTTCTAGCATCCGTGTTTCTACATGGAGGTAGATTGTTACACATATCCATATGTGGATGAAAAGGATGTATGAAATTATAAAATTATAGTCTCTCTCACACTTCAAAACATACTTCAAAAATGGATACACTTCATGAGACCTATTAAAAGAGATGTTACTACTCACACAATGCATACATGAGGAAAATGGAAGCAAGGAGAAAATAATCATCACTTAACATCTAAATATAATATTGGGAATACTTATAAAAGAGTTAAAAATACAAAATAAAATTTATAAATTTATTCAAATACAAATCAAGATGTCAAACCAGTAGGGCTTCATCATGCTAATTGTGGATTTTCTTATAATGCCAAAATGGCTTGAATATATAGAGCATAGAAGAGGAGAGAGAAAGAATGAACTTGAAAATTCACAATTCCAAGTGCCAAGACTTATAAACTATTTAAAATTCAAGATAATTAAGTGAAAAGTATGCTATGAATTTATCTTGGACAAATGACTAATACAAACATGACATATTTCCTCGATTTGGTGTAGAAACTCTTCATGTCTTTCTTTAAAACTACCTCGATGATGAGGAGTTCACTTGATTGTTTAAATTTATATATAAGTATTAGACACATTATCTCTAACTTAGGAAGTTTTAAACAAGATGAGATAGTCATATTTTCCTCTCCAACTATTGAACTTCTCTTGGACACTTGTTCACAGTTTGCAGTCACTCATTATCCCTCTAGGATTAAATCTTCACACTTCTCACTTAAGTAACCTATATATGCTCATGGAGATTAATTTTATAGGTCATATAAAACTCATCATAACGTAATTTTTCCTTTGGTCTATCAAATACACCTTAATAAAACTCAAACACACTTTTCATCTCCAACTTAAATAGTCACCTTGCTTTCTCATTGTCTTATTCAGGACTGCCTATAATAAATAGAGTAGCAGAGGGGTTTTATGCATCAACGAGGTGAGATATAAGTATGGGGAGTGATAAAAATACCCTAAACAGCTTCCACAATGGTCTTCATTCATCATTTCCTTTTTGCACCTTCAATTCAACCCAAATCCTACAAAAAACTTTGAATTAGACATGCTCATATAAGTGATATTATAGAATAATTAGATGTCAAGGACTCTAGGAGAGTGATAAACATGTCTAAAAAAATTTCAAGGCCAATTTTACACTTATATATTCATATCCATTCATGTTTTCTCCATTGGGTTCATACAAGGATTTTAGGAGGCTTTTAAGTCATCTAGGTTCTTAATGTTGACTCATAGAAGTTAGATGCTCAACCATTGAACTAATTATATTGATATTAAGTTAATGACTCCCATAAAATATCATTATCTGATCTATGCAGCATGCACACCATCCATTTGTCTCTCAAGCTTCTACTTAGCATTATGAACACCCCTGAGACCATATTAGGCCAAAATGATTAGTCCTAGATTTTTTTATGCAAACTAATGGTTCTTATCAATACTTAACTCTCTATTAAATGATATCAGGCTAGGAATATCTTATTTATATATTAATATATCCCCCAAGTGGTTGGGAATATCATATGGTCATATGAGAGAAGTTAAGCACCTTGAGGATTTATGCCTAGTTATAGGCCTAATACACCTAGACTGTGAACTTATGTATTTGACCAGTTTTGAGTGGTCTTAGTGAATTTAGGAGACCTTAAATTTTTTTTTCATATTTATTCCCACCTTTCACATATTACCATAGTTCCTTAGGACTCTCATTTTCATCTTTTTATCATGGATGCACTAGGCTTGTAGATCATGTTGTTCATGGAGTGCCTCTAGTCTAAGACAAAATAGAGGCCACTTCCATTATTGGTTTGAATAAATTGAGACCATATATGGATTAAATATCTCATTATTACATTTTATATCAATTATAAAACCTTGGCTATGCTTCTGGAGGCTTCAACATCTCAAAACATCAAGACTAGCTTTTAAGTCTGTGTACTATCTATAGGGTTTTGTTGACTATATATGAGGTTTGAAACTAGTTTGGTTCAATATTTATTTTGATTTAATATCTATAAAAATCACATGAAAACATGATTATAAATTTTAGAGTGACTAGATACATGCTTTTTCCATGTTACACCTCTATTTACCGACCACCCATTCATCTCTCTTTAGTTTGAGCTAGTTTGTATACTGAGTCAGACTATAAGTGTACATTAGAGAATTCAAAATATTATTTTATGTGATATTATACACTTAATAATTTTAATTCACACTTTCATCTTCTCTTGAGGTCACTAAGGACCATCTCACACCTATATGAACTCATTTCATGCCTTAAAAACATGTTCTCATCCTTCACTATCAACATACTAGGTGTTAGTTTCAAATTGCATTGTTCAAATCCATTTGGGCCTAAAAACACTATAGATCTCTGAGCATCTTTAGTAAAAACTCGTTTGAGTTGTAAAATAATCTATCCTCATCTCTCTCAACCAAACAATCTCCTTCTTTCATTAGCATGTTATTAATATGTCCAAGCTACAATAATGGAACCATAAGGCTTACTCAAACCTCATCAACTTCTACCAAAAAATGACACTATATGAGGCAAGGTTCCCTTTTTGAAGAATTTATGGTAAAATTCCCATTCTACAAGTTTCTCATATTCTATAAACATATATGATTGTGTATGTTGAATTGGGTCTCACAACTAATCTCTAATTCTTTTAATGATTCAAACCTACAATTGACTACCTTGAGAGTCTTCTCACAATATTGAAACTCCTTGATCTATCAATTTGGCTATTGAAAGCTTATTTCCAACTAGATGTAGGTAACAGTCATAAAAGGGTTTGACTATATAGGTAGTCTAACTACATTCTAGGATTCTCCATACTAATATTGAGTCTCTCAATGATTCTATAAGGTTTTTGATGATGTCTTGAGACCCTGAGTATTTTGAAATTTAAAACTCATCAATATATCTATCTAAGCACTCCTACATAGTCCCTTAGGTCTCTATCTATTAGGTATGTGAGATTATTTGCACTTATTTGTCTTTTAGTCCCTTAAATATATATTTAATGAAACCTTTAATGGGGGATCAGATTAGTCCATGCTCTGAGGGTGAAATATAGGTGTACTACCTTGATTTGAAGCCCTTCACAAAATATTAAAACACTACAACTAATGAAACATTATTATATATATTTCATTGGAGCTCACTCCTAACATATGGAGATACTTATACATGTCCTTTCATATCTATGTATGCAAGCCATATTAAATCTAATATGAAATGAGTGACCATTCATTGCAATACCACATACATCACTGACCAATGCAAATAGGTAAAAAAACTGAAGCCATTAGGGATGCATAAGCAATTTGGAGTCACTAACAATCTTATTGATTGTTCATATAGTACAGACTATCAAACCTAAAACTATGACCATGATTTAGAATCTCACAAAAACTATTATCATCCACCAAGTGCACTTACTCCAACTCTTCTTATCCTATCTATACCAAGTGCAAACTATTTGACCTTGTTGACTTGCCTAAGAGAGTGATGAGAAAGAGATTATTTTTTGCCAAATTTGAACCTATTAAAGCCATCTAATCCTATAAATGAATTGTGGGGATCTTAAGATACTTCCCTAAAGTAGTCACATGTGCTAGATTAGGTGTACAGTCTGTACAACTAACTAAAACTATCTTTTTGCAATTATCTCCTTTATTTCTATGTTGAACCTAAAAAATTAAATTTCAACACTACCATATAACACTTTTTTGACATGACACACATTATCTTGAGCCTTGACACATTTTTCCTTTAGGGTAAACCGTACAATTTTATTTAAATGGCTAAAAGGTGGCCAAAAAAGGACATAAAACAATATGAACAAATATGAAAAAGATTAAACATGTTATGCGACCTCATATAGGAGCCTCATGATCATTTTAAACCTAAAAAACCTTATGGAAAGTTTTAATATACAAGGTAGTTTGACCAAATTTGACCTAGTGTTAACTTTAGTCAACATTTTGGCAATTTCATAAGGGTAGCATGCTTCTTATGCTAAGGACTAGTTGCCTTATCCTATATTTGGGAAACAGAGTCACCTATACACTACACTTTACATTGATAAGCCTTTGAAATAACACCAAACACAATAGAAAAAAAACACACAAGACAAGAAACCAAGACACACGTGTGTTCTCAGCACTCAGGGAAAACACACAACAACCAAAGGAAACTAGACTATATACAAACTAACCTAAAAGGAAAGCTTATACCTATATCAAAGGGAAATATTGTACCATTTTTTATTTCATGATATGAATTTAAAGAAGCATGTTTCCTTTTGATATTTTGCCTTGATGTCTTCCATTCCTTCTTGCTTGCCAATCTTATTGGCATGTTTTCAAGTGAAGCAATGGTAGTAGAAAACATGTCACCTATGAAGGTGAAATCTCCTTTCACTTAAACAACCTTTTCATGAAATTTATTGATGTTTGTACTTGTTTCAATCATGGACACTTATTGGCTATAGGGGCAGTATTTAACTTGGCACTTTGAAGATTGTCATGTTGTCCTTTAAAATTCAATGCATCTTCAAAAATGTATTCAACTTGGACTACATGAGTTATATGCCTTTTAAGGGCCTCAAATTCACTACATATATCATTGAATATTTTCCAAAAATCATCTTTTTCCATGGGAGTAAAAGAAACTCCATCTTTTAGTGCATTATTCAAATTCAACCTCTTACTCATTCTCATGAGTATCAACCAACTTAGTTGATGTAGTATCCTTCTCAAGTACTTTATCTCTTATCTCTTGATTGATATATTTTTTAATAGATACAAATTCATCAATATATTCTCTTTCTTTACTTAATAAGGTTGAATTTTGTGCTTGTCTTCACCAAGGGGAGTACCTATGATGAACTCTTCATCATAGACACTTGAGTCATCTTCTTTATTAGCTACAACTTGATCTTTTTATTCTTCACTAATATCCCATAGGATGGGTTCTCCTTTAAGAAGGGATGAGGTAGGAGGGTGGTGAACAAGTTTATGGGTTGGAGAGGGAGTATTAGGTGTAGTGGATGGCTCATAAATGGGCATGTAAATGGAAGGAGTACATTTTCAATAGGGGGACTCTTGAAAGAATTATTAGAGAGAGAGAAGGTTAAATTGGGATATTAACACTTCATTCTATTCAACAATCACCTCACCCTTTTCATAACCTTATTGAGGCTCTTCAACAATGGTAATTTCATCTCCCCCTTTCTTAATTAAGGCATGTATTTCACATTGAAACTCTTCTTAGATAGACTTCCATGAGGGACAAGTTATATTTTCTTAAGGAGATGGAAATGGGGCTTGAATAAACATAATGTTTTCTTCATTGAAATTAACTCATTGATCCTCATTCCCTTTATAATTCTTTCCCAATAGTTAACTACTTAGTTCCAAGTTGGTGTTTTAAATCTAGTAGGCTCTATTGAGGACTATATTGTCTCTCTTGGAGGCTCCTCTTGAGGATAGGAAATTATTTCATAAGGATAAGGGAGACATGCCAATTGGTATGAAATAGAAGAATACTCTTGAGGAGGGATAGGTATAGTTTGAGGAAGACTGCCACCAAAAATATCCCACTTAAGAGCTTAGAATTCTTGTTCAAGATCCTTAATCACATATTATTGATAGCCTTCTTCATATGATCCTTCATAATACTTCTCAACAACATCATGTTCATATGGAAAAGGAATAGTTTTATCATATATTTTCCATTACTCGTAGGACTGATAACAACCTTGATAGGGTTGTTGAGGGACATGGTATGGGTCATGGAAAAGTTGGTAGGGAGGGGTATAGTAGGAAATTTTTTGGAAATCAAAAGAAATTCCTTAAGTATGAGATATATTTCTTACCTTAGGAATGAAAGAGTACACTAGTAGATACTGCAGGAAGTAGACCATTATAGCCTCTTATTGTTAAAGCCATCATCCACCTTAAATAGCCTTCTTAGACTTCATGTCCCACTGGATATGTGAGAACTATTATAACCCAAATTTTCAACCTTGAGAAGTCAATTAGACCTTATCAAATTTGGAATATCATATAAATATCTCTACAAATAAGCAAGCTACTATAAGAGATAATTCTCTAGATTTGAAACGGCTAGTTCCCTTGATCTATCTTTTAGGCTTTCACACTACACTAGATTAATCACTATTGGGGGTGAAAATGGAAGAAGTAAACATAAATCAACTTATACTAATGAAGGTGATAAACAAGAGATAATTCCATAAAACACACTTTCATTTGCACTAAGAAAGAAGACTACTAAAATTGACCTCAACTCAATGTTCTTCTATCATAAGTGTTTCTACATGGAGGGAGATTGTTATGTATATCTAGAGGTGGGTGAAAATGATATCTAATATTAGACACTAATAGTATCTCTCTCACTTTAAAACATAATTAACAAAAACATATACTTCATGATACATGTTAGAAGAGATGCTACTACTCACATAATACATACAATAACAGAATAGAAGCAAGGAGAAGACATTCATCACTTAACATAAAAATACACTACTCAACATACTTAGGCAAGAGTTTTAGAGACAAATTAAAATTAAAAATTTTATTCAAAGACAAATCAATATGTTAAACCATCAAGGCTTCACCATACTAATTGTGGATTCTTTATAATGCCAAAATGGCTTGCATATATAGAGCATAAGAGAGGAGAGAGAAATAATGAAGTTAAACAATCATAAGGACAAGTTTCAAAACTTTTAAATTAGTTACAATGCAATATAATGAAGTGGAAAAAAGGTTATGAATTTATCTTGGACAAATGTCCATCATAAACATGACATCTTTCCTCAATTTGGCGTAGAGACTCTTCATGTCTTTCTTTGAAATTACCTTGATGATGAGGTGTTAACTTAATTTTTTGAAATTGATATATAAGTATTTGAAACATGTTCTCTAAATTATGAACTTATAAAAAACATGATACATTCATATGCACCTCTCCAACTAATGAAATTCTCTTAGACGCTTGTTGGTCACTGTTTACAGTCACTCATTAGCCCTCTCGGCTTCAATCTTCACATTTATCACTTAAATGACCTATATATGCTCATGTATATTCATTTTAGATGTGATAGATAACTCATTCAGACATCCTTTGTCCTCTAGTCTATCAAATAGACCTCAATGAAACTTAAAACACACTTCTCATTTCTAACTTAAATAATCTCCTTACTTTCTCACTATCCTATTTAAGACTACCTATATCAAATAGATTAGGAGAGGAATTTTATGCATCACTAAGGTGAGACATGAGTATGGGTATTTATAAAAATTCCCTACACACCTTATATAATGACATTCATTCATCAGTTCCTTTATGCACCTTTAATTCAACCCAAATCCTATAGAAAACACTAAAATAGAGTTGTTTATACAAGTGATAGGATGGAACAATTGGATGTCAAAGATCATGGGAAAGTGATAAAAATGTCCAAAACACTTTCAAGGAAAAATTTTCACTTCTATATGCATATCCATTCATGTTTTCTCCATTGAGTTTATACAAGGGTTTTAAGAGGGCTTTAATTCATCTACATTCTTAACATTGATTCATAAAAGTTAGACACTCAACCCTTGAACTATTTACATTAATATCAATTTAAGGATCCCCCTCAACTATCCATATCTTATTTATGCACCATGCACACCATCCATATAGATATGAGTAAAAGAAGTTGGCTCTCAAGCTTTTAATTAGCATTCTAAACACCCCTGATACCAAATTTGGCCAAAATGACCAGTCTTGGATTATTCTATGAAAATAGATGATTCTTGTCAGTACTCAATTCTCACCTAAATTATCTCAAAGTTTTTTGTAATATCATATGGTCATATGAGATAAGCTATACACCTTGAGGGTTTATGCCTAATTCTAGGCCTAATAGGCCTAGACTGTGTACCTATGTATTTGACCACTTTTGAGTGGTCTTAGTGACTATATGTTCCCTTAAAATATTTATGAATCTTTATTCCAACCTTTCACATCTTCACATAGTGATTTATAACTCTCTTTTTCATATTTTCATCATGGATGCACTAGGCCTATAGGTTATGTTGTTTAGGGAGTGTCTCTAGCCTAAGATAGAGCAGAGGGAACTTCACCTATTAGTTTGAATAAAGTGAGACCATAGATGGATTTAATATCTCATGAGGAAATTATATATAAATTATAAAACCCTAACTATACTTTTGAAGTCTTCAACATCTCAAAACATCAAGACTAGCTTTTAGGTTTGTGTACTATCTGCAATATTTTGTTGGCTGTGTATGAGCTTTGAAACAATTTAATTCACTCTTTATTATACTTTAATGTATCTAAAAATCACATGAAAACATGATTATCAATTTGAGATTGAATATATACATTATCATTTCAATTTACACATCTATCTACCAACCACATGTTCATCTCACCTTAGCTTGAGCTAGTATGTGTATTTTGTTAGACTGTAGGTGTGCAATAGAGAATTTAAAAGATTCATGTAGGTGATACTATATTATTAAGCACTATAATTTAGACTTACATCTTATATTTAGGTCAATTCAGACCATCTCACACCTATATAAACTCATTTCATGCCTTGGAAACATGCTCTCATCCCTCACTATCAACACACTAGGTGTTAGTTACAAGTTGCATTGCTCATATTCATTTGGGCCTAAAATCAATGCATCTTAATGAGAATATTTAGTAGAAACTTGTCAAATACTCTATCCTCATCTATCTCAACCAAACAATCTCCTTCTTGTGTTGACATGTTTTAGATTGAGGTAAAAGCAAGTTTTGAAGGGGCCCCGAAACCCTATTACAAAGAAAGAAAGAAAGATCATCCAAGACCACATGCAAAGCCTAAAAACTACGACAAGGAAGTAGCAAAAATAGGTTTTAAATGGACCTGAAACCACCAGAAAGACTTCCGGTCAAAACCCAGATTAAACAGAGATCTGGTATCACCAAAGGCAAAGGATTACAGAAAGAAAAAAAATAGGACCAGTTACTAAACCAACCAGAAGAACCAGATTATTCATCCAATTCCAATATCATTTTCATAGTTTCTTTTCCTTTCATAACAGTATCCTGGGCAGTGGTTGCCACCTGCATAGCTCCTTTTTGTGTAACCTTCTTTCTAGAACTTTGTCTCATCCTTTTGCATGGTCCCTCCAGGGCTTTGGTCTCCTCATTGGCTCTTTTACCTATATTGACAGCAGCAACACGAATAATGGATGTAACTTCCTCCATTTTCATTCTGTTGTCCTTAATAAGTTCCCGAAGGTTATTTTCATAGGCTTTGAGCTTGACTGGGATCTCCCTTATCTGATTTTCCATATTGTTTATTTTGATCCAAACAACTTTCAGGGAATCTTCCATAGTTTCCACTTTCCTCTTGAGATCCATAATCTCCCTACACGTCCAAGAATCAAATTGGGATGATGCCTCTACTTTACAATTAACCCAAGCCATAGGTGTGTGTGTTTCATCATTCTATTTTTTCCCTCTCCATTCCTTAGAATTTTTATGTCTAGGATACAATAATGGAACCATAAGGCTTATTCTGACCTCATCAACTTCTAATAATAGATGACACTACATGAGGCAGTTCTAACTTTGGAGAAGTTAAGTTAAAATTCCCATTCCTTAAGTTTCTCCTAATCTATAAACATAGATGATTCTGTATGTTGAATTGGTTATCATAACCAATCTCTAATCCTTTTAATGACTCAGACCTACTATTGATCACCTTGAGAGTCTTCTCACAATATTCAAACTTCTTGCTATATAAATATGGCTATTGAAAGCTTCTTTCCAACTAGTTCTAGGTAACAGTCATAAGAGGGTCTAACTGTATAGGTAGTCTAACTGCATTCTAGGCTTCCCCATATTAACATTGAATCTCTCAATGATTTTACAAGGTTTTTAATGATGTTTTGAGAACTTATGAGTATTTTAAATTTTCAAACTCATTAATATCTCTATCTAAGCACTCCTACATAGTCATATAGGTCTTTGTCTTCTACGTATGTGAGTTTATATGCACTTCTTTATCTTTGAGGTCCTTAAATATTGATTCAATTCAACATTCAATGGAGGATCATATCAATCCATGATCTGAGGTGGAAACATAAGTGTACTACCTTGATTTTAATCCCTTCACAAAATATTAAAACATTACAACTAATGAAACACATTTCTACAGACTTTAGTGGAATTCACTCCTAACACAAGGAGATACTTTTACATGTCCTTTCACATCCACACATGTAAACCATACTAAATCCAATATGAAATGAGTGACCATGCTCTAAAATACTATATACAACACTTGGAAACATTATACCAATGTAAACAAGTAATAAAATTGAAGTCATTGGAGATGTACAGGTAGTTTGGAGTCACTAATAGTTTTAGTGATTGTTCATACAATATGGACTATAAAACCCAAAACTATGACCATGAATTTGAAGATCAAAAGGGCTAATATCATCCACCAAGTGCACTTAGTCCAACTTTTTTTCTCTTATTCATACCAAATGCAACCCATTTGACCTTGTTGCCCTGCCCAAGAGAGCGATGAGAGATCAATTTTTTCCAAATTTGAACCTATTAAGGCCATCTGATCCTGGAAATGAATTTTTGGGATTTGAACAAACTTCTAATAATAAGTCACATGTGATATATTAGGTATATAGTTTATACAACTAATTAAAACTATCTTTTTATAATTATCTCCTTTCTTTCTAGATTGAACCTACAAAATTCAATTTCAAAACTACCATTTGACAACTTTTTAACATGACACACATTATCTTGAGATTCAACATATTTGTCCTTTAAGGGAATCTATACAATTTTATTTAAATGGCCAAAAGGTGGCTAAACAAATACATAAGACAAGGTGAACAAATGTGACAAAGACTAAACATGTTATGTGACCTCATCTAAGACCCTAGTGATCATTTCAAACCTAGGAAACCTTATGCCAAGTTTGAATATACAAGGAGGTTTGACAAAATTTTACCTAGGGTTAAATTTAGTCAATAAGAGTTATAAGTACCACTATAACTATAGCTTGTGCCTTTGTTTTATCTTTTCTTTATTATTTCCCTTTCATTTTTCCATTGTCATTTTCCTTGGATTCATGGGTTGATGAAGATGGTTTAATAGACTCAAGAACACCTATGTTGTTCTTCTTAAGAAGACTCATGAGGTGATCAATCTAATTTTTAAAAACACTTACTTTCATCATGGTTTCTCATTTAATACCCACATTTGACCCTCTCATTTTTGGATTTACACTAGAATAAGAAGTGTCAAATATTTGTTTGGTGGTGGGTTGATCCTTCTTACTCTCATTATCCTTGGTGTTTTATTTATTCTCTTTTGAGACTTTTTTGATGTCATTATATGCAATTAGAACATGTGGTTTATTGGAATTTAGTGCACCCATATAAATTAGTTTATCTAGTTCCTAATCAAGTCAATAATAAACCCATAAAAAGAGGGCATAGTCCATGAAGTACCAAGTGCTCTCTTGGATGCATGGAAGGTGGAGATGAAAATAGAATAGTCAGGGCCAAGTTTTATAATGATGGAAAGGATGAGTTGTGAATCATCCTTATCAATTTTACATTCTTTTAGTTACAATCTCAATGACTTTAATTTGGTTAAGTAATCATGAAGTGTTTCAAAATTACTAGGACTAAGAAAAATCAACTCATTTTCTAGTCCATGCCCTCTCATCTCATCCAAGTTACCAAAACATTTATCTAGGGTATCCCATACTTCCTTGGGTGTTTTTAATAATTCAATATGAAAGCATATATATAGTGACATATAAATAGATATAAAACCAAAATATTCATCACACTTATCAAACCATTGTTCCATATTTATAGCCAGTTCAGTTTGCATACCCATATTTATCTTGTAGAGCTTCTTGTTTCATAAGACAAGAGACATGGAAGCCTTCCATTCATGATAGTTAAAGCGTGTGAATAAATCAACTTAATTAGAATCCATTGTAGATAATGTGAGTTTGTTTTCAATAAATGGATTAAATGCATAAATAAGGAATCACAATAATTTGTATACCCCCTAAAATCATGCTTGACCCTCCCATATTTTGGCACTTTATATTTTATTACATTTTATAATATAAATATGTCCAATGAATGGTAAATTAAAAAACATGAAATTTTTCAAAAAATGGACTCAATTTTAAGCTATTGATCAAAAGTTATTATACAATTAATTTCCATAAATGAGGCCTATTTAATTAAAATTGCACTAAAACTTTTAAAAAATCCCTGTGACGAGTGTGGACCTAGCCTTCCAACCACTCATTAGAATCATCACAGAACAATAGACCCCCTCTAATAAGATAAAGTCTTATCAAATTATCCTATGCACCCTTATGTGCCCTTTAATCAAAAACTTTCCTCTTATGGGCAAAATAAAAAATAACTATTTAAAAAATAATTAAAAACATGTTTCAAAAATATTTGTATGGTATGATAGAATTAGGTTTTGAGCTTTAGCAAAGGGAAGAAGCAGGATCACCACCATGATATGAGACTTCAACAATATTAGGAGAACACAAGGGACCCTAATCTTTGTTCAATACTGTGAGCAGTTTGGCAACTAGGCCATGGCTATTTACAATCACAAGGAAGGCAAAAATTGGAAAATGGAGGCCATTTGACTAGGTAAGTATCTTTTCCATCATCATGTTATGCTCAACCTTCTATTGACAATAGAATATAATCCATTGATTAAGTTTGTATATCTTAAAAAAGGAGCATAATATATAGATGGAATGCCAATGGAGGATCTAAAACACTAATGGAAGAGTTGTAGAAGATTGTGTGTAGAATGAAAGGTCGTTGGAGGACCATGGAGATATGTCTAGTAGCTCAAGTGTCACTACAATATCACACAACTCTCATAAGTTATATAGGCCTACACAATCTTTTACAACAAAAAAACATGTGCAACAAGTGGAGAGAATAATAGAAAACAAGTGAATGCAAAATGTTATGTTAACACCACAATGTGAAATCAACATCAGTGTGATCTTGCATGATTAGAATGGAATGACATCATGTGGATCTTGAAACTAGAATGTAGATCCACACAAAAAAATTGACTATCAATTTGCCTTTGTATGTAATCCGAAAAAATTGACAGCCTTTGATAGATATGTGCAAATGCTTTGTAGGGTCGTAAAACCTCATTTATAGGTCTAAAATAACCTAAGTGGGCTTGAAAATACCTCAAAAGCCTAAAAATTGGCCGCAACACTATAAACTAGAAAATACAAGACACCTAGAACGAAAATTACACAAATACTTTACAAATAATGACTTCAAATGAAAATAAACTTGTAGAATAATAACCAAACAAGCTCAATAGTAGTGTGGCTTTGATACCATATAAAAGAATGCCATAGATTTGTTGAATCAAAGAATGCATTGGTGATAAATGTGAGACATGAATTACACAAAGGTAAGACTAAAAGCACACACATACAAAATTGCAAGTTATGGAGGATAATGGGATAAAATGCAAAATACATAAAATGGCTCCAACTCAATACAATAAAATAGAATAATGTAAGTGGTATACATATAGGAGGTGAATGTGTACCCTCCTACAAGAATAAATAAACCTCCACCTAGAATAAAGGTAACCTCCATCTATAATAGTGGTAATCTCCATACTCAAAATACCCAACCAATAGATAATTGGTCAAGGGTAATAAATATCACTAACTAAAATAGTGTGGTTAAGTGTACACCTAAATAAGCATATCCCATAAGTGTATGGAAACTTCAAGTGAGGTGTAATATCTTTAGTAGGATAATACAAATAAATTAATGAAATAAATCCTACACTAATAGGTACTATGCATCAAGGGACCTTTCAGTAGAGAATCCATGTGGTTGTTGACAATCGTCAGGCTGATTTTCAAGTCTCACCTATTGAGGTTATAGGTAATCTTTTTAGTCATCCCATTTCCATTTTGATTGACACTATAACTACATAATGTTTTATTTCTCTCTGAATTCTAAATAAGTTATCTATAAAAGTTGGTATAATGGCAAATACATGGTCAGTATAATATGGGAATGAGGCCAAGGTTAACGTTGATAGGTGCTTAATAAAATCTGAGATTGAATTGCCTAAATTCACATCGATAGTATATCTTCATGAAACACCACTAAGATCATATGATGTGATCTTAGGGGTAAATTATCTTTTTAAGCATAAAGCAAAGGTGGAATGCTATCTCAAGAAGGTATAATGTCAGGATGAGTTTGGGAGTCAAACTTAGATTCAAGGTGCAAAATGGGAGTTAAAACTTAGATATATTTATGCAATTCAACTTAAGAAGACTCACAAGAAATGGTGTTAGGAATTTATCATTAAAATAAATGATATGGAGGAATCTAAGGAATCTTTCATTGAGGATTACCCTTTCCTTAAGAAATTTTATAATGTGTTTCTAGATGAATAATCAGGCTTATTACCCAAGTGGGAGTTTGATTTATTGATAGACATCATACCTAGTTCAAAACCATAGTCCAAGTCACCTTATAAGATTATGACTATAGAATTGGTTGAGTTAAAAGCTAAACTATAGGATTTGTTATCTAAGGGGTTGATTTGACTAAGTGTGTCACCATGGGGTGCACCAATGGTATTTGTTAAGAATAAATATGGTGCCCTTTGCCTATGTATTGATTATAGTATGTTGAACAAAGTGACAGTCAAGAACAGGTATTCATTGATGATCTTTTTGATCAAATACGTGGGGCAACAATTTTATCTAATATAGATCTTCAAGTGAGCTATTACTAGTTGAGAATCTGAGAAGAAGATATTCTCAAAATAGCATTCAAAACTTGGTATGGACACTATGAATCTCTTTAATAGTGTGTTTGGGGATTATCTAGACCATTTTGTGTTAGTTTTTTTGGATGATATCATCATTTATTCTAAGAATGAGGAAGAACATTTGTAGCATCTAGAGTTGGTTTTATAGCATTTACAAAAGCACAAATTATATGGTAAGTTATCTAAGTGTGTTTTTTTAAAGGAAATTAGAATACTTGGGGCACATTATCTTTGTAGATATAATTTTAATTGATATGACACAGATAAGAGCCATAATGGAGTGCCCAACACCTAAAAATGTTCTTGTAATGATAAGTTTTATGATATTATTATAGGAATTTTGTTCCAAATTTCTCAAAAATATCTAACCCAATTACCTCTTTTCAGTAGAATAATTAGAGTTTTATCTGGTCAGACAAGTGCAAAAAAACATTTTAAGAGTTAAAAAGGAGGCTTACTTTGGCACTTGTGATAAGAGTTTTTGATCCTAATGGTCAGTTATCATTGAGTATAGACACATCTACTAATGTTCTTAGAAGAGTTCTTATGCAAGATGGTTTATTTATAGCATATGAGTCCAAGAAGCTAAAGCCATCTGAGGTAAATTATACCCTACATGATCTATAACTTACTACAATAATGCATACCTTACAATTTTGGAGGCATTATCTATTGGGAAATCCATTTGAACTAAAGAGAAAAATCTTGGGCTCAAATATAGCTTCACCCAACCAAACCTGAATGCTTGTTAGAGGTGATGGCTAGAGTTATTATCCAACTATGATTTTGATATTAGCTACATCAAGGGTAAGGGAAATATAGTTTTATATGCCCTTATTTGTAGAAGGTACATAATAATTTTGGATACTATCTAAAGTACTTTGTATGATCAGGTAATTAAATTATCCCTTAGAGATGAACTCTATGATTAGATTAATAAATCTTTATCATAGGATACTCAGAATCCTAAGTTTAAAGTACTCAAGTTGGAAAATGGTAGTCTTTTGAGGTAAAATGTAAGAATATATGTACCTAATCAAGAGAATTTGAGGATCATTGTGCTAAAATAATTTCACAATACCCCTTATTTAGGTCATTTTAGAGTGACTAAGCTCATGGTTGAGCTAAGATCTCTCTATTTATAGAGAGGAATTATAAAAGATGCAACATATTTTATGTCTCAATGTTTAAAGTGTCAACATGTTAAGCTGAGCATGTGTACCTGATAAGATTGTTATATCCTCATGATATACCAAAATGGAAGTGATATGAAATTAGTATGTAATTTTTATAAGGTTTGATGTTATCATAGAATTAGCATGACATGATCTTAATAACAATTAACAAACTAACCAAGGTAGCTCACTCTATACCAAGTAATCTGATGGATGATGCACCTGTGCTTGTAAAGATATTTATGAAAGAGGTGTATCAGGTACATGGGTTTCTAGAGAAGATCATTTATAATCAAGACCCAAGATTAACATATAAGTTTTGGTTGACTCTAAATTCACCTTTGGGCACATATCTGAATTTTAATACTACATATTATCTGGAAATAGATGGACAAATAGAGAGGGTGAACCAAGTTTTAGAATATCTTCTTTGAATGTATTACATGGATCAATAATATAAGTTTTAGGAGTACCTTCTACTAGTAGATTTTGATTATAAATAATCTTACCAATTAGTGTTAAATATGGCTCTATTTGAAGCTTTCTATGGAAGGTAGTGTTGAACACCAATCACTTGGGACAAGCTTGAATACAAGGTAGTCTTTGGTCCTAAAATGCTTATAAAAATGGAAGAGAAAGTCAACTCAATAAGGCAAAGGTTCACTAATACCAATGATAGACATAAAAGTTATGTTGATTTGAAAAAGAGAGTAAAATAATTTTCTATTGGTGATTAAGTATTTTTTTGGGTCAATCTTTATAAGAGCTTGATTAAGTTTGGTAAATTAGCAAAGTTATCACCGAGATATGTAAAAACCTTTGAGGTCTTGGAAATTATCAATCATGTAGTGTATAGGCTTAATTTTCCACCATATCTAACTTTCTTGCATAATATTTTCCATGTGTCTTATATTAAAAAGGTATGTAGCTGATCTTTCTCATTTATTCAATTAAAATGATTTATAGGTTCTAGATCTCGACGTGATCACAGTAGAACTGATCAGAATAATTGACACTCACAAACATAGTTTGTATAATAGGGAGGTATCATAGTGCAAGGTCTAATAGGACAAATATTATGATCATAGATCCACTTGGTATGAGTATGATGAGTTCTATAGGTTCCTTTCACATATATTTATTTAGCATTTACTAACTTTATTTGATTTTCTACTATATACTATTTAATTTCAGAACTATTGTTTAAAATAAGTGTCATCAGGATGATGATCAGTTATAAGGGGAAGGATGTTACATCCTGATTTCATCACTAAACTTGATTATCTCATTAAATTGATATTAATGTGGTTAATGATGGTTAATTTAGTATTGTATAAAATTATTTTCATTTATTTTGATGTATGGATAGACATATAATGATTATTGTATGACTCATCGCTTATTGGTTAGTTGTACATAAGTTTCATATGTATATTGATCATGCTTATTCAGTACTATTACGTTTTAGAATTATTCTATTGGTTATTATTGATACAAGTTAAATATGGTTTTCATTTTTTAAGGTGGATATAGGAGATAGTCCACTCTCTAGACAGATATGGAGGGAGAGTATCATCAGAGAGAATGTAGTAGATGACTATGTTAAGGGTATAGATATTCAATGAGGAACCTTGCACACACAGCATGTAGTACAGTTAAATTCATGTTATTTATGAAATGATGGTTACATGTTTGCTCAAATCTCAATTGCATTTATTTATTTCATGCTTGATAGTTTTGACTATTTTGATCCATGATTAGATGTGAATATCATTATGTTTGGAGTTATTGGTGTTCTTTATGATTGTATTTTTTTATGTTGTTGTGGAATATTATAGTTATAATTATATTTTAGATAAATTTATTGTGTGGATTGTTGACTACATGATTAAATTTCCATAGAAAACTCCTTACTCTATCAAGTACCTGTAAACAATCAACAGAAAAACATATCATCAAAAAAAATGGATTATGATTAGTAAAGATACATTTTACTATTTGTGATTTTTGAAAATATAAATTTAATTATTCAAACATTAAAAAACCTAAGTCATAGGTGAATTGGATTTTAGGGGTATCCATGGTGATATTACTTGTAACACCAAAAAGGGGTTAAATTAAACATAAAATTTTGAATTATTTAATGTTATTGTTTTAATATAATTCAAATTATTAATTAATTATTTCATTATTTAACATTTAGTTGTCAACCCTAAATTTGGGATAAGATATCATTGTGTTTTTGTATGATTTGATCCATCCATAGTGAGAACTAGGGTTCAACCATGGAATTTTTATTTAGATTGCATGATGACTACGTTGTTTTTGGGGCTAAGACTATGAGATGTTGGCCATGCTATGAAATTCTAGTATTTATGGTGAGTCTTTCTTAAAAAGAGGGGTTCACCATGAAAATAGGGGTTCCTAGTGGCATGCAAATGGTAGAGGATATGATAAAGTATGCAGGGGTTTTTGAGAGGAAGGTAAGTAGTGATCAATAGAAAAGAATAGAGGAAAAGAGGAACAGTTTGGTGAAGGCAAGCTGTATAGTATTCATTAGAGACATATTAAGGAGTAGGTTTTTGTTCTATAATTACCCTACATATCTATGTTGATGTTAATGTTGGGTTATTTTTTAATGTTTTAGAAAGTTATTATAATGTTTTATTAAATTTCTTTATACTATAATGAAATTAGGGATTTGACCCTATGGAAGGATAAATCTATCCACTTAATCGAATCACTAATTCAAAGTAGTTATAGCATGAACATAATTATTTTGAGTAATGAAAATGAGCATGGTTGTAGTTTATATCTAAATTTACTTAATTGTGCTTGTTTATTTTGTAAACCATGGTAAATAGCTTGGTCATAGAATAATAGAAAACACCTGTAGGTTTCTATTTTTACCACATGAGTAAACAACAGTATAAAAAAATAAGGGACAAGGTTTTTGTGTTAAAATTACCCTAATTATAAATATGTATCTATTGTGGGTAAGTATTGATACTGTAGAACCATTTTTATCATTCTATAGGATTATACTTTATCTCATTCGATTGTGCTATTTTTAATAAACTAGTCATGGATTAAAGTTTTAAATAGGAAAATATGGATGTATAATCCATGGATTTGAATTCATGTTGGAGGACCAAATTCTACCAAATTCTACCTTGGCATATTCTTAACATGGTTGTGTAAGAACTATTTTAGTCGGTATTGAAGGTAATAATACCACAGTGCTAAATGTATTTTTCATGGACTTAGTGTACCATATGGTACATTTTAGGGTAATCTCATTGGGTGTTTCTATGCCTTAATGTATTCTTGTTGGATCATTCGATTCATTAGGAATATAAGTGTTGTTTTCTTGCATATGTGAATTATTCTTGGTTAGAATTAATCTATCTATTAATTTTTTTTGTGTGGAAAGAAACCATGTGATTAATGGTTTTAATACTTGCATAGGAATAAAATTTAGGTACAGTAGTTTATTATTGTAGGTTGATATGATTAAGTTTTAAAAGAATTATTTTTAAATATGAGTATAGATTTTTAACTTATTTTTTATTTTATATATATATATATATATATAGATTTAATGTTTTATTAAGTTAAGAACTTAGTATGAAGGGTAAACTCAAAATGTGTGTGTGTGTAGGTGTATATGTAGGTAACCTAGCATGGATAAGGGGAAAAAATAGCACTATTTAGTTATCATCATTCTTGTTCATTTGTTCCTATGATCATAATATTTAGGATGGAGGAGAGCACCTAGTATGAATATAGATGTTTTTATAATGTAAACAAATGCATTTATATGTGACCTTTGATGTATTTCATTAAGTTATAATGTGGCTATACCAATCATAATTGATCAAATAGTAGGTAGATGATGTTGAGTGAAAATTAGATGTGCTAATGGAATTTTTGTAAAACTTGGAATAGTGTGTGAAATTCTTGATTTTGTTTACTTCCATTACAATTCATGTAAGGGTATTTATACATGAACTATGCAATAGCTTGAATATATTAAATATTTCTTAATAAGTAAATTTATAATAGTAGAGCCTTATTTGTAATGTATGTTAGGTTGTTATTAGAACTTAGGGAAATATAAACAACGAGATGTTATTTTGTTGTTATTATGAAATATATGATGAATTTTATGTGTGATTTCTTTCTACTTATATGTTATGTTATTAGTATGGAGATCTATATGGGAATCCCTAGATTCTTGTATATGATTTATTTAATGAATTATGGTATTAATGACAATAAGAAATTAATTATGTGAAAATTATTTCATGCACTTACTTAGAATCACTAATACATAGATTGAATGTATTCTAATTGAGTTGTGTGTGTAAATATGATTGATCTAAGTGATATTAAAACTATATGAAAACTTTCACCAAATTAAAGCTTATATTTAAATGTTATCATTCCACATGTTTGATTTAAATACATGTATGCATGATATCATGTTAAGATATAATTCTTATGATATGTTGCATGTGATGGTTACCTTACAACACATGGGTTCTAGTTGACTTCTCGATACCTTCACCATTATCATTTGGTCATATATGAAGGGAGCTCCATTACCTATTTGGGTGATTTTTTAGGGGATATATGGTCCATGTTTGGTGTGTAAAATTACTCTGATGATGCTCTCCCTTCCCCCAAAAATCAACTGATATAGACTTATACTCATGATTAGTTATTGTATATTGGTGAGTTCGTGGATACTCATTTATTACATGAAAATTTATATAAATGTATATTAATATTCAAATGTATATCATTGTAAATTTTTACTATTATTACATTTTATCATTTAGTATTTGGTTGGTCTTATTATATAATTTTTGGTGTAAAATTTCAACAGTTGGTTGAGATTGTAATTCTGTGGACTTATAATATGTAATGAATTGGTCACAAAAATCAAATTGTTATTATCAATTAAATATTAATTAAATCAAATGTATGCATTATTCAGATGTATTTAGTTAAAGATTAAGTATCTTAACTTTAGTTGAGTTTTATCTGGTTTGAATTAGTGAAGTTAAAATTAAAAAATTACCTAATTCTAGTAAAACCCTATGAAGTTCTAACATATAGAATAAAATTGACTAGGTCAATTCTATCTATTGATTAAAGGTATAGATAAATACATTAGAATGAGTTTATTGTGTCTTCTAGATAAGAATCAAACTATAGAACTAATTTGATATAGTTTATTGAGTTTATTATAGGGTTACAGTTTTATAGACTGAAAACTATGAAAAATATGACTGAAATGAAGGAAATAAATGACTGAGCTAATGAGAATGAATCTAATGGTTTTAGAGATGGTGAATTTGTTATTTTTATATTGTTTTATCTAGATGAATATTTTTAACTTGATAATAGAGTGTACTAGGTCAATTGAGTCTGAAACATGTATGTGAAGAAGTGAATTGTGTTGAGCTGATTGATCCAGTTCTTTATGGTTGAAGATGACCTACATAAATCAAAATAGAGTCGATCATATCAACTGTGTTTTAAACCCACACACATAAAGTTATACTACATTGATATATTTGAACTAGTAATATAAAAATGAAATAAATAATAAATGATAATAAATGATAGTGTGAAAGAAAACTTTCAAGGGTTAGTTTATGTCAGGTTCACTAGAATCTATGACAAGGAAAAGTGAAGTTGATCTAAAAATAAATCCTAGATCAGAGAAGATAAATCAAACTATCCATTTTTTTTTGGTACATTTAGATAATTGGGGTCATGACCAATACTTATCCACTAGACCTACCTAAAGGGTCTATTACCACACAATATCACTTGAGAGGTTTCTAAAGCCTCTAGTCAAGAAATACCACACAATATCACTTGAGAGGTTTCTAAAGCCTCTAGTCAAGAAATACCACACAATAACCCTAGCTAGGTCTTATGGTTTTTAACAAAGTAAATATAATATATTTCTTGTAAAATCTTGTGATAAAAATGGGGATAATAAACATAAAAGTAAATATACAAAGAACTCTACTCAAGTCAATGTAGAGGTAATGTTAATGCATGGAGAGAGAAAAATACTCATAAGCCAATATATGAAAATATTTATATTAATAAAAGAGGAAAAAGGGTTAGGAATACTTAAATATGAACTCATCAAGCCTTAATATTTACCTTAACCAATGGTACTAAGGTTGTTGTGGTTCATAAGGATAACAAAGATAGGTTATCTCTAAGCTACATGACTTTCGTGAATCCAAAATAATTTTCCCACAAGGTAATATTATTCTATCCAAAAGAAGTATGAAACCCTAAGAAAATTAATCCTTAATTATAATGGTGGATGAATGGATACGTAAATGAATGATTATCTCTATCTTTTTCTAATTAAAATGGTGAAAAATATGTGTTTATATGTCTGGATCTAACCCTAAACCCTTCTAAATTTTTAGATGACACAATCAACCTAATAGAAATATTTATTTAATAAATAAATTAGTTAGGTACCAGAATAAGTCAGTGAAAATGGATTAGTCTTATAATGTGCTCATTTATAAGAATAGGTTTGGCCCATACAACTATGTTTGGTGAGTGACAAAAAGAGGTTTTGGATCAGGTAGGGGCTATTTAAGGAGCTGAATTTATTATAGGAGTGTAAGGGAGGTGTCAAATCTTAGGGAAACATATAGGATAGTTTTATGTAGGTTTTAATAGGTGCTATAGGAAACAACAATATTGTGAAGCACCAATAGTTTGCCTACCCCTTTTTCAATGCACCTTTTAAGGCATGCACTTAGAGAGATTGAGTCTTGATGGGTTCCTACAAGAGAGAAAGCATCATTAATTGATAAATTTTTAAAATATTATGTGTATATAGTATGCATATGTTAATATTACCTAAAACTATTTTCTTTCTCTCAATAGGCTAGAAATCAAATAAGATCAATCGAATAAAACTTATATATAAGGGTATGAACAAATAAGGACCTAGAATACCCATATATCTAGTATAGGGTAACCTAAAAATAAAATTTCAAGAGGAAAGGGTTTCAAATCCTAAGATTATGACATAGGTATATAACTCTTAGTCAACCTAAACAAATGTAATTGATTGTAACTATGATTGTAAAGATGCAAATAAAGTAAATCATTGTAAAGGGGTAAAAGTAAAGTAAATTATGGGTAAGTAATTGTAAATAAGGTAAGGTGTAATGTTAAATCAAATGGGGGTATATGAAACCTAAAATTTTAAATTTAAAGCCTAATAAACACTATATATATACCAACTTATCTTGTATAATTCATAAGAGACTAAATAAGGATACACATACATTCACAAATAAATAAATAAATAAGATTTAATCTAATAAGTAAAGGGAAGAGTATAGGGATATAAATACTTACCTTGGGATGGAAATGTGGATGCTTAAATATATCCTAGATATTTTTTAGGTTGATTACTTAAAATGGTTGTATTAAGACCTATGTGTCCTTAGTTAGTAACTCTCGATGATCTCTCTTATTAAGATTCAATGACACAATAAGACAAGACCTCTACGATAAGATTCTAAACCACTAACTCTCCCACATACTCATTAAGGAATAAATATAAGTGAAATAAACTTATACAAATGTGATATATCTTATTAGGAATGAAATATGACCCTTATATATAACCAATACCCAAACTAACCTTGAACTCTAGGTCAACAATGTTAGCTATGCTGATACAGTTGGAAGATGATCTAGTAAAAATTTAAAAAGATAAATTAAAAATTATATTAGGATAGCCAATAAAGTATAGGTTATACTTAATAATGAAACAAAATGTATCAACCAAGTCGATATCATAAGATACATGGAAGCTAGTAGATTTAAACATAAAGTAGATGGAGAGGAAAGGCAGATAGAGGTTTAGAATAAGTTAGACTAATAGTAGTGATGGTGTGAAATAAAGTAACATCAGATTATTTAAAAAATATATTTAAAAGTGCCATGATATGATCCCACCCATTTCTTGATGTACCCTTTAAGGTGTGCACTCAGAGAGATCAATGCATCAACAATCAACTATAAGAGAATGCATCAGTAAAGTGATAAAGTGAAAAATATATAGTTTATATAAGATCCACCACCTTATATAAAATTATTATCATCCCTATAATAAAATTAAATGTTTAACATATTCCTATGATAATACATTTAATAGATTATATAACATAGTAACACAACTTGATGCACTATAACACATAAAAAGTAACATGTTATCCCATTAAATTGTTCCCAAAGTTACTTACCCAACAAGAAATGATTATACATATGAGAATAAAAAAAATTTTACATCCTTTAGATCACCATGATAATTAAATATATCTATAATCAATTTATTAAATTGATAATTAATAATATTAAATGAACATGTTGTTTTATGAAAAACCTTATATTTTTCATGAATCTTACCGCACATAAAAATAAGGTTCCCAAATGGATCTAGAATGTGTAGTAATGTCATACCAGATATAAAATATCTAAATTAAGTGTATTTATTATATAATATCTCTCTAAGTCAATCCCATGATCTAAATTAGTCAAAAGTTAATTCACTACTTATGTAGTGATGATATTGTTCCTCAAAATATTTTTGTAACACACCATCTCTTTTGCTTCTGAAAAAAAGAACTATACTATGTGGTGATTCTATTAAAATATTTGATTCTCTATAAGATTACATATACCTTTAGTAATGCCTCAAAAATATCCACACTACTATTTTTTATCAAAATAGTTAATAAACCATCTTGTGGAAAGCTTCACAAGCTTATTCAAACTAAGACAATGATTGTGTGTATCAATAGACTTGAAAAAAAACACAAACAAAGACTTATATTAAATAAAAAAAACTTGAAAAAAACTATAATTATATTATTTTCCTAATATAACACATTTTTGATTGATTTAGGATTAAAACTATAACTGAGTGATCTTACATCACTCACCTTCCTATATTGAAAGTTATGGCTTTCAGAGTGAAAACAAATTCAAACAAAGGGCCAAATGAGTAAGGGTAGAGTCCTTGTGGGCTTAAGTGGCCAAATGATTGGTCCTATTGGACTCTAAATGACCCATAACACATCAAAACATTACACACCATGAAATAAAAATCACAATGTAACACATCATGAAAAGATGACTTAAAAATTTCAAATTGACACCATGGAAAACCTTTGATCAAATCTTCACAAAGTTGAAATTTTTGGAAATGTCTTAGAGTGAATAATTAAAAAATGAGAAGCTATCATTTTTAACTTGAAAAAAAAAAAACATGATTTTTTTAGAAGAGTTTTCTTGCCCTTGTCATTCCTTGTAGTGTCCAACTTTGGAAAGTTTCCAAAAAAATGTCCAACAAACAAATTCCAATTTTTTTAATTTTATCATAAAAATCACACCATTGTCTATAAAATTCATGAATTATATAGGAAATTACAAAAACACAAAAGTATCTAAAAATGCTAATTCAAACCAAACAAAACAAACCAAGCTCGATTTGTGTAGAACCCAAAGTAATGGGAGGCTAAAAATGACATAGAAATTAGGAGAATTGTGTGGTAATTCTAATAAAATACCATAAATACATAACTTATACCTAGAGAGATATGCCATAATATCATATAGAAAAGATCTAATTTTATGTAAGAAAGATAAAATCTTTAATAGCCCAAGAAACTATCATAATATCAATTTACTCCATAAAATAAAATAAAGTTGCATAAGAGTGAAAAATAGATAAATATTTTAATCAAAAATATTTCAATGCATTAGGAATTACAATGATATTTTCCAATCATTACAATTATATTACAAAGATACATATAATCATTGTAATATATACATGTACAAAAAGGGTGTTTTTTTTTTTTTTTTTTTTTTTGTGTGTGTGTGTATCAGAGTTAAGTGCTTGCTCACATTTCATTATTGGCCACATTATAGGAACATGTGATTAGCCCACTTAGAAGTGGCAACCTAATACATAGCATTAAGGAATTATAAGTATCCCATTATAAACCTAATAAAGTGTATCAAAACATACTTATTATATATTCTAATTTAAGTTAACTTAATCATAGGTTCACATTAAATATTACATCAACACAAATTCCAAACCTTCTGTGCGTGTGGATCTCTATATTTGAAAGCATTAACATGATTGTGTATATGTAGACTTATTGAGTTTAAATTAAGATTTATTAGTGCACAATATGACAATAAAAATGTGGGAAAGCCAAAAAATGAGGCATAAAATACCAACAAGATTTAAACATGGGGGAAATGACCCACAATGAAAAATTGATCAAAATTGAATGGCTCAATATGAGTCACTACCAAAATATGATAAAGCTTGATTTAAGTTATAGTTAACATAAATAGGCTGATCTTGGTAGACTGACCTAAAAAAAATTTATTGACCTTATACTATCATCATGATTCATTCCAAGGAAAAATAATAATCAATCTATAGGTTTGAATGGTGGTATTATTATAGATCTAAATTAAATGAATATTACCATAGACCTAAATTGAAGCAAAAGTAAAGTTGTAAGAATAAAACAAAGAAATGGAATGTAATATGGGTCCAAATACAATGTAAAACATGATAATAATATTTTAATATATTATCCACATGTAAAAATCCATGTTAATACCATAGAAAATAACTAGTCTTGTACCAAAACTAGGTATCTACAATTAAGACATACACAACTACATCAACATTATAGTGTCTTAGATTTTTTTTAGTTTTTAATACAGATGGTGATATTAAATTTATTTATTTATTATTAAGATGTAATTTAATTATAAAATCATTTAGTTTTTATTATTTATTTTATTACTAATAAATTACCTCAATGAGTGAAAACTCAAAATTAGTGATTTGTTTTAAAATTAAATTTAAGAAAACATAAAAATATAGAAACATGAATATGATGATTGGGATGGCGTGAATGGTGAAAATAAATTAAGATGAAGGCTTGGTTGTATTCCCCAAGGTTTTAAAATGTAACGGTGAAAACCCAAATGGTGCTATAAATATAAATTATAAGGTCAAATCTAAAGCAAATAGATAGAAAATGGGATGTAAAAAAGAGGGGCGTGATTATCTAAAATTGATATCCATAAAAGAGATAATAGTGAAGATATGATGGAAATGTAAGGATTCATGGGGCCAAAAATATGATTATAAATCCTTAGTGGATATAAGACACACTAAAAGAGGGGGTAAGGCTAATAACTATTGGCATTGAGGATCTAGAGTACCCTACCTAACAAGTGTAAGCTTTGGGATAATAAATGGAGTATATAAATCATCCCATGAAGGCTACATGTATTTCAATTAAAAGTATCCTACCTTATCATAATATCTTCTTTGCTCCTTAGGATACCTTACAAAGCCATTGGTATATTGTAAAGATTGGGTCATTATGTGATAAGTTAGGTGGCATTAAGATGTAATAAGATAGATAATGATGAAATGAGACATCCTACCCTAAGATATTATCCTATCACACCCTAAGGTATCTTGAATATATCATTAGGCCATTTTTTGAGTTTGATATTTGACTAGAAAGGGTGTGCCAAAAATATCACATCTTTTGGTGTGATCTAACTTTTAAGATTTAATGTTATTTTTAACATTTATTTTCTTATGACATGGCTTTTAACTCTTTTAGATTTTTCCTAATTTATTCCTCTATATGGGTTTTTAAAAACCAACAATGGGTGATAAATATTAATGACACAAGAGATTATACACTTATCCATTAGAGAGGATAACCTAAAGACCATGGTGCCTAAAAGCTCCTAGACTTACACCATAGGAAAGAGTGCAATCTCAAAACTAACTTAAGTGTGCCTCAAGTTAAATAAGAGGGTAATATGGGGATTGTGGAAGATATTTCCATGTGAAAATGGTGATGTAATGATTAAACATTATTAGTTGACCATAATAAGGTATAATTTTGCTTCAAAAATGACCAAGCTAAAAGAGAGATTTGAAATTACATGGAAATGTAGGACAAATAACAAAAATGAAACTAATAGAATGGAAATATTGTGAAATATAATGATTATGTCACAAGAGAATCAATATTAAAATATAAAGGGTCTATCACAAATAGTGATAATAGAAATCATCCCAAAATAAGGGGGATTCAAAAAGTTATCAAAGAGTCACACATGAACTAAGTCTACTTAAAAAATGGTAAAATTATGATAAAATAAACCTGAAGCTAATACCTATGATCCACGAGGGAAGAAAAGGTTGATAACAAATTGACCCAAAAGAGAGGGGATCTAAAATACTAAAAAATAAAACTTGAAGTTGATACCTAAGATCCATAATGGAAACTAAAGTTTAATTTAAAGTGATATAAATTATATAAAGGAAAGAAACATGTTGAAACATAAAATTTATAAATTTAAAATATTGTGATATAAGAAATATATATAAAATAAGCACCACATATGTTAAATAATAATAATAATAATAATAATAATAATAATAATAATAATAATAATAATAATTTATATGAAATAATTACCTACTCACAAGTGATGTGAAATATATTGACATACATCATCAATAATTTTTATTAAATTTTCTTTTGATTGATATCTGACTCAGACCATGGTCTCTCCTACACTTTCTAATAGTGATGTTATGATTTTATTGCAGATAATATCCAAGGAAAAATTAAACATGTTAGAAGGATGAGATCATGGGGACTCCTAATGATCATAATAAATGAATGATATATGTGGTGACATGGCACACACATATTCTAATCTAAGGGATGAATTTGTTTATATGGGAGGTGGATCCTTCATCCTAGATGTACCACGTGAGCATTTTTAGGAGCCTTGAGATGGGAGCATCAAAAAGCCTCTAAAATTTTATTAGATAGATCTACACTTATTTGTGTGATATTTAGAACATTAATTCCAAATAAAATACACTTACCCATGTTAATATATATAATCAAGTGTAATATTTAGAGGTAGAATGGTTGGTAGACTAAGAAAATTCACTACTTTGAGATGAAGTGCATCAATATACTACTAAGTGCATCAATATACTACTAAAGAGCTTGATATTAAGTCAAATAATGTGTACTAGTCCCATGGAAGCAACAAAAGCACCTAGGATTAGAATACCAAGGTGGTTAGTTATCTATGATAGGTGTTAGACCTTTCATATACTAATTTTCTAAATATATATGACAAGCTCTACACACCTACTTAAAATGACTGTAAACATTGTAAAACTCATAACTGTTCTCCTCCTCTAATTTAGTGGGAATTGTATTGAATTTAACTTGTGTGAGAATAATATTTGGGTCTAATTAGGATCTATTTTTAAAAAAATAACTAGTAAGGCATAGAATGGATGAGTTTAGAGTTTGATTATGTTACTTTAGATATCTCTAATACACTCTATATTGTTGATGTGAATGACTATAAACTATGTGGAATGAACAATATGGTGATGCCATTTCTTTGGGAAACATCCCTGGTGTGGGTTATTTAAGTGTAATGAGCATCTCTGAAGGAAGTGAGATGATGGATTGTAAAATCTAGTGAATCAATAGGGTCTATTAATAGTTCAATCATTAAGAATGTTTTAAAAAGGCTAAAAAATAATAGGAAATATATGTGAAGTAGAGTGCATAATTAGATCCATCTTAGACATATCATCATTTAATAATGAAAGGTAAATGTAAATAAATTCAAAAGGAGATCAAACTATTTAAATTAAATTAATGCTAGAATAAGATGATGATTGCTCAAAGTAGTGCTGAAGAGAGGAATGACATAGAATGATTTTATCATCCTTAACTTGGGTATAACAAAATGGCTATGGGTTGTATAGGATGTATAGGATGTATCCATCATCATAATCAAGAGTGGTGACATAAGTTGTGTTACATCCCTCTCTACCTTAGTAGAAATAACAATGATAATGTTGATTTACTTTTACTATTAGAGATTATGGAATCTTATTTTATTGCTATTGTGATTACTTAGATGGTGATGTTTTGTATTTTAAATTTGGATTTATAGACTTTAGTGGTTATGTAAATTATATGTTAATGTTATTATTTTGTCATTTTTGATATAATGCATTGAGTTAATTTAGTGAATTATTTGTGCTAATACCTTCAACTATTGAAACATTTGCATTGATTAAAAAAACTAACTACCCTATTTTTCTAACTGATGTTGATGCAAGATAGCCTATCCATCCCTCAAAAGAGAATCTTGAAAGAGATTGTCATAGGTGAGAAGGTGGAATATTATGGTAGTTGTTGAAACTTGGATTTGTACCCTTGAGGAGATGTTCAACTCTCCTCATCCAAGTGACATAATGGAAACCTCTCTCTTGCTATGGGTGATAATTTCACTGAGATGAATCTCTAGATAAGGGGCTAGCTCCCCTTGATGCACCTTTAAATCTCTCTTTCTAACTTGATAATCTATGTATGAAAAGGGTTAAGGAAAATAACCAAGAAGCTAAAAGGTGATGCACCAATATTTATCTCCTCCTATTTGATTGAAATTATGCTACTTAAAGACTAACAAAGTTTCTCTCACACAAAACTCACAAATCCTTGTGCATTAGCACATTAGCATTTCACATGTTACGTTCAAGAAGGAATTCAAAATTTAGGAGAGCCACAGATGATTCCAAGAAGGAATATAGTCATAGATCACTTCTAAAACATCATACACTGAGAAAAGAATACTAATAAGGACCTGTAATAACACTCTTTTTGTACATTTGGTAGGTAACTAAAGATGACCTGTTATGAAATATGATCTTTCACTAAACAACAAAAATAAGGATTGAACCAATACTCAATAGTATAGCATGTGAGTGGCAAAATAAATTATGTTATTTCCTTAAGAGTCTTTCAAGTACAAATCTAGCCAAAGTTTTTCCAATAACTAGTAGAGGCTACTGAAAAAGACAAAAGAATGCATATATATATCCTTTGGGAGGGAGGTCAAGAAAAGGGAGTCTAAGGGTCACTTGGACATGTGTCTATATGAGAGAATCAGTTACATTTTCATGCAGGAGATAGGTGGGAGAGCTATGCCATGTCACCAAATGAATCAGTTACAATTGAATAAATTATAATTGAATTAGTTACGATTGAACCAAATGCTTGAGACATTTTTCCATTTGTTACCTCTATATTCACCTTTAGGTTCCCACCGAGCCTTTTGACACCAATGGCTATTTTCCATAGTTTGAAATTGACTTTTTACAGGCCATCATCCTTTGGGTATTTTCTTTGGACTCTATTTATGGGATTTTGTTTGGGAAACCTTTCAATAGAATTGACATTTAAAGATTTTCATTTGGTCCACCTCTCTATTTAAATATCCTTTGGAGGAGCTGTAGAGGACAATTCCCCAAGGAATGTACCCTTCAAAAAAATTGTTTAGGGGATTTTCTCCACAAGAATTCAGCCACTTTTCCTAAAAGAAATCCTTTGAGATTTTTGTTTATGCACTTTTTATATTTTTTTGGACTTTTTGGTGAACCATATCCTTCAAAATTTTTGTTCATCCTCTTCACTATGGAGGGGTACCCTTCAAAAAAATTACAAAGGACCATTTTCCAAAAGAGTACCCTTCAGAAAAGTTACAAGTGTCCTTTCGGCTTTTGAAATACCCTATAAAAAAGTTGAAAGTGTCCTTTTACTTTTGAAATACCCTTTGGAAAAGTTGAAAGTTTCCTTTGGGAAAATTACTTGGGACATTTTTTCAAAAAAAATAGTCATCTTTGGGAAATTTATCTCAGACAAATTGTTCAAAAGAATTTAGTACTTTCTGAAAGATAACACTTAGTCAAAAATAAAAGACCTAAAAGATTACTATGCAAAGGCTTCATAAAAGACTAAAACCAAACTTTCTAAAAGAATTGGACTTATACATTTTCTGCGGCTTGTATATAACACTTATTCTAAATGAAACCTGTATACTAAACCTAGCCAAAGGTATAGACTTAGGTGGCTAAGTTTTAAATAGGGGTGTCCAATTTTTCCCTAAAGGGACAAAATTTAGTCAACAAATTGGTGACTCGTAGGGGTAGTACGCCTACTATACTGACCAAAATAATAGCTAAATTAATCCATTGGGCATGGAGTAATCTAAGGATACTCAAACAAGGAAACATTATCCATGACTCAAAACCTTGAACAATACACCAGACTAGAAAGAAAACCCATGCTACAAGACACAACACATAACAAGAACAAAAAAAATAAGACATAAGACAACTCACACATATGTGTAAGAACTTAGGGAACACAAAGAAAGTAGGAAACTATGTATAAAGGAAAAGGATAACCTCAGTAACAATGCTTTAGATATATCCCATTGACTGGGATATGTAGCTCTTCTCCATCCAACTTTGCGAGTTGGAAAGTATTGTGTTGTTTACACTATGTGATCACATATGGGCCACTCCAAAAAGAATCAAACTTTGTGTGTCTTCTAATCTTGGACCTATATTAATCCCATTTTAGGACAATGTCTCCTTCCTTGAAACTCCTTGGCATGAATTTCTTGTCAAAATACTTCTTTGTTTGCTCTTGGTGAGTGGTCATAGTTTACACAGCTTGGTCTCTTATCTGCCCAAGCTCTATTAACTCACACAACTTAACCTCCATGCTCTCATTCTCCATTAATTATATCTAATAGGTATGATCTAAATCTAGTAACTCAAATGAAATAAGAATCCTAACCTCCCTTCTATGCACAAGTGTGTATGGTGAGTTCTTGATTGCTCTCTTTAGGTTAATCTTATCAACCTAAAGGGTTATCTTTAGCTTGGAGTGCCAAGTCCTTTGATTCTCCTCCATTGTCCTCTTTATAATGTTGATTATATTCTTATTTATGGACTCATCTAATCCATTTCCTTGAGGGTTATAGTTGGAGGAGGTGTTAAGGTAGATGGCATACTTCAAATCCCATTCACTTGTCCTTACTCCTAGAAAGGCCAATGCATTATCTAAGATGATTGTTGAGGAAGCTCTAAATTTTGTCACTATACTCTCATAAAATTCTAGGACTAAATTCTCATTTGCCTCTTTAAGAGCTATAGCCTCCACCCATCTTGTAAAGTAATCAGTGGTAGTCAACACCCACTTGTGGCTAGAACTAGAAGGAGGATTGATTAGGCCTATGAAATCCAAACCCCATTGCATAAATGGTTATTCAACTTGGATTTGATGAAGAGGAAAGGCAACTAGCCTTTATTTTCCATCAAAAATAGCACACTTTTGGCATTTTCTTACCCAAGCATGAGTATCCTTAAATAAACTAGGCCAAAAGTAACCAGCCCTCATAATCCTAGCAACTATAGTTCTTGGAGCAAAATGACCACAAGTTGGTCCATCATGGAAATCATAAAATACTTTGTCAATCTAATCCAAATCAAAACATCTCAAAATCACACCTAAAAATTCCTTCCTAAATAGTACTACATCAACAAGTACATAAGGAATTGATTGTAGCCTAAAGTACCTTCTTTTGGCCCTATCAAGACCTTATGGACACTCACCCATTTGAAGGAAATGAATCATATCTTATGTCCAAATTCTCATATATGAAAGTGCAGCTATCATAGATTCATCATGAAGTACTAGAACAACTTCTTTTTTCTCTATCAAGTCGATGCTCACATAGTCCTTTGCCTTTTACTAACTTGGTAGTTTTGATCTCCACATCATATTCCATCACCCTTGTGATCCATCCTGCCTTCTTTTCATTCAAATATCTATTCAATATAAAGTATTTCACACTAGGATGAGGCACAAAAATTTGAATATTATTGTTAGACAACATATGCCTAAACTTCTTCAAACTCCTTATAACTAAAAGTACTCACTTCTCAACATATGTTTATCTTGTTTCATAGCCTTCTAAACCTTGACTAAATAAGGTAATAAGTTGTTCAAAATTTGCATCATTAGCTTGAGTAAGCATGGTAGATATTACCTCATTTCTCCCAAAGGTATAAAAACTGAAATCTTTGAATAATTTAGGACTTTCAAGGGTAGGAGCTTGGACAATGGCTTGCTTGATCTCCTCAAAACTTTCTTTCTTCTTTCTCATCCAAGTGAATACTTCATATTTCATTAACATGAAGGTCAACGACTTGACCAAGTTAGTGAAATTAGGAATGAATCTCCTTATGAAATTTATATTTCCAAAGAAACTTTGTAAACCTTTCTTATGTTGAGGCAAAGACAATGCCAAGATGGCACTTACCCTTTCAGGATCAATAGATAGACCTTTCTTGGAAATAATGTTAGATCCTAAACTCTCTACACCTTTCAAAAATATTCCTTAGGTGCTTCAAATGATATTTTTATTCCTTGGAGAAAATTGTCACATCATCAAGATATACCAATACCATGTCATTGATTAATCCTTGAAAATCCATATCCATTACATGTTGAAAAGTAGCTACAACATTAGATAACCCAAAATACATCTTCCTATAAGCATATTTACCCCATTTAGTAGTAAAGTCTATCTTATAAATGTCACTTTCCTTCACCAAAATATGATTATACCCAGAATACCCATCAAAGAGAGAAAACCTTTCACTACCAGCCACAACTTGCAAGATTTGTTCCATGAAATGGAGTGGGTAATGATCCTTCAAAGACACTCTATTTAGGTCCCTAAAATCAACAAACAACCTTATCTCTCCATTCTTTTTCCTGATAGGGACTAAGTTTGCCAACCAATATGAATGCTTAATGGGAAAGATGATTTTGGACTCAATCAGTTTGGTGAGTTCTTTCCTCATGAGAGGCTCAATCTTGGGATTTATTAACCTTTGCCTTTGATTAATAAGCTTAGAATTCTCACCTAAATATATAGTATTTTTAGCTATATTTGGATCAAAACCTTTTAAATCACTATACTCCCATGCAAAGACATCAAAAACTTCTTTGCATAACTCAATGAAAGCATGCTTCTCCTCGCTAGTACATACCTTCCCAAGTACAAGCAATTTATCTTTGAAGATCTGAACCTTCTCATAGTTTTCCTACATGTTATATATTCTTACCTTTTCTTTCTTCAGCTGGTCATCATCATTGAATATGATCTCAAAAGTGACTAGGCCTTTAGGGAGTTTGTTAGACTTCAATTGCACAATCTGCCCTCCATATTGTTGATATAGTTTAAACTGATTCTTAGAATAAAACTCATCTTCTTCTTATATAAAAAGTTATATTTTTTTATCACTATCAAACACATACCAATTAGTGACATTATCTAGTATGGAGGGCCTTACAATCACTTTTAGATGAGGTTGGTTCTTGTCTTCTTTTGGAACGTCAAACTGAGCTCCAATTGCTGCCAACCTATCAGCATGCTTGTTATCTTCTCTTGAAATATAAGTGATGTTGAAGGCTTTTAAATCTTCCACAATATCCCACACTCTATGCTTTTAGGACTTAAAACAAAGATTTTTGGGTCAAATTATGCACTCAAACTTGATTGAAAACAAGCTTGCTAGCACCAAACACTTGTAATTATTTGACACCTATTTTTCTAGCCCATTCAAGGCCATGAATAAGGGACTCATATTTTGATACATTATAGGTTAAATATAACTGAAATATAAAGGTTGAAAAATACCTTTCCTTTGAAGATGAAACCAACATTGCTCCACCACCGACCCCAATCTTGCTTCTAGACCCATCAAAGAAGAGCTATCATTAACCACTCACCTCTTCACTTGGCTTCACTAGATTGGGTATGAAGGAATCCTTCTCATACATATAGTAGACCCCAATACCATATTCTTCAATAAACTTGTAAGGATCATTTTCATAGTGCTCATCTCCCCACTCATCTAGGAATAAATCAGAAACTCCCTCAAGGGAAGATGATGGAGATTGGTCAATATGAAGTTCATCTTCATCAATGATATCATAATTAACATTTGCCACCATATATGAGTAAGGTTATAAGTTATCTCTATGAATAGGTTTTGACTCGATCTTCACTTCAGTTCTATACTTTGTCCTAAATACCATGTAGGACCAATTGGCTGCCAAATATCCACCTATCTTGGATGTAAAGTCTCTTGACAAAAAAAGAGAAAAATAGGGATGAAAATATACCACCACAACATAATGAGGAATTTTAAAATTATTAAAAGCATGAAGGATCAAATTAAAACTTTTAACTACCCCCAAAGTCTTGGCTGGTGATCCATCCAATTGCAAAACTCCTTTAGTCATTGGCTCATAGTTAAGGCCTAGTTTATCTGTTATACATGTAGTCATAGTTGATGTGATTGCTCCACTATCTATGATGAAATTATGAAACAATAAATCACCAATGATTATATATAGGTAAAAATGATTAGTCTTCTCATATTTCTTCACTTGACCATCTATAGATTGAGTTCTATTGACCAAAACCACATTTTCATTTCTAGATGGGCCAGCTTGTTTACCCAATCCATGCAATTCCTTTTCGATTATATATTTTTTCCATAGTAATGTTAGAGAATCCAAAAATGAGATGTTAATATGAATATTCTTCATCTGGTCCACCACATTTATGGAAGGATTACTCACCTTGGGTTTCTCTTTATGAACATTGACACCTTATGATGTAGCTTGTGGAGGTAGAGTTGTATCAGGTAGCCTAAAATTTAGAATGCTCTTATTTTATTGTATTTTAGGAGATTTATTAGACCCAATTACTATAGGATATGATGTATGAGTCACAATAGGTCCTTGATTAACTCCTTGAGCTTCATCAACATCCCTCCTTTTGGACCTAGTAATAGAGGCAACACTAGTATTATGATTTCTTGTATTTCCCAAGTAATTAATGGCACAAAACTCACCCTCCAAATGATTTATGAGGGTATAATTAGTCTAATATTATCTATTTTCCACCCCTCCTTGAATATATCCTTAAAATTTTGAAACTTTAAAAGATTGACTATATTGCATTACCATGCCCTAATTGTGCATCTCATTTGCATAAGCAACATGCTTTTAACCATGTTCAAAAGATGGATAGTTGGGTTATTCATGGAACATTTTTTTTGAGTGGGGACAAAGGATTTGGAGAATTAGGGATCATTATTAATATATCTTTGATAAGTCTTGACATGGGTGATTTGGCCTTGTCCTTATGCACTATTTTGGAAAGGAGGTCTACTTGTTTGCCCAAACTAATTATATGTTTGACATGGCCTATAACCTTGAGATTGTTGTCTTTTGAGGGAAAATAACTCGATTTTAACACTTTGAAGCAATATTTTAACTTCATTGATTTCATTTTAAGGATTAATGTTAGGCCTTTCTTGATTAGGCAAAGGGGCTAAAGCAGGCAATGCACCTTAACTAAGAGAATGCAAATCAAGGAATAGTGGCATTGGAGGTCTAGGAGCTATCTTTCCCACTTGTAAAAGACAATTATTAGCATTTATGGATATTTCATAGGTAGAAATAAATGTATCTCCACCCATATATTGAATCATCATGGCAATGTCACTATTCAATGCTTTCAAGTAGTACAAAAATGCTAGTTTGAGGTTGGCCTCACAAGATTTGGGATTCTATCCCAAGTTTTTTGGAACCTAGTATTAAAGTCTTGCATGAATTCATGTGGTTCCCTCTTGATTGTGGTCAAATTCTTTTCTAGAGATAGGTAGTCACTCTTCTCCCCAAACGTATTAGTCAATAAATCTCCTAATTCATCCCATGAGCTAATGGAATTTACAAGTAGAGTCCCATACCAATCCAAAACATTTCCTTTGAAATAAAAGGCCAAAAAACTAATAGCTACATTTTATTGGGTGATGTTTTGAATATTACAAAAGTTTTCTATATTCCTAATGTGCTCAATGGTAGTAATACGACCATCCCCACTAAAACATGGGACACTTTTGAGGGTTGCTCATAAAATTTGATCATATTGGGAAAGATGCAAATGAGATGCCCCGGTGAAAGGCACAAAAGGTTGTCTTCTAACCATCTTGGAATGATCACTATGGATGTTAGGAATGGAATGTAACACAAACTTAGAAGCTTTAAGCACAAAATATCTTTTTTAAGGATAAGTGTTGACAAACCTAAACCTTTTGGTGGAATATGGAGGAAGTTGTACAAATTCAAAAGGTACACCTTTAGCAACAGACCTAGTGGTTACCTTTGGCATGGAAATAAGGACTAATAATCAACCAAATAATTAAATTATTCAATGGAGTCACCAAGTAATGAATGTATATGCTTCTTTCACTTCAAATATGCCAAGACCAGCACCAATCTTAAACAATCTTCTAAAACTTAGAGTCCCATTGAGCATGCCAAAAACTATTGGCACTTAGATTCACACCCTTGAGTAGATGTTCATCTCTCCTCATCCAACTGACACAAAGGAAACATATCTCTTATTGTGGGTGATAATTTTTCTGAGATGAATCTCTAGATAAGAGGCTATCTCCCCTTGATGCACCTTTAAAGCTCTCTCTCAAACTTAACAATCTATGTATGAAAAGGGTTAAGGAAAAAAAAATAAACCAAAAGGTGATGCACCAATATTTATCTCCTCCTACTTGACTAAAATTATGCTACCTAAAGACTAACAAAGTTTCTCTCACACAAAACTCACAACTCCTTGTGCATTGTCACATCAGCATTTCACATGTTAGATTCAAGAAGGAATTCAAAATTTAGGAGAGACACAGATGATTCCAAGAAGGAATACAGTCATAGACCACTTCTAAAACATCTATATGATAATAAAATAATACTAACAAGTACCTAAAATAACACTCTTTAAAAGGTATGTGTATAGTTAAAAAGGTAGAATAACCAATACACAAGGATGAATAAAACTATTTTATAGTAGGAAAAATAATTGAAAACTATGATAAATGAATATTCTAAACTAAAGTGTTGAGATGTGCTAAATATAGAAAGTATACTCAAAACAATAGTTTGATTGCATAAAAATAAAGAAGAGATAATACTTAGCTAATCTCTAAATGTGCAAGTATATATAATAAATATAGAGGTGGAAATAAATAGGGACAATATCAAGATCCAATCATCTTATTTCTAAAATATTGTTTCTATAGGCATAGACACTTGCATTGACACTTATATTCTGATTTCAACACAACTGTCATATATAGAATATTCATTATATTTTGAAGCAACCACCTAGAGCCTTAAGTTTTTTATATCACCCATTTGTTGATGTAATTTTTCATGCATGTAGTCTATTGATTACTATGTATGGATTAAACCTTAGTTCTTTAACTTAGGTCTTTTTAAATTTCCAAAAATAGGTTAGTGGGCTCATGGTGTCAAGCTAACCTCAAGTACCATTATATTATAGAGTGTTTCCTGCATAGCCAATACTCTAAGGAGGCCCTCATAATTATGTATTTCTCACCTAGGTGGTGGCTTGTATGTTCACAAGGGTGTAATATATTATATGCAAAGGAATGCAATGACATAGCTTGTAACTTGAAAAATACTATTCATGGGATTTTCTTTGAGTGATTCAAACCTATAATATGAATACTCTTATGATTGATATAAAAATAGGAAAGAATAGGTTAGTATAAATTAGTTATGAAATCAATTGAATGAGCTTGAATAAGTGCTTTCTTGGTATTTGATATATTAATAAAGAGTAGGATTAAAATTATATTTAAAATAAACCTTTTGTAAATATCTTATGGTAGGATTAAATAAAACAAATTGGCCAGCCCATAGGATTCAAAATATTTTCAAATTAGATAACTTTTGAGGACTAGACACTTGATAAGAATCTAGACACTTACATCGATGCAAGTGTCCATGTGTGAGATGAAAGTGTCTAGCATGCTGAGGATATAAAACAAATGGTGAAGGATATATACTTGGTTTAATGATTTTTTTACATTGCAAGAGATATGGATCTTCAAGAATCATGGGGTTAGACCATAAGATTAATAGTTATGCATAGTTAGATGGATAATGTGTGTCTTTCTATAATAAGGAGGTCTAGAACTCAAGGGTAGAGCCCTTATAGGGATTTTTCAAGTATAGAAGACTGTTATGCTATATATATCATATTTTAATATCTACATCCTCACCCCTTTTAATCTAGTAATGCATAAAGATGAAATTACTCGGTTAAAGGGAAAAACTACATACTTGGACCTATATAACATTCCTTATCTTTGCTTGAGCCCAATTTTAGTGTTTTTATAGTGTATGCATTGTAACCAAGAGCATACAATATAGTATAAATGAATGCATTTAATCTAAAATTTGACATAAATGAAATTCTTGGAAATAAAGAGATCAAGTAAGGTGTACACTTGCGTGTCAATGTAGCCATGTTACCCCTTGGTACTTTGACTTAGTAAAAAAACTTCCTTATGAAGAATTAGAACTTAGAGAGGTTTAAAAATAAACCTTAGATATTTTAATAAGGATATTATAAGGTAATTATTCCCCCAATCCAGTGTAAAGGGTGAGTTGTGACATGGCCATTGAAATCATTACATCTCAATCGCATAACTCAAGTGATAGTATAATAAAATCCAAGTCAGGTGGTATAACCAACTCAACCTAAAAAATGAAAGTTTTTTAAAACATTAAGGGAATTTAATCTCAACCACACTACTAAATCGAGCCAACTGATGTAGATATAAAAGGCTCAAAATGGTGCTTCCTGGTGAAAATAGTGCTTCTTGATTAACTATTGATGCTTATTGGTAAACATGTTTGAATAAGTTTAAATATGTATCTATAATTTTTTTATAAACTTGCATGGAATATGGACCTTTAATGTGTCTCAATATTAATTATATCTCAAAATGAAATCTCTTATTTGTAATTGTGTATAATATATGTCACGAATTTGAGAAACTATGTCATAAATCTATAAAAATTAGTGTGATGTGTAGGATTCTGACCCAAGTGGATATCTAAACCATGTAAATTATAATGGAATTATATAAATTATTATATTTTTATAAGTGTTTAAATCATGTATCTATGACATTCCCCAATTGATATTCCCCTCATTTGATTTGATGGAAGTGGAATCTAGTACTTACCTTACCTCAAAAGGATAATATAACTATATAATCCATGTATAAATCATGTAGCATATAGGAGTAACAAGTATATGTACATATATCAATGAAACTCATAGTATGTGATAAAAACAAGCCCTAAGATACATGATATAGATCATGGAAACATCTATGAATTAACATTACAAGATCATCAAACAATCAAGCACACATACAAGAGCACTCAATGTCAAGTAAAAACATCTAAAGAGACTATAAACAAGGGGTATATTCAAATGTTGCACACTCAAAGGAATTACATATTCAAGTTTATAAATAGAAATAAACATATAGATGCACAAGGGCAAATAATCAAGGAACATATTCAAATGTTCCATAAGTAAGGTAATGGTAAGTGATAAAAAGACACTTAAGGAGGTGATAATGTGAAAAATGTAGTATAAGAAACTAGCATAAGGATCTCATACTAGTCCCTACATATATGTGTTATAAAAAATGTCATGTAACATAACATATCAAGCAAATTTTTAAATATGTAAGTATGATTATAGGCATGTGTATGATTTAATGTGTATTATTAACATGATAATATAGAAATGATCATAAACTGATGTAACATATATCAATCAGAATCAAATAAGTAGATGACCCCAATGTAGCAAATCACATGGGAAGAGGAAAGGTAAAACACATGTATGTGAAAGTTTCATGGGTTTAAGGTATGCCTACATCACACTCAATTAAGTGTGAGCCATAAATGTGTATATAAAATAAATTTTGCTCTATCTACTAGCATAAAGCAAATAACATAGTCACCAAGCAGCTAGTTAACATGTGAATGCTAAATATTGTTATATTTTTCTTTTTATTTAAAGTTTTCCATTTTTTTTTTAATAAATATTTTTTAATATTTTTGGAATATTTATAAATGAAAAAGTATAACCTATTATATCATCTAAGGGATTCTCTTAGGTATCTCTAAACTCAAAATATGGTACAATAATCTTATGACACTACCAAGTAACATGTATACATGTCATATCTAGAACGATAGAATCTATTATACTCTACATGTCTCATATGACTTTATGGTCATGAAGAGGTAATAAAAATATGGTTTCAAGGAACCCATTTTTTAGTCATTTTTGGTTTATTTGGTATAGCTTTAATTGGAACATGTTTATTATTGTCTCTTAGTACCTATATGGATCATGTAGGTGTAGATAAGGGTTAGTTGGAATCTACTGTGTATCTTTGGTGAAATGGTATCTCAGTTATGGGCCACCTAGGGAATGGGATTCCATGTTTCTTACCCTTCAGTATATGATTAAACTTAGCAATCCATATAATTATATGTATGGGAATAAACTTCTCTTGTTTATGTGGATGTTCATATAGAATTTTGGGAACTATAATTACCTTATTAGTATGAATGTATTTAATACACCCATGTACTATGAAAGGTAATAAATGAAATTTATGTATCCAAGGGTGTGTAAATAAAATATCAAATACTCTCGTATATGGTATAAATAAAAATTTAGTGACCATATGTGTTAGATTACTCTTTAAATGTAAATCAATCTTCTTACCAATAATGTGTTGTGATGTCCCATTATTTTTTTGACCATTTTGGTCGAAGGGTATAAATCATTATGTTTATATCCAATATGTGTAAATAATGTCATGGTACATAAATTATCACTAGTACCACTATCTTTTATGCCCTTAACCTTTGGCATGTCTATGGATATGTGTGGTTGACTTGTGGCTTACATACCTCTTTTATATTCTTGATACATTTCTCTATGTTCTTAGTTAAGTCAGCCTATGGAATAACCATGGCTAAGTAGTCTATATATATGAGGTAGTGGTTAGTATTTGATCATAATATTAAGTATTATGCTCTTATTACATTGTTGTGGAGTTTTCCCCCTCAAAGTGGATCTACTATATTATTCAGTATTCTGCTCTATTTTCAATTATTATTGTGTGATATCTTATCTTTGATTATTTTGTGTGAACATCTAAGTAATTTCATTACAAGTGGTATTAGAGATTAAATTTTGGAAAGTTTACTACATCATTTTTTTGGATCTAGTGAGGCACAACTTTTACGAGTGAAAGGAGCAAAAAAACATAACTTGTAATCTGGGAAGAATTAATTATTTATGTCAATGCAGTATTATTTAAAACACTTTTTTTTTAATATTTAAAAAAAGTCTAGAAAAAAATTTACCTTTGCACATTTTTATTCATTGGATTTTCCTCAATGAGATGATCATAATAGTATAATATTTTAGTACACTTTTTTATTCTAAAAATTTTCACCCTAGTACATAAAAGAAGTCATTGGATTCATCTTGGCAAGGTGATCACAATGGTACCATCTCATGATACACTTTTTTTAGGGAAAAAAACCCTCATAGGTTTTGTACATGGTGGGTCCTACTACTTGGGGGGGGGAAAAGGCGGGGCAAGAAACTCATAAGGCTCTTTCTAGGGATGACATGAAATCTGGAACTTTAGATCTAATGATTTCTCAACTTTAGGTTGACATAAAGGGCTTGGTATGACTGATGACTTTGTTCTAGTAAAAATAATGTTTCAGGGATACACAAAGAGATTAATGGGGTGCAGACTCAATTGAATAAAATCACTATATAATTGGCTTCCATTTCATCTTAGTTATAAACAAATAACCCTCCACCACATCATTCAGGTCCTCCTCCTCTCAACACTAACAACTCCAATCCTAGTGTCAAACCAATGTTTCCAAAAGTGGACATGCGTAATTTTGATGGTAAGGATCCTCTAACTTGGATTACCCAAAATGAGAATTTATTTAATTTGAACCAAATTATTAGTTATTAGAAGGTGATAGTGTCATCTATGTATCTGGAAGCTAAGCAGTTTATTTGGTATTGTTGGTTATGTGCTCAAAATAAAATGAATGGTGCTCTTATTACAAGGTCTATTTTCACTTATGAATTTTTGATTATTATCATAATAATGTCTTTGAGAACTACTTTAGGCAAGTAGCCAAAATACATTAAATAATAACTGTGCAATATTATATTCATCAATTTTAAAATCTATCCTTATAGGTGGAAGACATCACTAAGGCAAATTTGACTAATATTTTTTGGGTGGACTCAAAGACAGCATCCAATTAGAGTTTCAGATGTTTAATCCATCATCTATATGAAAATATATCCCATGGGTATGCATGGTAGAAGAAAAAGACATGGTCAAATACAAAACTTTCACTACTACTCATGATCTCACCTTTCTAGCACCATCATTTACTCAACCCACCATATTCACACCACAAAAAATTAAGGAGAAGCAAGCCAAAGGGGTATGTTTTGGGTGTGATAAAAAATGGAGCAAAGGACATAATTATGATGAAAAGAAGTTGTTTTATATCGAAGGTGCCAATGAGGATGCAGATGATGAGGAGGTAATTGGTGAGGATGAAGGACCTGAGGAGAAATATGAATAATCTCAACCTACTATTTCCTATCATGATTTTTAAGTATTAGTACTCCTTAAACTCTTAAGGTGGTGGGTTTCCTTAAGAAAAAGAAGGTCACTATTTTGATTAATTTTGGGAGTACACATAACTTCATCAATAGTAAGTTGGCTGCTCATTTGAACTATTTTATTTATCCCACTCCAAAATTTTAGGTCATGATTGTAGATGGTGTTACTATCAGCTATTTAGGAAAATTCCATGGTTTTAAGCTATCCATGGGAGACTAACTGTTAGATTCTCTTATGTTTTCTATTTCCATGGGTGGAGCTAACATTGTTCTAGGAGTACAGTTGCTCACCACCTTGGGCACTATTGAGATGAATTTCCAAGAATTATTCATTTAATTTCATTTTGAGGGAAGTAAATTTGAGCTAAGGGAAGTAAGGAATAAATATCCACAACTTATTATCTCCCATCAAATGACCAATATTCTTTGAAAGGTTGTTGAAGGATTTTTGGCTTGCTTGTTTTCCATTAAAGTCCAACCAACTCAGCCATCTACAACAAGTGATTGACACCCATTCTATTATTTTTGGTGAAATGACAAAAGTACATCCACCCATCCATATCTATTATCATGCCATCAAAATTATTCATGGTAGTACACTACCCAAAATTAGGCCATACAGGTTTCCCTATGCCTAAAAAAGTAAAATTGAAAAGATGTTATAGGAGATGTTGGATGCAGGAAGCATTCACCACAGCTAAAGTGAATATTCTTCATTATTTACCATGGTGATAAAGAAAGATGATACTTGGAATATGTTCCCTAATTATAGAGAGCTCAATAAGTACACTATCAAAGATAAGTTACCTATTCTTGTCATTGATGATTTTCTAGATGAATTGAATGGTGATCTTTATTTTACCAAGTTAGATCTACATTTTGGGTATCATCAAATCTAGATCCATGATGAAGACATACCCAAAATAGATTTCAAAACTCATGAGGACCATTATGAGTTTATGGTTATGTCTTTTGGTCTAACAAATGCACCATCTACCTTTTTGAGTTTGATGAATATTGTTCTTAGGCCATTTTTGAGGAAATTTATTTTGGTGTTTTTTGATGATATCCCCATTTACACTAAATATTGAGAAGACCATTTGTAGCATGTGAAATAAGTAATCTCAATTCTAAAATAACATTATTTATATGCCAAACCTTCTAAATGTACTTTTGGAGCTCATGAGTTTGAGTAGTTGGGTCATATGGTTTCACATGGAGTGAAATTGGATCCTAAAAAAGTCAAGCAATGGTGGACTGGTTGGTTCTTAAGACACTCAAATAACTAATGGGATTTTTGGGGATAACTGGTTACCATCAAAGGTTTTTCAAAAATTATGGTAGCATTTCAGCCCCACTCACCTCTTTGTTGAATAAAGACTCCTTCCATTAGACTGATATAGCTACCAGGGCATTTAAACAGTTGAAATTAGATATGTGCACCACTCTAATGTTGGCCACTCCTAATTTTTTTAAGACTTTTGTGGTTAAATGTGATGCATCTAGATATGGTATAGGTTTTGTGCTCATGCAATAAGGTAGACCACTTGTATTTAAAAGTTTCCAACTAAAGGGTAAAAATAAGCTCAAGCCCATCTATGAGAAGGAAATGATGGACATTCTGCATGTAGTCAAATAATGGAGACCTTATTTTATGGGTCATTAATTTTAGGTAAATACTAATAATGATAGTCTCAAATATTTTTTGGAACAATGATTTTTATCAGAATAACAATAGAAATGGGTAACTAAGATGTTAGGTTGTGGTTTTGAAATAGTCTACAAGAAAGGCAAGGAAAATGTGGTGGTAGATCACTATCTAGGAAAGATGAATCAATTGAAGCATCGTTATGTGCCATGACTATTTGGTATGTAGATTGAATAAAGGAAGTAAGATCAGAATGGGAAAATAATAGTGTTGCCCATGATTTGATTCATAACCTTCAGCAGGGTTTGGGTGGATTTGAAAAATTCACATGGAAGGGTAATGCATTCTGGTATAAAGATATATTATACCTATGTAAGAATTATCTTCTCAAATAAAAAATCCTTTAGGAACTTCATAAAACTCCACTTAGGGATCATTCAAGGTTTTTAAAAATCTATCATAGAATCAAGCAAGATTTTTTTTGGGAAGGACTCAAGGGGGATGTCCAAACATATGTGGCTGAATGTATGATTTGTCAACAAAATAAAGGTGAAATAATCAAAACCCTAGGTCTTTTGTAACCTTTATCCATCCCTTTCCAGCATTGGGAAAAGGTGTTTATGGATTTAATTACAAGGTTACCAAGATTTGATGGTCAAAATGTTATAATGGTTGTTGTAGATTATCTCAATAAGTATGCTCTTTTTTTTCTTTATCACAACCCTTTGTTGCTAGTATGATAGCTTCTACTTTTCTCAATATAGTTTAAAAACTGCATGGTAATCCTATGATCATTATTAGTGATAGAGATCCAATTTTCACTAGTAATTTTTGGTCTAAATTATTTTTATGTTTGGGCACCAAGTTGGCTCATAGCTCATCCTATCATCCTCAATCAGATGGAAATGTGAGGTAGTCAGCAAATGTCTGAAAGGATATCTCTATTGTTTTATTTCTAATAAACAAGATAAATGGGTTTATTGGTTGCCACTTGTTGAATGGTGGTATAATAATTATGTTCATAATTCTTCCAAAATGTCTCCCTTTGTGGCCTTATACGTATACCACCCTCTATCCATCACTTCAACCTTGAAGGTCTGTCCTAAGGTTCATGTAGTTGAGGAAGATATTCACCATCAATAGGAGGTCCTTGCAAGTTTGCATGAAAATTTAGCCATGGCCTAGAATTACATCAAGCATTAGGTACATCAACATAAGAGTAAGAGGCATTTTGACATTGGTGATTGGGTCTTTGTTCACTTGCATCCATATAATCATATGTCCTTAAAGTAATATAAAAATGATAACAAGTTGCCCCCTAAGTACTATGGGCCTTATCAGATCTTGGAGAAAATTGGTAGTGTGGCTTACAAGTTATGGTTTCCTTCATCTACCCACATACATATAATATTTCATCTATCATGCCTGAGGAAAGTCATTGGACATAGAGTTTCTACTCAAATTGAGTTAACAAAATTGTATGAGCAAGGGAGAGTTATTCTTGATCCTAAGTCAATCCTTCAAATATGCACTAAACAGCTATGGTCTAGAGTGATTAAGGAGTACCTGATCAAATGGAAGAATGTACCATGTGAATATACCACTTGGGAGGATAAATCCTTTATTCAAGAACATCTATATTTGATTCAATGTTGAGGACAATGTAGTTTTTAAGGGGAGGGGCATGCTACACCCTTAACCTTTGGCATGTCTCAGGATATGTGTGGTTGACTTATGGCTTACAAAACTCTTTTATATTCTTGTTACATTTCTCTATGATTTTAGTTAGGTCAGCCTATGGAATAACCATGGATAAGTATAATATATAAAGGAGGTAGTGTTTAGTCTTTGATCATCATATTAAGTATTCTTCTTTTATTGCATTGTTGTGGAGGTTACCTCCTCGAAGTGGCTCTACTATATTATCCAGTATTATGCTCTGCTATCAATTATTTTTGTGTGATCTCTTATCTTTGATTATTTTATGAAAAAATATAAGTAATTTCCTTACACTATCAATCATAACACTTTATATAGTTTTATTATCAAGGTATGCTCAGATGAATAATGAATGAATATCTAAGTCATCATCTACAATTGCATTATCATTAAATGAAATAGTGAGTCTCTTAAACATAAGAGGGATTTTGCATGTATAAGTGATAATAATCCCATATAATGGATGCCCATAATGTGATGGATGAGGATGTGTATTATATTCCATTTTCACTTATAGATATTTCTTAGAATGATTTTGCAAATGATTGTTAAATATCTTCTAGTTTTGATGGTCACTAGGTTATAACTCTAAATCCTTTGGAGGATCATCAAATTTAATTTTTTGATTATCAAGAGATCTTAGATATTATATTTTAATTTATAACATATATTTTGATAATGCCCAGAGCCTTGGTGATAGTCATAATACACATTGACATCATATCTTTTTAGTAGATAATGTATGCAACAAATTACTATGGGTCTACAACTTATCCTACGTAGTGAATTCCAATCTTAGAGAAAGTAATCTTACTAACAACTCATTGCATAGATATTTATATTAGGACATAATTAATTTATATATGTTAAACCTACCTAAGATATATCTTATCACACGACACCACTATAGAGGGTTCTAAATCCTCTAGTCAAGTAGCACCACACAATGACCCTAGCTAAGTTTACAATACATGAAATAAAAGAAAATAATCTAGTGCTCACTAAATATTATGGCACAAAGGGGGATAGTTAAATAAATAAAACATAAAATTCAAAGGAAAAATCTATTCAATTCAATGTAGAGGTAATTCTAAGCAAGGAGTTTCCATTCAACCTATTAGTTTATGCAATATCTATCTAACAAAATGAAAGAGTAAGAGTTAAGAATACTTACCTTGAATGAACATGTCATGCCTCAATCTCTCCCTAGTGATTTTTAAGAGGATTTTTTGTCTTTGTAAATATCACACCATATAAATCATCTCTAGGCTAAAAGACTCCTACTTTGTATCCAAGACTTTCCCACAAGACAAGTTTCTTTCCTTCCAAGGTAAACCCTAAGAAATGACTCTTCAAGTGTAGAATTTTTAGAATTTAAAGATGTAACAATGAAAAAATGAATATTCCTCTCTACTATATTAAGGTAAAGGTGGTATATATAGCAAAGGATTGACCCTAAACCCTTTCATAAATTTAACTAAAAATGTTAGCCAACTTGATCTTGTTAGGTAGGAAAAGTAGCCATTAGGCCTTAAACTAGGTCAATTCATCTAACTCAGTTCCATAACGTGTAGCTTAACCCTTTATAATAAGATAAAATGGGTTGAATTATTAGGAAAAATGGGTGTAAAGTGTTTGATTATGTATGTGTTTGCTGACAGTTGGAAAATTGGGTTTTTGCTCATTTTTCAACTATGTATATGTTGGTCGACATAGTTGTAAAAGTTTTTTTAATTAGTTAGGGGCTATTTGAGAAGGGAGGTTTTTTATGGATTTGTATAAGGTTATGAAAGGTGATAAATTATGGTGTGTGTGTGTGTGTGTGTGTGTGTGTGTGTGTGTGTGTGTGTGTGTTTAATTGACATGGACATATAGTTTATTATACTTACACACACACACACACACACAAACTTTCATGATTTTTGAGTGTGGATTTTGACCTCTAAAAGCTATAATGCAAATTTGAGACTTTGGAGGGTCTTATTAGATTTTATACTTAGCCATATTTTAAGGTTTCAAGATTTTAGACTTAGACATATTTCAGTATTTTAGGGAGACATCATAGGAGGTGAATGGATAGACACTATAAATAGTTAGACTAATGGTAGGAATGGTACAAATCCAAAATAATATTACAAAGTACCAATGGCCTACCCACCCCTTTCCTAATGGATCTTTTAAGGTGTGCACTAAGATAAATTGAAACTCAATAGGTTCCTAAAAGAAATAAAGTGTCATTAAATATTAAAGTTTAAAAATATTGTTTATAATAGATACCAACTCATATCAACCTCTATGGGAGGAGGGAGAGATCTGAGATGAAACTCCACAAGATTTTTGACTATGAGAAGCTAGAGACTTAGGTAATCATGTAAATTGTCTCTTAAGTGCATTGGATAATATGAGTCAATTAGGTTTATGTGACATTACATTAACCATTGTGGTTATTTCTGTTATGGGTTATTTAGGTTTTACCTTGTGGCTTAGTTTGATATGAATACTAGTGGAAATTGTATTCGATGTGTTTACGACATGCTTAAGTTTATTCAAGAAAATAAGTTTCATTTCATGATCCCAAAAAATACAAAATAAGTTATCAAAAGATTTCAACTTCTTGAAAATAATGGACTCACGTAATGAGAAAATAATTGTTAAAGATGTCTTGAATCTTTTTATCTACCATTAGAATTATCATTTTATCCAACATTAATTTGTATCTCAAAACATATTCATTGATAGGTTCATTAGTTGCTTGTTTGATATTATAAATTTGTGCATATGAAATGTTTTTAGTGATGTGGATGGAGGAATGTTCTAAAAACTAATCCACTAGGGGTTTGAATGCTTTCATTAATTAGATTGGTAAGTCATAGAACCATCCTAAATCATAGTTAATTATGCTCCTTAGAAATAATTTGGTCAAGGGTTTATCATTTGAATTATAATCAAGGCATACTACATATAAATATTGAATATTTATTCAAGATCACCCTTACCATCATAAAATGTGAACATGGGTGCAAAAAAACTAGTTGACAAAGGGTGAAAATATATCTTAGGTGCTAGAGGATTATGTAATAGATATTATGAATCAATAACATGAGTTGATTTCAAAGCATTTTGTTCAATGTTGGTAACCTTGGATTTCAATTTTTTTATAACTTGGAGAATATTTTACACTGTAGACCCATTGGGATTAAGATTTGAGATTTGAAAGGCCACCAAAGGGGATGACAATACCACTTATGTTGATTTAGGCATTGATACCCAGAATTAGGTTTAAGTATTAATTATTACCATTGAGAATGTAGCAATATTTGTTTGACTTTTGGAGAACAAGGATTTGAAAACATATTCCATGCCCCCACTAGATGTAGTAGGCATTTTTTTGCTCAAGGGGAGGGAAGTAAGAAGGGATTTATTGTAGACATATCTAATAGCCCCAATATTTTTATTAATAGAGATTAATGGTTATCCACTAACACCTTTTATTTTTTGAGTTTCTAATATAGTATTTAGGATCTTATGGATATCCTTAGGATTTACACAAATTCTCTCTCAACATAATGTAATAGATTTAACTTATTATTGCTAAACTTGGTCATTTTCATTATACTCATATGTTTCACTATCTTCATGATCAGATTCATCTTCTATGATATATTTTTTATTATTTTTCTCATTTTCATTATTAGCACTCTCAATGTTAGATAATTTGACATGCAATTAGCTTGAGACATTTTAGGTGGCCTAATGGGTAGCTCAAGATATTCAATGGGAACACCAACTTATCTAGGACTATGCCTAGGTTTCATAAAAATGATAGAACAAATGTGAATAATTACAATAACTTTAAACCTTAAGAGGCTCAAACCCCTAAAGAAATCTAGGAGTTGCATGAAAAGACATAGTGGTCACATTCACAAAATGTTTAACTCTTTGTATAAACTATGTGTAGATATAAATGGATAGAATAGCCTCTGCACAAGGATGAATGTAAATATTTTAGATCAGGCCAAATACTTGAAAACTTAGATAAATGAATATTTTGAATTAAAGTGTTGAGTTATGAGAAATATATAAAGTACACTCAAAATAGTATTTTGATTGCATAAACATGAAGAATGGAATATATTTAGCTTATCTAAAAAGGTAAAGTCAGATTTAAGAAATAGAGAAGTGGAAATAATTAGGGATAAGATGAGGATCCAATCATTAGATTATGCGTATTTTATTTTTAGAGGCCTAGGCACTTGTGTTGACTTGTAAATACTTGAATCATTAATTATATCTTGATTTCAACAAATTTATACTATATGAAATATTTAATATATTGAGAAGCAACCACCTGGATCCGTTTGGGTCTTCTATCCTCTTTCTATTGATGTTTTTTCACATGCATGGGTTATTAATGAATGTGTATAGATCAAACCCTAGATCTTCACCTTAGGTAATTGTACCTTGTGAAAAATGAGTTAGTGGACTCATGATGTTGAGATGACCTTGAGGACCCCTCTATTAATGAGTGTTACCTACATATAAAATAATCCAAGGAGGACCTAAAACTTATGTATCTCTCCCTTGGGTGTTGGATTTTGTGTGAAAAAGGGTGAAATATGTTATATGTAAAGGCATGAAATTATCTAGCTTATAACTTGACAAATATTAATCATGGATTTTTATTTGAGTGTTTCATTTATGTAATATGATTGATCTTATGACTGAGAATAATAGGGTAGTATGACTTAGTTGTGCAATCTATTGAGTGAATTTTAATAGGTGTTTTCTTGGTATTTACTAGATGAATAATGATTAGGCTTAGATATGCATTTATACCACATATTTTATAATATATTACATTATGGTTAAATTAAAAAAATGGTTTGACCCATAACATTTGAAAATTAGATGAATTTTGAGGACTTAACACTTGATAATAATCTAGACACTTGCATCAATACAAGTATCCCTATGTGGGATGCAAGTGTTTGGGAGGCTAGGAAGCTACTGAGGATATGAAACTGATAGTGAAGGATATATATCAGGTTTTAGGATTTATATATAGTGTGAGAGATCTAGATCATCATAAATGATAGGTTTATGCCATAAAATAAATATTTATCCACTGTGAGATGGATATTGCAAGCCTTTAGATAGGTAGGGAGGTCTAGAATTGAAGGGTAGAGCCTAGATAAGTATTTGTCAAGTATACAAGACTAAGATGTTATATAAATCAGATTTTAGTATCTACAGTTTCATAGAGTCAAACGAGATCTAACTCTATACATGTAGGTAGTTACAATAACAACATACAGGCCTAGGGTTGGCAAGGATAGGTTTGATGATGTATTAATTCAATTATATCCAGAATTTTTTTCTCAAAGAGTTAGCATATAAGAACAAAGACCACCATATGAATCTTGTTTCTTGTTTGAATTGGTTTTATTTTTAATCTTGATCACATCTAATATTAATCAAATTTGTGCATAATTTAGGTCTCACTTTGGACAATATCATTTTCAACTGGAATATATTATAATTGAAAAATACATTAGCTAATAACTATCGATAAAATAAAGGAATAATTTTTTATCCTAGTACATATTATCATTATAAATATTTTATGTGAATTATGCTATATTAAGAAATTGTAGTAAATTTTGTGACATAATTTTCAATAAAGATGTAGCTTGTCAGTAGATTATTTTATGTATTGGTCATTATGTTGAATGGCATTTTGTAAGATGTATGCAGTGATATGATATATTAGTATTTGTCATTATGAATCATACAATTACTAGACTCATTAGTGATGTTTATCACCACTGGAATGGCAAATCATGAAACTAATCAATCATTGATCATATTAGTCTTGGTTATTATATTGTTTGACATATTATTGGAAATACATATTTTTGAGACTTGGTGCATTTATCATTAGTAAAATATTTTGATTTGGGTTTTTAGATGACTTGAATATTATGCAAGTCATATGCTATGTATAAAACACACTTTTAGGTGATTGTAACATGCAAACCAAAATTCAACCAATTAGTGATATTTTTAGTATGAAATTTTGTGTTTGTTAGGTTTAATTTATTATTTAATAAAATAAATGTATGCATGTTATCCTATGATAAATGGATTTATATTTGAATTAAATTTTATCTACAATTAAATATTAAATGAAAGTATATTTATTGGGTGATTAGATCTACACTTTAGGGTATAGGGTTTTGCTTGATGAACTTGCAAATGAATTATGTGGAATGGTGAAATATAGTGAATAGTTTAATCCTAACTTGTAGTTCTTGCATTTTTATGTGAAGTAACTCTTTAAATGATTCTATTAGCATATCATATCGGTAATACTTTGTGTGATTTCCTATTGAATGATTTTGATTGTGATTATTATAAAATAATCATCCTTCTCATTAAGGGATGATGGGTGACAAGCAGTATGTTTACAATTCACTCATCATAGGTTAACAAGAAGGATAATGATGATTGTATATTATAGTAGAGAGCAATGTTGATGTAGAATATAACCCAGCTTCTTTTGAATTATTAAACTATAAAAATACTTTGGCTAAAATAATTTTATAGATGTGTACATTGTCTATCTACTATTATTTCTAGTTTATATTCATAATAGATAGATGAGTATCCATGGTTCATATGACTAATGCATGTAATAGTGATTTTAATTTCACACTATTATCAACTATTATTAATGTCTACATTGTTGGAAATATTGTCATTGATTTCAAAGGTCTAGCATTATTAGTGATAAAGGCCCCATTGCATTTAATGTTATTTGTAATAGATATATCTTGGCTAATGTGAGTTAATATTTATTTAATATTAACGAATATATTTTTGATTGCATATGAGACAAAAGAAGGGCCCATGGAGAAGTCAAAGAGCCATGGGGTAAAGACAAAAGAAGGATGGGACATATTTTCCCATGAAGAGTCATCTTGGGGAACTCCAAGAGTCACCAAGTGAAGACAAAAGAGGAAGGGTGCAATTTCTCATGAAGGGACACTTTGAAGAATACAAAAAGTCACCAAGATAAGGACAAAAGTGGGAAGGACATTTTTGGTCATGAAGGGTCACCACATGACTTTTCAAAGGCAAGAATATGAAGGGTCATACAAGTTTGGCACCATTTTCCATGAGGATTGAAGGGTCACAAAGGGGGAAGGCCAAAGGTCATTTGGAAAGCTATAAATAAAGGATTGAGAAGCCATTTGTAATATGAGTGAGAGAGGTTGATTTGATATTGTAATATCTAGCTTAGAAGAGCAATTTTGAGAGATGAATATGATTTGTATTTGTTATATCTAGCTTAGAAGAGCAAAGGTGAGAGAGAGGAAAGAGATGTTGTAATGAACTATCATTTGTTGAGATAACAACATTGAGAGATAGGTGTGTGGTATACACAAAGGGGTTGGTGCTCCTGTGGGTTGGTGATCACGAATTGTTTTTGGGTTGGTGCTCAGCAAAGGGGTTGGTGCTCCTGTGGGTTGGTGCTCACAAATTTTTACTAGGTTAGTGCTCGACAAAGGGGTTGGTGCTCCTGTGGGTTGGTGCTCAAAAATTGTTGATGGGTTAGTCGTCAGCAAAGGGGTTGGTGCTCCTGTGGGTTGGTACTCACAAATTTTTGCTAGGTTGGTGCTCAACAAAGGGGTTGGTGCTCCTATGGGTTGGTGCTCACAAATTGTTGCTGGGTTGGTGCTCCTGTGGGTTGGTGCTCACGAATAGCTACTGGGTTAGTGCTCAGCAAAGGAGTTGGTGCTCCTGCAAGTTGGTGCTTGTGAATATTGTTTGGGTTGGTGCTCATTCATATACTTGAGATTGTTCTCCATGGCTTTTCCCACATTGGGTTTCCACATTATATCTGGTGTCTCTCTTTATCTTGTGTGGTGTTTATTATTTGATTTTTATTGCATATCTTAAATGTTTGATTAAGTGTAATTTGGTTAAGGGAAAGTTTTATAAGATATATGATATACTAATTCAGCCCCCCCCCATCTTAGTATATCCCATGCTTAATAATTGGTATCAGAGCAGGTTCATTTTTGAAAAGTTTTACAGCTTGAAAGTAGATCGGGAAAGCATGATGGCTAGGTCCCAGGAAGGATTTTCTACAAATAAGGCACCTTTTTTTGATGGGATGAATTATGATTTTTGGAGCATGAGAATGAAAGTTTATTTGATGGCCCTTAGATTTGACATATGGAAAGCAATGGTGGAGGAATATGAAGAGCCACAGACATCTGTAATTACTCAAGTAGAAAAGAAGGCAAGTGAATGTAATGCTAAAGCTTTAAATGCTATTTTATGTGGTTTATGTGAATTTAAATTTGTTAAAGTTATGCAATGTAAATCTGCTCATGAAACTTGGGTAAAACTTGAGAATATTTACAAAGGTGATGGAAAGGTTCAGTAAGCTAAGCTTCAGACTTTTAGAAGACAGTTTGAAAGTTTGAAAATGGAAGAAGAAGAAGATATAACAAGTTATCTTTTGTGAGTTGATCAAATTGTAAATTAGATTCAAGGTATTGGAGAAACATTGGATGAGTCAATGGTGGTGCAAAAGGTTTTGAGATCTCTACCAATGAGATATGATGCAAAGGTTTTAGCAATCGAGGAGATGAAGAATTTAGGCAAGCTAAAGATGGATGAGCTTCATGGTAATCTCACGGCATATGAGATGCAGACAGAACAAGATAAACCCTCAAAGAGAGAAGCAGCTTTCAAGACATCAAAGAAAGAGAAAGATAAATTCAAGAATCAAGTGATAGTTCCATTGATGATGAAGATGACAACGGAGCACTTTTCATTCACAAGCCAAAAAAGGAAACAGGTAAATATCAAGGAAAAATACCTTTTAAATGTTTTAATTATGGAAATATTGGACATTTTTCAACTAGATGCCCAAATAAGGGCAATGATGATGAAGAAGAAAATCTTACACATAAGAAGAATTTCAAAGGCAAATCTAAGAAGGGATTCGAGAAGAAGAGCCTGTATTCTAAGGATCCTAGCTCAATCGAAGATAGTGGAGTTACCGATTTAGAATAAGAAGAGATTCTATTCATGGCCATACACGAAGGTGATCAAGAAGAAGAAGAGGAGGAAGCTGAAGTAAATATGGAAGGAGAGCTCATTTGTGCCTTAGAAGAGTTTGAAGCTGTTCAGAAGAAGAATTGAAGATTAAAGTGCCAGATCCAGAAAAATGAAAAGGAGTCAAAGGAAATTATTGATGATCTAACAACACACTTGGAAGAAGCCAAGAAGAATGAAGAAGATCTCACAGTATAGTTGGAAATAGCAAGAAAAGAATGTCAAAGGTATGTTATTGAAATTGCCTCTTTAAAAGAAGATATTGAGAAAGCAGTCACTGATAAAGTAGTTAGTGATTCAAAATTTGAAGATAGCACTAACATGCTGAATAAGATATTGAAAAGTCAAAAATAAAATTTAGATAAGACAGGGATCAATTTTGAAAAGAAAAAGAGCTATGTTGAAGCTCTTAAAAAAGAGGAAACAAAAAGGGGAGAAGTAAAAAATACAGAGGACATTTCAAACAGAGAAGGCTGGAGAGAACAAAGCTACAAAAGGCAATCAGGTTAGAGATATACAAATAGATCTTATTTTTATGGCTATTGTTTTTATTATAATGGATATGGTCATAAGAAATTACAATGTAGAAAAAGTGCTAACAATTTCATAAATAAGGAGAAGGAAAGTCAAGTAGAGTCAAGTAGAAGCCACAACTATTTTGCTCCTCTATCAAGCTTTGATGAAGAGACCATAGTATGTTACAAGTGCAATAGCTTCAAACACATAGCTCAATATTATAGAAGTGTGTTCGAGTCAGTTAAGAAGGATCATAGTTTCAAAGCTCCATTCATCAAGAAGAAGGTTTAGACATGTTTATAACAGAAGAAACAACCTAAAGATTCTATGATGGTTCAGACAGCCCTACATGTAAGAGGTAAGGATCAGCCATGGTTAATTGATAGCAGATGTTCGTGGCATATGATAGGACATAAAATTAAGTTCATTACTCTAAAGAAGATCAATGGTGGTATAGTGAGATTTAAAGATAAAACCACTACCAAGATAGTTGGAAAAGGTACTTTGAGTTTGGATTATGATAGAACTAAGACTAAAAATGTTTTATATGTAAAAGGTCTTAAGCATAATTTATTGAGTGTTAGTCAAATATGTGATCAAGGATACACATTAAAGTTTCATGCTAAAGGTTGTGAGATTAGAAGAAAATATTCAAATGAGTTGATTGCAGATGCTCAAAGGATAGGGAACAATGTATATGTATTATCAGATAGCTTCTCAAAGGCACGATCAAAGGACACATTCAAAGATATGTGAGAAGAGTTGGGAGTAATTTCTATTACTTCCTACCATTGATGTTCATCATTAGTTGAGGGGGAGCTAAGTGTTAGCTCCAGGTAGGCCCTTTGCCATTGATGTCAAAGGGGGAGAATAATAGGTACAGGGAATAGGTATAGGTTGCTACAGTAAGGGGGAGTTACTGTATGTTTTCAGATGATGGTATGTGTAGGTGACAGGTTGTGGTAGTTTCAAGATTGAGGTTGCCATCAATGACAAAGGGGGATATTGTTGGAAATATTGTCATTGATTTCAAAGGTCTAGCATTATTAGTGATAAAGGCCCCATTGCATTTAATGTTATTTGTAATAGATATATCTTGGCTAATGTGAGTTAATATTTATTTAATATTAACGAATATATTTTTGGTTGCATATGAGACAAAAGAAGGGCCCATGGAGAAGTCAAAGAGCCATGGGGTAAAGACAAAAGAAGGATGGGATGCATTTTCCCATGAAGAGTCATCTTGGGGAATTCCAAGAGTCACCAAGTGAAAACAAAAGAGGAAGGACACAATTTCTCATGAAGGGACACTTTGAGGAATATGAAAAGTCACCAAGATAAGGACAAAAGTGGGAAGGACGTTTTTGGTCATGAAGGGTCACCACATGACTTTTCAAAGGCAAGAATATGAAGGGTCATACAAGTTTGGCACCATTTTCCATGAGGATTGAAGGGTCACAAAGGGGGAAGGCCAAAGGTCATTTGGAAAGATATAAATAAAGGCTTGAGAAGCCATTTGTAATATGAGTGAGAGAGGTTGATTTGATATTGTAATATCTAGCTTAGAAGAGCAAATGTGAGAGATGAACATGATTTGTATTTGTTATATCTAGCTTAGAAGAGCAAAGGTGAGAGAGAGGAAAGAGATGTTGTAATGAACTATCATGTGTTGAGATAGCAACATTGAGAGATAGGTGTGTGGTATACACAAAGGGGTTGGTGCTCCTATGGGTTGGTGCTCATGAATTGTTGTTGGGTTGGTGCTCGATAAAGGGGTTGGTGCTCATGTGGGTTGGTACTCATGAATTGTTGTTGGGTTGGTGCTCGGCAAAGGGGTTGGTGCTCCTGTGGGTTGGTGCTCATGAATTATTGCTGGGTTGGTGCTCAGCAAAGGGGTTGGTGCTCCTATGGGTTGGTGCTCATTAATTGTTGTTGGGTTGGTGACCAGCAAAGGGGTTAGTGCTCCTATGGGTTGGTGCTCACAAATTGTTGCTAGGTTGGTGCTCATGAATAGTTGTTAGGTTGGTGCTCAGCAAAGGGGTTGGTGCTCCTGCAAGTTGGTGCTTGCGAATATTGTTTGGGTTGGTGCTCATTCATATACTTGATATTGTTCTTCATGGTTTTTCCCACATTGAGTTTCCACATTATATCTGGTGTTTATCTCTATCTTGTGTGGTGTTTATTGTTTGAGTTTTATTGCATATCTTGAATGTTTGATTAAGTGGAATCTGGTTAAGGGAAAGTTTTATAAGATATATGATATACTAATTCACCCCCCCCTCCTCTAAGTATATCTTGTGATTAACATACATCACCATTATCTACCCCTTCATGAAGGTAAGGGCCACTCCTAGTGGGGAGGTGTGCAAGGGACCATTAATCTATGGTTGGAGATAAAGCACATAGAATATGTTCTCTCTCCTTGCAGCTAATTAGAACTAATATCTATTATTTAATTATAAATACTTCAAGAGATAATTACTCATAGAACTATTAAACATTTGATGTATTAATTTATTGTACTTTTAGTTGTGGTTATTGATTAAATTACTTATTCTAAGGTAGTTGTTGCTACACTATATAATTGATGCTGAGATTAATTTCTATAAATAGCATTTTACTTTATTACACCATTCAATTGACATAAAATTATAGTATTACACATGGGTTATTATATTTTTTATACTATACAGTTAATAATGATATTATTTCTATTATTAGTATTATATTTTGTAAGTCCTAAGAGGATTGATTTATACATAACACTTGATTTAGTGGATTTATTATTTATAGTACCTTTGAAAGTTATTATGTCATCCACTTATCAAGTTTGACATGATTTATGTTTGAATTAGAATAATAATGTTATATTACTAAACTAAATAGTAATTTTATATATATGGTAAATCTCATTTTAACCTATGTAGTTTTCACATGTGGTATCAAATCATGGGTTTAAATGCTCGACTTGATGAGTCCACTAATGTTGATTTTATCTTCTTATTACTTTTAGTAGGACAAAATGGTTTTTGAAATGAAAAAATTTAAATAAAATACATCAAATCAAGATCAATAATATGACCTAAGCCAATGACCAATAGAGTAAGTTTCTACGATTGATCAAATCCTCATAGCCATAATGAGACACAAGACAAAATAGTAACTTTAGAATAGGAGGTTCATGGGTATAACAAGGAGGAAGAGTGGGAGAAATATAAAATTGATCAGGAGCATGCTAAAAAACATCAAGCTAAAAGGGCACAAATGGTAGTATAACTTTTATATTACATCAAAAAAGGTATATCCGCCTAAATTTTATGGAACAATGCTAAGTGATGGATCTATAGGGTGGCTCAATGAAATGGATAAGTATATCAAAATTTGAAATTACTCTAAAGTAAACAAAGTGATATGGAGAGCATACCAATTGGTTGGTATGGTAGACCAACAAAAAAATGAAAGTGGGCCTTAACTCCACCACCACTATATGGGATCAATTTGTAAATTTTTTCAAGGCATGGTGGGTAGTAATTAAAAAAATTGACTAATTTCTCAAAATTATAATAAGGAGAGATATTGGTGAATGAATATTTGGAATAATTGATGAAACTTATCAAATATGTTCCCTAATATCATAAATATTAATGTTTCCAAATATGAAATTTCACCATGGGTTTAAATCCTCAAATTAGATGTGAAGTGGATGTGCATGGACCTAGCTCCATGGATCAAGTCTTTGATAAATCTATCACATAAGAACATAAGCTAAAATATCTTACTGAGTTCAGAGTTAAGCGCCATAAAACTTTTGGAGGTCTAAATCCTTATATTGAAAATAATAATTAGAATCATAATGGGGATTTAAAAAATATATTTAATAAAAAAATCCCATGTTTAACAATGCTTCATGGAAAAGGAAACCAAGAAATAGCTTCAGGGACAAAAAGTAAGAAATTTGTCAACCACCAAGGGGATATTTTACTTTTGGGGGTGATCACTATGCAAAATACTTCCCAAAATGGAAAATTGGTAAAAATTTTAAATAATGTTTCCTTCTCATCTTCTTAACAACATTTCAATAATTAATTCACATATTAATGGATAATCACCGAGCTAAATTTCATAATTCACCCATAGAGGTGTCAAGTACTTTATTTAGACATTATATTTTTATTTGATAGATACTAGAACTACTGAATGTTTCATTTCTCTTCAATTACTGAATAAACTTCCTAGGAAAGCTACTCCTATGGAAAATTTATGGACTATGCAATATGAGAACTAATCTAGGGTCAAGGTAGATAAGTACTTGGTAAAATAAGAAGTGTAATTACTTGATTTCACCATTATAGTAAACTTGTTTTGAACTCTATTAGGATCATATGATGTGATCTTAGGATTAAACTCTATTTATAAACATAGGGAAAAGGTATACTTCTTTGTAAATAAATTTAAATGTTTAGATGATTTGGGAAATCAAACTCAATTCCAAGGAGAGAAAAAAGAACTTAAGTAAAGACAAATCTCAACCATTCAATTAATAAAATATTAGGACAAGGACCATGAGATTTTTTGGTTAATATATATGAGGTAGGATAGCATAGGGAACCTCTCATTGAGGATTATCCATTTTTGTACAAATTTTAGGATGTGTTTCTAGAAGACCTACCTAGATTCCCTCTCAAAAGGGAATTTGAATTCATAATTGATGTCATTCCAAGATCTAAATATAAATCCAAGGCACCCTATATAATGACAACACCAAAATTGGTGGAGTTCAAATCCTAAATCCAATAGATATTTTCTAAAGGATTGATATGACCTAATGTATCACCATGGGAGCACCTTTGGTGTTTATTAAAAATAAGGATGGGACTCTACATTTATGTATAGATTGCATGGCGTTGAACAAAACAACCATAAATAATATGTACCATTTACCATGTATTGATGATATTTTTAATCAAATGAGAGGATAAAATATTTTCAAAGATAAAACTTAGAGTACGGTACCATCAGTTGAGGATCAATGAGGAAGATACTCATGAAAATAATTTCAAGATGATGTATGAACACTATGAATTTATAATTCTACCTTTTGGGTTAATAAATGAACCCACAACCTTCATGAATATTATGAATGGTGTGTTCTAACTAGATTAGTTTGTGTTTGTCTTCTTATATGATATTTTGATAAATTTTAGAGATAAATAAGATCACTTGTGACACTTGCAGTTGGTGTTGCAATGCTTGTGAAAGCATAAGCTCTATGGGTTATTGTCAAAATGTATTTTCTTCCAAAATAAGATAAAATATTTCAAGTATATGATTTCAGTTGAAGGGATATTTTTAAGTCCATCAAAGATGAAACCCATCCTAGAATGGTTGGCACCAAAATTTTTTCATGAGATGTATAGTTTTATGGGTTTAGTAGGGCATTACAATAAGTTTGTACCCACTTTTTTCAATATATCTAACCCCATATCCTCTTTAAAATGGAAAGAGTAGTGGTTATTATGGAGTGATAAGTGTGAATAAGCCTTTAAAATATTTAAAAAGAGGCTTATGTCTACACTAATGTTGAACATTCCAAATCCAAATGGCCATTTTATGTGGTAATAGACACTTCTGGGAATGGTTTTTGAGGATTATTATTGTAAAAAGGCTCAATATTAGCTTATGAATCAATAAAATTGAAGTTTTATGAATCTAATAATCCCTTTCATGATTTATAATTAGTTTTCATAGTTCATGCATTGCAAGTTTAGAAGCATTCTTATAGTGAAAACCTTTTAACCTCAAGACTGATAATGTGAGACTCAAATACATCTTCATACAATCAAATTTAAATGCTCTAAAAAGATGATGGCTTGAGTTTTTGTCAAACTATGACTTTGATATAATTTTATATAAAAGTTAAGGAGAATAGAGTTGTATATGATCTTAGTTGTATAAGGTATGTATAAATTATGGCCACTATCATAACTACCTTTCAAGATCAATTTCATAAATTCTCTTTAGGAGATGAATTGTATGACTAGGTTAATAAAGCTCTAGTATAAAACCCACAAGATCATAGATATGAAGGATCTCATTTCAAGAAATATGGAATCTTAAGGTTCCAAGGATTAATTTAAGTGCAAAATCTAGAGGATTTGAGATTCATAGTGCTTAAATAATTACACGATGATCCATATTCTAGTCATCCAAGAGAGACAAGGTTAGTACTAGAGTTGAGGATATTATATTTTTATAGAGGAATCAATAAATATGTATTTGACTTTGTGCCACGGTGTTTAGAATGTCAATGAGTAAAAATAGAGCATGTCCATCATGTGAGATTTTTGTACCCTCATGACATTCCAAAATGAAAGTGGGATGTCATTAGCATGGACTTCATTCAAGGGATACCAATTTATATAAATAATCATGATATTATTTTGGTAATAGTTGATAAATTGACAAAGATGACACATTTTATACCAATAAATTTAATAGATGATGCATCCATTTTGGTAAAAGAATTTGTATAATAAGTTTTTTAATTGCATGGAATATAAGAGAAAATTATTTTTATAGAGATATGCATATTACCTATAGATTTTGGCAAACTCTTAATACATCCTTGGGAACACAACTCAAATTTAGTACAATCTATCATCCTAAAATATATGGGCAAACAGATAAGGGTAAATCAAGTTTTAGAGGATATTTTAATGATGTATTATATAGACCAATAATACAAGTGAGAATAATATCTTCCATTAGTTTAGTTTACTTATAATAATTATTTCCACTCATCTATGAAAATGACACCTTTTGAGGCCTTATATGGAAGAAAATGTAAAACACCTATCGGTTAGACAAATTAGAGGATAGAGTAGTTTTTTAGCCTAAAATACTTACTAAAATGGAAGAATAGGTAAGTTTGATTTTATAAATGTTGTCTAATGCCAATGATAGTTATAAAATCTATGTCAATTTAAAAAGGATAACAAGATAGTTCTCAGTTGGAGACAAAGTTTTTAAATGTGTTAAATCCCAAAAGAGTTAAATAAAATTTAGAAAATCAACCAAAGTAACACCTATATATGTAAGACCTCTTGAGGTTCTATAAATGATTAACCTTATTACATACAAACTTAGTTTTCCACCAACACTTTCTCAAATTCATAATTTTTTTCATGTGTCTTATTTGAAAAAATATGTGGTTGATCCATCACATGTGCTTGATTTTAATTATTTACAAGTGATAAATCCAAGAGTGGTAACAATAGATCCCCTAATAAAACTTGAGACAGACAAGATTAACTTATATAATAGAGTAGTGGCTCAATGTAACCTCTAGTGGGACCAATATTTAGAATATAGTTCCACTTGGGAGGATTACGAGGAGTTTCATAAACTATTTCCTCATTTTTTGGTTGATTAATTATGTGAAAATTATGACAATTATTATATTTTTTTAATAATGTCATTGGGACAATGGATTTCACAAGAAGGGAAGGATGTTGCATCCCACTCCACCCTATTAAAAATAATAATGGCAATGATGATTTACTTTTACTATTAGATATTATGGACTATTATTTTATCACTATTGTAATTAGTTGGATGGTCATATTTAGCATTTTAAATATGGATTTACAACATTTTAGTGGTTATGTAAAGTATATGTTAATGTGATTATTTTTCATTTTTTATATAATGCAATGAGTTCATTTATTATAGTATTTGTGTTAATAATTTTAGCCATTTTATAATATTACATTCTTAAAATACTAAGTAGCCTCTTTCTCTAATTAAGGTGGATGCAGAACAACCTATCCATACCTTGTAGCAAAATCCTATGGGAGAGCATCAAAGGGGAGAGGGTAAAATATCATGGAAATTAGGGATAAAAAGAGTAAATTGGGAATAGTTATAGACTCATGTAGTTTTCTTGAGTGGTAGTTTCTCTTATTATGTGTGATAACCATCTTGTTCTTGAGATATTTGTGTTGTATGATTCCTATTTTAGATGGTCTAAACATTATTTTTTAATTTCATAGTTATATCCTTGTGATGCTTTCATACTTATATTACTTGTGGAGTCTCATTATCATGTTGCTTGCATTATTATATTTTTAAATATATGGTCTTAAAGCATAATAATCTAGGTATATGATATAAACACTAAAATATGAATGGAAAAAGGGAATAACCCTCTTTTAGTAGTGCTTTGGAGTTTTTAGGAAACACTAAACCACCATGGTGGTGTGCATTGCATGACCATATGGATTTATGAAACCATTAGTGGGAACAAATAAAAAAAATATTATTACTATTTAAACATTAATATAGGGATGGTTTTAACATTCATGCCATAAATAAATCAAAAATATCAAAATCATTATGAAAATAACTAGGGTTTCCACGGCTCAAGGGAACAAAACATGAAGTTGAAAGAGAAAATTAGCTTTTTAATATAACAATATTGTAAAAATGTTCTTAATCCTAGGTGTCTAGCTTAGGTTTTTGGCTTTCATCTTATTCAATAAGTTCTCTATTCCCATAGGAATAGGAAAGGTCAGTTTGGGGAATGTGAAGTGAACAACCTTCTTGGATTATATATTGTATTTCTTTTTGTCTTTCAACTTGAATTGTGAAATATAAATTTCATTTCCATTCCAAATATATTCCAGCCTATCATTGGTATTAAATCCTTTTAAAAAATTATCTATTTTTCAATTTCCCTCCTTGTTTCTAGCTATATGGCCTACATATTTTGGTTTTTAATCATTAATTTGTTTATTCCCTGACAGTATAGTAAATTATATTTTCAAGGAAGGTGTTTCTACTATACCTAAGCATGGATATACCTTCTGATATTCATATTCACCTCTAATTACATGGTTATAAAATTTTAGCATATTTGTTGTGTGGAGAATTATGATCTTGGCTGGTCATTGGTAGCATCTACTAGTATGTAGTCTCTTTGGTCAAAGCTATGAATTTCTAGTTTAGTGTGATGGTCTTTAATACTTATTTTTATAGATTTTGGTTGTGGGTAGCCTTTAAAAATTTCAATCTTCTTTAGGTGTGTTTAATCCTTTTTATGACCATATGATGTTTATTTTCTATTTTATGGCACTGACCCATAGGTTTTATGACTACATGGAGATTATTTCATTCCTTTTGATCATTATGACCTATGCATGGTGTTATAGAGAGTATTTGGGAGGTTTTTTTATCTTGATCTATGTTAGAATGAGGTAGTTTATTAATTATTTTATTATTTTAATCTTATTGCATGGAGATTAAATTTTTTCTTTGGACAATTGTACATAAGTAAGAGATAACATATGTAATTTTTTATTTATCCTATTCAAACCTATAACTGACTTTACATATTCATTTTATAATATTTTAAAATTACTCATATAAGTTAAACAAGGAGAGAGAGATATATTTCTATGTTTTTTCATATAAAAATCAAAATTTTAGTTTTAGTTTTAAATGCTAAATTTCAAATTTGAAATCATTTATTTTAAGGTCACTTTTGATCAAAATTACTTTGATCAAGCTACTCTAAGATAATTTGGGGGAAAAAATCAAATTATATAATTCAAGGAGAAATAATGAGAGCTACTCTTTTACCCATTCATCACTATTGAAAGTCATAAATCTAAAAATCAAGAAAAAACAAGTATATTGATGTATGAGGTTATTTTTTAAGATGGTGCTAATGATAGGGTGAATCATTTTCACATGCCATTTTGATATATATAAAATGGGACCATTTTGGAGTGATAAGTAACCAATTAGGGTTAAACTCTAAACTCAAAACATCCAAAACTCTAAACTCTAAAAACTCAAACAAAACTAATGCATTCTATCAAATATATTATTGGCACAACATTGATCGATAAAGGCAACTGGTTAGAATGGTCTCAACAAGTGGAGAACACACTCATATTCAATGATCTATAATTTTATATTTTTGATGGGGATATATATCCAATTGAACCAATAGGGAATGCAAAGTATATTTAGACATGGAAGCAAAAACAAAAAAGCCTTGGCCTTGATGAGGGCCTCAGTCAATAGAGATGTTTTTAGTCATATACATGGGTAAATTAATACATGGAAAACATTTTAAAAATAAATCAACTATATTTCTTCCACTCATATTTGGAATTCATTCATTTGTAATTGAAGTTATTCAATCTTGTGTTGAAATATGGTGATGTGATGAGATTAGCTTTAGAGATACATGTAATTAAGCATGATGTAGAATAAAAAACTGTCAAAATCAAAATCTATATGAGCACATTCATAAAATAACTTAGTATAATATATTTAACCTTATTGGATTCTCTACAAGCAAGCATTCAGTTGAAGACTCTCACATTTGATCAATTGGTTGAAAAGATGGCAGAAATGCAAAAGACCTTTGGAAGAAAACTTGAGTGCACAATAGGTGAAAGTGTGTGATATGTCAAATCAAATTATTTTAAAATATCCAACAAGGCCACACATTCCAAAAATGAAGGCAATAACAAGTATAAGGGAAAAGGTGGCAAAAATGAAAATCATGGTGGTCAAAATAAAAAAATGGTAAATAGAACCTCTATTGTGAAAAGTTTGATAGAAAATGAATCCATGAGACTCATGAATGTATAAATCCATGGAATAAAATTAAATCATATAATAATAATAATAAAGATTAAAAATGAAATAAATAATTAAAATATTCAAACTCATCTCAATTCACCAGTGAAAGTGTGTTTTCTAGTATAGATGATGAAGTAAACAATGTCTTAATCAGTTGTTTATGGTTTGCTACTTGGGTTCGTAATATTGGTTCCAATCAACATATGACTTTCTAAAAAGACTTATTTGAGGAGTAAAATTAATAAATTTTTGTATCATTATACCTCATAGATATATCAAGTCTTCAACCATAGGGAAGAGGTATAATGTGAATCAAGTGTCTATGGCTTCCAAATTTCAAACTTGAAAATGTTCTTTACCTTCCTTAATTGAAATGAAAATTTTTGTCTCTAGTGCTCATAAGGTAAAAATTTCATTCCATTCTATTGAATAATGGTGATTATATAATCATAATAAAATTTGATAATGTAATCATCTTGACAAGATATGAGAAAGGAAAACTATTCAAACCTAGGGGTGAGCCATTAAATTCAACAAACTATGCTCATCTTGTGAAAGAAGGAATGTCTCCAAACATGTTTTGGCATGATATATTTGGGAACACTCTATATAATAGAATTCATGTATTTATAAAAATTGATATTGTTTTCATACCTACATTACCCACAAAATCAAATGAAAAGTGTGAAGCATGAATCTTGGCTAAACATGCAAGAGAGCCATTCTCAAAGTCACAGTGGAAAGCTGACAGAAAATTTCAATTGGTTAACTTAGAATTTTTTTATCTTCTAATCCTCTTTTCTAGTGGTCATAATTAATTCATGTTGTTCATTTATCACTATAGTAGGATGACTTGGATATATTTTTTGAATAAAAAATCAAAAGCCTTTGAGACTTTGAAAAAAATTTGAAACATGATAGAAAATGAAGATAAGACCTGCATCAAGACATTTATGATATATAATGGTGGTTAATACACTTAAAATAAGTTTTAATCCTATCTTGATCAAAATGGTATCAAACACCATCTCATAGTTCTTCACTGTAATCACCTAAAAGTGGTAATTAGATGCTAAAAGTGTCACTTGAGTTAACATATCCCTATGATAGCCATAGACCTATCCTTGAGCATTATACTTAATTTTATAATCATTTAGTAGACCAAAATCACCTACATCCAATAAAAACAAAGTCTTGTAACTATCATCTTAGACCCCAATCCAACTTGCTCATCAGTCTGCCAATAAGACATTAGTGCCACATTTGGGACACTACATCCATATGGCACTAGTGTCCTCAACTTGGTGCTATTATCCTTAGCACTAAATCTTCTTAATGAATAATTTTTCAAATTTATTCCCCTCATAATTTTTTCCTAAGCATATTTTATTATCTACACAAGTATCAAAACCCTATAAATACAATTCTAATTCACCTATGTTCACTAGATGGAAAATAGATGCAAAAGATATTCAAACCAAAGATAAAGTTGAGTAAAATCAAGGTATTTTGATCCCTATTCTTACTTACTTATACATACTACCATATACAACATCCCTAAGCCTAGTTTTCAAACATTTCAAATATCAATCACATTCAAGGCATCCAATCCCACTCTCATTCTATCATTCACTTACACATGCATCAAGCACTTGGTGGGAAAACTACATTAGACTTGATCCCTCTTCAAAGTATTGGTATGTATGAAAATATATTCATAATGATGTTTTGAGGATTTTTAGTCCATCCTAATAATGCACACAAATCTTACCCATTCCATACTTTCAAGGAGGATTAGGTTTTTCACATTAAATTAGGTTTTCTAGACACAACATAGAGTTTTAAGTTTTGTGCACGTAGGAACAAGACATAAAAACATAGGCATAGGTGATCTAAGAAAATAGTAATAGTCCTATAAAGGGTACATTATTTCCACATTGAGTACACTACACATAGATGGTTCTACTATCCATACTAATTACTACTATATAATGAGTAGATGAATACCAAATCCCATTAATGACATTGATAACTACCCAGATCTAACTCAGATCATATGTAACAATAAGTTTTTGAATAAGTCTCTATTTATGCCTATTTATTTCTAATATTAGAAATTACAACAAAGTCAAAGGTCATAACAAATTAGTACTTAATTATTTCATATTTATTTAGTTAATTTAGGCATCTTAACCCTTTAATCTAAACATAGGATTTTCATTACAAAACCCTAAAAGGTTAAATCATTTGGTGAACCTGTCTTAATTCAAATATTGCTTCAAACCCTAATTGCATTGATCCAAATTTTGTACAATAAATGTATGTTTGCATATTTATGATGTTCTAGTTTTTTTAGACAACTTAGCTAATTAAATTAAATTTTATATTAGGATTTCAATTTATTTTACATATAATTTAAATTGGTGCAAATAAACCCTAGATTTAAAAACCCTAACCCTAAACACACTTAGGGTTTGTATCCTTTTCTATCTATACTCAGATGTTAATTCAAAAAAAAATCATATTTACTTCTATATTTGAATTTTTCAATCTTTCATAGATTACTATTCTTAAAAAGTTCAAAATATACAAAACTTATTTTCCTAGCTTTCAACCTACAATGACAGAATTTAACAACAAATTTGATGAAACCGATAAGTCTTAATTACAAGACTTTGTGTCTAAACATAAGGATATCTAAGATTATTTCATAAACATTATTTAAGAGGAAATCCAAAATATAAGCAATGGTCAATCTTCAACCCCTCCATTTAACAATGTTGTCATACTTTCAGTGGGGCCCACTCAACCAACTTAGATAGCACAACCCAAGATTATTATTTGAACATCAATAATAGCTACACCACTTGTGTCTATTTATTCTCTTATTGATGTACAATACGTTATGTAGGATGTTTTTACTCTATAATCTAAGGTGTTACACCTTGATTAGGGAGAAGCTAAGCCATTGCATGCCTTAGATTCCAACATTCTCTTGCATACACCTTTAGCACATCACATAGTAGCAACTCCTTTTCCATCCAATTTCATGCACCCAAGCTCACATTATATGATGGCAATGATTACCCAGAACATCACCTCATAGCCTTTCATACAACATGTTTGGACTATGTGTTCAATGATTAGCTTATTATGAAGCTATTTTCACACAATCTCAAGGATTATACCCTATAGGGTAGATGCATAAAGTTGGGGGACAGAAAATATGACAGTACCCCAACTTTGCATTTTTTTTTACAAAGGGTGTATGCCCTTTATTTTAAATTTCCAAGGCTCAAGCTATTGCTCGAGCCTTGAGGGTGTACGCCCTTTGTGGTCAACAAAGGGTGTATGCCCTTTACAAAGGGCTATTCCCTTTATAAATTGAAAGGGTGTATGCCCCTTCATTTTATCATGTATAAAACACTATAAATAGAAAATTGTGGCTAAGAGAAAGAGGAAAAAAAATTATTGAAATTGCAAATTGACACCCATGTTTTGGAGCATTATTCCACCAACAAGATTTGCATCGCATTGCTTCATATCAAGTATGTTATTTTTCCAATTTTTTTCATTTTTGTGTAATTGATTGAACTAGGGTTTAGAATTTAATTTTGCATTCATTTTTTTAAATTGGATAAAAAACTTATTTTTTTAAAACTTAGATACATAAATTTGATGGATCAATTTCCTGAAGAGAATGTTAGACAAAACCCTCCAGAGTTTGATTTTACACAAGAAGAAGTTAAATTGTATGAGCAATAAAATGTCAAACATCAATAATTATAGATAATTATCAATGGTTTACATCATTCTTAAGCTGCTAGTGCACAAATTTTACTTTCCAATACATTAGAATCTATTTTTAATGAAGTAGGAAATGTGACTTCATAATTGGATGCAATGTTGCATCAAAGACAGACTCAAACAATATTATTCTGATAAATTCTCATATGAATATGTGAAAAAAAAATAACAAAAGAAGATTTGTTCACTTTATTTATTAAACCTAGAACCAACCTACCTCCACTAACAAATTACAAACACATTAGTATTGATTGGTGTATTCATGTAGAGATTTAAAAAAACTTTTGGGATAGGTGGTGGATGGTGTTTAATGATCCTCCATGCAACAATAATGAGGTTCTATTATATTTTTTGAGAAAATTATACTATGAATTTGTATTGCAAGCAATTTCAAATTATTTCAGCATGAAGGTATCCCAAGGTAGGGAGGTGGGTCTTCATTTGATATACCTGGTGCTAGGTGAAACCAAAACCATCATAACCAACCTCTGATAAATATAAGAACAATAACACATGCCACTATTCCTAAATTTTGTATCATAACACATAAATGGACACCCTTGAGGTGGTTACTAGTTTGAAATAAATAATGATTGATCATGGTATGCATAATTTAAAGAATTTTACTCAACTTATAGGTGGTGATAGTGGTGGTGGTGGTGCTAGTGATAGTGGTGGTGTTGGTGGTAGTGGCATTGGTGGTAGTGGTAGTGGTAGCGTTGGTATAAGTGTTAGTATCCCTCTTTCTACTCATATTATAGTTCTTATGCATCATTTCACATCGTGCAGGAGGAAGTATATGAGACCTCTTATTCAGGTGTGACATACATAGAGTACATTTATGGAGACTAGTATCTTAGAATATATGCCATCTATATATTATTCAACAGTGTCAAACAGTAACATGCTAGACATTAGCTTGCTAGAGCATATGCCACATGTACATGCTTTAACAGTGCATGAAATTAAAATTTTAGACACTATGTGAGATGTATTAGCTTCAATGACTCCTATCAGGATATGTCAGGCTCTCATTGTAGAGGATTCTTCACCATTTGTATTTGATGTATAGGTTTAATTTTAATTATCTAGTTTGTTTTTGTTTGTAAAATAATATTATGTTTATTTTCTAGTACATGTGTTTGTACTTAATTGACTAATTTATTTGACTTTAACTTGTTATTTGTTGTTTGTATCTAGTTAATTGGTGGTATTTTGGGTACCTCAGCAGGCCTTGATTCTATTGTAGAGGCTACAATTGGCACAGGTGTACCTTACACATAGGTTTGTAAATTTTTTAATTACATATTTATTCATTTACATTTTTAATATCCTTTAAATATAAAACTCTATTTTAATATATATTATAGTCATAGTTTTTTATCATGTTCATTGAATTCACATATTATTCATTTATTGGTTTTATATATGATGAGGGATGTTATGGGCACCCCTTATTGATGAGAAAAAGGTGTAGGTGATGTTGATGCTACATCAAAGAATCCACTATCTCCACAATAGGTTATGATTTAGGGATATAGACTGGTGAGAACACATAGTGTAATTGTTTTTATCTTTAAGCAATTATATTTTATGTCATATTTACATAATTATATTCAACTCTAGATCTAACGATATATGTATTCTCTATAGGATTCCCCATCTTAGGTGTATATGTAGTCTCGTAGCCTTAGACAACCATTTAGATGGAATATGGTGAGTGTAGAATCATTTTACAATTTACATTCTTGAAAAAATTATCAAATTTTCAATATACATTTTTAATACATTAATTTTTATATTTTATATGTTGTGCAGAGATAAAAAATTTCATCAGTTGTCGATGAAGTAATAGATGACTCACATACTAAGAGGAGAGTATATCCTCGTAATGAGGCATCCAACACCCCTGGCTCTACATCTATGGCAATAAAACATAATTTATTAGGAGGAAATGAGGAGCAAGAGAGCTAGTTTTTGTGCTAAGGATCTAGTTTTAGGCATAATCTATTTTGTATGCCGATATGGTTCACATTGTATGCCTATATGGTGAATTTTATCTATATACATAGTTGTAGGCATAATTGATTTTGTATGTAACATGGCCCACATTGTATGCCTATGTGGCACATTTTGTCTATGTACATGTTATGGTCTACATTTTTTCTTGATATATGTTGTATTATTTATGTTAAATTATGACATAAAACTTTGTATGTATCACATATATACTATTTAACAGTTTGATTCCTTTAACTATGTATATTTTATATTTTTATCATTTAATGTTTACACATGTTATTGGTTAATGATTGAATTATTATTTCATATGGGGTTGAAAATTTTCACATTATTCTCTAATTTAGGTGCTTTGAATCATTATGTATATCTTACATTTACATGTGATATTTTCTATTTACCTGCTTGATTTACATTTGATTTTTATTTGACAATCCACACATAATTCCTCATCTAGACCTATGACATAGAAGCATAATTCCCCATCTAAAAAATGTCATAAACTAATCATGCACGTGCATATTTTTATGTTTCTCATGGTTCGTCTTAAGACACCTGTGTAGGAAAGAAAGTAAGAGTTTATAGTGTGATCAATGAAATCAAAGTCCCAATAACAAAAACTTGAGAAGTTATTGAAGCCAGATAATGGATTATTCCTAGAGTTTAAATTTATTTCAATGCACCATGTAGTAAAACACCACATATATTTTGTCCATTTACAAAAAACCATTTATATCATAAATAAATTTGGGAGAATGATGATCATAAATGATAGGATGTCTAGTGATGCACTTGTTATGTCTTCAACTCCTACTTGTCCATAAAACAAATAAAGACAATTATATGTTTCCATACAGTCACCATGGCCTACATATGCATGGGTTAATATCAACATTGATATCCCTCTTTAGACTATCCACAAAATTATAATTTTGGCAAGGCAAGTTCATACAGACACAAATGAAGAGACTTAAGCAACTTTGATATTTCTTGAATAGTATATAAAACTTGAGGTTACATTCTTATGGTCCTTAAATACATATTCAATCTTTATCTCAATATGGAAAACCAATACATCTATTGGTTTTGTCTATTTGAACTCAAAAGACTCGAAGCTCTCTACAATCTAATTAAGCCTAAATGCCTCAAGATGATGAAAATAAAAAATATTTGAAAACAAGGGTATAAGTCAATATAAAATACTTTATCACAATCTTTTGTATTTAATTCAACTTTTTCAACACCTCATAAGGTCTGCTACAAAGAATTTTACCAAAAACCTCTCATAGACTTACTAGTCTTAATGTTACTATAACATGCCAAAACCCATTTTATATTCAATTAGTACTTCAAAAAACCTTAGACATATGTATTTGGATATTTTATGAATTATCAATTCTTAGATAAAAGGTTTGTATTTCCACTTTTAATATTTTACCCAAAAATTCAAAAAATCATGTTTTGTCTATTACGCCTAATTACCCTCTAGTAGGTCAAAACTCAAGATATAGTTTTATTACAATAAATTATCCTTTTATAAGGTCTATAAAAATCCATTATACATGTTTCAACATTCATTTGTATTTTATAGACTCAACTTTTAAGTTTATAAACCAATCTCTTTCCTCGTTGTCAAAGAAACATAAAAATAGAGTATCTCTTACACATACTCGATTGGTTGGAGGAGCCCAATCAATGAACCATATATGTTGACACATCTATATGGTAATTTTTAGGCTAGAACAACCTTTTTCCAATATCAATCAACCCTTAGGAGTAAAATTTGATGTTAGTCAGAGGCATTCCTGAAGAGAATTCACTCATCCCTGGATGTGTAAAATGATTAAAATTTCATCATGTGTTGCATCAAAACCAAGAGGAATAGAGATGAAAAATTAGTTCCTAAATATGGAGGATAAATTACTCTAATAAATCCCAAGAGGATTTTTTCTAACTCATCACAGATGAGATGCGGTAATGAGGTTTCTCATGTATCCAAATCTCTCAGAATAGGGTAAAAGTTGGTCAGTGGGTGTTGTAGTTTCTAAGTCATCAGCCCAATTGATGAACCATCTATGAAAAAACATCTATATGGAATTTTTTATCTATAATTACCTTTATCTATTATTAATCAACCCCTTGGGAGTGAAAGTTACAGTTGGTCAAAGGCATTCTTGAAGAGAATTTATTCATCCATGAATGTATAAAATGACAAAACTTCCATCGTAATTTGCATGAGAATCGAGAGGGATAGAGATGAACCACCAAGTCCTACACATAGAGGGATGAGTCCTCTAAGAAATATTAGGAGTATTTTTTCTAACTCATGACAGATGAGATGTAGCAACAAGGTCTCTCATAGCCAAATCTCTCAGAATGGGGTAAAAGTTAGTGCATGCCATAGTTTATGAGTCATTGGCCCAATTGACAAACCATCTATGTAGACACATCTAGATGGGAATTTTTATGATATAATGACCTTTTTCTGGTCTTGATCAACCCTTTGGAGTGAAATTTTTAGTTGGTCAAAGGCATTTTTGAAGAGAATTCACTCATCCCTGAATGTGCAAAATAACCAAACTTTCATCAAGAGTTACATAAGAACTAAGAGGAATAGAGTTGAACTGTTAGGTCCTACACATGGATTATGAGTCCTATAAAAAATCTTAGGAGTATTTTGTCTAAATCATCATGGATGAGATTTAGTAATGATTTTTTTCTCATGACCAAATCTTTCAGAATGGGGTAAAAGTTGGCTAGTGAGAGCCATCATTTCTGACTCAACAACCCAATCGATGAACCATATACATGAAGACATTTAGATGGGAATTTTTAATATAGAATAACCTTTATTAAATCTTGTTCAACCCATAAAATAAAAATTTATATTTGGTCACAGGCATTCTTAAAGAGAATTCACTCATCCCTGAATGTGCAAAATGACCAAACTTTCATCGCCTATTGCACAAAAACCAGGAGGGAGAGAGATGAACCGTTAGGTAATACACATGGAGGGATGAGTCCTATAATAAATCCCAATAGTATTTTTTCTAACTAATTATGGACAAGACATGTCAATGAGGTTTCTCTCATGGCCAAATCTCTTAGAATGAGGTAAAAGTTGGTCAGTGAGGGTTGTAGTTTTTGATTCATCATCCCAATCGATGAACTGTTAGGGTGTGGAGCTAAAAGCTTCAACCGTTTGCACACACATGAAGAAAGATGCTGAAGAACCAGAGCCACCGGCGTCGGCAGTATGACCGACGTCGGTCAGATGTAGTGGAGAAGGAGACCAGCAACGACAGAGAGTTGGCCGACGTCGGCAACACCAGACAAGCAGGGACCGACGTCGGTCGCTTGTGCGGTCCAGAACTATTGTTTACGAACAGTCAGTTAGTTAAACCGAGTGTTTGCATGCTAAGAGACTATTTTAAGTCGCGAGCTGTGTGTCTAATTTTAGTAGTTAGATGTCTATTTTTGTAACCATGGATTCCTATTTAAATAACCATGAGGCATGTATTGTAATCATCATATTGATCAAGTAAGAGCATTGAAGCAAGCAAGGTCAAGGAGATCTACAGGTGTAAGGTCAAGGAGATCAGCTATAGCATTCAAGGAGGGATTGTAACTCAGGCTTTAGAGTTGGTTTTGTGTTGAGCAAGAGAGAGGGAAGAAGGTCTTGAGGTGTGGCAAGCCTTTGAGGTGGAGGGAGAAGTGGCATCTTCCTTATTTGTATTTTATTCTAGTATTATCTAATACAATTGTGTGTATTGTCTCTCAAATTCTTTGCTGTCTCATGTTTCTAGTTTCTTAATCATTCTGGTATAATTTCTGTGTTTAATTGCTCATATATAAGTAATCAATTGTGCTACCATTGGATAAGGGGCCTCCTAACAGTTGGTATCAGAGCTACGGTTTGTAGGAAGCAGGTTATTGTTTTTGATTACAGGTCATTCACAGGGTTTTCTGACTGAGTGGGAGTTTAGCAATGGCAGAAGAAAGCAAGCTACGAATGGAAAAGTTTAACGGCAAGAATTATCAACACTGGAGGATGCAGATTGAGGACTATCTGTATCAGAAGGATATGTACTTACCATTGGGTGGGGTTGCATGCAAGCCCACAGATATGAAGGATGAAGAATGGAGTGTTCTTGATCGAAAGGCTCTTGGTTCCATAAGGTTGAGTCTTGGAGCTTCTGTGATTTCCAGCTTATCACAGTGCAAAACAATGGAAGAGTTGATAAAGTCCTTGGCAAATTTATACGAAAAGCCCTCGGCTTCTAATAAGGTATACCTTATGACGCAGCTATTTACTTTACAAATGCAGGAAGGAGGTTCGGTACATACTCATCTCAGTGATTTCCATGGTTTGGTAAACCAACTAGCTTCAGTCAACATTGTTTTTGACGATGAGGTAAAGGCTCTCTTGATATTATGTTCTTTGCCTGAAAGTTGGGACGGTATGGTTATGGCAATAAGTAACTCTGCATCTGCTTCTAAAATCTTAAAGGTTGATGATGTTGTGAGTGTGATTTTTAATGAAGAAATACGTAGGAGAAGCACAGGTGAATCATCAAGAAACGCTCTAAGTGTGGAAAGCAGAGGAAGGCAAAAGGAGAAGATTGAGCAAGGGAAATCAAGGTCAGGAAGGAGATTCGAGTCTAAAGGTATTACCTGCTGGTTTTGTGGAAAGAAAGGACATACAAAGAAGGAGTGTTGGTTGAGAGATAAAGAGAATCAACATGCAGGTATGGAAGAAGCAAAGGATGCAAACATTGTGGTACAGGATGCTCTCATACTTTCTTTGGATAGTCATGTAGGATCATGGATATTAGATTCTAGTTCATCTTTTCATGCATCCCCAAACAGAGATTTGTTTCATGAGTATGAATAGGGAGATTTTGGAGTTCTTTATTTAGGGGATGGTACGCCTTGTTAGATAGTTGGCAAAGGGAAAGTGCAGCTGAGATTGCAGATTGACAACACATGGGTGTTGAAGGAGGTCATGCATGTTCCAATTCTGAAGCAGAGTCTGATTTCTGTAGGAAGGTTGGGAGATGAGGGATGCACAATAACCCTCACAGCGGATTCTTGGAAAGTTACCAAGGGAGCACTTGTTTTAGCAAGAGGTAAGAAAGTAGGTACTCTTTATCTATCTACTTGTACTACTGATTCCACTTTTGGTGCAGATTCATATATGTGGTCTAATAAGCAGGGTCACATGAACAAGAAGGGAATGGAAGTTCTTGACTCAAAAGGTATGTGTTTAAATTCAGAAGGCATGGATAGAATTCATTGTAGGAAAAGGAAATTTGAGGCTTTTGACAAGAACAGGGATGTCTTGGTGTTCATGGAGGAGATGAAGGCCTTAGAACAATTACAGGCAGTAAATAAATCTGAGCAGGGCAGCATGGATATAGATTTGATCCAAGAAGAGCTCGCGGATGAAGAATTCATCACTCACGGGAACACACAGGCACCGATGTCGGTTACTTGGAACCGACGTCGGTCATCCAGACACCAGCTTCGGTCATGTGCAGACCAGCAGGGTCGGTAGGTCGGACAGGAGAAGTCTGACGTCGATCATCAGGACTGACGTCGGCAGGGGGGACACCGGCGTCGGCCAGGGGTAACGACGTCGGCAGTCAGGATCAGTGCAGGGAACCAACATCGGTCGGGAGCAGACTGGGAGTTGGCCGAGATCAGTCACTAGAACGGATGTTGGGTGGATCTATGAGTCTCAAACACCCATACAGAGGTCAGAAAAGGTATGTGAACCTCATATTCATTGTTCACCTTCTTTATATTGCTTATTGTTAGTCAAGAACTACGAAGATGGAGGAAGCAATGCAGGTAGAATCCAGAAACAGTGGGAGCTTGACATGGATGAGGAGTGTGAGTCCTTGGATTAGAGCCAAACAGGTACTTTTTGGTGTAGTTGTCAGTTGGATATAGAGGGATGGATTCCCGTTTTAGAGAAGAGAGTGGATGGACATCTGAGACATAAGGCTATGGTATATGGTCTTGAGTTAGCTGCAGGGCAATGGAGGTTTGACCATTGTATTTTATCTTTACCAGGTTGGATAATATTAGCTACATTATCCTGTTACTGTATTGTGTTACTTTTTGCAGGGTTGCATATACAGGGAGTTTTCTGAGCTAAGGGTAGAGTTGGTTCAGAAGTATGTCATGAAGAATTTGGGAGCAGCAAAGTTCTTGTGGCATAGGTGACATGGATAGCATCACAGGTTTGCGTGATGGTTGGTCTTCAAGGGTGACTTTGAAGAGGGATACAGAGCCTAAGGAACAAAATAGATGGTGTACAGGTACAGGTACAGGTTGCAGCTGTTTATCTCCAAGTGGGAGATTGTTAGGGTGTGGAGCTAAAAGCTTCAACCATTTGCACACACATGAAGAAAGGATGTTGAAGAACCAGAGCCACCGGCGTCGGCAGTATGACCGACGTCAGTCAGATGCAATGGAGAAGGAGACCAGCGATGGTAGAGAGTCGGCCAACGTCGGCAGCACCAGACAAGCAGGGACCGATGTCGGTCACCTGTGCGGTCTAGAACTGCTGTTTACGAACAGTCAGTTAGTTAAACCGAGTGTTTGCATGCTAAGAGACTATTTTAAGTTGCGAGCTATGTGTCTAATTTTAGTAGTTAGATGTCTATTTTTGTAACCATGGATTCCTATTTAAAGAACCATGAGGCATGTATTGTAATCATCATATTGATCAAGTAAGAGCATTGAAGCAAGCAAGGTCAAGGAGATCTACAGGTGTAAGGTCAAGGAGATCAGCTATAGCATTCAAGGAGGGATTGTAACTCAGGCTTTAGAGTTGGTTTTGTGTTGAGCAAGAGAGAGGGAAGAAGGTCTTGAGGTGTGGCAAGCCTTTGAGGTGGAGGGAGAAGTGGCATCTTCCTTATTTGTATTTTATTCTAGTATTATCTAATACAATTGTGTGTATTGTCTCTCAAATTCTTTGCTGTCTCATGTTTCTAGTTTCTTAATCATTCTGGTATAATTTTCGTGTTTAATTGCTCATATATAAGTAATCAATTATGCTACCGTTGGATAAGGGGCCTCCTAACATGAACTGTCTATGAAAACACATTTATATGGGCATTTTAAAGCTATAAAAACTTTATTCCAATCTTGATCAACCCTTAGGAATGAAATTTATAACTGGTCAGAGGAATTCCTGAAGAGAATGCATTCATCCCTAAATATGTAAAATGATAGAACTTTCATCATGAGTTGCATAAGAACTGAGAGGGATAAAGATAAACCATCAGGTCCTACACATTCATATATGATTCTTATAATAAATCCTAGGATGATTTTGTCTAAATCATGATAGATGAGATGCGGTAATGAGATTTCTCTCATGGTCAAATCTCTCAAAATGGGGTAAATGTTGGTCAATGGGTGTCATATTTTTTGAGTCATCATCCCAATCGATGAACCATCTATGAAAACACATCTAGATAGGCATTTTTAGGCTAGAATGACCTTTATCTAGTCTTAGTCAGCCCCAAAGAGTGAAAGTTGCAATTGGTTAGAGGAATTCCTGAAGAGAGTTCACTCGTCCTCGAATGTGCAAAATGACTAAACTTCTATCACAAGTTGCATGAGAACTAAGAGGTATAGAGATGAACCATTAGGTCCTACATGTGGAAGGAAAAGTCCTCTAAGAAAGGCTAGCTATATTTTTTCTAACTCATCATGGATGAGACACTGTAATGAGGTTTCTCTCATGGCCAAATCTCTTAGAATGAGGTGAAAGTTAGTTAGTGATGGTCATAAATTTTGACTTATCAACCCAATAAATGAAACATCTATGTGAACACATCTAAATGGGAATTTTTAGGCTAGAATGACATTTTTTTGGTCTCATTCAACCCTCAAGAGTGAAATTTTTAATTGGTCGAAGCCATTCCTAAAGAGAATTCACTCATCCCTAAATGTGTAAAATGACCAAATTTTTGTTGCAAGTTACATGAGAAATAGGAGGGATAGAGATTATACACCCTCTAATAAATTATAAGAGGATTTTTTCTAACTCATGATGGATGAGATGTGGTAATGAGGTTTCTCTCATGGCCAGATCTCTTAGAATGGGGTAAAAGCTAGTCAGTGAAGGTCATAGTTTCTGAGTCTTCACCCAATTGATGAACCATCTATGTGGACACATTTAGATGGATATTTTTAGGTTATAATGACCTTTATCTAGTCTTGTTCAACCCTTGGGAGTGAAATTTTTTGTTGGTCGAAGGCATTCTTGAAGAGAATTCACTCGGCCCTAAATGTGCAAAATGACCAAACTTCCATTATGAGTTGCATGAGAACTAGAAGGGATAGAGATAAATCATCAAGTCCTACATGTGGAGGAAAGAGTTTTATAATAATTAATAGGAGTATTTTATCCAAATAATCATAGATGAGATGTAGAAATGAGGTTTCTCTCATGGTTGAATCTTTCAAAATAGGGTAAAAGTTGGTTAATGGGTGCCATAATTTTTGAGTTATCAGTCCAATTAGCAAACCATCTATGTAGACACATCTAGATGGGAATTTTTAGGCTAGAATGACCTTTTTGTGGTATTGTTCAACCCTTAAGAGTGAAATTTATAGTTAGTTAGAGGCAATCCTGAAGGGAATTCACTCATCCTCAAATGTGTAAAATGACCAAACTTATGTCGTGAGTTACATGAGAACCAAAAGGGCTAGAGATGAACCATAAAGTATTATACATGCATGGATGAGTCATTTAAGAAATCCCAGGATGATTTTTTTAACTCATGATAGACAAAGTGTGGAAATGAGGTTTCTCTTGTGGCCAAATCTCATAGAATGGGGTAAAATTTGGTTAATGATGACCATAATTTTTTACTCATCAACCCAATTGATGAACCATCTATGTAGACATGTTGGGATGGGAATTTTTAGGCTAGAATGAAATTTTTATGGTCTCAATCAACCCCTAAGAGTGAAATTTGTAGTTGGTCAAATGCATTCCTAAAGAGAATTCACTTGTCTCTGAATGTGCAAAATGACCAAACTTCCATCGCATGTTGCATGAGAACTAGAAGGGATCAAGATGAACCCTTAGGTCTTACACATGGAGGTATAAGTCCACTAAGAAATATTAGGAGGATTTAGTCTAACTTTTCATGGATGAGACATAGAAATAAGGTTTCTCTAATGGCCAAATCTCTTAGAATGGGGTAAAAAATTATCAGTGAGGGTCATAGTTTCTAACTCATCAACCCAATCAATGAATCATCTATGCAAACACATTTGAATGGGGCTTTTTAGGCTAGAATGACATTTCTCTAGTATCGATCAACCCCTAAGAGAGAAATTGGTAGTTGGTTAGAGGTATTTCTAAAGAAAATTCACTCATCCCCAAATGTGCAAAATGATCAAACTTTTGTTGCATGTTACACAAGAACCAAGAGGGATAGAGATGAACTATTAGGTCCTACACATAGATGGACAAGTCTTATAATAAATCCCAAGAATATTTTGTCTAACTCATCATGGATGAAACATGGCAATGAAGTTTCTCTTGCAGCCAAATTTCTTAAAACATGCCAAAAATTGGTCAGTGAGGGCCATAGTTTTTGACTCGTCAAGCCAATCGATGAACCATCTATTTGAACACATCTAGATGGGATTTTTTAGGCTAGAATTAAATTTTTGTAATATCAGTCAACCCCTGAGAGTAAAATTTATAGTTGGTCAGAGGCATTCCTAAAGAGAATTCACACATCCCCAAATATATAAAATGATCAAATTTTCATTGTGTATTGCATGAGAATTAAGAGGGATAAAGATAAAACATTAGGTCCTAGACATGGAAGGATGTATCCTCTAAGAAAACCTATGAGGATTATATCTAACTCATGATATATGAGATGTGGAAATGAGGTTTCTCTCATGGCCAAATCTTTTAGAATAGGGTAAAATTTGGTCAGTGAGGGCCATAGTTTTTGACTCGTTAGCCCAATCGATGAACCATCTATCCAGACACATCCATATGGGTCTTTTTAAGCTAGAATGACCTTTGGACAATCTCATTAAACCCTTAGGAGTGAAATTTATAGTTGGTTAGAGGCATTCCTAAAGAGAATTCACTCATCCCCAAATGTGTAAAATGATCAAACTTTTGTCATGAGTTACATAAGAATTGGGAGGGATAGACATGAATTGTTAGGTCCTACACATGAAAAATGAGTTTATAGATCTTCAAAACTTAGATAAATAAGTTCATCTAAAACTTATTAAACATGCAATACAAATAACTTAGGGTTTCAAAAGCCCTTTATAGATGCATAATGAGTTTGTAGACGTTCTTCACAATTCACACGCTGATATTCCATCATTACACAAGGAATAACTATCAAAGTATCCAAAAGACTAAATTTAAATGTACGGATCATTTTTAGGTTTTGAGCTTCATTTAGAGACTATGAAAACAATCTATATCCTTATGATAGTATATACATTTAAGAAAACATAAAATATAAGATATACATAGAATATTATGAGCATAGACAGTTTTGTCAACAATTTCCTGTTATTCACTACTCTCCTTTTTCTTCTACCTAAAATATATATATATATATATATATAACTATCCAAAAAAACTTATATCTCCCTTACCAACCAATTTTTTTTATTCATTCTCCATATGGCAGTATTGGACACAGCCTTGGTTACAAATTAACTTAATATGCAGACCTATGTCATATGAGGGTTAAGGCATTAGAAACACTTCTAATTTTCATAAGACTCTTAATTACATGATACTATATCTCACATCATCAAATAGATGCTATGATCCCTTAAAAGGGCTTACAAGAATTCAAATTTTTGAACAGTGCTTTTATGAATTTTATGAATCCTAAACACCTAGTAAAGACTCCTAAGAACCAAAAACTACTCTAGAACACCTCCTACCTTATTTCAATCCAAAAATGACATCATGATGACATCACTAAAGGATGCCTTTGCATCAGTGTTTTATTGAAAGGATAAATAGATAGAATGTCAAAAAGGATTTACTTAAAGTAGATAAAATTCATATAAATTGTTTTGGCTTCTCTTCATTTCAAGAAAAAAATATTCTTTAATCATGGCACAAACCACATGAAGATAGAAGCTCGTATGGTGCCACTAACCTACATTTAAATAGTTAGTAAAAAATTTAAATAGAAATAATCACATAATCATAAAATAGTTGAAAAATAAAATACATTAAATCAAATAACTTTATTATATTAATTTGAAATAAGTTAGATAAACTTACTAATTCAATCTAATGTACCTTCAAGATCATATCTATTTACAAGTGTTTCAAGAATCACTTCATGTTTAGATTCATGCACTTTCCACAAAGTTTTATTCTAAGGCTTTCCATGATATTTGATCAATTCAATATTTGTAGCAATAACAAGGTTCAAATAATGAAACACCATCCTATGTGTTTCAAAGTCCTCAAACAAAAATTATTTTATTTTTTATGATAGTACCTACAAAGCCAAGTTATAGTAACCACTACGGATGTAGTGGGATAAATTATCTCTTCTCCATCCATAACATTTGTGATAAAAAAATTTTACCTCTACATAATGACACAAGTATTAGTCTATTCCCTCATCATTGTTCCCAAGTGCAATTACTACAAAAACATGCCCTGAATTTAAAGTATAATCAAATTGTAAATACATCTTTAAAAAATAAAAATATCACTAATATATAAGTTTGTATATTTAATTAAATAATAAATCTTACTTAGTTTCACAAGATCTTAGATGTGGTCAAAGTCAACTAATGATTCTATTTCATGATCTGTTAGTTATTGGAGTGAATGGCTACTCTCTACAAGTAATATGGGTCTACAATACCATTCATCAACCCATTCTTTTGACTCACATTCATTCCAATTAAATTCCATACATTAGGAATAAAAACATGTCATATCCCTAGTATAAATAGTCCATGAACTTGAATTTGAGCTTTGAATGAAGTGGAAAACACTTGATCTAGGTACTATAATGTAATATTCATAATTTGCCTTATGTTGTTCCTTTATTAACCAAAATAATCTTCGTATATGAGAATGTTTATATGATCCATGAAAAATATTTTTATTACACCAACTCATAATACTTACTGCATTAATTAAATTAGCACCATCCTTGTGTTTTGCCTTCTCTCTTTTAAGGGCTCTTTTTACACATGCACTAGCACCATCATGTTCCCCTTTTCCATGCCCAGCCTCAAAGAAGCTCCAAAAATGTTGAATGCCATTATTCTTATGCATTTTGCTTAACTAGTAAAACATTTAAGAATTATTAAATTATCTTGCACAATTGTCTGACCAAATGTAATGTGTATCAAACATGATTTGTCTTACATTCATATTCATATAAAATATCTCAAAACAACAATGGACAAACTCTATAGAATGCAATCTGTTATCACTCATATAAAAATGGTACTCCCTCAAAATATTTCTATTATCATTTATGCTATCAAGTGCATGTTTGAATGTAATATGAACAAAAATTCTAAGTTGAATTGAATTATAATATTGGGATTGAACCTCATTATTTGTTTTTAGTGTGTAGTTTTTAGTAAAATCCATAACCAAAATAATGGTACCAACTGGGAAGTTGTCCTTGCATGCTTTGAATTTATTATCTAACCATTTTGATTTGTGTGTGTGTCTTGCATATTGGTAAATAATATTTTTTTTGATTTCAAACATGAAATCACATACAAAAACTTTTATCATAACTAATTCACATCTTGATGACTCTTTTCCATCTTTTAACACATACTTAACAAATCTATACTTCTTATAATCAACTAGTTGCTTTCCAAATTCATGTGAAATATCTTCATGTAAATAGCTTGTCAAATTTGAAAAACCACCACAACTATTACAAGTTCCATCTAAACATTGTTTGGCAAAAAAAAATTGTCCCTCAAGTCTTTGACAAAAAAGAACTTGGATTAATTCTCTTGATGTTTTAGGTGGGGAATACACCATACATTCCTGCAAAATCTCATCAGTATGTAAAGTAAAATGTATATGATGAAAAACATAAAAATGCATATCAAATTTAACATGTACCTTACAATAACATGTGGTGTGTTCTTGGTTAATTTTAACGTAAAAAATCTTGCACATCTCAAATGACCTTTGGCTAATTATTAATTGTCCATTAAATTTTTCAATAAACTTTTTATAAAATTCTATTTGTATCATGTCTAAAAAATGTTTTGCATGTGGCTCACAATTTTTTGATCATTTTCTTCTTTTAACATCTTTTACATTAGATGATACTTTTGTGTTGTCATGCCAAAAAATTTCAATCTATTATTTTATTCCTTCAACCAATACCTTATCTTTTCATGGGAGTCTACCACTAAATGCCCAACAATATGTGAATGAAGGGTCATCAAGCCTTATTCTTATATTTATGGAATTTATTAGAGATTTTTTATTTAAATCCAAAGATTTACTTGTTTCACTAAGAATTCGAGCTTTATATGTTGATTTACTCATTATAGATTCCATTATTACTTATCTTGCCACATTACTATCTTTATTTTGACTTTTATTGCCTATTGTATTAAATGCATTAAATATATTCTTTACTATTGCACTATTTTTTCCTTCCATGTTTAATATTCTTAACCCCAAATTGTGCATCGTAGGGTGAATTTTTTGCATTTTCATTAATTGAACAAATAATTGACATTGTTTTGTATGGCTTTTATTCTTAAATGCATAGTTACATACACGTTCAACATGACATTGAACTGTTCTTTTTGATATTTTACCTTCCATAGGTTCTATTACTTTTTCATCTATTTCAACTAAATACTTTGGTGCTCATCTTACTATCCTTGGAGGTTTGAGTTCAAGAGCTATATTTTGTATTAAATTGTGTGGTGTTAACACTTCAACCATAATAGGGACATTAGAGGGTTGACTATCTAAATTAGGGGTTATAGGTGAACTAAATTCCTCTTCATTAGGAGACACATGATTGGGGGTCATTATTTGATGTTGATTATCATCATGCTCAGAAACTTCATTATGAATAAATGTTTCATTATATTGTGTTTGTTTATATGTTTCATCATTCATTACAAATTCATTATTTACATTATCTACATTTTGAATTTTATCTTGCAACAAAGATTGACTCAATTTTCTTATCTCATTTGAAGACATATGTAAACTAAATTCTATATAATTGTACATGTTATTCTCATTAGAAGTATTACCTGGTGTAAAATAAGAACCTTCACCTTATCTAAAAGCTATTATGGATGCCCTCCTATCTGCTTGTCTTTTTCTTTCTTTTTCTTTTTTCTGTTCAATGTCCTCATTTGTTAGCTCTTTTATAGTCTTTTATGATGACTTCCCAACCCCATTATTTATCTTTGCCAAAATAAGATAATTGTAGATTTGAAATTGAATAATTCTTAGTGATTCAAACAAAATAAATGAATAATTCATGAAATTCACATAGTTATAACAGAAACACCAGTTTATATTTACAAAAAAAAAACTATCATTTTCATGGCAAATGCAATAAAAATTTATGAATCACAAAGAGGCACACCCTTTGGGATCCATAGATTTAATGGGAAAATGCATTTATTTACCTATTGTAGTTGTGAGAAGGGTGTACGCCTTTTTAAAAGAGGTAAAGGGTGTATGCCCTTCTTATTTTTTTAAAAATTCCACTTTCCCTCCAATTTTGCCTTGGTTTTAGGCTTGGGGGGTCCCAAACCTAGCCAAATTTTGTCATGGACCAGCCAAAGAAATTTACAGGAAATTTAGAAGTTTTTTTTCCTTTTTATTGCCATGTCTGATGAGGCAGCTTTTATTATTTTAAAAAATATATTTATGGATTTGTAGAGAAAAAAGAGCAGTTTTCAAATATATAATTTTTTTTAATGTTAGAATATTATTTATAATTATTATTTAATTTCCATGTAACATAGCTCTTTATAGTCTATATACATATCATCACAAATTCCCTTATAACTTTTTGAATATTAAGTAGATGAGTATAAAACTTATATCTCAATAGTCTACACATTGTCAACTATGTTTTATAAAAAAAATTGATTTTCATGAAGTTAAGATCAAAAATTTATGTTCGTACACTTGCAGTTTCAATTTTCCAGCTGTCTTGACTTGTAAAATTATTTAAAAACTATATATATAATTAAAAAATATTCTCAACAATATTTGACATTTCACCTCTCTATATATGAAATTTCATAAAAAAATTCAATCATTTACTCAAACAAATGTGTTTGTACACATGAACTCTCCTTATCTTTTTACAAAAAATAAATAACCTATTGTCATAAATACAACTATTTTGCACACTTTTATCATTTGGGTATTGGAAAAATTATATATTTAAAAACTACATTCAAAATTCCATAATTCATGATTTTATGTCATTATCAAATTTCATTTTGAAGTGTCTCTAAAGTTCTCTCCAAGTTCAACTATTGTTATTTTCAAAAAAAAGGTGTCACTTTATACCCCCCTTTTGTCCCCCATTATCTTGCATCTACCCTAAAATGGTTCTATGATTTTCCAAATCAATATATCATGGTATTCAATCCTTTATCCAAGTTGTTCTTAGCACACTTCTCTATCAACATCAATGATAGGTTATCATATGCATAAGTGCCATAGTTAAAGCAAAAGTTAAATGAGCATATCATCAATTATGTCTTATAATACAAGAAAATATTATCCCAATTGACTATCCCCATGATAGATAGATAGATTCAAGATATATTTAAATAGAGTATATTACCAACACTTCATAAAACTATCTTATTTAAGAATTTCCCCACATTTACTGATATGTGCCACACAGTTAACAAAAGAGAGGTTAAGCTTTTAGCAATGGGCAAACTCAAGTACACTAATGGATAAAAATCAACTGTTAAGAATACCATAAAACCTCCATAAAAAGTAAGGTCCACATAAAACAAAAGTTATTAAAAGGCCATAGTCAACGCAATTTTAGAGCCTTCTCCTAGATTGGTTTTATCAACTCCTTTGCACAGAGTCTTCAATAATATTCCAGAGTCACCATCAAGAGTTCTAAAAAAACTATTGGAATGTAATGCCATATCTCTCCCTCCCATTAAAGAGGTTGTTATGACATAGACTCTTTCAAAGATTTATTATTAAAATGCATTATGTGAGTATCACAAGGCACTAGGCCACATGATAAGCAGATGCATTAGCCTAAATCACAAGATACAACATCTCATTGAGGTTAACATTATTGATGTGGGTACATCCATAGAGGAACCAAAATAATAGTAGATAGAGGCAAAGGCACTAAATATATTTTTATATCCTTTCCCAAATCATATAGCTAATGAGGTAAGGGCACATTAGGTGTTCACTATACATACCAGACTCATCCACCACTAGATTCCTACTGCACAATTACAAAGGAGACACATCCACTGCATAACATTATTGGCATGTATCACAATATAGTTCCACCTAGACCACTTATAATATATTTATAGTAGGATATTGTGGATGAAGACATAGATTTACATGCACTCTTCATATGAGCATATATAGACCACCATCCTATTCATAGTATTATGGTTGATAATGGATTAAACTAAGCATGTGTACCATGACACTCTTATAGCACTTGAGATACACATAGTAGGATATATTCCCCACAAATATAATAATTAGTAGTTTTAATGGCCACATTCAGAGCTCCATCAAGTAGATTATGCTTCTATTATAGGTTGGACCAGCACACATAGCCACTTGGTTCCTAGTAGTACCTAGTGTAGGTGTATTCAACATATTATTGGGTAGGACATGGTTACAGTAGCTCCAATATATCCCATATAAAATAGATTTATGATTGAATTATATATATGCTAACCAGGTGGTTAAGATTGAGGGTGTCTCATATGAGTATCCTCTTCCAATCCCATAGGTAGTTATAGCATAGATTTTAGCTATAGTTCCAACACTAACACTAGTTAAAGTTCAAGCATTACTAGATATTGCATAGTTATTAGTTACATCAGAGAGTATAGCACCTATGCATACATCATAGTTTTCAATATAGTCCTTAGAGTAGGCTAGGTCTACTTCTATGATGTCTACATATACACATACTCTCCCATAAAGACCATTACTAGAGACCATTGCGTTAGAGATACACCATAGATTCTAGAGGACCTTCCTCTACTTAGTTTACACCATGTTTAGTTATATTTGGGTCTATGGGTTCTTATCATAATTAACCTACATCACTTATAGATTCTACTTCTACTAGATGGGTCCCTAAGACCCTTACAATTCATAGGGCATCTTATTCAATGCCACAACATCATAGCATCACTACTCAGGTAAATTTAGACTTAGATTATATAAAATATTATATCATGGGCTTATAGTTGCCTTTTCACACCACACACACAATCACAGTTACCCTATTTGATACAAGTCATGATAATGGTGAGTCTTCTATGAGACTCATTAGTTAGTATGGTTCCTACCCTTGTACATACTTTCTTCTCTCTCTCATTCCTTGTACATGTTCATTTGATTTTACATAGCTTATACTTCAAAAAGACAAAAATAATATAACGTGTCAAAATATAAAAACATTAAATATTTCAAAAATATAAAATTTCACAAATTATATGCATTATTATGTTTACATTTCTACTACTTTCCAGATATTATATATTCCTATCTATCCTAGTATAGTCAATTTGATCATACACATATGATTCACTTGTTCTTGTCAAGTGCTCATAGATACCAAATAGAACTCCAGTACACTAAATTAATCTAGACCAACTCTCATCTACCCATTATGGGAATTTACATCAATCCAATTTTATACATTGATACATCCACCCACTTGGGGGAATCTCATACATAATTGTTATAATCAGGTTTTATCTTTACATATTATACATTCTAATTTACACATTGATTTATATTGATATTGATCATTTCTCATCATTACTTAGATTTTTTGTTGAATATCACTAAATAGACTCAGTATATATGCATACTAGTGTCTACATAGATTTGTATTACATAGTTATACATGCTTTCATTTCTAGTTCCTAAATTAGAATTAATTGTGTTTCCTGTGCTTCTTCCATCTTTGAGGGCATTTGAATATGCCATTTTTATTTGTATATATGCCACTTATCTATTTATATGCCTTGGGTATGTTCCCATGTTCCTTGTGTGTGATTTTTTACTTCTATATGCAGACATTTGAACATGTCCTTCTATGTGGATATACACCAAATTGATTATTGCTTATATATGTGGACATTTTAACCTGTCATTGTATGTATTTTTTATTATATTTAGTGACATGTTCCCATGTCCATTATATTGTGTCCCCTTGGCCTATATTATTCATGCCTCATATGCTTGTATGTTTGTTTCCTTATATGATTCTACACTATGACACTTGTATTTGCTTATTACATACACACTAGTTTTTGATGCCATGAGGGACCTCCTACATATACCCTTCCTACTTAGGAATTTTGATGGACATCATGCCCTATCCCCTAGGTAGCTACTTATATTTTACTTCTATATACATTAATTACATATATCTCGACACCCTTGTACAATGCTAGATTATAACATACATCTTACATTACCTACTTATGCTCAGATTTGTTTACATTTTGATGTTATGTTTTTACATTAAATTTTTATATCATTCACATGTTCCTACTAACACATCTTTAAAGCTACTTATTTAGAGGCCAATTCATACACAAGTTTCATAACTACCCTTAAAAGAGGGGGCATTCATATGGGTTTGCCATAGAGATCAGTGTTATAGGTATAATCACTTAGGGTGAATCAGTGATTCTAGATAAACCAAAATTAAATTCAAATAATTTCAAACCCTTAACTAAATAACATTATCATTTATGAATCATACACATCATTTATATAAATGAACAAGAAAGATAAGCAATATCACACACATAACACAAGATCTACGTGGGACACCCTCTTAGGGAATAAAACCCACTAAACCCTATAATATGGACTACATTCTTATAAATATAAGATTCAAAATTTAGGCTAGCACAAAATAATCAAGGAACACCCATCCCTTAATTTAGTGAGACACCCATCACACAAGGATGAACAACCCCCTAGACAATTAAGCACCAACTTAGCCACGTTGATCTAATCTAATGTCTTCTACACCTGATGATGGAATTATAACACTCTCACAAACTTTCACACACAATCCATGCATCCAAAACACCCTTTTGGATCACTCTCATATAGCCTCTAGAGCTTACTCACTCAATCTACCTCTTTTAGGATTATTAGGTCCAATGACCTATGTGTTCACCTTCATCAAATTGATAAAATAATCATGACTTATCCTCTTCAATATTTTATGGTCCTCAATAACCTATACCTTCTCTTTCAAATGCTCTCTCCTTCACTTGGCTCCACCCTTACACAACTAGCACAATTAGTCCAATTAGACCTTGTACTTATACCATTCTCTTCATTTAACCCATCTTGGTCAGCCAAGATGTTTTAAATATTTTAATAAAAATTAAAATAGGTCCATAAAAATGTTAAATTTGATAACCACACTCTTTATAGGTCAGTAATTACCACATTAACCCCAAACTACCATTAGGTATTAGTAAGACCTAAAACAATTAGGCCTTCATACTCACACATTACATGTGAGACTAATTAGACCACCTTCATATTTTACCAATTATTATAACACACCAAAACTATCTCAACTATCCCCTTGCTAAATCCCTCATGGATCCATGCCACCTAGATCACTAACTCAACACTTCAACCTACCAATTAGGTCCCCTCACTCTTTAGGCCTTCAAACATAGAAAACATGGTCTCAAACTTATGAAACAACTAATCAAATATTTCACAGATCCATATGATTATATAAAATTATTTAAACCTTAAATACCTATTTAATTCCTTCATTTTATTTACATACTTCAACATAGGCTCTAAGCACTCAAAATAACTCTAAAAATCACCACTCAGACTGGCCATATAAAGTCAAAATATAGTCAAGCTATTTTGACTCTCCATATTTGATCAAGGGTAAATCATGACAAAAAATTCCTTATTATAATAATTAGATACTTATATAACATCTCAATACTTATTTATTTCTTCAATTCTACTCAAAACACCTTCAACTCACTCCTCCAACAAGATCACTCAATCTACCAATGCATTCAGTAAACACAGTCAACTTCTAAAAAATTATTCACACTAAAGATGGATTGGTAAAAATTAAAAAATCCACATAGATTATCCTCATGGATTATGTAAAATTTTATAATATATATTTCATATTGAAAAATCAAAATACTATCAAGAACAAATTAAATATCCTTCTTTGGTTACTTATAGAACATGGTCAAACACATAATCAAACTTGGAGCTCAATATCTTCAACTATAAAAATATTAAAATATTCTAATAAACTTTTATGGATTTTCATTGAATTTATTTACAAATTTTCCTTTTACATCACCTTAAAATTCATTTTATATCAAAATTTATAAGCAAAATATCAGCACTAGTTTTTCCTTTGTTAATTTCAAATACCAATGGTCACTGGTAAATGTAAATATTGTAGACACGTGTCTTCATCTCATATCCCATAGAAAATTAATAAAATTTGCTTCATCTATATCATTTTTATCCTCCTAAATTGAACTCTTTAATTATCATAATTGATTATTGACACATTCTTTCACAATTAAGACACTTGGTGCCCCCATGTGCCTTCTAAGCACATTGTTGTCAGTCCCCGCTCTTGTGTCACTTGGTAGTCCCACATGCCATTGATATTATATAAAAACATAATTATTGAGATACATGTAACTATTTCATAAAATCTTAGAAACCTTTGACATATTAACTTCATGCACACCATTGGATCATAATATGGATGATGAACACTCACCGTTAGATCTATCTTGACTAGTTGACCCTAGATTTAAACGCAGTTAAACTTGACAGTCTCTAGCACATCACAATATATAAGATAAAATTTTAAGGTTTATTAATTTATCTAAAAAACACTTCAAGATTAAAAATATTTAGGTTACCTTCTTGGCACTATAGACAACATCTCTATGAAAACCTTTGACCACTATTGATTTTTTGAGTACCTACACTAAATGCACAAACTTGTTGGTTCATTCATATTTGAATGACATGCAATGATGTTCTGTGTCCTCTTATGATATAATATGCATGTTAAATGATCAATTTATGAACTATAATTTCACCAAGACATCTATGGATGCCTCATAACCTCTTCTTTATCCTTATTGATTTGCACATATGCCATATACTCTCCAATCTATCAATCTGATCACTTTGTCATTAATTCACTATGAATCATGACCAAGCTTGACATCAATGAAAACCATGAAATTCTTAGGACACCAAAATACTATGTCTAACAATCTCCCCCTTTGTCATTGGTGGCAAACCATACTCAGAATGCCTTCTCTCAATCTGAACAACTCCTCCATTATGATCTTTCTCCCCCTTTGACATTAATGACAAAGGGTCTCTTCCTCAATATTTCAACTTGATCATTGACCTAAAAAACTAATCATATATCTTATAAATCTCCCCCTAACATAAACCTCCATCTCATGTCATTTTTTCTTTGACATACACCAATCTGAACTTGGACTTATATGATCCTTAGACCTATTTACCTACAAAACTCACAAGCTCTCTTTGCTCATGCATGAAGATTCAATACCTTGTCAAAACACGTGACTTGGATTGATCAAGTCATCATATCAATATTATTGAATTAAAAATTGTATCAGACATCTTCACACTTATATCATGACTAAATAATCTTCACATATGATTTGCCTCACATCATGCACATATTCTTTAAGGCAATCAAGCTAACTGAGTTAGCTCCCCCTTAACTAAATGCATCTTCAAATGATATTATTGTGCTAAAATATCAACCAAATCTCAACTTATATCCACCATGCTTGCTCTTTCTTTTCAAGTGTCTCCCTAAATCCTAGATAGAGACAGCATGAACCATAATGTCCTAAAATAATGTGAAATCAAGAGTTACCTACAACTCTTCATATTCCTTCTCCTCCTTGGTCATCTGATAGTGATAGTTATTATTCTTTTTCTTAGGCTTAAGAGAATAAACATGTTGATCCACTACAATATTCTCCTTTTATTCTAATATTGGATTGAAAACATATGGGGACAACAAAGATTCATGACATACCTTTTTAACTGAAGAAAGAACCTCATCAATGGGCATTGACAACTAATGTTCTTTGTATGAAACTAGATCAATAACAACAAGATATTATCGTATATCCATACACACCTCAAAACTAGCCTCAACAAGCACCTTGGTCTTTTCTTTAAGCTCAACTTGAACTGAATTTTGATTCTCCTTTTCTATCTGGATAGATAACCCATTCTCTTGGAATTTTTGAACCTTCTTCATATCTAATTCCTCTTTTGATTTAGCAGGCAGTCTACCTTGATATTTTAACTCAACTGAATTAGTTTTCTTGATTTTCACTTCCTTAGGTTTTCATTCTAAGGATTAACCTTTCTTGAGCATTCTATGATGTCCATGTACCTTCTTATGACTTGAGAGCTTGCTTTTATAATATCTTGCAATATGACCAACTTGATGACAATTGAAACAAGTAACATCTTGTCTCGTAGGTTTATTATGCTCAAGTTTGATTGTCTTAGGTCTCCATACCTTGGTTAGTCTTTTCCCATGCATTCTAGGGTATAATCTAGAAATATGTCCTATGTCATGACAATTATAGTATACTACATTATTCATACCTCTAGCTGACCAGATGCCCTTCCTTTTATAGTTCCTTTCCTTATGACCAAACTTGTGAAAAGCATAATAATGACCCTTAAAATATCTGTCATACCTCATGGCACTTGGCTACCTTATGGATCTTTTCTTATTGATCTTGGTTTTTGCATCCTTCTTATCTTGGCTAACATCTCTTACTCTTTCTTAGTCTTGTTTACCTTGACAACAAATTTCTCATTCTCATCCTTCAATGAATCTAGCTTGATCTTTAATTGAACACTCTCATCCTCTTTAGCTCTCATATTTGAACATGCAGCCTCTAACTAAATTATGAGATATTGTATGGTCTCTTTATTCCTCTTAGCTTCTTTGGCCATGACATCATTCAATCTACATACTTGTTATTTTATAATATTTATTGAATCAAGATTAGACTTCAACTCATCATGTTCACCTTTATTTGAACTCAATTTGGCATTTGTCTCTTCTAACTAAGTCTTGAGATGTCTGTATTCTTCCTTTTTTTAGCTCAAATTTGTCTTTGTAACCCTTTACTAATCCTCAAGAATGTTGATCTTCTCTTTATCATATTTTTGTATTGAGCTTTCCTTCAAGGATTATAGTTCCTTATTGAGCTTGATGCACTCATCCTTAATAGCCTTAAAGCTTGAGGCGATGATATTATTCTGAGCTTCTTCTCAATTATACTCACTCATCTTACCTCTATACTTTTTTAAAAATGCCTTAAACTGATTTCACTTTTCTTCACTTGATTTTATACATTCATAAGTAACCTATACTTGAGCCTTCAACTCTTGATTCTCTTTCTTCAATTGCTTATCCATGTTATACATTGGATCACCTTCAAGTGGTTAAACTTACAAAGAAGGTTCTGTTATGATACCAATTATTATAGGTATAATAATTGAGAGGGGGGGTGAATTAGTGATGTTAGATAAACCAAAATTTAATTCCAATCCTTTCAAACCCTTAACCAAATAACATTATCATTCATGAATCATACACATCATGTATAGTAATGAACAAGAAAGATAAGCAAGATTACACACATAAAACAAGATCTACGTGGGAAACCTTCTTGGGGAATAAAACCCAATAAACCCTATAAGATGGACTACAGTCCTATAAATACAATATTCAACATTTATACTAGCACCAACTGATCAAGTAACACCCATCATTTAATTTAGTGAGACACCCACCCTATAAGGAGGAACAAACCCCTAGGTAACCAAGCACCAACCCAGCTACCTTTATCTGATCTCCACCTCTGATCTAATTTATTATAAACTTGATAATTTAATTTTATTAAATCCAATCTTTCCCCTTTACCCTATCACAAAATTTCACACATAAGCCATGTATCCAAAACACCCATTTGGATCACTCTCAAATAACCTCTAGAGCTTACTCACTCAATTTGCCTCTTCTAGGCTTATTAGGTCCAATGACCTATGTTTTCACCTTCATCAACTTGATCATAAAATAATGAATTATCATATTCACTCTCTAATGGTCCTCACTAGCATGTACCTTCTCTTTCAAAGGCTCTCTCCTTTGTTTGGTTCCACTCTGACACAATTAGCATAATTAATCCAATTAGACCTTGTACTTATACCACTCTCTTCCTTTAACCCATCTTGGTTAGCTAAGATGATTTACATATTTAAACCACACTTAACATAGGTCCATACACATGTTACATGTTATAACCACACTCTTCATAGGTCGGTCATTACCTCATTATCCCTAAACCACCATTGGGTCTTGGTGAGACCTAAAACAATTAAGCCTTCATACTCACACGTTACATGTGAGACTACTTAGACATATTAATCTTTTAATAATGATTAAAAAACACCAAAAATATCTATAATATCCCATTTATAACTCCCTCATGGTCCCATGCTTCCTATAACATCAACTCAACACTTGAACCTACCAATTAGGTCTCCTCATTCTTTAGGCCTTTAAACACGGAAAACATAGTCTCAAAATTCTAAAGTAGCTACTCAAATATTTCACATATCCATATGATTATATCACATTGGTTAAACCTTTATGAAATTTTCAATTACTTCATGTTATTTATATACTTCAACATAGGTTCTAAGCACTCAAAATAACTCTTTCAAAATGACCATTTAGACTGGCCATATACAATCAAAATATAGTCAAGCTATTTTGACTCTCCATATATGATCAGGGGAATATCATGATAAATAATTACTTATTATAATCCTTATATACTTATATAATATATACATACTCATTTTTTTCTTCAATTCTACTCATAACACCTTCAACTCACTCCTGCAACATGGTCACTCAATCTGCGAGTGCATTCAACAAATATAGTCAACTTCTAAACAATTTTTCACATTAAAGATGGATTGGTCACAAATATAAAATACAAAAAAAATTATCTTAATATATTATATAACACTTTCTAATATATATTTCATATTTAAACATCAAAATACTATCATGAACAACTCAAATATCCTTCTCTGGTCACTTACAAAACATGGTCAAACACATTATCAACTCTGGAGCTCAATATCTACAATTTTACAAACATCCAAATATTATAATAAATTTTTTCAGATGCACATTGAATTAATTTACAAATTTTCCTTTTACATCACCTTAAAATTAGTTTTATAGCAAAATATATAAGAAAAATACTCAACACTAGTTTTTCCTTTGTTAATTTCAAATACCAATAGTCACTGGTAAATGTAAATATTATAGACACGTGTTTTCATCTCATGTCCCCTAGAAAATTTATAAAATGTGATCCATAAATATAATTATAATCCTCATAAATTTAACTCTTTTATTCTCACCATTTATCATTGACATAGGCTTTCATGATTAAGTCACTTAGCACCCTCACATGCCTTCTGAGCACATTGTTGTCAGTCTTTGCTCTTTCACCACTTGGCAGTCCCACTATCATTGATCTTCTATCAAAACATAATTATTGAGACACATGTCACTATCTCATAAAATATAAATAACCTTTGACATATTGGCTTCGTGCATGCCATTATATCACAATCTGGACGATGAATGCTCACCATTATATCTATCTTGACTAGTTCACCCTAGGTTTCAATGCAATTAAACTTAATGATCTTTGGCACATCATAGTCTAAAAGAGTGAAATTTTGATTTTTTATAAATTTAGATATAAAAAACTTCAAGATTCCAAATCTTCAAGGCACCTTCTTGTCATTATAGACATCTCTATGAAAACCTTTGACCACTGTTGATTTTTGAGTACCTATGCTAAATGCATAAAATTGTTGGTTCATTCATATATGTGTGACGTGCAGTGATGGTTTGGATTATATTAAGCTAGAATATTCATGTTAAATGATCAAATTACACACCAAAACTTTACCAAGAAATCTATGAATTCTTCACAACCTCTTACTTGTCCTTATTGATCTACACATATGCCATATACTCTATGAGCTATCAATCTATTCACTTTGTCATTAATGCACTATGAATCAAGATGAATCTTGACATCAATGAAAACCATGGCATTTTTAGGACACCAAGAGACTATTTCTAGTAATTAGGCTCCTATTTTTCTATTCATATATACATTTTTTCATACATGCTCATTATTAGACTTTAAACTTGAGGTAGACACAAAATAGAACATAGATTCAAAATTCAGTCTAGATCACTCAAAAATTAGACCAGGTAGTCATTAGCACATAGATTTGGACATTAGTGCCATAAGTAACTACTATCTAGTATCCCTATCTTTAGGATGGTTTGGATCATTCATACCATTACACCAGGTACAGTATAAATTTATATAGATATAATCATAGGTTTGGTAGTTATATTTAGATTTAGCTTAGATACATTCATTTTAGCTTAGATTCATACCAATTTCTTAACTTTGGTGGAATCATGCATGGCATGATCACTTTGACATTTAGTTTAGTTACACAAATTTATCTATTACATACTTGATTTATATTTAGTATACTTAGATACCAGAATGTGGGAATGTGCATGACACATTAGTTTCCATATACTTAGCTTTAGATAGGTCGATTAGATGGAATGGAAAATTCCAAGACATTTTATACATTGTATACACTTGCTATCACATTTTAGGTTGTCACCAAAATCATGCCTTACTCCATTTGTAATGGTTGGCATTCTTGAGTGGCCTAGAGATTCCTAATATACCCGAGTGGTTATGGAGCTAAATGCATAGCTACATTTACTTAGTTATATACTTTAATAACTTTATGTAGTGTAGTTGTAGATGCATCTACTTCACATAGGTTAACAATGATGGAGTCATGGGATACTTTAGTTTGTGATCCACCTACATGAGAGGGTTAAACACACTTATATTCTTATCCAAGCTATTCATAGAGAGCAAGATGTGTTGAATAAGGGTAGGCAATCATGGATCAAATTAGATTGAGTTATTGAACCACCCATATCAAGATTGAAAAAGCCATTAGATCAATCCAAGTTATTTAATGATATGATAACTATACACACTCACACACATAGGTTATCACCAAGTGCATGAATTATTTCACATACCCAATGAGGTATATGTAGAGAGTATTACAAATCAAGTTAGTCAAGCATTAGTCCATTAAAAAAAAAAACATAAAGAACTAACTAACTAAGCCTATATATTCCTATGGGAATTATAAATGACATCAAGAAACAAATGAAAGAAAGCAACATCATATTACCTTCCCAAATGGATTCACCATATCCATGTGGCTCAAAATCATGTTCTCCCTTGATCAATCATCCATGTCTTTGTCAACAATGGTGACAAAGTCCTCCAATGTCTCAAGAACACTCCATAAAACCTAGGATCATGATTTCAAATCACTAAACTAGCCTATCAATGAAGCTTGCAAAAAAAATCAATGATCAAATGTAAGGGATTGTGGAAACAATTTAACATTATAAATTTTCAATATTAAAGCTTAAAATTCATGTCCATGACCTCTCTATTTATAGATTTTTGAGATTGGTTAGGATCAACCATGATCATCCATCTCAAGATTAAGATGTGTGACCATGGATAATCCTAATATTTAGAATCAAATCCACAAATATCCTCAAGATAAATAAGCATTAAAGAGACATGGAAGGCATTAACTAGGAATGGGTGACCCATAATCTTGATATTTTTGGCATTTATGGCCTAGGCATGTCTTCCCAAGAAATGATGTCACCTGATGATGTAGTTAATAAGAACCAATTTTCAAAAATAAATATTCAACAACTCTCATGGAAAATCCACTTAAGATCTTGATTTGGATTAATTAGCCTTAAACAAGATTAATCAATATTTGTGCAATTATTTGAAAATTGGCCCTTAATTAATCAAAATGGTCAAAAAGTCATATTATTGGGTCCTAATTTGACTAGAGAGGAACTAGAAGGTGATGTTAGATGATTTGGAGCTGTATTCCCATTTAGGATGTTGCCAACACTAAATAACAAAGGTACGTGATGTGTACCAATGAATTAGAAGAAAAGAGTGATCCAGAGCACTAAATGGTGAAATTGTCATTTTGACTCAAAATAAATTAATCAAAGTTAGTTGGCCCATAAATTGCATTGCCCCATTTAGGGATAATTTGACCTAATATAGAATTTGTAAGTGACAAGTTTAAACCATTTAGGGCATTTTATGGATTTTGACCTAAAATGTGTATTTGAGTGAAATTCAAGTAAGATTGACAATTTCAACACAAATGGTGTTAGGAATTAGATGTCTACATTTTGCCCCTATTTGAGAAGGCATGGCAAGACATTTAGGTGAAGAAACATCTTTTCAAAGAAAAGAGTTGTTAAAAATAAATTGGAACAGACCCATGATGCCCCCTCGAGAAGACATACTAGGATGGAAGAAAAGGATGGACTCTCAAAAAGAGAGAGAAAGTGAGAGATTAACCCATGGAAGAGATCACATCCAAACAAGCTAATACTTGCACAAGTGATTACCATCAATGATAAAAATAAAATGAGAGGTATAATAGGCCCCAAAGATAGGGGTAATGGGAAAGATACAATCCATAAATGTAAGGGACACATGATAAATATACCCAATTTGAGAGTACAAGCTGTGTATTTATGGCATTGATCAATCTTGAGACAAGTTACACACTAAAATACTGCCATCATGGGATTTAGTATAGAGAGCTTGGAATTAGAGGAAAAGAGATAATGTTCTACTTCAGGATGGGAATCACCACTAGAATGGGGTCTCTAAAGAGAATATAATAAAAAGTACTCTAGTAGAGTAGATTTGATCATGATAAAATAGTTTTGCCCCAGTAGGGAAAATTTAAATCATTGATAAAGAATAAAGAATTATTTTTCCCCTATAGATTTGATTTGATTTGGATGTGGTTTAGATGTTGTGCCCCAACATGGGCAATTGGAAAGTATAATATCTCAAGGATATAATTGAAAAATAGAGGTTAAAGTGAGTGGGTGCAAATATACATGTGATGGTGTAATAGCTTAGAAAGCCATATAAAACCAAGCATATGAGAATGCACAAAGTAATGAGAGAGATGAAAGGAATAATGGAGATATCTAAGATGACCTCAATAAAAATTAAGCATTGCCTAAATAATTCCATGGACTCATATTCCAACATGAACTTTAGGTCAATGTAGTTCATCCAAGTTTGGGAAAGAATGGAATGAGGAATGATGAAAAATGACCAAGAATTGATTAGAATTATAATGTATGCAAAGAGATTCACATTTAATCATAGACAAATAATCTTGAAATTCATGCTACCTAGAAGCCTAATTCCATATCATGAGCCTAGGTGTTGCAAAGTGTTCTTGAGAATCGTTCATTGAAGCTGATGTTAATGTTAAGATGTTGAGACCTGAGCACAAAGTGCTTGCTATAGAAAAAAATTAGGCATCATAAGTATGAATAAATTAGAATGACATAAGATTCTAATTGCACTAATACAATTCAAATGTGAATGCCTATAACTAAGGATAATAGTAAAATAATGACCAAAACTAGAGTTACAACGATTTACATTTAAACAAAAAAGCAAAGACAAAGAAAAAGATAAACATAAATGAACCTAACTTGAAATCATGATATGATAAATCAAGACTTAAGTAGTAATAAAAATGTTTAAAAACAAAAAGATAAGAATGTCTTAACGACATGAGACCAAGATATGAATAATCAAGATCCATGTGTACCATCAAGGCATTCTTGAACACAAAAGAGAAAAGTAAAAAACAAACAAGGAAACACAAGACCAAAATGAGATAATAAGAAAGAAAAAAGAGAAGAAATAAAAGGAGAGGTATGAAATCACAATAAAACACAACAAAATACCAAGAGAACTCAAATAAACACACACAATAATGACCAAGTTAGTGAAGTTTAAAGACAAATGTTCATGTATGTGTGGTAAAGGCGTTACTTTCCACCACACTATAACAAAGAATAATGACATGACAATAATTCCCAAATTAAAGAGGAACAATGATAGAAGAAATTGATAAAGAGAAGAAAAGGAAGGGGTTGGCTGAGTTGACTCCAGATGTATAAGACAAGTGGATGCTACCTACATAGTTCCATGGATGCATGTTCTAACATGAACTTCAGGCTAAATGTAGTTCTCCTAAGAAACAAGATAGAATCAAAATGATGATCAGACCATCATGATTAATGTTATATAAGAAATGGAAGATAAGACAAATGAGAATGGTTTGGAAAACAAGAAGTTGATTAGATGAGAAAGAATGATCTTGCAAAATGGCAAGTGCGTGAGACAAGATTAAATGAACTAGTGTTTTTTTCTTGCAAAATGGCAAGAGCGTAGCATGGTGGAACAAGAATGTATAAATGTATAGAAGCATGAGACAATGTTTTTATTCTTTTTTAGATCATTTTTTGATGTTTTTGGTGTTTTTGAGATAAAATATGTACAAGGTAGGACCATCTAATCGAGGAGATGTACGTCTTGAGAGTAGAGGCTCCAATAAGATAGCTAAGCTGAGTACAATAACCCATGCTCAAAAATTAGTGAGAGTGAGGTTCTTGATCTATAATAGTGTAGTAATGTTCTAGAATTGAGATGTCTCTGTTCACTTGTCTAAAGCTACACAATACTATCCAGGCTAAACTCCTTTTTAAAACTATTATTGAGGATGTTCATAATGTTCATGAGACATAATCGAGATCATGATTGGTCAAGGGATAAACACTGTTCAAGCTTATAACATGCCTTATACATAACAAAGAATATGCTTCTCAAAGAGAGCAATCCAGAATGGGATGAATAATATGTTCAGAGTTCCAAGGATTCAAATCCTTTACTATTAGGAATCATGAAAAGTGGACCAAGGTAGTGTAAAATGTGTTCAAGGTAAGATAAAAGGGTGGAATAAAATAATGATAACACAAGTTACCCCCAAGTCATGGGTATTATAGATAATGGTTCAAATATGTTCATTCATATAATCTCTTAAGGTGTATGATGTTCATGGGCTCTAAAATTTCTTCACCATTAGGTTTAGCCAATCGATATGCTCCTGATCCATAGTTTGTTGTGACAATATATGGTCCTAACCAATTAGGTTAAAACTTGCCTTTATTTTTGGGTTTAACATCTATATTCTTTTGGTTATCTTTCAAAACTAAGTCACCAATCTCAAATTCTCAAGGGAGAATGTGTTTGTTGTAGCTTCTTCATAATCTATTCTGATAGACTATAAATTTTCTATGGTAGCCAAACACTTACCATCAAGTAGCTATAGTTTGTACAATAGTGAGGCTCTATAGTCTTCATTATCTTTAATGTGATCCAATGATATCCTTTATGATGGAATCTCAATCTCGACCAAGATGATAGCTTCAATGCCAAAAATAAGGGAGTATAGAGTAGCTCTAGTTGGGGTGTGATGATTGGTTCTATAAGCCCAAAGGGCTGGAAAGAGTTGTAAGTGCCAATTATGGCCAACATCATTGACAATCTTTTTTAAGATGGATAGAATGGTTTTATTTGATACCTCATCTTGTCCTTTGCCTTGAGGGTTATTTGGAGTGTATTTCTTGTGCTTGATCTTGAATTTTTTACAAAGAGATTTCACATCTTGGTTCATAAAGGATCCACCATTATCAGATATAATACGGGTTGGGATACCATATCGATAGATGATATGGTAATGAATGAATTTGGCTATTTGTTTCCTAGTAAAATAAGTGAGAGGAATGGCCTTAATCCACTTGGTAAAGTATTCGGTTGTAGTCAAAATGTGCTTATGGCCATCTAAAGATGTCAAGTTAATTTTCCTAATGAGATCAAAACCCCATGTTGAGAATGGCCATGGTGTTGTAATCGATTGTAATGGTAAGGAAGGTGCATGTATCAATTTTTCATGCTACTGACAAAGAACACACTTATTTACATATTTACAAGCATCTGTCTCCATTTTGGGCCAATAATAGCTTATTTTGAGGAGTTTCTTTGCTAGGGCTACACCATTAGTATGGGCCCCAAACATTCCTTTATGAACCTCCTTTAGTGTTAGCTTGGATTCTCCCAAAGATAAACAATGAAGAAGCATTCCATCATAGCCTTTATGATAAAGCATGTTTCTAAGGAGGATATAATGTGTTAAGTAATGAAGGAATAGTTTTTATTGTTTTTTGGAAAGGTTGGTAGGAAATACATGACTATGGAAATAGTTATAAAAATCTTGGTACCATGGTAGCTCAAGTGAGGGATTAGGATCAGAAAATATCCTCTATGAATTTGATAGAATATGTACTAGCTAAAGAAGGTTTTCAATCAAGAACTGATACTCTTTAGCACTCTTATACATTTGAATCATAAAACCTATTGTTGCCATGGTGTCGGCAGATCTATTATTGACTCATGGAACTTGCTCAAACTATAGAGATTTAAAATGTGTTTTAAGGTTATTGATAATTTACTTGTAAGGAACAAGCATATCATCTCTTGTTTGATATTGGTCAGTTGTCTAATTTATTATTAGCTATGAATCTTCATAAACATTTAATCTTTGAATATCCCACTATATAGCAAGATGGAGCCCTGCAACTAATGCCTCATATTCAACCATATTATTTGTACACTAAAATTGTATATGGAAGGCTTTGGGGATCAAATCTCCCTATGGGGTGATCAATAATGTGCCAACTCCAGACCCTCAAGATGTGAAGGATCCATCAAAATAGATCATTCGCTATTCAGGTTCTTCTGATTCTTGTTTTATCATCATGATAGAATCATCTAGAAGGTCAAAGTTGAGAGGTTGAATGGTCGTAATAGGAGCTTCTACAAGCTAGTCAGCAAGAACATGTCCTTTGATTACCTTTTGATTTTGATACTCAATATCAAACTCACTGAGGAGCATAATCCATTTAGCCATGCATCCTTGAAGAGTTGATTTAGATAAGAGGAACTTGAGAGGATCTACCTTGGTGATAACAATAGTTTTGTTATTTAGCATATAATGTCATAATTTTTGAGTGGTGAACACCCAAGGTAAACATGCCTTCTCAATAGGCATATAATTATGTTCATAGGCTAACAATGTGTAGCTTAAATAATAAACAATGTGTTCTTTACCATGATCATCATGCTAAGCCAAAAGTGCCCCTAGTGCATGTTTTGTGGCTGATATATAAAGAAACAGTGGCTTTCCTTATGTTGGACGTCGTAAGACTAGTGGATTGGCCAAGTATGTTTTAAGATTTGCAAATGCTATCTGACAATCTTCATCCCACTAAAATGTTACCCCTTTCTTTAAGATATGGGTAAATGGGTGGCACTTATCTACCAATTGAGAAATAAACCTACGTATAGACTAGATCTTTCCTTATAGACCTCACAATTATTTAAAATTATTTGGTGGAAGCATTTCCATAATATTTTTGACCTTTGCAGGGTTAACTTTGATCCCTTTTTGTGATAAAATGAACCCTAGTAATTTTCCTGATGTGACTCCAAAGACACATTTCTTAGGATTCAAGTGGACTTTATATCCATGAAGCCTCTCAAATATTCTTCATAGAATGCTAGAATGTCCAGCTCGTGTTCTTGATTTTGCTAGTATATCATCAACATAGTCCTCGATAATGTCATACATCATGTCATGGAAAATGATAATCATCACATGTTGATATGTGGCTCCATCATTGTTAAAACCAAATGTCATGACTTGGTAATAGAATTTTCCCCACAAAGTGGTGAATGTGATCTTATGTTAATCTTTAGGGGATATCTTGGTCTGATTGTAACTAGAAAATCCATCCATTAAGGATAGCATCTCTTACCTAGCAGTTGAGTCAATGATCATGTTGATGTTGGGTAGAGAAAAATCATCTTTGGGGCATGCTTTATTGATATCATGGAAATCAGTACAAACACGTATGTCTAGGGTCTATTTACTCATTGTTACTATGTTATAAACCCATTTAGAATATTTTAGTGGTCTAATAAAATTGGCTCCTAAAAACTTTTCCAACTCATCCTTAACCAAAAGGGTGATGCATGGATGCATCTTTCTCAATTTTTGCTTGATTGGCTTAGCACCAAGGTGAAAAACAAGATGATACACAATTAAATTTGGGTCCAAGCCTGGCATGTTAGAGTATGCCCATGCAAATATGTCTATATAATCCTTAAGAATGGATATAATATGTTCATGTTCTGCTTCAGTAAGGGAAGCTCCAAGATAAACCATTTTGGGATCCTCATGGGTTCCCAAATTCACTTCTATTGTGCTCTCCATAAGGAGTGTGGATCCATCTTCTAAAATTGTAGGCAATGTATGGTCATGATCATTTTCCTCTACTATATCTTCTTGTTGTTCCTCCCAAATATCTAGATAATATGAAGAATCAGAATCTACCTTCTCAAGTAAAGGCCAATTAGAAAAAACCTTTAGAAACTCAAGATCAAGATGCTCAAATATTTGATGTTGTTCTAAAGAGATGCTTGTACTAGCTATATAACTTGGGCTAGATGGGATTTCTACATCCTAAGGGGATAAGAAAACTTTCTTGCCTGGGAGCACCTAAAATAAGTTTTCACTCAAAGGCTTATCTTTTTATTTACTTTTCCCTGATCAACAAGTGCCTCAAATAGGTTTTCACCTAAATATCTTGATGTTTATTCTTTACTATGACCAAGAAATTTTGCTTGCTCTCTAAAGTAGGTAGAAGAATTCAATGAAAAATCATAACCCTGCTTATGATCACCAATGAGAAATGCATCTTGTAGGCCCATATATTATGTAATTGATTTTTCATTTTGAAATTCATTGAGGCATATGAAAAAAATTTGTTGATCCCAATCTATGAGTTCAGGATGGAAAAGGTATAGGTTATAGTGAGGGTTTGATTTATTATGGGAAGCACTAGTGGTAAGGATATAATGTACTAATTCAAAAAGGGAAGCACCATTGGGATAGTTTTTTACTTTAGGATCAGAAGCTCCAATAAGCATTATGGTTAATATGGAATTTGAATCAAACAAATCTAAGTTAGTAAGCTCATCAAAAAAGCTATAATGAGATGTTGTGTTGTTGTTAGGAGTCTCATTACTAGTCACTATCAAATGTCATGAGGTCATCCTCTGGTGGTTTAAATATGAGACCATGATTCTAATTTATAACTCAAGCTGATAAGGGTTCTAAAATTCCTTGTGCCTGTGGGCCAAGGCCTTTCCCTGTATAGTCAAGATGATCCATTATCCTATTAGGGATAGGATATTTTGGATTTTGAAAATAATCAGCAAGGCCTTCATAACATAACCAATCTCCATTAGTAAAAGCCTCTCAATCTTTCTTTGGTGTAATTATAGGTATAAAAACCATAGGAGGTTTTGGTTGTTTCTTCTTTGGTTGCCAAATTTGATCAGGTTTGTTAAGAGTCTGGGAATTTTTAGACTTACCAAATATCTTAGGGTAATTTGGTAATTTTTTAATATAGATGATGTCCTTTAGATGGTACATGGAAATGCCTATGTCTTTAATAATAACCTTCTTAGCTAGAGCTATAGGAAATGGATCGGCCAAAGTGGAGGCTAGATCACCAAGGTCTCTATAATTAGATGGAGATGGATGAGAAATGATGGCTTTGTTATTCTTTGTAATGAATTCAAAACCTAGGCAATAGTTATAATCATGAAACTCTACTTCAAGATGTTTGTAGTATTGATATAGATATTGATCAGCTAGAATAATAACATTGATCCCATCATGGGGAAACTTAAGGCATTAATGAAGAGTAGATGGAACTACCTATACTTCATGGATCCAAGGATGACCAAGTAGTATGTTATAAGGAAGCTCAATATTCACAATATGGAATAATGTGTGATGAGAAATAGACCCAACCATGCCTGGCAACCAAATTATATCAGATGACTCCCTCTCAATGTTATCATAAGCCTTGATTGTAATAGTTTCTAGTTGAATGTATTTATCCATGTAGCCCAATCATCATACCAATTTAAGAGATATGATGTTCAGCCCTGAACCATTATCTATAAGAACCTACTTGATCTTGTGATCCATAATTATTATCTCAATGTATAGTGGGTTATTATGGTTTGGGTCAAGGGTGGACATGTATTTTTGAACAAATGTGATTTTTCAAAATGAATATAAGTGTCCAACTAGGTTCTAGAACTGATCAAGGTTCATATTATTAGGCACAATAGACTCTTGTAAAAAAAATGTGAAGATGGTTCTATAGACATCAGATGTCTACAATAATTCTAATATGGAAATTTGTGCAAGGGTTTTATCTAATTGATCCGCTAGACTATAAGGCCTTTGAATTGTGGATTAAACTAGTTTAGTCTTTGTTGGGATAGTATTTGGCTTTGGAACCATTGGCATAATGTTCTCATTGGGTTTTATGGAAGAAGTGGGTGAAGGGCCCTAGATGGTAACTCATGGACATCTAGTTATGACTGCACAACCTAGAGGTGGCAAGGAGTTATTATAATTAGAAGAAGAAGGACAAGGGCCTTGGATGGTAACTCATGGTTGTCTAACTATATCACTACAATTTTGGGTCAATGAGGAGCCTTTATAATTAGAATAAAGGTGTTGTTGTTTAGAATTAGTAACCCATGTAAATGGAGTAGCAACATGATGATGTGAACTCAACATGGTATTACTAGTGGGAGAGGGTGTTGACCCTATAATGATGGGTCCCATGTTGTAAGGAAAATGAGATTGGCCATGTGGTTTTGCAGTAATAGTGGCAATGTGGGTTGCAAAAATGCATCCCACAGTATTATTATAGTCATAAGGTATGTTGTTATAAGCCACATTATTAGTGTGGACATTATGATCTCAATTATTCTCATTATGATTATGATCTTGTTGTTGGTTCTGATTCTACCTCTATCCTTGATTGTGACTGTTTTGATTATTTTTTGGTGGTGGTGGATCATGTCAAGGAAAGGGGCCTTTGTAGATTCCCATATCCTAATTTGTGTCCTGATTAGGGACCAACTTAATTTCTAGCTCACCACTTTCAATAAAGTCCTCAATAATATTTCATAATTGAATGCAACCATATGCATTGTGACTAGCAACATGATGAAAATTACACCATTCATTCTCATTGTACCAATCTAGTTTTATTGATCTTGAGGAAATGGCCTTGATACTAGCCATATAATTAAATTAGCTACAATGAGATTTTGTAACACTGTTTCAATTGATTCTCCTAACTTGATAAAGATTTTAAAATTATTATGAAATGTCCTTCATGGAGGTTGTCTCTGCAAAGTAGGTAGTGGATTTGGGGGAGTTATTTATACATTTGAAACAGGCATAGCCTATACCATTTGTAAATGTCTTATTTTAGTCACCCCATTTCCAGCCATGTTCTTATTTTTGCTAAATCCTTTAGGTTTATCCTACATAACTATTTGAGTTGGTGATTTAGTCTAATTAGATGCTTGACCTTGCACAAAAATCTTAACAAGGCCCTTATCATTAAGATCCTTCTCAATCTACACTCCTTGTCAATAATTTATTCAAATGAGGTAGCATAAGCTAACTATAGATTATGCACAACTTCAGGATGTAAGTTCTTTGCAAAGATATCAACCAATTGTTTGTCTGGTAAGTTATGTTGAAAGTGGCCTGCCAATGCTCTCCACCTTTGCAGATATGTAGTGAAACTTTCACCATCATGATGGTTGGATTTTCATAAGTCAAAAATAGTTAATTCATATTCTATGTTGTATGATAAATGGTTAACAAACTTTTTTGATAAGTCATTCCAATCTGTAATTGATCCCTTGGATAGTTTAAGCAGTTAATCAAGAGCTTGTCCCACTAAACTTTATAGAAATAATCTTAGTAAGTACTTGCTACTATAAGTAACCTATTGACATAAAATGAAGAATGCCTATATGTGCTCATGTGGATCTCCTTTTCCTTTGTACTTGTCAAATTTGGGTGCCTCAAAATGAGGTGGAAAGGGGTTTTGGAGAATAGATAAATCAAATGGATATGGGCATATCTCATCGAATGTGTACTTTTTAACTCTATTATTTGTCTCTAATCTTTGAATAATTTCCTTCATATAATTCCATTCTTGCATGTTTGGTACATTTGTGGATTTAATAAGATGTTTTTGGGGTGGAATGTGCCCCTGGTTTCATTGTTGTTAGGGTGGAATGTTCCCCTAGTTTCATTGTTGTTGGGGTGGAATATGCCCCTAGTTTTGTTATTGTTGGGGTGGAATGTGCCCCTGGTTTTGTTATTGTTAGGGTGGAATGTGCCCCTGATTTTGTGTGGATATATAGGGAGTGTATACCTTTCAATCCATGACTTGGTTCTGATTTGCTCCTTGAGTTGAGAACATAGGCCATTGATTTTTGGATTGTAAAACATTCCCTAAATTTGGTTGTTTTGTACTATGTTGATTTTGGAAATTTCTATGTTTATTTACCAATTTTTGGGTTGGTTGAAAAGAACTAGCCAAATTATCTTGAGGTATTTCCTCAATTTGAATTGAATGTTTTGGTTTTTAAGTTTGTAAAGTGATAATAGGTTCTTGATGATTGAAGAATGTATGTTTTGTGTCAAATGCAATAGTTTGTAAGGTCTCTTATGCCTTTAACTATTCATTTAGATTACCTTAATCCACTATGTTAATGTCCTCATCTAATATTTGTTACATAATTTCAACCACATTTCCTTGTTATTTCGAAGCATTATTGTCAATTGAAGTGGAAACTAGGGAGTCAGTTAAGTTTGTGACAAGTTGATCTACATATCATTGACTTATTATTTTGATCTTAGCTAGAAGGTCTAGATTTGTGGGTTTTGAATTTTTTTGTATTTCATTTCCTTTATTAGAGAAATAAGGTATGTCTATTTGTGCAAAATCTTACTCTTACCATCATTATTCTCCTTCTCTAACTAAGGTATGCAATTATTCTATAGGAAATTTAGAAGGTAGTCTAGCACCTAATTTTATCAATCTAAGAAGGGATTTATCTTGATCTTCTTGGGGTTGATATTCATTATATTCATCTTTGGATCCTATTGTTTTGGGGATATCATCAAAAATAATGGGGTTATCTTGACCATAATAAAATTGCTCATCTTCACAACTAAGGCCATAAGAGGCCACACTACAAGTGAACCTTTGAGTCATGTCTAAAAAGAGTTTTTCTATGTGTTTGACTAAATTTGGACCAAATTTTGGCAACTAAACAAAATATGCTTCATCTCTCTTTTAAACAAATAACCAAGGTACCAGTGAGACTATAAGGGAGGTGGTTTGAAACCATGCATAATTTAGAAGATTTGGTTCATGAGTTTACTCAACCTTTGGTAAGGTTGAAATCATATAAATTAGAAGAGGGTAAGGTAACTCAAAGACCCAATGTGAAAACCAGTACACCAAAGCCTATAACTTTATGATATGCCCATACTATAAAAACTAGTTTTAACTTTGACAAGTTGACCCTAGAAGTTTAGAGGTAATCTCTCTGGATTATGAAGAAGATAAAATGGACTATAGAGCTAGGACCACTAAGTATACATGAATAACCTCAAGATGTAAAAATGTGGATCACTAAGTATAAAGCTAAGACCAAATAGGGAGCACAACATCACCACATGATTGTAGTAGGATAAAATATGTTCTGGGACTCAAAGCATGAACAATACACAAGATGACTTGATTCCACCAGGATGGTAATGTGATTTTGAGTCTTAATAAATGACTTTCAATCTAAATGGAAAATTGAACCCAAGTTAAAACAAGCTTAGGGTCCAAATGGTGAACCCACTTTAACACACCAACCCTTAGAATTCAGAAAGGTTCAATTTAAAATGTGGATTATAAATGAAGGATTTTAAATAAATTGGGTAAAATATCTAGACTCAATTACGCAGCATGACTATGCCAAAGTGGATGACATGACACAAATTTTTTGATAATAATTTGAACAAGGAAAAGGTGAATTTTCCAATTAGATAGCATAACACCTCCCTTCCTCATTAAAATTGAGGACAATGTGTTTTGGTTAATTTCATTGGGTTAACAAGTAGTTTTAGACACAAATCAAGACCAAGTAAGTTAATGACAAAAAACAAATGTCTTAAGTCTAAACTGACAAGGTATGGTAAAGTGGGGTTTACTAAACTAGTAAGGTTTCGATCATTCGAGGGGAATCAATTGCATAATGACTTTCACATAAAATGATGTAAAAGACAAGCACAAAATTTGGGTGACCACAGCATTGGTTAGTTGTAAAAAGGTCTAGTCTTTTTTACAACCACTACATATTTTTGTTCACTCAGTGTAGTGTGATGTCCAAATGCAGATACATCCCATGTGTAATTCCAACTAGGAGCCAAATGAAGTCAATGTTAGGAGATGAAACTCTAGGTCAAATCTTACCTAAATAACTCATGGGAGGTAATGATGTCCCCCTCGTAAGCCAAGTTTGCATAAAAATAAAGAAAGCATGAAATAGAAAGACTTTAGGGTCATTTTCAAGGTCACTCAAACTTTGATGAGTTTTTGGGGAGTGTTTTAGATGACATTCTTTCTAAGCCATTGACTAGGCTATTTGTAATAAGAATGTCACTTTTGATTCCAAGGGTTCCCTAAAGGGAACAAATGGAAGAGCATACACACAACATTCCTCTTTTTGCCAAACAAAATCTAATTAAAAAACTATTGCAAACAAAAATTGACAAGTGTGTTCAATTTTAAGCCCAAATGAAAGATTTGGTGGTGTTCATTTGGCCCCTTAGTCTTAAGATTATGAATTTTTAAAACATTCATCTAAGCATCTAAATTTTTCATTAAACACCAAAACAAAGTTCCTAATTGATTTTTAAACATGCAAAAGGTGATTTAAAACATGTTTTTAGAAAATTTCAAGCTTGGTTCTACAGAAAAAATGTTAGCATGGCCTTTAGACTTGAAGCTCTTTTTGGTTTGAAATAATGAACTTTTAAAAAAAGAGCTCTCAGGTTTGTGTTTTAAGATAAATATAGTGACTGATGTCAATTTATATAACTAAAAATAGTTACATTTTCTAATTGATGTCAATTATCTAACCAACATCAGTTATCCCAATGTGACTGATGACAGGTATACAATCCATGTCAATTTTACTAACTGATGTTGATTAAGATATGCAACTGATGTCAGTCTTACTTGTTGACATCGATTACTGTGTAAAATAGTGGTAAACAAAAATGGAAAAATAAAGTTAGAAAATCAATTTTGAAGAGTTTTAAGCATCTAAACGAATATTTTAAAGTTTCAAAATGATATTCTTCAGGTGTGAGATGCATCTAGTCCCACCAGGCATGTCAAAATGTAGAGAGGATTACAAAGAAAGTTATTCAAGCATTAGTCCATAAATAACAAAAAAATCATAAAGAACTAACTAACTAAGCCTATCTATTCCTATAGGAATTATAAAGGATAGCAAGAAACAAATGAAAGAAAACAACATCATATTACCTTTCCAAAAGGATTCACCATACCCATGTGACTCAAAAGCATGTTCTCCCTTGATCAATCATCATCGTCTTTGTCAACAATGGTGGAAAACTGCTCTAATGTCTCAAGAACACTCCATAAAACCTAGGTTCATGATTCCAAATCACTAAACTAGCCTATTAATGAAGCTTGCAAACAAAATCGATGATGAAATGCAAGGGATTGTGGAAACAATTTAGCATTATAAATTTGCAATATTCAAGCTTAAAATTCATGTCTATGGCCTCTCTATTTATAGATTTTTGAGATTGGTCAAGATCAACCATGACCATCCATCTCAAGATTGAGATGTGTGGCCATGGATAATCCTAATATTTGAAATTAAATACATAAATGTCCTCAACATAAATAAGCATTAAAGAGGCATGGGAGGCATTAACTAGGCATGGGTGACCCATAATCCTAATATTTGTGGCATTTATAGTCTAGGGATGTCTTCCCAAGAAATGATGTCACCTGATGATGCAGCTATTAAGAATCAATTTTCAAAAATAAATATTCAACAAATCTCATGGAAAATCCACTTGAGCTCTTGGTTTGTATTAATTAGCCTTAAACAAGGTTAATCAACATTTGTGCAATTATTTGAAAATTGGCCCTCAATTAATCAAAATGATCAAAAAGTCATATTATTGGGTCCTAATTTGACTAGAGAGGAACTAGAAGGTGATGTTAGATGCGTTGGAGCTGTATTCCCATTTAGGATGTTGCCAACACCAAATAACAAAGGTATGTGGCATGTACCAATTAATTAGAAGAAAAGAGTGATTTATAGCACTAAATGGTGAAATTATCATTTTGACTCAAAATGAATTAATCAAACTTAGATGTCCCATAAATTGCATTGCCCCATTTAGGGATACTTTGACCTAAACTGGCACTTGTAAATGACAAGTTCAAATTATTTAAGGTGTTTTATGGATTTTGACCTAAAATGTACATTTGAGTGTAATTTGAGTAAGATTGATAATTTCAACACAAATGGTGTTAGAAATTATATGTCTACACTATATTCATTCCTTTCTTCTCTCTTGACTTAGCTTTTAATTAGTTACATTTATTTCATCATAGTCTTTTGCTTTTGATCATCTTTAAAATAAGTACTAATTTTTTCATGTTTCATTGTAGGTCATTGATTTGGATCATGTTCCATATATGCAAACCTAAATTTGCATATTCAAACTCAACTACATAGCTTCAATTCCAAAGTAAGTCTAGGTACGCTTCCTTTTCCTTTATACTAGTCATTTTTCTTTGTTACATCACTATCATAAAGGGGGGTAATATAATCACCTAAAAGTGGTAATTAGATGCTAAGAGTGTCACTTGAGTTAACATATCCCTAGGCTATCCATATACCTATCCTTGAGAATTATACTTACTTTTCTATTCATTCAACAGACCATAGTCACCTACAGCCAGTCAAAACACAATCCCATAACATATCCCAATCCAACTTGCTCAACAGTCTGTCAATAAGACATTAGCACCACATTTGAGACACTACAACCACATGGCACTAGTGTCCCCAATTGGGTGTTATTGTCCTTATCCCTAACTCTTATTTATAGATAATTTTTCAAGTGTGTTACCCTCCTAAGGTTTCCTTAAGCATATTTTATTATTTTCATAACCAATAAAACCTTATAAATATAAGTCTAATTCACATCTATTCACTAGATGGAAAATAGATGCAAAAGTTATTCAAACCAAAGAAAAAGTTGAGAAAAATCAAGGTATTTTAATCCCTATTCTGCCCTACTTTTGCATACTACCATCTACATTATCCCTAAGCCCAATTTTCAAACATTTCAAATCTCAAGCACATTTAAGGCACCCAATCCCACTCTCATTCTATCATTTAGTTGCACTTGCATCAAGCACTAGGTGAGAGAACTACATTGGGCTTGATCCTTATTTAGATTATTGGCATGTAAGCAACTCTCTTTATAATGGGGTTTTAAGGATTTTTAGTCCATCCTAATAACACACACAAATAAGGAAGATTCGGATTTGCACATTAACTCAATTTTTCCAAGCACAACATAGAGTTCTAAGTTTTATGCACGTAGGAACATGACATAAAAACATAGGCACAATTTTTCCCAAAAAATGGGAATAATCTCACAAAAGGGAAATTAGTGTCACATTAAGGACACTACACATAGATGGCACTACTATACATATTGATCTTTATTGTCCAGTGAATATATGAACACCAGAATCTTGATGATGACACTAATAACTACCCAAATCTCAACTTTCAGAACCCAAATCATTTGCAATAGTTAGTTTTTAAATAATTATCTATTTATACCTAATTATTGCTATTATTATAAATTCAAACAAGGTCACAGGTCATAACAAATTAGTACTTAATTATTGCATATTTATTTAACTGATTTAGGTATCTCATCCCTTTAATCTAAACATAGGATTTTCATTTTAAAATCTCTAAAGGTTAATTCACTCACACTCCATATCAAAATGAAGGATGAATATAAATATGATAAATATGGTTCATTCATGTTGTAATTTAAAGGGTAAAATCTACACTTTTGGGTTGAAATAACTAAAACAATAGCATACATCTATAACAGATCACCATCAACAACTCTTGAATCCAATACTATGTATGAGATGTGGTGTGGTCATCTTCCTTTAATGTGATATCTTTAGATTTTTAGATCCACTTATTATGCATTTATTATAAAGGAGAAGAGAAATAAGTTGGACCATAGGATTCAAAAATGCATCCACTTGTGATGTTCTGAACTTTCAAGGCATATAAGCTATATGATGAAAAAGATAAGAAGTTGATTACCACAAGAGAAGTTATCTTTTGTGAGACTACAAAGGACAAAGAGCACATTGATTTAAAGTTGAGTCAAATTGAAAAATATGCAAAGTTTGATGTTTCTAGAGAGAGTGATTTGGATGTTCCAAATAATGAATGGGGGATACATAGTTATGAATCTATTGATTTGGTATTATCTCCTATACATGAGATTGAAACTCCTCCTAAAAGAAAGAGTGAAACTTCATCATACAATTAATAGGAACCACTATAATATAGGGTAGAAAGTGATATAACTTTAGAATATTAACTTGAAGCACATAAAAATAGATATAAAAGCCTAAGTGGGCCACTCAAACATTAAAAGATGTGAAATCTGATGAAGTTGGGTAAACAAGCACTAGAAATGCACATGCAGTCGCATCAAAATCAAAAAAATCCCTTCAATAAATTCAAAATAGGATTAAAAATCTCACCTTGAATGATTCTCTAGAATAAAAAGTCAATGTTGCATTTGATTCAAAACCAACATCTTTTAAATAGGCTTAGAAGATTAAATCTTGGACAAAAGTAATGAAATATGAGTACAGTACATTGGTCAAAAATGGGACTTAGACATTGGTTAATACTTTCTATGGATACAAACCTATTGTCTATAAGTGGGTCTACTACAAAAAATATAGGGCTAATAGCACACTTGAAAAACATAAAGAAAGGCTTATCACAAAGGGGTATGCTCAAAAATAAATTAATTGACTATAATGAAACCTTTTCACCTATAGAAAAATGGACTACCATTTGAACCATGTTGGCTATAACAACTCACATTAGATATAAATTTCACCAAATTGATGTCAAAATTTCAATCTTGAATGGTGACCTCAAGGAAACTATGTAGATGACACAATCCTATGGTTTTACAGTAAATGGACAAGAGTACAAGGTGTGCAAACTAAAAAATCATTGTATGGTTTGAAAAAATACCCTCGAACATGGTACAAAAAACTATTTGAGTGCCTCATGAACATGAACTTCAAATGTTTTAAGTTTGAATATGCAACTATTTTAATCAAAATATTTGACAAAATAGTTGTATTTATGGTGGTGTATGTTGATGATTTGCTCATCACATGGAATAATGAATGGTACACTACAAAGTTCAAATTAGAGTTGATGAAAATATTTACAATGATTTATTTGGGTAATCTTCATCACTATTTGGGTATTTAAGTAATTTAAAAACCAAAGTACTCTTCATCACTTATAAAAATTATGTTTGTGACATTCTAAGTAAGTTTAGAATGTAATATTGTAACCCTCTCAGCATGCCCATGGAATAAAATCTCAAATTGACATTTGAATATTCCATAGATTTGGTTGATGTCACTAAACATAGATAACTCATTGTAAGTATTATTTATGTGACCACAACTAGACTAGATATATCATTTATTATTGGAGTCCTCTTAAGATTCATGCAAAAACCTAAGGATAGTAATTGGGTAGCAACAAAAAGGGTCCTTAGATATCTAAAAGGAACACAGAATTTTGGGCTCAAATACTCTAGGGTATGAGACTTCAAACTGGTTAGATATTCAAATTCTAATTATGTTGATGACCATGAAGATGTAAAGTCCACTATGGGGTTTTTGATGAATTTGAGAACAACAGTTGTCATTTTGAAAACCAAGAATAAATCAGTACCAATAATTTCCTTAGAAAAATTAGAATATAAGGCCACTTTAGAGGCAACTAGAGAGATCTTATGGCTCAGAAGGGTTATTTTAGATTTGTAGGAGAAAATTATTTCATCAATAACTCGCATGGTTTAAAACACTTCTACAATCTAAGTGGAAAATAATGTAGTCTTTCATGACCAAACCAAGCATGTCAATACTAAATTTCATTTGATTTAGAACTATGTGAAAATGGTAGTGTCAAGTTGTAACATTTACCTATAGCAAATCAACTAACATACATCTTGACAAAAGTGTTTGGATGAGAAAAAAAATGAAAATTTTAGAGGAATGCTTGGTCTGACAAAGACCCCTATAGATTAAGGGGGTATGTAACATTTTCTTACATATGTTATTAATCTTAGGTTTCTTGCTTAGGTGTCTTGATTTGATCATATTCAATAATTTCTCCATTCTCATAGGAATAAGAAAAGTCAGTTTATGGAATGTGAAGTGAGCATCTGTCTTGGCATATTTATTTTATTATTTTCTCTCTTTCAACTTGAATCATGAAATAGAAATTTCATTGCCATTCTGAATATAATCTGGCCTGTAATTGAATTACAACATAACCCGGGTTTGGAAGAGTTAATTTTATTTTGAAAACCCTACATGGTTTTTTTGGATCAAATATTTTGGAGAGATTGAGTTTGGACTTAATCTATAATAAAATCATGAAGTAATAGTTTTTGGGTTGCATTTAGTAAACTATTGTCAAATTATAGGATAAATGAAATAAGTAGGATATTGTAGATAATATTTATGGATTATATAGCACCTAAATCTTGTACACTTAGAAAAGTTAGATATTGTTTTTTCCTCTCAATTCTGGACCTTTCTCACTTCTACAAGTCTCATATCTAATCTATATTATGCCCCTTGGCCTATATCTTAGTTTGACCAGTCTTATGTTGATGACCCATGACTTATATCTTTCCTAGAATGTTTGAAATGTATTTATCTTCCACCTCTATAAGTTCCAAACCTATACCTACTTTCATGCTCTTTGGACATTAATGTTGGGGACAAAGACTAGCATTAATGCTAGTGTCCTAAACCAACACAAGTGTCCACTACCTTAAATTTGTCCAATTTTCAAATAAACATATCTTAATAGTTGGCTTAAGTGTTTTAATGTGCGTTAATTCTCCAAAGAGATTGATATAAATACAAGATCAACCCTCATTCATTCCTCACCTGGAAAAGACTAAAAGAGACAAAGGCAACTTACAAAAGCATTCTATCAAGTATTCAATTGAGTAAAGTTTCCTTATTTTATCCAATTTCCATATCAGTCATAGGTACAACACATATACAATTTTAAAGTACTGAAAGATCACCCCAAGAGCATGATTTTCCAAGTTACAAGCTAGGTCACTATTATACTTATTTTACACATATTACATTATTCACACATAAGATAACATGTAGGGGAAAACTAAATAATTATGAATTCATATTTAAAATATTGGTTATGTAGGCAATGCCCAAGAACAATGGGGTCCTTAGGGTAGTAAAACATCATGTTCCCACTAACCCATTTTCCCCCAAGGTTAACATGAAGATGAAGAACAAGGGTTTTTCAAATTCATGAGGAGAAATAGTCCATAACCTAGATCTAAATACATGAGAGTGAAGGTGAATATAAACCCAAAATCATTTATGTGCTCACATACTTTTCCATAATGTATTACATATTAGACACTTGTATTAAACCTAAATGGTAGTGTCAACACAACCTTCCCAAGTTGATGTTAGTGTCTAGAGTTCCAGAAGCATCCAAATTAGAATCTGATGATTATTCTAGAACTATATTCTAGCTTGTTTTCTACATGTTCTAGATACAACACTATGTTATCATTAGAAACATCTAAATATATTGCTTCTTTGTCATTTTTATACATAGCTTTGTTGTACTTTTTATATTTAGCCTATTCTCAACATAAGAAATTCAATGTATGTTTATATCTAAGTTTAGCACCCAATTGGCCTATTATAGATCTAATTATCACCCTTGTGATTCTTCAATTATATATACCCTTTTAAAACTAATCTAGGTCTAACTCCAAGTACTTATATTCATTTTAGGGTTAAATAGACACACACCTAGTTTGAACATGGAATGTGAAAGGAATTTTGGTGGCATGGAATGATGAGGTTATTGGGAGGATTAAGGAAATTAAGACAAAGGGAAGAAAAACATTATGAACAGGATACGATTATTTTGGAGAAAAATATGAAGAGGAATCTAACAAAGGTTGACATTTCAAGTAGTAACAACTGTAATTTTCCATTATCCATGTAAGTATCAATTTATATAAATTGATTATGGAGTTGTGTAGATTTTTATCATTTATTTAGAATTTATAATAGGTTTTAATTAATTAAATACTCCTCATACATGTAATACTAAAAATTAGTTTCAAAATATGAAAACCATTTTTTTAGAATTCATGAAACTTTAGTGGTATGGAAAATGGTAGCTCGGCCTCCTCCTTGCAGTCATGATTTTAGTTGATTGTGCTATGTAATTTTTGGCATTCAAACTATTCTATAATTCTATAACAAAATGACTAAATGGAAATTTGGTTTTTTTAATAAGTGGTTGTGTGTGGTAATATATTTTTTAGTTATTAGTATTTGTTGAATTATTAAAGTACTCAATTGGGACCTAACAGACACCAAATTTCATACTAAAAATATCACTAATTAGTTGAATTTTTTGGCTATTAGTGATATTTTTAGTATGAAATTTGGTGTCTGTTAGGTTCAATTTATTATTTAATCAAAGATGCATGCATTTTATCTTTTGAAAAATGGATTTATAGTTGAGTTAAATTATATCTATAATCAAATACTAAAATGAGTGTATTATTCTTGGGTGATTAGATATACACTTTAAGGTGTAGGATTTTGCATGATGAACTTGTAAGTGGATTATTTGGAATGATGGAATATGGTGAATAACTTAATTCTAGCTTGTAATTCTTATATTTTTATGTGAATGAATTATTTATAGCATTTTATTAACATATCATATTTAGACTACTTTGTGTGATTTCATGTTGAATGATGTTGATTATGATTAGTAAAAAATAGTCATCTTCATTGTTAAAGGATGATGAGTGACAAGAAGGGAGCTTGTTTACACATTACTCATCATTGACCAACATGAAGGACAATGATGATTGTATGTTATAGCATAGAGTAATGCCGATGTGGACTATGGCCCATCTTCTTTTCAAGTATAAAAACTATAAAAAAATTATTTATCCAAAGTAATGTTATAGTTGTATAAATTGTCAGTCCATTATACTTTATAGTTTACATGTATTCTTGATCTCATATTAGATATATGAGTATCTATGGTTTATATGATAGATGCATGTAATAGTGATTATAATTTCACATTATTACCAACTAGTTCTTAATGTCTACATCACCATTATCTACCCCTTGATGAAGGGAATGGACACTCCCTATGGGGATATGTGAGGGGAACCACCAGTCTATGGTAATAGGTAAAGAACCCAAATTATGTTCTCTCATTGCTTCTTATCAAAACAAATAATAGTTTCTTACTCATGGCTACTTCAAGAGTTGATTGCTCATGAAACTATTGAATATTTTATGTGTTAATTTATAGTACTTTAAGTTGTGGTTGTTTATTGCATTATTTATTCTGAGGTAGTTTAATACTACACTATATAGTTGAGGTTGATATTAATTTATATGAATAATATTGTACTTTATTATACCATTTAGCGGATACAGACTTGTAGTGTTGCACATGGGTTATTATATTTATTTCACTACGTAATTGAGAATGACATTATTATTGTTATTAGTATTTTATTTTTTAAGTATCAAGAGGATTGATTTAGGCATGGCACTTGATTCAGCGGATCTATTGTTTATATTACCTTTGAAAGTTAGTATATAATCTACTTACCAGTTTTGAGTTGCTTTATTCTTAAAGTAGAAGAATATTATATATTTTTGAACTAAATAGTAATGACCAAAAAATATATATGGCAAATCCCATTTTAACCTAGGTAGTTAGAAAATGTTGTATGAGAAAGATGATTCTAAGGAATGACCATGTAAATGGGAAAATAATCATTTGGTTTCTTGAGAGAATGGAACCTCAAGGTAGGAAACAACTGAGCTATGATACTAGAGGAAGGTTTGATGTTTTGATTTGTAAACTAATCTCATTAGCATAATTATCATAAAAATCAAGGAGGTTAGGTGAAATATTACCCACAATTTCAATGTGACCACTATAACCTCAATTTAAGTTGGTGGGATAGTTAAAATTATGATATTTATGGAATAGAATGCTAGGTAAAGGCTCAAGGGTCAAGATTTTAAAGACACCATGTTTTTATAATTGTTCAAAATTCTAAGGGTTAATATCACCTTGTAAATTTAAATAGCACCCATTTAAGGAAAATTCACTTATTGGCATGCATAAGATGCCATTACCCTCGTACGATGATTCAAAGGGTAACCAATGAAAATGTTATATGATATAAGTAAGTTAAAAATCTTAACCTTAACTCTAGCCATAACCATGGGTACCATGATAGGGAGCCAAACACATCCTAATAGAGGCATTTTCATTCATTAATATCATTGGTACATGCTTTGTGTAAATTTAAGGTTGCATTAGGAGTATCTTAAGGTTTCTTAAAATTTTAAGGTGGGGTAAGTGTTACAGCCTTTATCTATCAATGCTCACTTAACTCAAATGTCACCAAATTAGACATTAATGAATAATAGAGGATCATCTACATGAAGTAATATTTCATTAAGGATTATAGATGTTATAGGATATTTTAAATAGAGGTATATGTATTTTGATCAACCTAGATGGACATATCTTCACATTATTATCAAATGCTTTCCTCAGACATGGGCAAAGTAGCTTATTTCCCCATACATGGTGTTTAAGGAATGTTAATATTAAACAAAAGTTTCATGAAATAAAAAAATTGATGTGGACAAGTCCCTATGAGCTCAAGAAACATAATTTGAGATGGGGACTTAGAAATTTATTTTATAGGATCCCATTCATCATAACCAAAATGAGCTGGACATGATTGTGAAAGAGAGATTAAAATATGAAACAAATCAGTTTTAGAAGAAACTAAACCAAACTAAAACTAATTAGTAATTAAAACATGTAGTCTCATCACTACTGGTATAGTTGAGGTAGGCTAAGCCACATATATTAGCCTAGTTGACACAATTGGTGGAAAAAATACATCAAAAATAGAATATTAGCCTTGTTAATATAATAGAATTAGAATTGGGTAAAGAAATAGATAGTATCAGGTTGGATAATACAATATAAATATAAATTTTCAAAGTAATAAATTATATTGGGTTGGTTGATATAGTTGGACCTAATTTGGAGATTAAAAATTGTATTGATCTGTAAAATATAGTTTAAATAGAACTAGCCAAAGAAATAGACTGTGTTAGGTTGGCCAATATAGTTGGACCTAATCTAGAGATGGAAAATTATACTAAGTTGGTCAATATAATAAGGATAGATATAATTGGAAAAATAGACTTCATTGAACTAGATGGGAATTATATTATCTGGGTTGATACAACTATGAAAGAATGAAATTATACCCAGTTAGTCGATACAACTGAGATATCCAAAAGAATGAAAGTGATACTTTATTTAGATTTGATAGCTACAAAATATGTGGATGATTAACCTAAACTATTTTATAAGTTTGATAAGAAATGTTTGTCTTGAGGGGATAAGGATCAATATAGGAAACTACTTGCTTCATGTTGTTCATATTCATTAAATTTTTGTCATCATTAGAAGAATGAAGGTTGACTATAGTTTCTATCACATTAGTAGTTGGTTGGGAAGATTTTGATTTTGATATTAATTATTATTTTTATTATAGGTTTTTTATTTGGAGTATGATTTGTAAGTGGATTAGAATAGGTGGTAAGGTGAGTGTTGGCTTTGTGGTGTGTGTCCCTCTTAACCTTGGAGTCATGAGCCTTGGATATTTTATCATAGGCTTAGTTATACTCCTAATCATGGATTTATGATCAAAGTTTGGACCAAGCAATAATTTAAAATATATTTGCTTAAGAAGATTATAAGTCTCATGAGAATGACTAAATTTGCATGAAACCATTTTTTTAGGATCATACCTATTTTCACTAGGATGGGAAGGATATAAATCTATAGGTGAGGGTCTAAGAAGGCATTTCATAATTCAAGTGATGGAAAGAGGTTGATGTATTTCAAAATTATTGTTTTTAATGAGGAGGAAATTGGAAGGGACTTCCCTTGATATTTAGGGATAAAGCCACTTTGAAGGAGCTTCTTGGTATAATATAATTAATGGTTCTCTTAGATCATATGTTTTAAGAATATCAATGTCAGTAAAAAAAAAATTAGATCTAATAAGCATTCAAGTTTCAAACATGGGTTGGGAGGGCTCAAATTGTCTTATAAGTAACTATTGACAGTTACCTTGATCTAGGGCTTCTTTTAATTATCTTTTAGAAAGAGTCATGATGATATATTATAGTTTTGAATTTAGCAAATTAGTGAAAAAGTTGTCTTCTAATATATTGTGTCCAACTTTGTTAACTAAAGATTTACAACACTTAATAAAGGCTTGGGCAGTTTTATTTTCCACTTGTTTGCAATTAATAAAATTATCCAAGTTATTTTCAAGTAAAGCATTTGATTATAATTCTTACATCAATGCATTAACTAAGTATTCCAAGCTAGAAATGGAATAAGACTTTAGTTGATTAAACCAATCTAAAGCATCACCAAATAAGGTTTTGGCAAGTATTTTGGTAGTGGAAAATATGTTGAGTTTAATCTAGTCTATATAAACATTAAAAAAGGCCTTCAAATGAAAACCTATATTAGTTGATCTATTATAGGATATCATAAGAGTGATGTCACTTATGTCAATGTTTGCAATTTTAGGAACTAATGCTAGTGGGGGGAGGGGGGTTAGGGGGTGGGAAGGGGTATGGGATTTTGGTTTTGCACTCCCCTCTAAATTTTTTAAGGTCAAATTTACATTTGAAAAAGTTGGTTTTACATTTGCATCATTTGGGCACTATTATTGGCTTGAATGTTATCCATTTGAATCATATGGTGTAATATGATTTGATTATGATCAGGATTGTTTTGGTTAAAATTAGAGACTTGATTGGATTTTTGGGATGCACCAGATGTAGCATTAACATTGGTATTAGCATGACTAATTTGGGCAAAAATACTAAAAGAGAGATCCACTATGTTATAGTTATAATATGCATGGTGGTTGAGGAAGGAAGTGAGGAAATTGTAAACTAATTTTCCTCAATTCATTTAGAAAATTTATGAGTAGGGGAAGGACAATACTCAACATTGGGTTCCATCATGAGATGATTGTAACAACCTCGTAGGGTTAGACATAAAAATATAATTTTTTAATTAAACACATATACTAGATATATATTACAACACAAGAATCTATAGAGACCATAATAAATACATAAGGTGTGACAATAGCAATAGCATAATACATCACATAATATTGATCTTTAATATCATAAGAGTACATGTCATAAATTAAATAAAAAAGGTAATCATAACAACTCAGCCATAATTGATACATATGTATAGTCACCACTGTCAATGTGCAATGAAAAATAATTATAACTCTTCATGACAATTTTCAATAACAAGTACAATATAATCAATATAAAAATAAAATACATGGCTTCTCTAGAGCACAGTTCCCAAACTTCAAGTATCTATGGCAACTTCAAGTGTCATCTCGATAAGTAGTACTATTGTGGGGAGAGAAAGCATCATCTAAGTGATTTTCCACACCAACCATAGGCCAACAATCCCCCACACTAATCCCATCAAGAAATGGCCCTCCCTTCATGGATGAGTAGATAGTGATGACATGGGAATATAGAGAGACAAGCAAGTACACGTATGCTATATGATTTCTATCTAAACTAAACATGTAGTGTATCATAGAAAAATTGATCTATTATAAGATATCTCACATACATGTAAACCATACTCATGAAATTATAATGTCTTACTAAATATACTTTGGCCTAAAGTTTTATAAATAATAATTAATAACGATCTGGATCAATCAAATTCATACACCACTTGATCAGATTGCCTTCATCTATCATTGTGATACTAGTAAGCCAGTGAAGTCCATCTCACTCCTTACTCTATATCGGTAAAATAAATTCATCAAATACAATTCAACCACAAGATTCATTTAGTTTACATCCTATTTTCAAACACAACATATAACATGCCAAACATAATAGTAATCAAATCATATATTTATTCCATCAAATGTATGAATGAATTGTACATTATTTTTTATCCCATACTAGAAATAATGACTAAATTTTATACCATTCAAGTAACTACAGATTTTCACTACCAAAATAGTTTCTAGATATGCTACAACTTATGATAACCCATATTACCATAGTCTAGTGTTTTAAAACATAACTACTAATTTTCCATAAACAGTCATTTAAAATAGTCTTAAATACATGGAAACATAAGCTTTTATTTAAGCAACTAGACATAATAAAATAAGTCATAGTTCCCACGAAACACAATAATATACTACTTATAAAATTTTACACTTTCAGTGTTATATGCCCACATACACAAGTCCTACTAATTATCTAAAAACACACTACTCATAGTGATAGCCAATCACGCATGCATATAATCAATTAAATGTAGATATAAGTTTGGGCATAATAATTACAATATGTACCATCTAGGTATAACATACATTTATACTATAGTACTCTATCATATCCCATACTATCATAGGTTCCCAACTACATAATAACACATAATCTAAAATTACGATTTTTAAAAATCAAGTGACACACGTAAATAATAACAAATCAAGAAAGTATGGGGTTATACCATAAGAATATAGAGACCATAATAAATACACAAGGTGTGATAATAGTAACAATCATAATACATCACATAATATTGATCTCTAATATCATGAGAGTACATGTCATAAAGTGAATAAAGAAGATAATCATAACAACTCAGCCAAAGTTGATACATATGTACAATCACCACTGTCAATATGTAATGACCAATAATTATGACTCTTCATGACAATTTTTAATAATAAGTACAATATAGTATAATTTATAAATAAGATACATGTCTTCTCTAAAGCACAATTCTCAAACTTGAAGTATCTGTGGCAATCTCAAGTGTCATCTTTATAAGTAGTACTATTGTGGGGAGGGAGAGAATCATATAAGAACTTTTCTACACCAACCACAAACTAATGATCCCCTACACCAATCCCATCAATAAATGACCCTCCCTTCACAGATGAGTAGATAGTGACAGCACAAGAATCTAGAGAGACAAGTAAGTACCCATGTACTGTATGATTTCTATCCAAACTAAACATGTACTGTATCATAGAAAACTTGATTTACTATAAGATATCACACATAAATGTAAACCATACTCATTAATGATAATGTCTCACTAAACATACTTGGGCTCAAAGTTTTATAAATAATAATTAATAACGATTTAGATCAATCAAATTCATGCACACCACTTGATCGGACTACCTTTATCTGTCATTGTGATACTAGTAAGCTAGAGAAGTCCATCTCACTCCTTACTCTGTATCAGTAATGCAGATTGATAAAATATAATTCAACTACAAGATTCATTTAGTTTACATCTTATTTGCAAACATAACAATAATATGCCAAATATAAGAGTAATCAAGGCATACATTTACTCCATCAAACATATGAATGAATCTTACATTATTTAATATCTCATATTAGAAATAATGACTATAGTTTATACCATCCAAGTAAATACACATTTAACTGTAGATTTTCACTACCACAATAGCTTCTAGATATGATACACCTTATGATAACCCATGTTACCATATTTTAGTGTTTTAAAAAATAACAACTAGTTTTCCACAAACAATCATTTAAAATAGTCTTAAATACATGGAAACATAAGATTCTATTTAAGCAGCTAGACATAACAAAGTAAGTCATAGTTCCCACAAAACATAATAATATACTACTTAGTAAATGCTACACTTTTAAGGTTATATGTTTGCATACACAAGTCCTACTAATTATCTCAAAACACACTACTCATAGTGATAACCAATCACACATGTGTATAATCAATCAAATGTAGATATGAGTTTGGGCATAATAATTATAGTATGTATCATCTGAGTATACATACATTTATACTATAATACTCTATGATATCCCATACTATCATAGGTTCTCAATTACATAATAACACATAATCCAAACTTACGATTTTCAAGAATCAATTGACACATACATAATAACAATCAAGCAAGTATAAGGTTATACCACCCGGGTATACCCCAAGTTTAAATTACATACCTAAAATTCAAAGTACATAACTTATAAGCATGTATCATGATGCACTATTATATGTTAGATATAATAAAACACTCTTATATTCATGTACTACACACAAGTACTCAATATATAACCAACAATGAAGCAATCATTTTGTAGAGAAATAGAGAATTCATAAACCCATTATAACTTCCATTTAAAAATATCGCTCCTTTTTATATAAGATTGTTTTATTAGGGTTATAGTTTCGATCCCTTGAACACCTGATGTCTAGATAAAATCATACTTCTAGATACAAGATTAAGCATATGTCCTAACATAGTCATTTCCATTATGTACCTATGTTACATACCTAAATCCAATATAGTGTTTGCTATACATTTAGGGGTTTGAATGCACACATTCATTAAGTTTCAATTTTCATAATTATTTAATATATTTTATAATCCACCTGAGGGGCTAAAGCCATAAGAGTACACCCCTATGTTCATATACACACTACTAGGTAATTTTATACTTACGCATTTGCTATGTTTTATTATTTCCAATTTCTTAACATAGGTTATAATTCACCTGAGAAAATACATAACCAAGAGAACACTCCTAACATTGGTTTACTCAAATCATCCATTGAACTATAGTTACAATCCCTATATACGAGCACTTGTACATTATAATATGCACCACCTATAAGTACTCAAATATAAATAATTAGTCACAAATTCAAAAGACATCTGCTATGAAATCCAACTTTTTACGTCTTCTTTTTGCTTGTATGTCTTTTATTATAATTTAGGGATTATAGTCACTATACGTGACTAATGCCATAATAATATAAAGATTAGATTTAGTCTTAATAATCTCTAGTTTAATAGGAACTCATCTATGAATATAAATACCTATCGAAGAGGTATTTATGCTTGTTCAAATTAACACGGATGGTTCCACATAATAATAAATATGATTTATTTATCTTTCGAATAAAATTGGATTATACATTTATATATGCATCTCTCTTAAAAATATTATATATCCACTTAGATCACCACACTAACTTCAATCCTTGAGGGTTATTATGAATACAAGTCTATATCTTTGATTATCCATAGCTAGATTGACTAAGTCAAAGGTCTTTTGACACATGGTTTACTAACCAAAATAGTTAAATATATAATAATTGTTTTATAACATAGTTTGTCAGTATATAAATAAAACCATATATAAAGCTAGTGATATTATAAACTATTGTGCTATACAATATTATATTTAATATGGCTCCTAAAAAAAATCACACCATGGTTATTCCTATTATTTGCCACTCACAGAGTAATGCCAAAAAGTATACTTATCTATATTTATGCAAATTACAATATTGTATTTATGTAACCTGTTATTGCCAATTAACACCATATACAATCTTTTCATAATATATAACTTGTTAGTAATATATATATATATATATATATATATATATATATATATATATATATATATATATATATATGTATATATATGTATGTATATATATATATATATATATTATGGAATTCTATATACAAAGTTGTATTATATAATCTTATTTAAAATTGTTCTACCAAGACTTATAAAATCAGAACATGAATTACTAGTATCACCACTCTTACTCAAGATAACAGGGTTATGAGTACAAAATAAGTTCCCAATATACAGTTAAAATAATAAACACTATTATTATTATTAACCTTTATATTCCTCATGAATTCACTAAATTATTATTTTTTTATTGCTTACAAATAACACTGATCGCTCTTACTATAAAATTATGTTGCCTAAAATTTACACAATTGTGTTAATAATTTCTTACATTCCATCAATGAACAACTCCTAAGTATGGAAATGCCAACTAGAATAGTGCCTTGAGTTTTATGTTTGAAGTTTTTGGAGTGTGGTCTCTACAAACTAACATAGACAAGCATTGCAACGATCTAAACAAAAGCTAGGAAGACATCGATCTCTATGATTATCTGATTCTCCTAGTTTGACATGTTTCTAATTCCCTTATTTTTAGAAATCAGAGACATGTCACATTAACACATTTCCAATTCTCAATGTATACATGAAGCACAAGTAGCACATGTATTCACTAATTAAAAATTATATGTCTATTAAGTATAACTACATGTAATGAATACATTATTCATCCTTTGATTTTAAACACAATGACAAAGGTAGACCATCAAACTTTTCTTATTTTTTTGGTCTCTAATTAACATGACATGTGACGGAGGTAGATTCTTTGTTCTTCGATTAATGTGTCTCTGATTATTCAATTAAAGATAAAGTTCATATATAGTTGTTACGTGTCAAACTAATTGATCATCTACTGAATCATATCATCTTGAAACTAACTCCATGAATCATATGTATGATGACTTCATGATTTTTATTTTTTCCTATAATACAACAACACTATTATATTTAATGATTTACTAAATAACACCGTCTGAATTGATTATATTACAATGATGCCACTAAATACTTTTGACTTAAAACAAATTTTAGAAGATTATATTATTGATTCAGTGATTCATGAACAAAGTAATGTTTAATTATGATGAACATATACCAAAATTCAAAACAATACTTATCTAGAAGATCTAAAGTGTCCATGGTTCACTTATCTTAATTGGTTCACCACACTTTCCAACGCCACAGTTGTGTTATCTTTCTTTTTCCAAATTTCTCTCTTCATTAATTATGATTCCCCTTCTCTCATAGTTTCCATAGTAATAAATAGGTGTAGCTTTCTTTTTTGTTGTTTTTTTCTCTTTTTGATTTGTTTTATTTTTTTTATATTAAATTTAATTCTTTTTAATTTTCTCTAAATTTGAACCTTTCTTATTTTATTTTATTATTATTTTCTTTTCCCTACTTTTTCACTTAATTGGAACTATATTTTATTTCTTCCTAATTTTTAGATGCCATCACTAAATACAAAATCAATATATTTACTAATAAAATTAGCATCCTTAAATACAGTAAAGGGTTAATGATAAATAAATCAATAAATCCTAATTAAGTCAAATTATGTTAATCTTGAATCTAAAACATTAAATGGTCACATGCACAAATCTTAAAACATTAATAGACACACAAATAAGTCATGCAAGACAAATTCCATAGAACCAATAACTATGCTAGCAAGTCATGGCTAAAATGACTATTTAATGCATATGGCATCAAAATAAATTATGCGAACCATTCATTATGCATCTAACACATTCTAGCAATCTGTGGTGTGTGCAAGGTGCCAATCAGTTTCTCTATTATCCTCCAACATCTCAATCTATGTCACCCTCTCTGATGATGCTCTCCCTTCATCACACTCTAAGGGATGAGTTCTCCTACGTTCACCTCGTAACAAAGCAGGTAGTTAGACCATAGTATCCATAAGAAACATATAACATAAAATTTAATGAAACCAACACATCAATATGCTCAAAATGTAAATACGTACACTATAATTAACTTATAGTAAATCAATCATGTATCTAAAAAATATTCTACTATCCCATAATAGCATAAAGCTTAATTAAAAATAGCCAAATCTGAATTTGTTTTCTATAGATATCCATAGATAATCTAGCAAGTTTTCCTAGCGAAGAATCGATATGTAACAATGATAGACAGTCATAGGGTATTTCTCCATATGTTGAGGATGTTCTTGGAGATATATTAACATATCATCTATATACTATATGTCATATTCCTCTTCAACCTCATGGTCTTGGATTAGGTGACCTCAACTAAGTGTTTTAGGGTTGTTATATGGATCATACTAGTTAAATATGGTGAAATCCATATTAAATTTCTTGAAATTTGGTCTTGAGTTTTGTAAAAATTATAATTCATGTAAGCCTTTTGTAAAATATATCAAGATTGGTTAGCTCTATAGTGTTAGTATTTTTATAAAATCCTTGAAAATCCTAACAAGTTTTCTCTTTAGACTGGTATAAGAGATGTTCCATGGTGGAAGAGAAAATATCAATTGTACTGAGCTAGCTGATATAGTTAATTCCATAGGAATACTAAAAAATTGCATCAGACTAGCCAATATAGTTGAGAACTAAAACATGAGAGAGAAATTTATATCAGTTTGGCTGATATAATATGGTAACAAGAAAGAAGTGTATCAGGATGGTTGATACAATTAGAAGGATATTTTTTAAATCTAAATTGTATTAGGCTAACTGATGCAGTTATCAAGTGTAAAATAATTATATTGGTTTGGCTAGTATAGTTGGAAAGAAAGATAATTATATCAGGCTAGCTAGTACAACTAGAGATAGACTGATAAAATTGAAATGTATCAATCTATCCAATGCAGTTTCAAAATCACTTAGAGTTATATCAGATTGGCCAATTTAATTTTCACACACAAAACATAATGGTATCAAGATAACTTGTATAATCTAAAATTAAACAAGTTGATCATTTAACTAAATAGCATAAAAATGAATAAAGCATGGAAGTATAACTAAACAAGGTGTGTTTGATTTGTAGGCTCTTAGATATATCAATACTAGGTATAAATTGTGAATAGGCCCTAAGGGAATGACCTAAAGAGGAATTCACTATCTCATAGCTACACTATCCCCTCTATAAGGTAAGTTGGGAATATATTCTTGTGGATAACCACTTATTGATACACTATAAAAATAAAATAATTGAAACCCTTCCTATAGGTTGAAATACAAAACCCTAGGAATTTATAATATATTGTGTGGTATGTGGAACTAAATTCCATATATCATGTTGTCTAATGGATTGAATATTGGTTAGTACTACTCATACCATGGACCAAGGAAAATGATAACCACTTGGCCCATAATGACAGCTCATATTAGTTTTAAAATTATTGAAACATAGTTCCAGGAAGACAAAAACAAAAATAGAAATGAATATAATTCAAATATAAAGATAAATCTACAACACATAATGAAATAAACTAACACTAAGAACTATATCAAGTTGGCCAATACAGTATGGAATGAAAATAATCAAATAGAACTATATTTGGTTGGTTGATATAGATAGTATAAAACATATAATTGTATTAGACAAACTAATAAAATTGGGAAAAGATATAATGGTATTAGGTTGACCGATACATTTGGAAGAAAATAAGAATATATATTGGCTTGGTTGATATATTTGCTAAGTCCAATGGTCAGTTTCGAACTAGCCAATACAATTAGAATGAACTATATATGATTCTTTTAAAGATGTTGTTAAGAAGATAAAAAGACAAACATGAAAATGATCCAACTAAAGGAGAGATAATATTCACACTGGGTTCACTATAATGTATATATGATCTAGGATTATCTATAACTATCTTCTTTCTCTCAATAAACTAGGACTTAAATAAGGTAAATCAAATAGAGATTTCATATAATGGGATGAGAAAGTAAGGACCTAGGATATCCTAGATATGGTTAAGCGTAACCTACATCTCAAATGTTAATAGGAAAGGGATCCAAATCCTAAGCCTATGACCTAGGTATATAAATCTCACTAGACCTAAACAAAGGTAAATGATTATAATTATGATTGTAAAGATGTAAATAAAGTAAATGATTATAAATGGGTAAAAGTAAATTAAATGGCAAGTAAGTGATTATAAATAAGGTAAGGTGCAATGGTCAAGCAAATAGGGGTCTATGAAACCTAAGGTGTTAAATGGAAAGCCTAAGCAACCCTATATCTATACCATCTTATTTGGTATAAGGAATATCCTAAGCTAGGATACAAAAATACATCTACAAAGAACTTAAAAACATTTAATCTATTATTTAAGTAAAGGAAAGAGTATAGGGATAAAAATACTTACCTTGGGATGTAACTATTAATGCTTCAATCTCCCCCTCTAGCTCAAGTGGAGCTTTGTAAGAGATGTTTTAGGTCTAAGACCTCAAATGGTTATATGAAGACCTATATGTCCTTATTTAAGAACTCACAATGACCTCTACTATTAAAAATCAATGACACCATAGGACAAGACCTTTAAGATAAGGTTATAAACCACTAACTCTCCCAAATACTCATTAGGGTGGAAATACAAGCACACAAAAATTGTATGAATGTGATATATCTTATTAGTAATAAAATATGACCTTTATATATATGGTTCCAATACCCAAAACTAACCTTAAACTCTAGGCTGATAGTATCAGCTAGTTCGATACAATTGGAAGATGTTAGCTAATATAGTATGGTATCAACCAAGCCAATATAGTATTAATTTAATAAGAAAGACTTATAATTGTATTGGGTTGACTAATACAATAAAGGGAAGACTTAAGTATTAAACAAACTTTATCAGCTAGGTTGATACTATAGGATATAGGGAAGCTAGTAGATCTACATAGAATGTATAATGAGAGGAAAGACATATAGGGACTTAGAGGAGGTTAGAATTATTGTATTAATAGTGTGAAAAAATAGTTTGAAAAAATATCTTCTAAAGTATCATGAGATGATCCCACACCATTCTATGTCCAACATTTAATGTATGCACTCAGAGAGATTGATGTTTCAATAAGCCACTACATGAGAAAGAATCAGTAAATTGATAAAGTGAAAAATATATGGTATATATAAGACCAACCACCTTATATTAAATGATTAAAAACCTAGTAAAAACATTAAATTTTTAACATAGTACCAATGATAATACATCAAATAGAGTATATAACATAGTAACACAACTCCATGCATTATAACACATTAGAGGTAACATGGTATCCATTTAAACTATTCCCAATACTACCTACCCAACAAGAAATGATTATAAATGTGAGAAGTAAACATTTTTTCCATCCTTTAGATCACCGTGACAGTTAAATGGATCCATAATCAATGTTGTTCAGCTAATAGGTATAACAGCCTCAATTGAACATGGTGTCTTATAACAAACCTTATATTTGTCATGAATATTACCACACATTACTAAAAGGTTCCCAAAAGGATCTATAATGTATGGTAATGTTATACCAAATATAAAATCTATAACTTAAGTGTATTGATGTTAGACTAGCTCTTGAAGTTAATCTCATGTTCCAAATTGACCATAAGTTAATGTAGTGCTTTTACGATGAAGATACAACTCCTCAAAAATATTGTAACACACCAACTCTCCTGCTACTATGAAAAATAACTATAATATGTGGTGATTTTAGTGAATGCTCTGAACCTCCAAAATATTCCATAGACCTTTTTAAATTCCTCACAAATATCCACACTACAATGCTTGATCAAAATACCTAGCAAGCCCTCTTGCAAAAAGTTTCGTAAGCTTAATCAAACCAAGACAATAACTACATATATAAATAGACTTAAGAAAAAATTAAAAATAAATACTTATATGTAATTAGAAACTTACATAATACTAGTCTTATTTTTCCTATTATAACATAATTTTAGTTGATGTAGGATTACAAGTGTACCCGGATGCTCCTACATCATTAGCCTTCTAAAATCAAAATGTATATCCTTAAAATTTAAAATAAAATTAAAAAAATGGATAAATTAGCATGGGTAGAGTCCTTGGGGGCCTAATTATCCAAACAATTGGTTATATTGGCATCCCAATGACCCATAACACATTAAAACATTACATATCACAATGTAACACATCATGACGTAAAACATCTCAACATAGTGCATCATGATAGGATGACCTACAAATTTCAAATGGCAACCATGGAAAGATAATTAATCAAATTTTTACAAAGTTAGACTTTATATAAATGTCTTGGAGCGAAGAATTCAAAAATGAGAAGCTAGTGTTTTTAACGTGAAAAAAAATGCATATTTTTTTCAAAAGAGTTTGCTTGCCCTTGTCCTTCCTTAGAGTGTCCAAATTTGGAAATTTTCTAGAAAAAACTATCCAACAAAATATTCCCATTTCTTTTTAAATTTTGATAATTTTTTGAATTTTATCATAAAAACCACACCGTTGTTTATAAAATTCATGATTTTTCTAGAAAATTAAAAAACCACAAAAAATGTCTAAAAATACTAATTCATATAAAAAAAGGAACCCCAACTAGGATTTCATAGAGAAAAAAATAATGGGAGGATAAAAATTACCTATAAAGTAAGAGAATTACTCGATAATGCAAAGAAAATATCATAAATCCATAATTTGACCTAGGGAGACATATGTTATAATACTATATAGAAAAACTTTGATTTTATGTGGGAAAGATAAAATATTTGATAGCTGAAGAAAATATCATAATATGAGTTTACTATATAAAATAAGATAACCTTTTACAGGAGTGAAAAATAGATAAAGACTGTAATCAAAAGTATTGCAAATCATTAGGCATTATAGAGATTTTTCCAAGCATTACAAAGATGTATTCAATCATTGTAATATATACATTTAAAAATAAGATGAAGGGTATATATAGTAAAGTCAAGTGTTTTCTCCCCTTTCCTTATTGGCCACACAATAAGAATATGTGATTGGTCCATTTAGAAGTGGCACACTAATACATAACATTAAGTAATTATCATTGTCCTATTCTAAGCCTAGGAAAGTGTATCAAAACACACTCAGTATAGAAGATAATCTAAGTTAATTTATGATAGGTGCACATTAAATATTTCATGATCGTGAAATATATTCCTTCTATGCATGTGGATATCTATATTTAAAATTATTAGTGTGTGTGGGTTTGTGTGCATGTATGGGTGTGTGTGTATAATTCTTGAGTTTAAATAAAGATCTATCAGTATATAATATGAAAATAAAAAGGTTATAAAGCTAATAAATGGGGCATAAAATACCAATAAAAATGGAAACATGGGGGAAATGACCCATAATGAAAAAGTGATCAAGATCAAATGGCCTAATCTTGATCACTACTAAAATATAATATAACTTGATTTCAGTAATAGCTGAGATCAATAGGTTGATCTTGGTAGACTGATCTAAAATAATGTTCTTGACCTTCTAAGTACATCATGAGTCATGTCAAAGAAAAATAATAATTTATTTATACATTTCAAATTGTTAAGGATTGAATGTTGATATTATCATAAACCCAAATTGAAACAAATATTATTATAGACCCAAATTGAAGTGAAATTAAAGTTGTAAGAACAACACAAATAAATAGAAGTAAATATGGGGTCCAAACAAAGGGAAATATGCCAATAAGAGGCTAATATAAACCAATTATCTACATATTAAAAACTACATCAATATTTTAGCGTCTCAGATTTTATTCAAATTTTACTAAAGATGATGTACTAAAATTTATTTTGTTATTCTCACAAGGGGATGTACGTAGGACATCACTTAGTTTTTATTATTTCTTTTATTACTAATAAAATTCCTTAATATTCTATTTGGGGCATTAGACATGTGTGGAGGCACAAATCTTATAAGGTGCATAAGTCCAACTTATTTCTTACCATAATTAGGTACTTTATTTTATTTCTGTAAAGGTTAGTGTATTATTATTACTATTATTATTTGACACTCTTTCATGTGTGTGTAAAAAAAGAATTAATATTTCACAAATTCCTAGAATCATTATATTTTGATCCAGTAATCTAGAATTAAAAAACTTTTATATCCATACTATGTCCAATTTTCTATTATGATATTTATGCAAACACACACACATTAAAGTGAGGAAAAATATAGATACCTAAAAATAGTCACGTGGAATTATTTAGTATTAATTTAGCACATTTTTATTATTTAGCTAATTCAGTTCATGTTGAGAAACATGAGCCCACTTGTTGACTTATACCTTGTTAAAATTTATTGCACCTCTCTTGTGCATCTTATATCTTAAATTGCACACATATTATCTTATCCTTATCTCACCTTGTACTTTAGAGACATTGTGTGTCCCTTTTGGATAATTTATAGGTGGCCCCCTCTTTTCCCCTTTTTATGTCCTAGTCATTAGAAGGTGGCATGGGTTTTTATTATGTTTTATTTTGAATTCAAATATCAACTAATACTAGATAAGCAATGTAGTTCATTTAGAAAAATAGTATCTATAAATCATTCATAAAGAATTTATTGAGAACTCACACTCTAGAAAATATCAAGAAATTATTAGAGCATTCATTATTATTGAAGCTAGTATTTACCCCAGATATTTTTTTACACATGACCTAGGGTTCACATGTCATTGAAATGAATTACATTTATGTAAATTACTAGTTTTAATAATTTTTAAGTGCTTTCTAATTATTAAGAGCATAGCAAATACCAAGATAATTATATTATTCCACCAATTTACCACAAGTCCATAACACTCACTTTGATTTCCTTAAGTTTCAGATATTGAATCCATTGAAAAGAAAGGAGAAAAAATCTATTTGCATGTATACTTAGCTAATAAAATTGGGATATGAATGCCAATTCAAAAAGTGGATTAGCAACTAAAGAAAAATATAAGTATTTAAAATATGTGAATTCACATCTCTAAAATTGGATCGATTATTAATGCTTTATTATTGTATTTTAGATGTGTTTTGATATTTGGTTAAAAATAATTAGTCTATTTGTGTTGTAATTTAATTATAATTTATTTATTTATATTACAAAGTTAAAGAGAGAGAAAATTAAGAAAAAACATAATGGATTTGCAAAGATGCACATAAGGGAGATAAGGGTTGCATGCAAGATAAGCTCCAAAATGTGTTTGAAGGATTATTCTCACACAAAAAATAAAAATAAAAATAAATAAAATAATGTTCCTTTTCAAATCTTTGGATGAATAACTATTATTAAAGTTTTACTCGAGAAGCATGTGAAGGTGACATGAGTGTAAGAAGGTTGGGCATGGGAGAAGAAGGATATATGTGCAAGTGTGAAGCTAGGAGTGGGGTTGGGACCTAGAATATTATTTCAATAAAGTTGTTCTACAATTTTTTAAAGGAGGATCTATTTGGAGGATTGATTAAACCATAGAAGTTGTTAGAGGAGTATGTTAATGACTATCTATATGAGGAGTTATTTGTATAGTTTTCTGATTCAACCAGATGTTTATGTTACACATAGATGTTTTCAATTTTGGTCTAAAGTATAGTGGAAACAAGAGAGACTGGAGTATTTTGCACTCAATGATGAGGTGTGTACGCATGATGTGAATGCCTATTATGATAATGATATGATCAAATATTTTGATTTTTTTTACTAGGGGTAAACACTTTTGATAGAAGTTATGAATCAGGAAAAAAAATCATAAACTAGAACTAAAAACTAGCCTAGGGCACAACAAGGGGCTAGTCCCCCAATATATCACAAAGCAACAAAAAACCCAACTCAACATTCATTACAAAGGACAAATAATAAGAAAGAAGGGACCTCAACCTCATGAATTAAAAAAATAAAACCCAACAATAGTAAAAAAAACTGCCAAAATGGATTAGAAAATAATCTAAACCAAAAATGCTATAAACCTTCAACAAACATGTAGCAAATTGTTGGTGACCCATTAAAAAAACCATTGTTGATAGGAAAGGTAAACATTCCATTATAAAGAATAAAATGTACCTACAAGTATGAGTTAGTCTTCTCCCTCTATGAAAGAGAAGATAATCTAAATTCCATTGTGAACCATCTCAAATAGCTTATGTTGATTCCATCCTCAGATGCTTTACCTTTGTCTTTTTTCCTTTGTGCTTGGTGGATGGGCCATTATTGAGAGTAGTGATTAACTTCTGAGAATTATGTTCATCGAGAGATTTATGAAATAGACCCACATTTTTAGGGGACACCCTAACCTCCATTTCCATGACTTCAAGAAATCTTTAGTTGGGCTCCTCTTCATGAAGAGGAAAGGGAGTGAAAGATTATTTCCAAAGTGCACTAGATGGATCGACTCCAGACTTGGAGGGAGAAGATTCAGAAAAAGATTTGTCATGATTCTACCACACAAATGAAGAATGAAGAGTGTCCTCCTTCTTTCTCTAGATCTACATGGGATTGAAAATAGGATGGGCTTGAGAAGAGCAAGCAACTACTTTATGACCAATATGATTGTAGTGGAAGCATCTAAAAGGGAGACACTCATAGTTGATAGATCGGGCCCAAGAGTCAAAGATGACACTATTCAAATCAAGTGGGAAAGAGGTTTGGATAGATCTAAAAACCCACACATTCACAAACTTATTGCCCATCGAATCCTCATCAATATTGACAAAAGATCCAACTTTATTTACCAGCCTTTTGATTTATTTAGGTTACCTCAACAACAGGGTAGATTGTACACATTGATCCATACAAGCATAACCATGATTTTAATTATAGAAGGGTCAAATAAAGGGGACCAAGGGGAAAGAGATGTCGTGTTTATCATGAAACCAAGGCCCAAAAGACCCCATAAAATACTTATCAATAGTAGACTAGAAAACACCGAGCAAAAAAACCTCTAGTCTGCAATGACAAGAAGGGGTTAACAATATTGGTCCTTATAGTTTTATTCCAACTTCTAATATTTGTTATAGTCATTTTATCTCCAATGCATTTTCCAACCAAAGACCTATTTTTGTGGTATACTTTCATAGAAAGAAGAGAGGGTGAAAAAGACTCCAAATTAGGGCTCTCTACCAAAAAGGACACAGGTATATCACCCACATAGAAAATCTTATATTCTACCAAGGAGGTTTTTGGGAAAGTTAAACCAAGTTAATTTTAAGAAGACTAAAAATTCTTGGGGGACACTCCATACTGATCCAAATTGGTAGCAATAATTGAGGAAGAATTGACAAATAAGGAGTTATGATGGGCTAAGACCAATGAGGCATAAATACCTGGAAAAGAAGAGATTTGGGTTTTACAAAACTCACGTAGCAGTGGAAAGGATTTCCTCTATTTATTAAGTCCACAAACACTAGGGAATCTATAAGATGTATCTTCTATGGAACACTTGACCTAAGTTTTTTAGTGTCACAAACCTCGAACAATATTGAGACATAAAATTATAGGGTTCCTCCCTTGGTCTGCCTTCAACTTTGTTGTATTTTTTGCTACCTTTATCTCTACTAAAAGCTTCCCCATTCTCTAGCGGAGCTGAAGGCTCTATCAAAATGCAGACCAAGGGGTCAATAGAAGAGGACTTCTTCACACTCAGCTTTTCACAGTCTCTACCAAGGGATTCGTCATCCAAACTTCTATGTGCATCCTTGACAAAATTTACCGTGTAGAGTTTACTATTTGGGGATTGAGAACAAGTTGATCACTTCAATTTCAATTTCAAACATGTCATTTTCAGACCATAAGCAAAGATTTGTATAATTTCTCCTTGAAATCATATTTAATATGTGTACATTGTTATTTCATACCTCGATAAACTAATAACTTACTTCATACATATGATGTTTTGCTCAACTCACAACTTATGGCATTGGTTGTTACAAATTAAAGTTCCATGTGAATGCTTGCATGTAATTCTAGTTCTTGGTGAATGTTTGTATGCAATTTTAGTAAGCATGTGTGATGGATGAAAGATAGGGCTTAAATTTGATAGTTGTATGGTTGTATTTACATTTTTTAACTATAAAATATAATTACTTTTAGCCACTCTTTCCCCATTTTCAAGTCCTAATCATTAAAAGTTGGTATGGGTTTCCATAATGTTCTATTTTGAATTTAAATATCAACTATAAGTAGACAAACAATGTAGTTCATTTAGACAAAGAGTATTTATCAATAATTCATAGAGAATCTACTGAGAAATCACATGCAATCTAGAAAAGATCAAGCAATTCTTAAAGCATTCGTTATTATTTAAGCTAGTATTTACCATGGAGAATTTTTTGCACATGACCTAGGGTTCACATGTCATTGGAATGATTTATATTTATGCACATTATTATTTTTGATATTTTTCAAAGCTCTTTCATATACTTTTGGGCATAACAAATACCAATATAGGTATACTATTCCACCAGTTTATTACAAGCCCCTAAAGCTCACTTTCTTTTCCTTAAGTTTTAGATATTGAAGCCTTTGAAAGGAAAGGAGTAGAAATCCATTAAAAACCACACTTGAGCTAAAAATTTTGGATATGAATGCCAAATAAAATTTTGGATTAACAACTAAAGAAAAAGATAAGAATCAAAAATATTATGTTAGTTCACATCTCTAGAATTAGATTGATTATTAATGCTTTATTATTGTATTTTATATGTGTTCTGATATTTAGTTAAAAATAATTAGTTTATTTGTGTTATAATTTAATTATAATCCATATATCTATAGTAAAAATGGAAAGAGAAAAAAAATTAATAAAAAATAAAATAGAACTTGAAAATGAAAATTAAAAAAAACAAATAAAAGAACTAGATTTGCAATGCACATAGGGGGGATAAGAGTTGCATGCAAGATAGGCTCCAAAATGTGGTCTAAAGGATTATACACACACACACACACAAATTTTCCTTTTTAAATCTTTGAATGGATATCTATCATTAAATTTTAACTCAACAGGGATGTGAAGGGTAAGTGAGTGTAATAAGGTTGGGCATGTGAAAAGAAGGATATATGTGCAAGTGTGAAGCTAGGAGTGGGGTTTGGAACCTAGAATATTAGTTCAATAAATTTGTGTAATATGTATTTTAGAATGATCTATTTAGAGGATTGATTACACCATAAAAGTTTTTAGAGGAGTATGTTAATGACTATATATATGATGAGTTATTTGTATAGTTGTTGATCTAATTAGATGTCTATGTTACACATAGATGTTTTCAATTTCAATGCAAGGTAGAGTGGACATAAGAGATATTGGATTATTTTACACTCACTAATCAGGTGTGGACACGTGATGTGATTACCTATTATCACAATGATATGAATAAATATTTTAATTTTTTTATTAAGGCTAAACACTTTTGACTAGAGGTATGAACCGAGAAATACTTTTGACATGATCTATGAATCAAGAAAATAGTTTTTTCAAGAAACTAAAGTTAAAAACTAGTCTGGGGAACAACAAGGGGCCCATTCCCCTAATATCAAAAATAAACAAAAATAACCAACTCAATGTTCATTACAAAGGACAAGTAATAAGAAAGAAGGAACCTCACCCTGATAAATTAAAAAAAGAAGACCCAACAATAGTATAAAAATTCCAAAATGGGTTATAAAATAACTTGAACCAAAAAAAAGTTACAAACCTTCAACAAACATGTAGAAAACTATCGATGACCCGTCAAAAAAACAACAACCACTAGGAAAGATAACAATCCATTAAAAAGAATAAAATCTAATTGCGAGTAGGAATTAGTCTTATCCCTCTATGAGAGAGAAGATCATTTAAATTGTTGGAGTGAGCGTTAAAACTCACGCATGGAATTAAGCTTAATTAGGAGTCAAATGATTAGTTATTATGTGTCAAATATTTTCACACCTATTTTGTGCATACAAATATTCCATATCAACTAATTATTGTTTCACACAACAAAATATTTATTGTGTGTAACAACCTTTTATGCCTATTTTATAGGCACTTCTATTACTTAGCCAATATGGTGGAGAGAGAAAGTATATGGGTTGTGTATTATTATTTTGAGGAAATAATTTATTCTCTATGTGCATAATATTTTTTTGATGGCTATGTTTTTCTGTGGTAATGGTCATGTAGGAGAGATCCGAGATGAGTGAGAATCATTCTCATTTCTATCATGGTATCAAAGCAAGCCCTTGGCAACCATTACCCAGTAATGTTTCAAGCGCTTGTGTTACTATCTAACATTTTTTTAGGTTGTATTATTCTCTCTTTGGTGGATGATTACATTTGTCAAATTTTTGGATCAAGTAGACAACACGCTCAGGCTCCTTGACCTCCAATCCTCCTTTCTAGATATTATTAGGGCAGTTTTGTGAGACGTCTATTGTATTGAATATGGATAAATTGTCAAGCTTTGATGGTTATTAATGTTGTGTTAAATAAATTCCATCACTATTGCTTGGAATAGTTTGGTTTTTGAGAGGAAATTTATAAAGCTGTCATTATATTTTTCCTGGTCAAATATATCCAAAGCCTCACCTAGGTTTGGGTTTTCAGATAGAATATCTTGCCAAGAATAATTAGAATTTGATATGGTAAATGACTCTTGTTTTTCCCATGGATATGGATCCTTCCAATCTCTACATGTCATATTTTCTGCTTTGATTAGCAGTATGATCTTCACTCTCCTATAGTTGTTTGTAGTAGGTCCATAAGAGACTGATATGGCAAATTTTATTCCTAATCTCTTCACTCGCACAATTGAGAATGTGACATGCTGATCAGTTTGGACTTAGGTTCATCTATAACCGAGATCCATATTTGATGGCCATAATCTGATCATATCATATCCACTATGTTTTATCTATTGAGAGTCACTCATCTTGACCACATCCTTTCCAATCAAGATTTGAGCATACATTTTTTTGGACTCAAACAACACAGGAGGAGTGTTTAATTATTATTGTAAGGGGTTCTCTTCCTATGCTATTGATCTTAGTTGACGTTGGAGGCCCATGCTATTTCCATGCCTTATGGTTCTCCCAGTCCTCCTCATAGTTTGCTCTCCATGATTTTCCATGGATCAATTTTTGGTAAAGGATCCTAGAAAAATTTCCTTTAATGTCTTGTTCTACCTAAGTGTAAATCTAAGCTTGAGGGATTTGTTTATTCCATTCATGAATATCCATCCTCTATTGGTCATCATCTACATGGATTTTCCTACCACACTTTTGATCTGGTAAGTTCTCCTCGGCTCTCACATATTGGTTGTATTGAGACTCATTCTTTGGAACATTGCCTTTGATTTTACTCCTCAGCTTTATGGCTTGGCAAACCACAATCAAACCAGATTCCTCATTCAAATTGATGGCTATTAATTGGTCCTTCTCCACCAGTGACACCTCTATTTTTAGGCCCTCCATGCCTCTCCATTCCACATGTCTCCTCAAACCCCTGCTTCTCACTGATGTCAACCTTATCCAAAAGGTGTGACCTAATTTTTTTTATTTGAAACTCAAATTTTAAATAAATAAATATAAATTTTCATAAACATCCTTTTAAATTTTTTGAGGTCGAGCCCCACCCCCTTCATCCTTTTAATAAAATAAATAAATTCCTAATTGAATTTTTTATTAAAAGCAATGGTAAATTTTTGTGGGGGCCTTCTTTAAGGTGGTTAAGGGAATTGATTTTTATTGTAAAAGGAGGTTTATTATCTTGCCATGTAAGGGGGAATTATATTTGGTAAAAGAGAGCCTTTATATGAAAGGAGGTTTTATTTTTTTAGATCATTATTGTAACAAGGAGGAAAATTTATTAGTGGGGTGATTATTAAAATGGTATACAATTATTAAAGAGGGATATTATATTATTGTTTTGATACACCTTTTCTTAGTTGTCGAAGATGGAGGATGAGGTCCGGTCTCACAGGTGGTGAGATCCCCTCACAAAAACACTTACTTTTTTGTGTGATTTATACTCATTTCACTTACGAACACATTTTTGGCTATAATTGATGTCTCGTTTTGAGTGTGCATTGTACCTTTTGGCTACATGTTGTATTTGTGGATGCATTTTTTATGGTAATCGATGTCCCTCTTTGGCCATTTTTTGCCATTTTTGGTTTTTCATATCTTTGGATATGGATTATCATGTGATTAAACCCCTCAATTCATCCAACTACACCACTTGGAAAACCAAAATGATGCCACACTTGCAGATTAAGGGATTGTGGAGAGTTGTCATTGGTGACTTTCCCATTTTCACATATGAGGATGATATTTTGTGGCTTGCATCCATGCAAAAAGAGGCACTTTTGTTCATTCACCTTCATGTTTTTGAGATTTTGTATCCTCATATTAAGAATGCCACATCACCAAAAGGATCTTGAGACATTATTTCTGCATTGTTTGATGAGGTCACTTCACCTCCACATGTCCATCCATCTTCTTCCTCTCTGAGTGAGGATTATTGTGTTGGTGACATAGTTTCTCCACCATATTCCCCCATTTATGCAGGTGTGATTCTTGATGGTGATTTGCATGAGGACTCTTTAGCATCTTCATCTTCTCCTATTGGTTCTTGTCCCCTTTCCATTTTTAGTGAAGAAATATATTTTTGAGGATGAGACAATCATTACTAGTGGTCATTTGGATGAGGTACCTTCACCTCCTCCACCTATAGATGCACATTCTAATACAGTGGTTGTTGCTCCTATTTTTGACTTTGGTATGACTCTTGATAGTACACTACCAAGTCATAAGCAACCTATTGATCTTATGGCCTCTTTCTTAGCACTTTAGGAAACAAACAAGAAACTTTTGATGCAGAATTATCTTCTACGCTCCTTAATTAATGAAAAGGATGCCCTCATTTATTATCTACAAAAGAAACTAGTTGGTATGCCATCATGTTATGTTATTGAATCTGGTACATGTCCACTTGATGCACTTTTACTATTCGATTTACTAGATTCTAAGCAGCCCATTCTTCATGCTGCCTCTTTTATTATAGATAATACTTATGTGCCTATTTTTGTTGTACACTCTGTGCATCCCACTTCAATATCACCTACACTTGTGCCTGATTATTTTGAGAAACATACCACTATCTTTGGATCTCACATGCTTCATTTCATGGGTCACACTACCAAACTTGTAAGCATTGGGAAGCATTTACAGGGCATTACTCACCCTATTCAACATGTTATGTGGATTGTTTGACATAGTCTTGGTTATGATGTAGGTGCTTCATCTTCATTGGGATCTGTTGATAGAGCTCCATCTTTTGTTTTCTCCACTCTTCATGAGGATTATGAGCTACATATGGGTTCTTTTGCACCTTCACTCAGGCCTGAGAAACTTGAGATTATAGTGGTTAGACATGATCTACCTAAAACTTCTTTGGATGTTACCTCACATTCTTCTACTGTGGACTTTACACCCATACATATGCAAGCATCTGCATCCACCATTTGTGTCCATTTGGGGTGGATTTATAATCATTCTTTTTGGTATAAGAAGCATTCTTGGTGAGGACACTACAAACATCATTCTTCCACTATTCAGCTTCTTCGATCACACATTGCTCCTCTTACTTGTTGATGCTCCTTATTGTGAGCTCATTGATTAGGCAAATGTGTCTTTTCGAGCATACATGTCTCATTGCATATATGATGTACTCCATAGATTGATTGCATTATGGAGTTTCTTGCATCACTTAGTGATATTGTTTTAGGATAGGACTTTTTGTTTGTAGTCACATTGAGATTCATGGAGATTTTTTGTCTTCATGTGTGTGCTCCATGATTGAGCACCTTCATCTCTAGTTGCATGACTATCCCATCATCATTAGGGACAACATTCTTGAGATATTTCATATATGTATCTGATTGTTGATAGTCTCCTTTAGATGTTTTGGTGGAGCTTATTCTCCTTCTGGAGTGTAGCTAGTCTGGTGTAGCCCAGTGTTAAAATTTTGGTGTTTGCATAGTGGGATTGGCCCACTCATTTAGATGGTTTTTTGTGTCACTACATCCAATTCAACATTATGTTCGGGGGGGAGTGGGGTGGGAGGTGGGTGTGGACATACTGCTTCAAGTGTTGCACTCATTTTTAGTACACCACATTTTATTTTGGAGGTAGTTGATTGAGTACATTTGTATTTAATGGCCTTCATTCCATCTAGTGCACCTCTTCAACTTTATGTTCAAGTATTAAGCCATTTGATTTCTTGGGGCACCTTGTAACGTATGTTTTTTTTTTCTCTCTCAACTTTAGCTATTGTTACTAGTTTTTGGGCGCCTTACGATGATACATTTCATCTTTGGTGACTCTTTTTATGAGTGTTTTTTTATATCAGTGTTTTTTATAGTGTTAGCCTCGTACAGAGTACCAGCTCCTATTTGACTTAGCAGTTAAATCAATTTGTCATCCATATATTTCAATAACATGGATTGGTTACCATAGGGACACCACTATGATTTGTACATGGGTACCTGATCAGGCCTAGTTGTCAAGACCCATTCAGTTTCTTTGCTTTCTCTTTTCTTACTCCCTATTTTGCACTTAAGGGAGGGTGTTTGAGTGAGCATTAAAATTCACTCATATAATTAAGCTTAATTAGGAGTCAAATAATTAGTTTTTATTTGTCAAATATTTACACACCTATTTTGTGCATGCAAATATTCCATATCAACTAACATTTGTTTCACACAACAAATTGCTTATTGTGCATAACAACCTTTTATGCCTATTTTATAAGCACTCTTATTTCTTAGCCTATACAGTGGAGAGAGAAAGCCTACAGGTTGTGTATTATTATTTTAAGGTAATAATGGAGACTGACATGTGCATAATTTATTCTGTGTGCATAATATTTGTATGATGGCTATGTTTTTCTATGGTAATGGTCATGCAAGAGAGATCTGAGATGAGTGAGAATCATTCTCATTTCCATCATAAATTTCATTGTGAATGATCTCAAATAGCTTATGTTGATTCCATCCTCAGATGTTTTGTCTTTATCTAGTTTTCCTTTGTGCTTGGTGGGTGAGCCATTATTGAGAGCAATGATTGACTATTGAGAATTATGTTCATCAGGAGATCTATGAAATAGATCCACATTTTTAGGAGACACTCCAACCTCCATTTCCCTAACTTCAAGAGCCCTTTGGTTGAGTTCCTCTTCATGAAGAGGAAGGGGAGTGAAATATTCTTTCCAAAGTGCATAGGATGGATCGACTCCTAACTTGAATGGAGAAGTCTCAAAAAAATATTTGTCATGGCTCTAACACACAAAGGAATCATGAAGAGTGTCCTTGTTTCTCCATATTTGCATGGGATAAAAAATAGGATGGGCTTGAAAAGAGAAAGCAACTACTTTATGACCCATTTGATTATAGTGGAAGCATCTAAAGGGGAGACCCTCGTAGTTGATAGATTGGGCCCAAGAGTCAAGAGATGACACGATTCGAATTAAGTGGGAAAGAGGCTTGAATAGATCTAAAAACCCACACATTCACAAACTTATTACCCATCTAATCCTCATCAATATTGACAAAAGATCCAAATTTATTTACCAACCTTTTGATTTATTTAGGTTACCTCAACAACAGGGTAGATTGTACACATTGATCCATATAAGCATAACCATGATTGTAATTATAGAAGGGTCAAATAAAGGGGACCAAGGGGAAAGAGATGTCGTGTTTATCATGAAACCAAGGCCCAAAAGACCCCACAAAATACTTATCAATAGTAGACTAGAAAACACCGATCGAAAAAACCTCTAGTTCGCAATGAGAAGAAGGGCTTAACAATATTGGTCCTTATAGTTTTATCCCAACTTCTAATATTTGTTATAGTCATTTTATCTCCAATATATTTGCTAACCAAAGTCCTGTTTTTGTGTATACTTTCATAGAAAGAAGAGAGGGGAAAAAGACTTCAAATTAGGGCTCTCTACCAAAAAGGACACAGGTATATCACCCACATAGAAAATCTTATATTCTATCGAGGAGGTTTTTGGGCAAGTTAAACCAAGTTAATTTTGATAAGACTGCAAATTCTTGGGGGACACTCCATACCGATCCAAATTGGTAGCAACAATTGAAGAAGAATTGACAAACAAGGAGTTATGATGGGCTCAGACCAACGAGGCAAAAATACCTGGAAAAGAAGAGATTTGGGTTTTACATAACTCACTATAGCAGTGAAAAGGATTTCTTCTATTTATGCAGTCCACAAACACTAGGGAATCTATAGGATGTATCTTTATGGAACACTTGACCTAAGGTTTTTAGTGTCACAAACCTCGAACAATATTGAGTCGTAAAATTACAGGGTTCCTCCTTTGGTCTACCTTCAACTTTGTTGGATTTTCTGCTACCTTTATCTCTACTAAATGCTTCCCCATTCTCCAGTGGCGCTGAAGGCTCTATCAAAATGCAGACCTAGGGGTCAATGAAAGAGGACTTCTTCACACTCAGCTTTTCACAGTCTCTACCAAGGAATTCCTCATCCAAACTTCTACGTGCATCCTTGACAACATTGACCGTGTAGAGTTTATTGTTTGGGGATTGAGAACAAGCCGATCACTTCAATTTCAATTTCAAACACGTCATTTTCATACCATAAGCAAAGATTTGTATAATTGCTCCTTGAAATCATATTTAACAGTTGTACATTGTTATTTCATACCTCGACAAACTAATACCTTACTTTTTACATATGATGTTTTACTCAACTCACGACTTAGGGCATTGGTTCCTACAAAATAAAGTTCCATGTGAATGTTTGCATGTAATTCTAGTTCTTGATGAATGTTTGTATGCAATTTTAGTTAGCATGTGTGATGGATGAAAGACAGGGCCTAAATTTGATAGTTGTATGGTTGTATTTACATTTTTTAACTATAAAATATGATTTTTTTTTTTTAAGAGATTGTATTAAATGAAAGGTAAACATTTATGGTAAAAAAATATAAAAGACTATTATATATATTCTAATATTTTTTCATCCACTATAAATTATATTAATATTTGAAAGGTAATATTGAATAGATAACTCTCATCAAAAAAATATTGACAAAGAAGATCGACCAACAAATTTAAGCCATGATAAGAAGACTTATTAAATTTATATATATATATATTATAATCCTTTACAATTTATGAGGGTGTGCCCAAAATTTCAGCTTTGCATCAAATTAATTGTATTTTAGGGTCATTAAATTTAGCCACCGCTCCACCATATGTCACATGCAAAGCGATTCAATATACGAATTGCTCATCTCATCTCATTCGCAACTCAATGTAAATGACGATGGCTGAAAAGATGGTTTCAAATTTATTCGTATATTTTTGAAATAAATATAATATCATCGTATAAGTTGTCGTAGCATCAGAGTGGCGCAGCGGAAGCGTGGTGGGCCCATAACCCACAGGTCCCAGGATCGAAACCTGGCTCTGATAATCATCTGATATCAGCTGAGGCTTTCGGACGCTACATTTTTCTCTTTTGCTTAGCTAAGGCAGGATTTACCACCATTTTTGTGTTGTTGGTAAATGAGAATATATTGAAATTTTATGGACAAAATTAACAGGCTGAAAAAGAAACATTACAGGATAATGCGGATGCGGAAACATTACTGTTTGTACATTTAACATAGAAAATTCAATGTTTGTTTACAGCAGAACTTTATGAGGAGCATTTGGTAAGGCAAAGAGTATAAATGCCCACCCACATCTGCTAGCTCCTCGAATTTCTAATTTAGAAGACCCACCCCATCAATGTCTTTAAAGAGGTGCAACTGTCAATAAAGAGTTACTTGCAACGTTTTAAAGATACATACATATTTTCACCCTATCAATTACAAAATAAAGTTTATTATCTCTTAACAAATATGTATTATTGAATAAAAAATAGTAGCATATGGTGTCTAAAGTAGAATGAAACCCTTTCCCTCTTTCTAGGGGTTGGTCACCGCTCATCAAAGGTGGATCATCGAGCTCTTGAAGATGGAATTCAAGAGATCATAGATTGGTTAGGGTTTGAAGTTGGAGCCACAGAGGATGGAGCAGGGGGTAGCAAACACACAGAGACATGGGAGGCCCTTGAAGATTTTTTGCTAGAGAAGGGTTTGGATGAAAGATCGTCGATGAAAACTAGAGCCAATTGTATCCCAATGGGTAAAGGTCAGGGGGAGATCGCTGGAAGGAATGGGAGCAAAAAAGACGTGAAAAGTTGTTCCAATGCTCATTTCTGTGGATGGAATTAAGATCAATGAAGATAAAGAATTTATTTGAGATACAGTGGCTTTCTCCCAGAGCATTTCACTACTGGAGGAGCGAGCCCTAATTGGTAAATTTATAAGTAAGAGATTGAATCTTGGCTCAAGGAGCAGTGTCCCAAGAATTGACACAAAGGTCAGATTTCTACCCAAATGTTTTTCCATTGCAATTTTTTCAAATCAGGGATTGAAGATAAATATTTTAAATCAACCCTTTTGGTCCATGAGACGTGTGGGCCTCTGGGTTCAAAAGTGGCAACCCAATTTTGATATATCTTCCGTGCAGCAAGGCAACTATCTTGTTTGGATCAAGTTTTATGGTCTTCCCATGGAATATTGGGGGCTTCAGTGTCTTATTGCTCTAGGTAATCTATTAGGGAAATTTATAGAAATTGATCTAATTTATGAAAAGGGAGTTTTGGCTTCTTTTGCGAGGATTAGGGTTTTAATGGATTTTGATTCAGATATCCCTAAAAATATCCTCAGCAAGTCTCAGGGCCATTCTTGGTCTCAAACCGTTGATATTGAAAATATCTCTTTCATATGTTTTAGGTGTAGATGCACAGGGCATACTCAAAAGTTTTGGAAGAATTTGTCCGCTAACCCTTCTTCTAACTTGGGCTCTTTGACCCAAATGTGGAAACCGGTCCTAAATCCTTCTAGAGCTTTTCGATTATGCAACAGTGGAAAATTTTGGTTTCAGCAGGATGAAAAGTGAAATTCCAAGTTGGGGAAGATTTCAGAGGTTGCTCAGCTCCCAGGCCGTTCTAGGGTGGATTCTAAAATTTCTAGTGCCATTGGTTCAGATAGGTTTTGGGAGGTGCTATGGCCCAACAAAGTGGCACAGAGTGATTCTCTTCTTAAAATCACAAAAACTGAGGCTCTTTTGGAGAAACTTGATAAGGGAGATGTAATGTCTCCATCTTCTTTACTTAAAGGTTGTGAATTCATCTTAGAACAATCACATGCAATCAATACTCTTCTTTGGGGCCCTTCTTAGGTCTTAAGTGTTCCAATCATTGGCTTAAATCCTACCTCAAAGGTCCTAGATTTTGCCCCTAATCTTAAGGCCCTGGATCTTGGATCAGATTTGGAGGATAGATTCAGAGGAGGAATTGAATTTTAGGTAGGTTTTGTCAATTTCTCAATCATAGAGTTCCCTCCTGCAGCCTAGTTGTGGTAAACCTAAGAAGTGAGGGCAAAAATTGGCTAAGGATCAAGTGGTTGGGGAAGTTTATATGGGTAAGCAGGGTACTCTATAAAAAAAATTGACTTTGAAAAGTAGGGGGTGGAACTCCTCCATTCTTCCTCGTGAAACTCATCTCTTCGAATGTTAGAGGCTTGAATGCCCCTAACAAAAAATGTTTGGTTAAGTGTTTGCTCTTTTCATAAAATTATGATGTGTTGTTGCTACAAGAATCTAAGTTCGGTTTGTTAGAGGCCTCTGGCTTGATGGAGACTAGTTGGAAGAGGTGAGTAGATCTTTTGTTGAAGCCTCTAGGGCTTTGGGGGGTTTGGCTATTCTTTGGTCTCCAACTAAGGTTTTTATGGAATTTTTTGGGGCTGGGTCAAATTGTTAATTTTTCTAGGTCTCAAGTTTCATGTCTGACATGGGCTTTCTACCTTGTAATGTGTATGGGCCGAATGATTTTTCTCACAAACTATTGCTTTGGAATGAGTTATCTAATCTTTTGGCTAACTTCTCTAGTAATAATATTATTTTGGGTGTAGATTGTAATGCCTCATTGCCTCCTATCGAAAAACTAGGAGGAAGAGTGCTCTTGACCCTTAATAACTTGGATTTCATTCACTTTGTTTCTAAGAAAGAACTAAGTGATGTGTGGCCAAAGCAGGGGTGTTTAACCTAGAAAAACAAAAGGAGTGGGGAGAAAAACATTGTTGAACGTTTGGACCATTTTTTGGTCTCTTCAACTTGGCTCTCTTAAAATTGGATTTCAAAAAGCTCCATTCTTCCCTTCTCAAGCTCGGATCGTTTCCCAGTTGAGTTCAACATTTCTTTGGATTGGTCTCTGTATCTTTGTCTTTTTAAATTTGAAAAAATGTGGCTTTAGGACCCCTCCCTCCCCACTCTTTGTGCAAGTTTGGTGGAATAATATCCCTATTATGATAGGTTCTCAGATTTTCAAGATGGCCAATAAACTTCAATTTATCAAATGTTGCCTTCGACAGTGGAATGTCAATTGCTTTTAAAACATTTTTTAGGGAAAGGTCTCTATTGAATCAGATCTAGAAAATTTAAATAAGACTATTTTCAGGTTAGGAATGGATCAAGCTTCTTATGAGGCAGAGAAATGTTTGCTTGTTGAATATGTAGAATTGTTGCTTTGGGAAGAAATTCATTGGAAGCAAAAATTGAGAGCTAATTGGCTACAAGGAGATCATAATTTTTCCTTTTTCACAATTTGATAAGAATCAAATGAAATGTTTCATGCATTTTGAATATCCATTGATGGAGAGGCTTTGGATTCTCAAGTTGAGATCTGTATAGAAGCTATCAATTTCTTTCAAAATATGCTTAATCATGATAAGGTTTCTGACCTTTAGGCTCAAAGTGTCAATCTTGATTTTATCCCTAGGTTGGTGACCCCTGAGCAAAATCAAAAATTCTTAACACCCTTCACTTTGGAGGAGATGTGCTTAGTTGTCTTTGTGATGGGAAAAGCTAAAGCGTTAGGTCCTGATGGGATCCCCATGGCTTTCTTCCAAGCTTTTTGGGAGAAAATGGGTGAGGATGTGTTCAAGATGGTGGAAGATTTGAGAAGAAAAAAGAAGGTTATTCTGAACCTTAATGTCACCTTCATCTCCCTAATTCCTAAAGGTGACTCTTAGGATAACTTTGGGGAATTTCATCCCATCTCTCTTTGCAATATGGCTTATACGATCATTTCTAAATATATGGCTGCAAGGTAAAATCCCATTCCGTATTCTCTGGTTTTAAAGGAGCAAGCAGGGTTTGTCCCTAATAGGAACATTTAGGAAGGAATTATCATTGCTCATGAAATTGTGTACTCTCTCTCTCATACTCATAGGAAATGTAAGATGCTCAAACTTGATATCAGCAAAGCCTATGTTCGAGTGAATTGGCACATTTTGATCAAAGTCTTGGAAAAATTTGACTATGTTAAAGACTAGTGTGATTGGGTTTTTAGTTGTGTGTTAGGTCCAAAATTTTCTATCTTGGTTAATGGTGGTCTGACAGGCTTCTTTGAGTCCTCTAGGGGTCTCAAATTAGGGGATCTTCTATCCCCATTTCTTTTTATTCTGTTGGCATAATCTTTGGGTTGTGTGTTTAAGCAGTCAAAGGAGGATTCTCGATTGAGTGGGATAAAAATCATAGATGGCTTGGAAAGTCTCACCCATCAACATTTCATTGATGATACTTTCCTCTTTGGCCAAGCCTCAATTAGAGAAGCTCAAGCTTTTAAGAATATTCTTTCAAGTTATGAGGAAGCTTCTGGATAAATGGTGAATGTAAGAAAGTTTGAAATTTATTTTATCAATTATTTTGAACAAGAGCAATAGGTTATCTCTCTAGTTTTGGGCTTCAATACTGGGAAATTACCTTCCAAATATCTAGGTGTTCCATTCTTCATTGGTGCTGGTAAATGTGTTCAATGGGTTAGTTTGATCATCTCGTTCACGGCTCGATTAGCTTCCTGACAAAGAAAGTGTCTCTATTTGGCTAGGTGCATTACTCTAATCAAATATATTTTGAGCTCTCTTCCCATTTATTGCCTTTCTATTTTTCAAACACCTAGCCAGGTTGTGAAGGTTTTGAATAAAATTATGAAGGATTTTCTTTGTCAAGGTACATAGGACCAAAAAAAATCCTCTATTGAGTGGGATAGGTTCTTCAAAGTCAAAAACATAGGAGGAGCTAGGCTGAAAAGCTTGAGTCTTCAAAAATGGGCTATTGGCACCAAGTTGGTTTGGGGGAATGATTTATAAATCAAACTCTTTGTAGTGTAGGCTTTTAAGATGTAAATATCTAATTTTAGAAAACCCTAAGAGTATTATTTCTATTTCTAACCCCTCAAAAGGCTCCCAATTTTATAATTTTCTACTGAAATGTATATCTCTAATCTCTAATCATGTGTTTTGGACCATTAATAATGATAGATTAGCGAACTTATGAGAGAAATCTTAGAATAGGCATAAGTCATTGCTAGATCTTCCCAACCTGACCGAGGAAAAAGCAATCCTCTCCGCTGCATGGGGAGTCTCTACAACAAACTATCTTGAACTGAAATAGTCTCAAGGTTTGTCTTCTTGGTCTTGGAAAAGCTTTGAGTCTTTAGATATCCTTGAGGCTCAAGGAAGATATTTGGTGGAGTGCTTGGTGAAGTGCAAAGTTTTTCTCAATTCCAAGGACGATTCCTTGCACTAGATTGGGGCTAAATCAAGAAAGTATTTGGTGAGTCTTGGTTATCAGATGATTGAGGTAACTGTTGACTTGATGGTGTTGATGCCTAAATGTGTACCACAAGTGCCCAGAGTGTTTAAGAAACACTTCTTATTTTAGAATTCCTAAGAACTCAATGCATGAATCTTAGGTTGTGATAATCATGTTATCTTTGATGGAATAAAGGTAGAACAAGTGATTGTTTCATAATATTTTTAATGTTTGGTGGTTGGAAGCCACCATGGCCAAATAGTAGATCTATGCAAAATAAGCAGTATCTATGCTAAGAATAGTGAATTATGATCAAGAACTAATCTAAGATGGAAATTTACAATGACAATTAAACTAAGGTGATCTAGTTTAAAGGAACAAAAGGAAGAGTAGGGCAAAAAAGAGAGATGTTGTTGGTCTTTATTCCAGACATTATGACAAAGTTATCTCATCTGACCGTGCATTTAACCAATGTATGAAGTGAAACATCTTAGGCTCAAATCATAACATACATCAAGCAAGCTTCTAAGAAATGTATGAAATGATGTAAATAGGAACTAGGCTCACTTTAAAGATTCACTCCTACAAGCAAACAACATTAGCCCAAATGCAAAAGAAGTGAAAAAAATGAAATAAGCCTAAGAACTTTCAACTAATCTAGCATGGGCACAAATTAAACTCCGCATTCAAGATACACATCTATAATCTATAGGAACCATTAAAATCTGAAAGTGAAACCAAACAACTAAGAGATAAACCATATAGCACTTCACACAAGCAAATACTAGACAATCTTTGCAAAATTCCTTGCTTATATTAATTGCTCAAAGTTTACAAAGTAATTTGGTTCTAAGAAATCCCCCCTCTTATGATTGACAATAATCCTTTTATGGACTGTAAGGAAGTGTGTCGATCAATCCTATCCAATTACATTCATAAATGTGTATAGGATAGCTATCCTTTTGTTCTATTTTAGAACATATGATTTTTTCTAATGGACTGACTTATAGACAACGTAATCTTACAAATTTCACATATCTATACAAACAGAATATCCTATTTCAAAATATTATACAATGATGGTTACAAAAAGAACATTTGTATTTCATCTAACTTTAGGGCCCACTAGTTGATTATGGGTCGAATCATCTTCATATAGGTGATAATTCATCTCTTTATACTTGATTATGGCAAATATAGGGTCAAGCTGGGGATTACCTAAAGATTTCATAGTGTTCAAATGGTGGCAACATTTGGACTCAAGTGAGCATTATGTCTTAGATCATGTATTTATAGTTTGTTTTTTGTGGGTCCACTAGATCTTTAGCTCATGTTGCTTTTATGCTTATGTGGCATCGTCCTGGCATCTAAATGGCATCCCAGTGACACTTTCATGACAAAACTACTCGTCAATGTTCAAATAATGATCGTTGCCTTTTAAATTTGGATTCGAGCAACTGTCTTAAAATTAACGTCCTCGTGACTGTCATTTGACATCCATGTGAACATCTTTGATGGGTGTATGACCATCAATTTTAAATGCATCATCGAGTCTCTTTTTTGTGCTAAATTTGATATTCGTGCAACCATCATTTAACGTCTGCATGGACATCATTGATGGGCTTGAAAACATCAATTTTAAACACATCCATGGGGATCTTTGTTATCTTAAATTTGATGTCTATGCGATAGTCATTTGACATCCATATGGATGTCATTGATGGGTGCATGATCGTCAATTTTAAACACATCTTAGGAATTATTTGCCAAACTTGCCACTTGTCATTCTCTGGTTCACTCTGCACTCTATCAGTTCTACCAGGAAATGTCTTTTCACCACATGGCAGTCTCATGGGCCTTCAAAGCTTCATTAAAAAGTCTTATTTCATCTTACTCCATTGGATCATGTATGTCCAGGTGAATGCAATCTGTTCGATCATGATCCATGGGATGTATCACCATTGGCTACTTAGAATACTTTCAGTGAACTCGTGACACCTGTCACTGTCTCGAGGCTTTGAATTTTCAAAGTTTACTATGCTCCATTGGATTAACTTTACCCGACTGAATGCAGGTCATTGATCCTACAGACAAAAATAATATGATATTTAAGCTCGAGGATATGTATGAATAACTTTAGGATAAAATACTTAAGCTAAGTTCAAAAAATAATATATGAGACCCTATGAGTTAAAAGGGACTTAGCATAAAGACTTTGGACCAAGGTTAGGAACGTAATAAAAAAGACCCCACAAAAATAAAAGAATGTAGTCTAAAGGCATAGCCTAATGTTTTCATCATATTTAATAAATACGATAAACCTTAGGATAAGGCTTTAGGCTAAGCTTTATAACAAAGGGACCATGCAAATATTTAAACCAAATGAGGATTTTTAGCTTAAGGTTTGGTTGTGTTGAAATCAATAAATGTAGAAACTTAATGAATATAAAGAGATAAAAATGAAACAATATAATTATGATTGTTGTGGATCTCCAATTTTTTTCATTTCATAGGAAATAATTGAAGAACTAATTATATAATCTATTATTTTAAATACAAAACATAGTCATGAATATAGAGAAGAATATATCGAAGCAATTAAAATACGAGATGATATTCTTGAGGCAAGATATACTCCCAATGAAGCACAAGATATTACATTTCCCCCCACCTTTGGTTGATGAAGAAACACCTGTAAAATGTAAACGAATGCCAAAGTGGTTACTTGAAATTGATGAAAATAGCTTAAAAATATGAAGGGTGAAAAACATGACCATACCATTATGTTATGGGATTTCAAAATATTCAAACATTTAATTTAAGGATAAATATTTAACTAAGAAGTACCAACTTGTAATTCAATTGTTTAGAATGTATAAAATTATAAATGTGATGAAAAAGTTTAGAATAATTAATGTAAGTGACCAAAATAGCATTATTATGGAAAACTTTAGCAATGCAATTAGATATTTTCAAAAATATAGTCATGAAAAGAGAAAAATGCAACATGTAAAGTTAAATGAATAATTATATTGTCAACAACTTTTCAACAAAATGTAAAATGTTGAGGAAAAATAGTATTGCTTTCAATATAATTATGAAAACACTCTTTAAAGTTTTTGTAAGAATAAAAAGGATGATGATCTTAATGTAAAATATTGTTGGGATTTTAGGCCTACATGTTTTGGTAAAAATATAATAATTGCAACTAAGGGTTTAATACAATAATTTTTGGCATGAAAAAATTAGTGTATCATTAAATGTTAAAGATGTATTGAAATTTAAACATGGAAGGTGAGACTACAATCCTCATGCAAAACACTTATTAGAATGTATCCAAACATAATTTTATAATTAATTTTGTGATGCACTCAACTTTGAATATTGTCCAAAGGTCATTTGAATCATATAAACCCTATTATTATGTGCTTTAAAGTTCACACATGTTTTTGTAAGCATCATGTTGAATTTTATATGTATCATGAGTTGTGTATGCATCTAAATTTTCTTGCCTATTCCGGCTTGTTAATTGTGTTTCTAATTCCACTTAATGATTCATTAATTAATCCCTTTCATCATTATTTTATCTAACATTGCCTATTCCCCTTAGTCAGTAATCTAATCCCCTTTATATATTTGTATTAACATTCATATTTTCCATCTAATATTAGTTCCCTTGTTATTTATTATTAACATTCCATTTATAACCTAAAACCATCTTATGCCCACTTGTGAATTTTAAATTCACAAAAACACACTTATTCGTAGGCTTCTCTACAAGCCTACCCATTAGCCATGACATCATCATTTTATTAACCTAGCTAATAATCCCTTAATCACCATTAGATTCCCTAATGGAATCTAGAACTCTCCACCACCTTTCTGCTACTCTAGAGAGTTCTCTCTCTAGAGAATTCTAAGGAATTTTAAATTCCTTATAATTCCCTCCTTTCTCTCTAGAGTCTTCTTATCTAGAAGCTTCCAATGAATTTTTAATTCATTGGAAAATCCTTCTTCTTCCTCTATTTAACCACTCCATTCCTCCATTTAAGGCTAACTATAAATTTATAGCAAATCCATATCCATAATCAAACATACACAATCAAGCATCACCATGTCAAAAATCTGAGTTAAATAAATCAATACAATCCTTTCATTTTGCATCCGTTTGATCATGATTTGGAACATTTATCTTATAGGATGAAATCCAGATATGAATGATTCATTTGCCTTCCCATTTTATTCCTAATTGGCTCTAAATTTTAATAGTGGATTGATATTTTGAATAGATTTAGATTAATCACATAAACTTAAATCCATTGTGCTCAAAATTTCTATCTCACATTGGTGATCACAGTGGGAAACATAGAATTTTACTCATTCTATTTTTGTTGTTAAACAATATTTTTCAAGCTCGTTGGATTTGATTTATTAAATTTTAATTAATAAATTCTGATAATCTTCTAGGTGGATAATGGATAGTAAAGTTTAGAATCCAGTTATGATGTCTCTGTAAGTTTTGGATTGCAAGTTAAAAATATCATACCTCCATTGTATTAAAAGGTGCATCGGTTATGATGCATAAGTTTTGAAATCACGCATGAAGCTTGATTATTTTTGTCAGCCTAGGAACCACATAATTGATCGAACCTATTGAGGAAAAGCACATAAATTCCTTCATACTCAAAGGAGCTTTAAGCCTGCGAAAGCTCAAACTTGTTCATTTTTTCTAGCGGTACCCCATCCCAACTTCTGAGTTTCTAATGGATATTTCCTTATATTTAGAATGAAAAGATAGGTAGCCTAACCAACATGAAGGAAGATTAACATCTCAGATAGTGCTCATGATAAAAACATATGTATAAATGAAAAGTATGAATGATAGTCGAGGCTGCATGGCTATCTTTTTTCCTCACATCACTGGCATATACCATCTAGAATGTATGTTTTCAATTTTTTTTGGATAGTAAGACTTTTCATATTTATAACAGACCCTTAATGCATATGTTAAACAGTTTAACAATTTCAAATTTTCAAAAGTTATAGAAGACCTTCAGATACTTGTTGTCATTGCCCATCCTCTTATATCAATATTATGCTGGTAAAATGTTTATGTGGAATTAAGATTTGGTGCATTCACAATTGGAATAGGAGTGTTTGGGAGGTGAAATTTATATCTTCATACATGTCAATAAGAGCATTCCCAATAACAACATTCTAATCAAAACTTAGTTCTAAGAACATGACCATAGACTTGCTTCCATTGTCCTAAAGCCTCCTATGGTAGAGCAAGCTCGACAAATCTGATGGAGAATCAATGCCCGACCTCATCCTTGCCATTTGATAAAAACGTGCTCTAGAAAATTGGACTAGAAAGGTATTATGTGTGGTGTTGAATTATGTGTGTTTGCATTCTGTAGAGATATAGTCTATTTGAGGATTTCTAATCTATAAATTTAGGGGTATTTGTCTTAGATGTGCAAATCCAGGTATATACGTTGTATTATGATTGATGGGCCTGAAATCCTTTCCACGTATTCAAGGATGTTGGTGAAGGTATGTTATCCCAAATGATGATGCATCAGTCCATATGCCCACCCTCTGAAGGTTCTAGATCAGTTTTGAAAATATTTCAATTTTTTCCATCTGACCACGTACTTGGCATCCTTGGTACACATGGCATTTTATAATTAATTTTGAAACCACAAGCCCATTAGTATAATGCATTTAGGTTCTGTTTATAATTTTTTTGAGTGGCGTGAGAAAGTTTCTATTTTTAAAATATGCATAACATTTTAACCACTTGGATTGTGTTGGTTTAAAGGTCTTATTAAGTGTCTCAAACAGTCACAAGGATAAATGCCAGCTATCATGCCACTTGAAAAAAGTTATAACACATTTTAAATATTTACCCAAATCTATCAACATCAAAAGCAATTTAATCACTCAAATTTCATTAATAGTGGGATGAGTCATACCAAAAAAAAAAAGGGGTCATTGTGTTTATGGTCAACAACTTTAATGACATTTGATAGCTATCAAATTGTCATATAATTAATGTGTAATTACACATTACTTTTTAGTCATAATTGGATGATTTAGATATATTGATTTGTGGAATTTATCTTGTACCATCATAATAACAATTAAAAGGTTGAATTTTCAACATTCATAGATATTTAAAGAATCAAAATTTTCCAATTTACTAAATATTTTTCTTTACCAATTGTTCCACATTGATTGATCGAAGAATAAAATTGATTAATATACTAATCATCTATTTTGCAAGGTTGATTAGTTTTAGAGTTAGATAAAAATATCATGTTTTTAATTATTTGTCTAATTTTACTTGGTAACAAAATTGATGTAGGTTTACAAGAAATATGATTGCCAAAAGCAGATTATCGAAACTACTAACGTCTTGTCTTGTAGGTTACCTCTTTTGAGTGCCAAATCAAAAACTACTAATTGTGTGCTTGCAGGCCGCCTGTCAAAGACTCTTTTTGGGCACTCTAAAAATCATTTTTGAATCATCTATTTCATCTTGTATATATATATCATTTTAATCACTTTATCTTGAAATTATTTGTTTTGTATATTCTTGTCTTTTATCCTATAAATACATCACATCTTAATCCTAATCAATCAATTAATCTTTTAGTCTGCCTATTTGTATCTTGAGGGCTATGGTTGGTGTATGCTCTCTCCCTTGTGTCCTTGTGACGATTCCTGGGGGATAAAAAACTACCTATAAACCCCTTCATTTTTTATTTTTCTAGGGGTCAGTGACATGGATTTCACCACCACGTATTAGACCAAACTCCATGTTTTGACAAAGTCTAAAAATTATGAGAGTTGTCATTATGCACCCAAGTAGAATTCCCCATAAAAGGTTCCATGGAGTGAGGGGTGACTAAGCTCCAATAAGCAAGGTGGTATGACAACATCCTACATAGACTTGGGCCCCATCTTACCTTTACGTATATAGGGGATGCACCTATAAACCTTGTGAAAACCTAGTATAGGAGCCTTCAACCATAATAGGTGTACCATTGTAGGAGTCAATATTAGATCTGAAGTTGCCATTGAGTGCGAGTGGGGTTGATAGGGTTTGATTGATACCATAACAGGTCACTGGCCTAAAGACTCACCCATGAAGCCATTAGATGGTGCAGGCATCAGGTTACACACCCTAAATTTACTACTCATAGGTTTGTAACTTGCTTGCTTGGGTGTGTATTGTGTTAGACCCATGCTATTTGTGAGCCGATTCAACCTTCACTCAAACTTATACACACCTATCTAGGTCTTTGATTAATCCATCATTTTGTTTATACTTGCCTCATCCTTGTCATCATTTCCTTATACACATTATCTTTATATATCCTTTTAATTATCTTATCCCATATCCTATCTTAGTCCAGTAATATCCCACTCATCATTCTCACATGTCCTAGTCATACCTAGTCATCCATGTCTTGTCGTATGTCCACCTCATCCATAATCAACCTTAACTTATTTAATCCTTTAGTCCAAACATGACTTTGTCTTATCCACCTTTGTCCCACCATATTCCTAATTATCCCCATATCATCTTGTCTCATTATTCCACCATCTTGTATATCCCTGTCTTACCCTCCTTGTACATATCTTTATTCCCTTAGTCACATCCTATCCTAGTCCCACTCATCATTAGTCATACCCCCATCACCTACATCTTGTCTTGTAAATCATAATCCCATCATCCTTTGTGCATAACATTTTAGTCTAGCTTCATCCCCTTGTATATCCTTGTCATCATCCCCATTTGTATATATTATCTCTTGTATATCCTTGTCTCAAAACTATCTTCTATTATCACCTTGACTTCATCCCATCCTAATATAGTTATATCCACCCATTATTAATCGTACCTTTATCACCTACACACCCCAATCAAATATTATATCCTGACCTAAGTCCACAACATCAACTACTTGCCTTTACATAATCACCTCATCCCCCTTTTAGTCTAACCACCTATCATTAATCATCATCCCATCACCCACATAACCTAATCATCACCTTGTATATCCTTATCTCACCCTCTTGTACATACTTTGTACATCTTCCTAGTCACTTCCTATCATTACACCCTACACATCACTTACATATCTCAATCACACCTTTTATTGTCACCCACAACTTCTCCTAAGTCCCTCTCATCCACAACCAATCACTTGTCTTGACCTTGTCTTCATCCCCTCCTACTATAACTATCTCCACTCATCATTGATCATCCCTCATCACCTACATATTCCAATAATCATCTTGTATATCCTTATCTTATCCTCTTATACATATCAATGTTCTCTTGTACATCTTTTTATCCTCTCTTATCATTAGAACCACTCATCATTAGTCATACCCCCATAACCAATATCTCATCTTGTACATCCTCGACACCATCTTGTATATATTATTCTTTTGTCTTACTCTCATCCTAGTCTAACCATATCCACCCATCCTTGATCATCCCCCATCACCTACATATTCTAATCATGCCTCTTCCATCCTTATCATCATCCCATTGTACATATTATCCTTTTATTGTCCTATCCCATCCCCCATCTTGTCTTCATGTTGTCCTATGCACATATTATCACCACCTTATCTTCCCCTCCTAGTCTAACCATTATCCACTCATCATTAGACATATCCCCATCACCTATATCTTGTCTTAAAAATAATTAGTTATCTTGTACATCCTTCTAGTCACGTCCTATACTCTTCTCACTTATCATTAGTCATACCCACTCACACATCCTAATCACATTTGGTATTGTCATTCACATCTTATCCTAAGTGCATATCTTGTCCTTATCAGCCTTTTATCTTGGCCTTGACTTATCCTAGTCACCTCATCAACCATATAGTCTAAACCCATCTTATCTTATCATGGTTGGCTCTTTAGGGTCATATACGGGTCTAACCATCCCCATCTCATTTGCATTCCCTTTTTCATCACTTCATCTTCATATTCAACCTTGCCCCCTATCATAATCACCTTCATCACAGAATCCCACTCTATCCTATCTTGAGAAAATTAGTCTAAGGATTTTGATCTAGTCCTATCATCCACATAATCTCATCATCTTAGTCCACTATCACTCATCCTATTGGTCAGATTTCATACCCTATCCCGCTATTAGATTATCACTCTGTTAGTATCAATCTAGCAAACCCATCAATCTTTAATCTAATCATCAATCCAATATAATCATCTTGCCTATTCATAACTAGTACCCATCATATCATCCTCTTGCTAGCTTGAATTTAGGCACCCATCAAATCCCCAATCCTTTTGCTAGCTTGACACTGAGGCATTTTGAATAGGTCATTAGCACTTATTGCATTATTGGTCTGAAATCTGATTCTAGTCTTTAATCCATTTATCCATCATCACCTAATCATACTAACTCGATTCTTTAGACCTAATTTATTCAAAAAACCATTTATAATCCTTAGTCTACCTCTGTATTAGCACCCCTTCATCATCCATCTTTTATCATCTATGTATTTGGACCCAGTTCTTGTAGACCAATACATCTTGACCAACAAGGATGATGTCCTTTTGTGAGCGCTAGACATGGGTACTCACCTACCTTTTGATCTTGATCCCATTCATCCTAAACTAACATCTCATATCCTTCCCCATTTGCAACCCTCTAGCCCATCAAAATCCATCCCTACATTCCTTGATGTAGCCACCCTAATCAATCAATACATCATGGAAAATAAATATGAATTCCTTTTATGACTATGGAAAATGGGTGCTTGCTTTCTCTATGATTTTGTTTCCATAAGCCTCAAATCACCTCCTAAACAAGACCACCATCAACCCTTATCCCATTCCCTTCCACCATCCATTAGCCCTATCCAAATTCCCTTAGCCCTAGTTCATACTTATCCACAACCAAATCCTCCATCTACTAATCATAATCCATCACTGCTCCCTCATCCTTTATCACCCACCACCATGAAGCTAGACCCTGCCCTCATCGACTAATACATAGTTGCCAACAAAGATTAAATACTATTATAGTTCATTATGATGGGTGTACCACTTCTCAAAGGTGTTAACCCCCTTAAACTTATTTCACCTCCAACACAAACCCCTTTGTGTAGGTCTCCTTCCAATCCCCCATCCATTAGTCATATCCAATCATCTACCCCTTCCCCTACTAGTAAAGGGAAGCCAATCTTGGCCACCTCATCTACCACCAACCCATCCACCCAATCACATCTTCAACCATCTGATCTCAAGTCTAATTCTTCCACACCTAAGTCATAAAGTGAAGTGAATCCTTATACCTCCCTTCCTATGTCCTTGTAATCCCTTTTCAAATAACTAGTTGTTGCTAATATGATGGTCTATTTGCCTATCCAACATCTCAATCCCACCAAGCCTAAGCCCTCCTAGTATAAATCACATCAACATTGTTTATATCATCAAACCTGGAGGCATTCCATTAAATGATGTCAAAACTTTCAAACTTATGTCCAAGACCTCATCAACAATGGTGACATAGTAATCGAGGATGAATGCGATGAATTTCTCTCCCTGGGTGAACAAGAAGAGGAATGCCAAGATTCCATTCTCAACCATGATCAAGCCCTTCCCCTTCCAAGCCGAGGTTAAGACATCTTGTCCCTCTTCCATAATCCCCTCATAATTTATCAATCTTCCATCAACCACAAGTCCATTTCCCATACACTTATTCCCCCTATATCTCATGAATCCTTCTATGTCCCTTTCTTTGCTCAGTCCATCATTCATCCATCATCTCCCTCTCACTCATCACATCAAATACCCCATGTTGGGAGGTTAGTTATGGAAAATTACTCCCCTAATAGCCTCATAACATCATGTACACCAAATTCAGCATCAAAACCACTATAAGGATCAAGTACAACACCAACATCTACATCAGATTCCTCATCAAAAATATCATCCCTCATCGATATTAAGTAGATGATGCTAATTCCTAATATTTTGAAGGATCTCACAATTAGGATGATAAAAAATTACCATGCATATCTTTTGATCCCACTTAGGATGATGAATTCATAATTGAATTCTTGAATACTTTATCTATTGAAGATTTTCAGAGTGGATTTGATCCTACCTTAGATATGTGTATTAATGATCCTTTTGATATTTTTGAGGATACTTTCTCTAACATTGAGGCTAGGGCTCCTAGTGACTTTTATGAGGACTATTTTTCCCATTATCCCCTTACTCCATCACACATCATTCATCATCTACCTCACCTCCATAATCCCTATGACACACTCCATAAGGGGAATAAATAGGAACGTGCATCATTAGGTTCCCCTCTACATTCCATATCATGTGTTGTAAATACAAAGATCTAAGACCATTATCCAACAATCATGAGTCATGATCAAATAAGCTTTGATCTATCAGTAAAAATCAAGCATAATCAAATCATTAGCCTAATCAAAAAATGTCTTCCCCTAGTGAAGCCCAAAATCTAGCACTAGGGGCATATAAAAGTCAAAATAATCATATATCAAGTCAAAAATCAATCTCCTTTGAAACCTGAAAATCAAGCACCAGGGGGAAATCAAATTCAAATTCAATAAAAAATTTAAAAAAAGGTCAAAAATAATAATCATAGGGCTGGTCATCCTCTTAATGATTGGGTCAAATAATTAGCAAATCAAAATTTCTTGGATCCTTTACTCTCATAGCACTAATCTAAAAAATCCCCTCCACCATATCCAATGGTGTATGTAACTATTGAACCCCATTTCCACTCCGCATCCTATCATATCATTCATGATCACATCCTTCCTTCCCATCCTATATCCCATCATCACAATCATGACATCCTCCCATCCATACCCTATCTCCAATCCCTGGGCAACATTATTACTTATAAGGGTTACAAGGACACCTTGTCAAAATGTATAGAAGATGCTAAATCAAGAATCGATAAAGGCCATCGAGACATAATCCTAGCATCACATATCTCCAAAATAGGCATCATTTAAAGATCACAAAATGTTAGTATTATTGCATCTCATACCCACATCCAATAAAGGAGATGCCATCAATAATTTAAAAAAAAATGAAATAAAAATGATTCAACCAATGGTGAAAACTAGTTTTTTGGTGCCTTGGGAAAGTACCATGATGAAAACCAATTTCTGATGTGATAGTAAAATAATCTATTATCTACATTGTACCTTAAACACTTGGGGAAAAAATCCATCCATTTCATATCCTTTGTCAATCAATCCATATTGGTCTTATCCCTTATCAACCTAATCTATATTAACTATCCCTTAGTCTATCATCCATATCCCTCCATCCACATCATGTACTCCATCATATATTTTCTCTCTTGACATTTGTAAGGAAGTAGAAGGTGTCTTGCGAACTATCCCTACACCATCTTGGCATATCCTCCAATGGACACTTGGGCAACTAAACATCTAGTTCCTTCATGATGTGGTCCTTGGAAATCCCTAGTCCCTTCTTCTTTGGTCCTCATCCCATTTTTTGCATCACCCTCATCCTTTCATCATCCCATCCATCCTCATCCTAGTTGTTAGGCTTGGTATTCCCTTTGCTAGTAACCCTATTTTTTCTAAACAAAAACCTTAAAAATCATAAAATCTAAAAAAGCCAAAAATAAGCCCATTGTGTCTTGTCTTATGCCTCATCCTCTAGTCACATCCATATTCATCCATCTCATATTTTACCCATCTTTGGATACCACATTTCATCTTGGAACCAAATCAGAGTGGTCACCCATCTCCCCATATCTTCCTCATCTTTTTGACTAAGTGTTATAATATGCATCACCTTGTCAAAGATTTTAATCTGGCACCCATCACTTTCCTTATCAATACCTTTTCATACCTATCATCCATCAAATTAATATTTTGATAGTATGTAAGGTATTTGATACCATCATCTCTGAGTTTCCTTGCTAGATTGGATTATTTTAAGGCCTTATCTATTGGTAATCCTTGGTCATCACTTTCCTACATTACCATCCTTGGCCACTTTTTGATTTGATTTCCATAACAAATCAGTATTCAAAGACCTCCCATCCTTCATCCTTAAATCCTCAAATAGGGGCAATGTCTAATCTTAATACTAATAATGATCACCCTTTCTAAATCTAAGTCCATCCTAAATCCACAATCACATCATGATCATTCAACCCATCACCTAGGACACTGCATGTAGATACTCATGTGTGTCACTTGTTTGTCTTGTTTACATGTCCTTTATCATGTATATATCTTGTTTGTCTTGTCTTTTTTTTTGAATTGTGTCTTTTTGTCTATTGGGTAATGAACAAGGATGCTATGAGGTCACCAAAAGTCCCCTTGAGGATGCAGAGTTTACTATTTTTTCATGCACTTTGGTACAACATCCTCTTGGTCATGTCTATATTATGGGTCATATTTCCAAGTGCCATATTTAATGGATTACTTAGACTATGATGAGATTTGTGACGGTTGTGATGGCTTGATCATATACACCTCATCATCTATCTAATCATCTTTATTCTCATCACTAATCCACTATTCACAACCCATTCGACTAGCATCCAATCTCATAATCATCATCTCATCATATGAGTCACATCCTTTAATCATTAACATCATCCTCTAATCATAAATCATCATCATCATCATCTCATAGTCAGAACTATGAGACATGGTAAAGAGCCTTCCATTTAAGGGACATGGTAAAGAGTATAATGGTAATGTTCTCTCAAATAATATTGTGGAAACTACAAAAGTTAGAAACATCTCTAATGTTCTTACTAGGTGTGACATGACTCTCACCATTGAATGTGGGCATACCTTTCATGGTGTTAGGAGGAATGACATCATATACTTGAAGTTGAATTGGATTCTCATTATTGAAGGTAGGGAAAGCTTGAGGTCTAGCCATGTCTTGTTCTTCAAGATATTCTATTTCTTTAGCCTCTTCACTCTCTTCCTCTCTAGCAAAATCTACTTATTCTTCAAAGGGCAGATTAGGCTTTGGATACTAAACTTCAAGAGGAATTTTAGGTTGAATAGGTAGGTTAATAGGATTGAATGTTCTACCAGAGGATGACCTAGTGAGCACCATGAATTATGATGGCAAGTTTATAACAAAACAATGGCCTTGAATGAGATTTACCTTGAAGGAGTTACCAAATGTTTAGTAGCACAACAATTTGCAATTGATGTTGTCAAGACCAGCATTCACCTTGACAAGTTATCTTGAAGATAATGGGTCTCACCAAGCATGTCAAAACTATTGAAAAAAATATTACACCCTAGAAGAATTTGATCAAGCTTCTTCCAAATTTAGGCAACATGGGAACATTTACAAGTATGTGGTTGTACCTATATTGGAAATGAGCCTCTATATTTAAGGGCTAGCTCCCTGAATGTATCTTGAAATGCTCTTATCTATGCCAACTAGTTACTTATGGGGAAAAGAGTCAAAGATTAAAATAATTAGACCTAATCTAAAGGATGTGATACACCAGAAGGTCTTTCACAAGACTATCATACCTCTTTCACAAAGAGACAATGCCTACAACACTAGCCTAAGAGTCCCATAATACACTAGCATCAGTGTTTCAATATGAAGGTAAGATGCATGAAAATTATCCAAGGTTCATGGAAATATAGATCAATTGCAGATACTAAAGTTCATTGTACACTTAAAATAGACTCATACATTTAACAACACTTCATATGACCTGCAAGGCTGAAATCACTTGCATCAAATATGGGAGGATTGAGAGAAAGCAAGGATAGATAGATATCACTTAACTATTCACTATATATCTCTTCACACATTTTGACATGATGATGTATGAACTCAAACTAGATTGCATTTATTATTCTAAGGAAAATTACAATGTCAAAACTAGTAGGGCTTCACCATGCATGGGGTGGTTTCTGAATATAAAGGCCAAAATGGTAGCTACTTATAGATTTTTAGAAAGAGCATGAAAGAATGAAGCTCAACGGTCACTAGAACACATGTCCAATTGATAACCAATTACATTTTAGGGGACTAGAGTATGAAATAGACCATGAATTATTACTAATACAAATGTCCATATAAATCATGACAAACTCTCCAAAATGGTGCAGAGATTCTTCAACTAGCTTTTGTGAAACCGCCTTCATCATGGATCATCTCTCAAGCATTTGAAACTAAATTAGGAGAGTCAAAACATATGCTATGATAGTCATAGATGTTTTCCTAGCTTCTAGCTATCTTCTAGAAACATGTATTCATCATCTGCAATCATTCATTACTTTTTTAGACTTCATTTTTTATATTTGGTAGTTGTTATTTATCTTAGGTCTTTGACTAGGATTTCATAGTGGCACACAAGTCTAAATAGCTTACTCTGATACATAATCCTTGATCCTACATAGTTGTCTATGTGGCATTTACCTATCATGTTGCTCATTCCATTCTATATTATGTCTGTGATACCTGATTGATCCAGTTGGAAATGGCTCTTTGGTTTGACTTTATCCATCAAAAACCAAATTGGACCAATCACATTGCTCCAACTTGTCATTGTTCCTATTGGTCTCATAGATCCTTGGTGTCAGATCCTAACTTTTTGACCTCTTATACACCATAAGATCAAGATGTATGAAGTAATGCAAGCCTTTGATTTACTTGGGCTCACTTTCCTATTACTTCCTATACACCGTTGGATCATTAGTATGATTAAACATTGATCATTGATCTACTTGGACCCACCTTATTGTCAATTGAGCTCACACCATTGGATCTCTGCTTAGTGAATTTGCACCATTGGATCTTATCTAGCTTGTAGATTTAAGGGCTTTTAACCCAGGGACCTTTTGACCTATTTGACCTAAGCATGAACTGTTAGATCTGTGTGTCATTATGCAAGCTCACGTAGATCATTATATCTTGATCAAATTTAAATCTTTTAAGGACATTTTGAATATAAATGGCTACTTTATAGAGCTCAAACTTGATGCTTGCACAAATGTTCTACTGTGTAGGTCCAACTTTGAAACTCTATAACTTGAGCTAGAGAACTTGTGTGGACATAAAATTTATAGAAAATGTTCTTGGTATGAAGAGATCCATGGCATTGTAACCTTTTGGCTCACAATACTTTCTAAGTGAACCTATAAAATTTATAAGTGAGCTAGTCCATTCATTTCTAGATGACATCCTAGTGATGGCCTAGTTCACTTGGGCTTGTACTTGAGCTACTGCTTGATCTTTGAAAGCTCGAATGAACTTCTTGAGGCTTGTGCGAACTCTTTCCATGATCCTGACTATTTAGACACCATGAAAACCTACCACTTATATATATGACTCTAAAATGACCCCTAAGACACCAAATGACACAAGAACTAAGCTAGACTATGACCAAAACTATAATGACATATGATATGACATCAAATGAACTACAACATACCCTATGACATTATAAAAAGCCCCTATAAAAGATCCTAACTATAGGGGGTTGACCCATTTTGACCTATGGTAAAAATGGTCAACATAAACCTTGAAGAAGATGCCATTGATAGACATAATTCCCTTTTTAAAATGTATAAGACTCTTAATCTAGGGGACCATGGCAAAGGGGACATTATGAAAATTAAGAGTGGGAAACCACCAAAGAGAATGATAATTAGTATAAATTTCATTTCTAAAACCATCCCCTCCACAAATGAGGTTGGATTTGAGTAATTTCCATGCTTTTTGTATACTTTTAACCACCACCAATTTGAATTGTCATAGGAGAAAGAAGAATATTCTACAAAGTAAGACCCTTCCATGCCTTCCTGCCAAGAGGGGTTCCTTGGGTAATGTAGTGTCTTAATATAACCTTCCAAGCCTCATCCCCTTCTAATATTTTGATGATACAATGAACACTTAAGGCATAACCTTGGTGTTTAATGTCAATGCATCCAAGGCCCTCAGCTTCTTTGGGCCTACAACATATATACCAAGAGACCTTGTGGAAACTCCTATGGAGTTTTAAATTATCCCAAATAAAATCTCTTAGTAACTTCTCCAACATAGCATATGAAACTTCAAAAGGATACCAATGGGAAGAATAATATACATGGGTAGTGGCCAACACTTTGGGGAAAACTTTGAGCTTCTATACTAAAGAAAGAGGTTTGGTGATCCAATAGGAAATCTTCTTCTCAACACTTTGGACAACATATGACCAAAGCTTAGAAGGAGAGACTCAAAAATCAAAATGGATGCCTAGAAATTTAAATTGTGCACCTAGATAAATTCATTGCCATTGATATCCTTCCAACCAAGGAGGTTTCGGGGAGAGTGATTTCCTATAACATTGAGTCTTTCTCCACTAAATAGAGGATCTTGACATAATGCAAAATATGTCAAGGCATTCCATGACATTCTTCACATAATCTTCTTCCTCCAAAATGGCGAGAAAAAAATCATCTACAAAATGCCTAGTGATAAGTTGTTGATCAGAATGGGGGAGAGAAATACCTTTCACAAAACCTCTTAAAGAATAGTTGGACAAAAGGTAGTTGAACCCTTCCAAGTAATGGCATTAGCGCACCAATCAATCAAAACTGTGTCTCTTGAGGGTCTAGGCACCAAGTTTCAGATACATTTGATATGGCCAAGAGTTCTCTCATGCTTGAGATGGGTAGTAATAAAATAGAATTGAGTCTTGGTTGATTTGGTTTGAGGGGAACTCCATTCAATACACAAGTGAATGTGTTGATGGTTTGAAAGAGTGGCATCATTAATAACAGAAACTGGATAAGTGGTAGAACTAGAGAAGGAGAACAAGTCTTGATCCATGAGTAAGGATCGATCCAACCTTTTAATCAATTTCTCTTGCCTTTTCTAAAATTAGACCAAGTAAACCATGAAGAAGCAGAGTCTCTTCTTTGGTGATGATTGGGATAAAAAATACCAAGCTTATTACAAATGTAAAACCATCCTTCTTGCTCCCCTGAACACCAATGCATGGGAAGATGACCTTCTTTATCTTTGTTAGATTTCACCATGTTGAAATCACCACAAAGAACTCAGTAAGCTTCGAGAACCCAGTTTGTCGACCACTTCTAGAGAAGGGCTCTTTCGATGGTGTCAATGGAAGCATACAAGTTGGCCAATGTAAGAATTCTATGATCAAAATAAAAAAAGGGTCCACACCACATGATGCATAAGGTACTATGTCTAAGAAACAATATTTTGTGAAAGCTTTGACATAATATTATGAAAGCTTTGACCTTCTTTATTTTAATAAGCATATTTAAAGTATTTTTATGTTTAGAATTTAAAAAAAAAAACATCAACTAACTCATGGCCTTTGTTTTTTCCGATTTTTTAATAATTTATTCAACTTCATAAAGTATTCTTAATTTCATCCCATCTTTTAAAAAAGATAATATTAATTTTAATAAATATATTCAAAACATTTTAATGATTAAAATTCGAAAAAAATAATATTAACCAGCTCACAATCTTTAATTTTTTAACCTTTTTAATAATTTATTCGACATCAATCTCAAAATTACTTATACAACTCTAAAATCCAAAAATCATGTCTCGAAGTCATCTAATGAGAAAAATAGTTTTTCCCGTCAACTTCTCATTATCATACTTTAGACGATCATTTTGTCTTATCCTAATTTTTTAAAACCTATTTTCAGTCAAATGACTTTGTTATGTTTTATATTTTAATTTAAATTTACAACGTTTTTGTTGTCTCATAACTTAAATTCCGTACAAATTATATTTTGGTCAACTCCTTATTATGACATATAGGAAGATAAGAAATAGGATAACCTTATTGGACATTTATAAATTATACGAAACCCTAATTCATATCGACAATGAAAGGTGTTCGCCATAACGTTTGACATGAGAAAGGGATTTGTGGAGGTGGATGCATGGATAAATGGACCCAAGGCAAATTGCATTACAATATAAATTAGGCATAGTAAAATAAAAGTTTGATACAGACTTAAGTCAGTTTGAATACTAAATCATACCTAATTTATAATAAAATATATTTTGAATGTAATAATAAATGATACGAATGAATTTGGATATAATATTAGTTCATAAAAGTATATTATTAATATATTTATTTTAAATAAGTTTATGTAAAAGATGTTGAGAGATATTATTTTCAAGTGCCTATTCCATTCATATCATAAATCCAATATAAATTATATCTCTTGAAAATAATATCTCTCGACATTTTTTACATAAATTTATCTAAGATAAATATGCTAAGAACATTTGTATGTATTACATATTTATTTAACATATAATATGAAGTTCTTTTTATAAAATATTAAATTTATAATATACATCACATTAAATTATATAAAAGTGCAATATACATTACATTAAATCGTCTAAAACTGTAATATACATAATATAAAATGTTTAACTTAAATAATTATATAATAGTCACCAAACTATGCCATACACATCATATAAATTTTCAAGTAGTAAATAAGTACATGAAATTATTTATAATCATCTAAGAGTTTCAATCTCTCTTCCTCAACGTTCCACTTGGAAAGTTGTTTTCCATTTTTCAACTTTTCATAGCGGTCATATGTAAATGACGGTAATATTCTTAGTCCTTCCAAGGACTTTACACTGTATATAGCAACAAATATTAATCATGTTCTTTCTTTTTGATCTATATCAATTGTAGCTTTTGAAATAGTCAAACCTTATGATTTGTGTATCGTTAATGCCCAAGCTAACTGTAAGGGTAGTTGGTTTGTGTGTCCCCTCTTTATTGGTGCAATTAGAATTGTATATGGAGTTTCATCTTCAAATGGTATTCCTGAGTAACCATCAAAATCGACCAAAACATATGTTAGTGGTTCTAGTAGGGCACTCCCAGCTTTGTATATTACACTTTTGATATACCCTATAGCTCCATTTACAAGACCTACTTCTATCCAAAGATTGGAAGTTAACATACCTTGCATTGATATCAATTAATAACTCCACATCAAGTTTATCATTTAGACATCTTATTGGTGCATTAGCACTTCTTACTTTGGCTGCAATGCTATGTGCAATAGGGCATTTCAATGAATATAATTTTCTTCTATTATGGTTATACGCATTATCATTTATGGAAAATAAATGAATACAATTGTTAAACTCTTCATTAGTGGCTCTATCTATTCAAACATTGGTTCTTGTCATTAATAGATTCTAATAATCAATTGATGGATTTGCATCTCTCATATTTGTAAGAAGTCGATGAAAGGTTTGTTAGTCGTTGCTTTCTCCTTGTCTAAAGATATTATCCAAAGTAACAACTATTTTGAATTATTTCCACAATAGTTTTGCATGTCTATTACTATTGTATGGTGGTCTATCACAAATAAGAGGAAGCTGACCCATATCTTCAACTAAAATCATAGATATACCACCAAAGCTCATGCTTACATTTTCAAAAAATACTTGATGGAGTCTAGAGTCTATGTTTTGTAGTAAATTTTAGCCAATGAAGCTCATTTCATCAATTAATATGTATTTTATTTGGTGAATATACTCTTGAAAAGTTGTACATCTTGTTCCTTTTAATTTAGTAAAATCCATGAGTTGTGAATGGATAGTTGAGGCACCAATATTGAATGCTAAAACTCCAGTTGGTGGAGGTAATAGACGTGGATAACTCCTAGGGAGTGTTGCATCTTGAAGAGCTCAATGAATGACATCAATTAGACATGATTTTCCTATTCATGTTGTTCCTTGGAATATCATGCATAATGTCAAATTATTTTAACCTACATGATAATGTGTCATAACTATATTAAGTGCTTGTTTTTGTTTAGCACCCAAGGTTTCCTAATTCATATTTGGTATTATATCGTCATCTATAAAAAAACCCATTATATTTCATGGTGCTTATGAATTTTATCACTTTATTTATGTATTCTTCATCTCGATATTCATTATGCCATAATGCTTGTATATCAATATCTCTTCTTTTTAACACACACACACAGAGGCTTGTATATCAATATCTCTTCTTTTTAACACACACACACACACACACACACACACACACACACACACACACACACACACACACACACACATCATTAACTTCGATAACTTGGCCACGTTGTATACTAGATATGATTTCCCACTCATGTTCCACTATGTTTTGTTGAATAGGTTGATTATCCTCATCTTTAGAAGCACCATGAATTTCAACATCTTCTGAAATTATTCTTCTCTCGACATGCCAGTAATTATAATTGAACAAATCCCAATTTAATTTTATTTATTTATCATCAATTCCGATATCTCTTTGTATATTATAGAATGTCTTGTAAATTAATAACTCCGACCAACAAAAATCAATCCATTTATTTGATTCACATGTAGGGATGAAATAAAACCTTGGGAATACTCTCACAATAGTTGCGGTACTTCTAGCCTCACATTTGTTATCTTTTTTTCACTTCAAATTATATGTCCAAGGTCTAGTTGCCTCAATAAGTGAAGTGTTGTCGATGAAAAAAGGCATGTTCTTATATCCATGAATGAAAGACTTTTATTGTTCTTCATGACCATTTTCATCTTCTTTGTCTACAGGTTTGAACATTTGAAGTGAAGCATTCAAGTTGACAAATACTCTACTAATCTCTACTAATAGAAGACCCAACAACATGTGACATATTTCTTGTGCCCCAATGTCTCTTTCAACAATTATTTTAGTCAAAAGTCTCTTATATGATCTTCCTGCTAATTCGTCTAGGTTTTCAATGTTTGCAAGCCACATTAACATTTGATGGTAAGTTGTATAACTCTTATCTTCCTTTGTTGCATACTTGACAATGTATTTGACCATAACATGTTTGGAAAGAATAGGTTTCCAATCTAAGTTTGATCTCCACAACAGTAATATATAGATATGGAATTTGGTTCTTCAGAATTAATGTCAACATTATCAATCAATCGATGGTAGCTCCTTTGAGATGCTTCACAATGAAGTTCTTGTTTGTGTTGTCTTTCTGCATGATTTAATTGATCTGAAAGCATTTATCTCTGTAATCTTATTTTTAATACATATTTCTCATCTTGAAATGTTTGTGCACATATGTTTTTCATTTTATCTACATGTTCTCTCTTTTCTATATCTAGTTCATAAACTATAAATTCAGCTATGTGTTCTTGAAATCTTTGTCTAACATTATCATTTCAACTTTTCTTTTGTTCCTCTCTTTGTGCATTTGTCGTTTGTTGTTTTCTTTGTCTGTGATATTGTCTTTGATATTCTCTCTATTTTTCTCTTTGATATTCTCTTTGTTGTTCTTCATTTAAAAAAAATAATTTTGGTTGAGTCATATCTACATAAAAACAATAGATTTTAGCTTGCTTGGAATAACATAATTCATTTGATCATTGTATGATATAAAATTGGATCAATTCACTTGTAAATGTAAGTCCACACCTAAACACTAAATTGTATAACTTAGATTAAAAAAGAAATAAAAAATAATTATTTTAATAATTTTATATTTTACATGTATACAATGAATTAAGAAATAATATTCAAAATAAAATAGATTTTAACGTGTAAATTTATACATAATTAGATTAAATTGCATGGTGAAAAGAATGGTAATTTAATATTTGGATTATATGATATGATGATATCACACTAATGAACATTTAAATAAAATATTTACATATCATTATTGAATTTGACATTTACCAAAAGTGAATGAATGCTATGATAGAACATTCATTTAAAATTCTAATAAATGATTCATTACTTGATTAAATTTTAATTGGATGTGACAATAATACATCATTACGACTATCATAGGTTACAACTCCTTTTACAAATTTATTAACTGTAACCCTGACTATGACATAACCTTGGCCAAATAAGCTTTTCATTTAGAGAATTAGTCATCTAAAAAATAAAATTAAATACAATTAAAAAATACCCCTAATTCACTTTCTGCAATTCATAGTTTAACCATGACAGTTTTAGAACTAGAAATTAATAGGGATTTAAGTTTTGGAACCACTGATAAAGGCATCCATAGAGCAAAACCCTTGGTCTATTAACTTTTTATTTTTTATGATTTGAAATGTTTGGTATTTTATACTATCGATGATTTTTTGATATGTTTCTCAATTTGTAAAATGGATCAAATTTACATTTTTCATTCTTCCTTTTTTCTCCCCAAGTGGTAAATTTGAAATTTTATTTAAATTATGTAGTCCATCATTTGACTTGTGTTAAAGTTTTGATGTAAGATTCAATTTGATAATTCTTCATAGACATATTTCACAACAAATTAAATTTAAAAATAACAAATTCTTTCCCTTTTTATTTCTTCAATTTTATTTGTATCCTTATCTTCTACGCTTTTTATTTCCTAGTTGTTCTATGCATTTTTTTTAATTAATTTCATTTATATTAAATTACATTTATATGCTTTGTAATTTTTTAAATGTTATGTTAGTTTATTTTTATTAAATATTATGTCAATTATTTTTTAAATTATATATTTTTAATTTATATTAAAAATTAAATGTAGCTGTTGGCCATTTTTACTTACACATGCATGGCATTAGGTTCTTGCCCTCCCCCTCTCCCATTGTATAATGCCTCTCAATGTAATAAGAATCAATTTGTTTTACCTTTTGATTAAATTATACTTTCTTGACCAATTAACATTCATTATTTTTGTGCATTGAAATATATGTAGTTTTCCTATATTTAACATGTGTATTTGTTAACAAAAAAATAAGAAAAAAACTATTTATCTATATTTTGATTGGTCAAAATTGTAGACATGTTATTAAGGGGCAGAGCATTGACATTATCAATAGTGTATGTAAATAAATGCATTGTCAGAGTGCAAGACTCGAAAAAATCCTTAGACACTAATATCTAAATTAAACTAAATTAAATTCTTGGGTGTAAACTAAGAATATGACATGTCCTTTATCAAATTCTAACATAAATACATAAGTTGTCACATTGTACTAAATCAATAACATTATAGGGTTGATGATATTCTCTTATATCATTAATTTAACCTATTAATATGCCTTGAGACCTTCACCACTAAAATTTTCTGCTAAAATTCACTGAAATGCACCATCACATGAAGAATGTGACTTACCACGTAGATGAAATTAAGAATCCCAAGCCCTCTTCCCACCCTATGAAAGTATAGAGAACCTCAATAGTTAGCAGGGACATGAGAATATGTTGAACTTCCTTTAAAAATATTGGCATGGACAATATGCTCTGAAATTTATCTTCCATGCCTGGGCAATTCTAGAGTTGAGGGATTACCCATTATAGGACAACTCCCTTCCTTCATCATGAACAAGAGATCAATGCTACCAAGTGTCTTGATGCAATAGTCAATTCCATGTTTTTTGGTGGAGATAATTTGTTCTCTTTATTATTATCATAGACAATTATCTTTATGGGTAATGTAGGAGACTCAAGGGTAGTATTGGGTACATGAGATGATGACGATACTTTGATGGTAGTGCAGTTGAATATGGATTTAAAACCCAATATTCAAAGTAGGCCCTCAGATTCTCCCTCTCCACTATACATGTATTTTATTTTCTTTTCATATGTTTACCCCACCTTATTCATCATTGCAAGAGGTGTACCTATTGGGATTGAGAAATGGTTTTACTAAAACAAATTCTTCAAAGATGGCTAAGATGTTAAAAAAACCATTAAAAAAATGTTTATTTTGGAATCATTATTACTAGAGAGATTTTTTATTTGGTTATTTATTTCTCTAGACGAGGTTGAGGTGATTGTTAAATAATTAAAAGACCTTAGCATCATTTATACCAACTGATATGAAAAAACATCCTTTCTTATGAAAACAATAATTTACCTTATTTTTATCTCTTGTCTAGAGGAACCAAAGAGGATTAATCAATGCAAAGGACAAGTTTTTCCTTTGTAATATTAACCTAATGTGACAAGGGTTTGGCTTCCCCATGATGACTCTCCTAGTCTGGTAATGGTGAGAGCATTTAGAGACTTCTATTTGGAGGATTTTGATCTAATTGCAATCCCTAAGATCTCATCTCATCGTCTCATAAAGAGGGACAAGTTCATTGTGATGGCCACTAATGGGGTATGTGTTAGTTCCTCATTGAATTTGTTTTAGTCATTACTATTAAGGAAACTAGGAATCAAACCAATAAATTTTCACTTGTTCAAACCCAAAATCATTACTACTGATTATGCTAACATATTATGTAAAGGTGGTAATTTTGAAATTAAATTGTAGTCAAATTAAATTCATTACCATTTTGTGTTACAACTTGTGCACATAGATATAGACTACCTCATGTACTCTTATCAAGGATTCTTGCTTAGTAAATCATTCCTTCATTTACTTTACACTCTACTTGCTTGTGTAATCTATTTTTGTAACTCTATTCCCTGCCTTGCCTTTGTGTTATGTGTATTAATAGTCTTGCCTATTTTCTTGCTTTATAATTTTTGCTTCAAGTGTATAACGTGCATAAAGGATCACATAGAGCCACAATAATGAGACACTACTTGCCAATAAGTGTTCATCTATATTTGATTATTTAACATCTTATAATGTAACAATATTGTAGTAAAGTGCTAATAATAATGGAATAGCTTTGTTATGCATAACTTCTAGTAGTGAAGAGTTTATATATTCCATGTTTTATCTATGAGTATAAGTAGAGGTTACTTGGTCTTCAACTAGATAATTTTGAGGTTTTTTAAATAAAGAGGGAAGGATTGTTGTGATTCTTCTATAGTTATTCATGAAAACAGGGCACTAAAGCTCATAGATAAATAACAGACACAAAGAAACCCTAAGAATATAACTATTTTGTACTTGAAATGGTAATAGATAAAGTTAAGGTGCGGAACTATATATTTTTGTATATGATATACTCTTTTCAGTAATTAGAAAACACATCTATTTTTGGTAGGCCAAATATGCACAATGGAGCTTCATGCATGCATTTTTATGGCAATGATATTGATTACTTAACTATGTTTGGATGAATTTTTCCCCATAAAATTTATATTTTTGATCAAAATCATCTTTTTCACCACTCAGTGGAAAATCTCCTGATATTCATTACATAACTACCTAGGTAGTGCACATGATATTGGTTCTCCATTGGTTTTTATGATGATATACACTGGAGCTGTTGTGGAAATATTTATAGACTTACAAGCATTGTAGATCAACACAGGCATATTTTTAGCTATATTATGCCCACTCTTTATGTATATTATACTTTACCTTCAGACTAACATAAAATTTCACAAAGCCTTTTTACCAATGCAAGAGTGAGTTATGGCATGACCATCAAGATCATTGATTTTCAATCGCACAAGTGATGGTACAATAAAATCCAAGTTAAGTTATATAACTCAAATTTGGCATGATTTGTATGAATTATCTTGGCACCTTTTTATTGGTAAAAAACTATGTGGGCATAATTCCTACATCTAAGCTTCTATTATGAATGTCAGGATACAAATCTACTAGACCATTTTTATGTAGAACAATACAAGCTTTGGGTATGTAAATTCTTGTTAGAAAAAAATAACACAAATTAAATATACAAATAAAACATATCTAAAAATGAAACAAAATTCAAAAAAATTATTGCAAACAAACATTGTTCCATAATGCACTCTCCTTGAAACATCAAGTAATGGTTCAAGAAAATTTCATGTGGGAAATTTTTTATTTGATGATCATGTTTATCAATGTTAGGGATCTAAAACCTTTCTCACTTTTTATAAGTATACATCGATCCCTAGAAAACTCTCTCCTTCACCAAAACCCTCACAGACCATCACATACAATAAAAAAATTGGGGATGTAATTAGGGGCATGTGCTATCCCTCAATTATTTTCAATCCCCTAAGTAGGGAACAAATTTAGCAAACAACACTCAATAAATGTCAACAAGCAATCTAGTGAATATGAATCTTAGTCATAAATGAATCTTTTTCACTAGAGAGGATGCACAATAAAGAAATACATTCTTCAAAATGGGTGGCAATGGGTTCACTATTATCACCCATTATTTCTAACTTATTTATGGAACATTTCAAGTCAAAAGATGTAGAATCCTATCCATTAAAACTTGATTGATGGGATAAGTATTTGGATGATACCAATGCTAAATGGTCCCAAGGTGTTGATGAACTTACTAAATTTCTTGTCCATTTAAATGGAAGAATGGATGAGATCCAATTCATTATGGAGGAAGAATAAAATATTAACCTACCTTTCCTTGACGTCATTGTCTTAAGGAAACCAAATAAAACTTTATATCATTGAGTATACATAAAGAAGGTGCATATAAATCTTTACCTACAATTAGAGTTTCACCATCACCCATAACATAAAATGTTTTTATTTAACTCCTTGGAATCAAGGTCTATCAAAATCTTAGACCAGGAACATTTCTTACAATAAAAAGAGCACCTCATATATTGAATTCATGGTATCAACTATCATATCTCATATTCAAAACATTTCTTAGAATAAGAATAACACCTCACGATGACCTTGATGATAATGGTTATATAAAGTGGGAAATTGAAAGAGTCTTCAATAGAGCTAGTTCACAAACCATAGAGATTCTAATGATGACTTGAAATAACCTAAGATCACCATCCCTTATATAAAAGGAGTCTTAAATAAGTTAAAAATATTCTTCAAACCTCATAACACCCTTCACACACCAATTTATTTTGTCAAAGATCATTTGTTCGCCAAAGTGTAAAAATGTGCATACATAATTCCATTTTCCTATTATAGATAATAAATACTAGTATTAAGTTCTTGAAAATGACAAACTTAACACACATTTACCATGCATGTTTTTCATGCACAAATATGGTCCTAAATCACTACTCTCTCACACCACATTCCACCTTATGAGTTTGATCCTTTTGTTATGTTGTTGCACACTTATAAAAACATCATTGTCTATTAAAAACCTACTTACTATCATGTATAGACATCTCTAGACCTTCAATTTAGTCCTCCTATGTATGATTTAGTAACACCAGTCTGGGTCTATATCACCAGTTAATATTGACTAGACCCTGATGATGTCAACACTCTCCTCACAATGGATACTTTTTATAATCAAATATTTCTTTAGCATCAGCCCATCTACTTAACATGCTAAAGGCATCATAAATTACCTAATTAGATCCATATATATATATATATATATATATATATATATAAATTAAGGCCTCAATTAATAAGGGACTTGTCACTTATATGGTACACATATATACACTACTACACATTGAACAAATATACCCTATTCTTCCCAAATTATATATTAGTTACTAGTAGTCAAAATCCAAGTTTGAAGCATACGAAAGCTAATTCAAAGAAAGAATTGTCAAGTCATTAGTTGTATTTGTATAGCAAAGGAGTAAAATAACACATTCACACTAGGTGGGATAACTACATGTGGCTTTATTCACCTCCTTAGAGTATTGGATACATAGGCAATGATCAATCATCAAATGGGGATGATTGAGGTTAGCTCAATACATTACAGTTTCCCAATTTTTGTAATTTTTTAAACCTAACAAGCACACCTATAGTTTCAAGGTGAAGGAGACTAATTTTTAGATTTGTGTGCATCATAAGGGTTCATCATCACACATATAGAGATTTAAGAGATGTGAAGTTGATTGTATGGTCATATACCCATCCTTAGCATAGGTTACTAGCAACCACTACAAGTCAATATCAACATTGATATTGACCCATATGGAACAAATCTAACCCTACGTAGATATAACACAATTTTTGTGCTGGATGAATCATAGGATTGATTCAATATATTTTACTATGCCATAGCATAATCATAGTTAGATATTCAATAAAAAATGGTAAATATTTATCCCTTTATTGTACTTACTAGATTTAGAATATGCCACTTATCAAATCATTGCAATCTATTTCAGTATTTTCCATTCAGATATGCTTGAATTCCATATCTATCAATTTGATTTCATATAGAATTTTCTATCCTATTAAGGTTTCTAAAACCAAACTAGGGTATAACATATTGGTGATATTATACATTGATCAGTTTGTATCAAATTTTAGGTCACCTTTAGATTTTCATCCTTTTAAGGTTTCATATTTCAAACTCATGGTTTTATTTTCAAACCTAATTTTTCATTATTTCCTAATAATGCACATTACCATGGATATAATAAATGAACACTATTTGTTAATGCAAGTCATGAAGGTAATATTTTCATATTTTTGAAATTGAATATTGTATTTAATTTAGATCAAATATGTAAATAATCAGATCGAATCTAAGAACATTAATAAGGCTAAAATTAATAATGAACTATCTCAAGCCTTCCTCAAATCCTATTATTGTAAAATCCAATCCAAGATATAACTTGTTACCACTAGATGACAAAAGGGCATGCATGATCTCCTTTGTTTCTCTTACTCTCTCCACAAATTATACATTACATATTACACATAATGTTGATGGACTTATCATCAATGTTGAGACTAATAATACTCACGAAAAATGCTATGGACCAATATAATGCCATATATGACTAAGAATTCACTAAATATCTTAACTTGAGTCCACATCAAATTGATGAAATTTTATATATCACAAAATATGACCAAAAAAATTTGTCTCAAATCAATACATTTAGGCAACAATGTAACCCCTTCTATTATATCAACCCATCCTTTCAAGCTGGTACTTTAACTTTAGGTGTTTAGACCTCTAAAGGAATGTGCCAATATCTCTAAATAGAGTTTATGCAATCAATGTTGATTCCTATAGATAGAGCTCTAAAATTCGAAGACAAGGAAAATAATACATTCGATTGATTGATTGCAATAATGAGTGAGTCTATTAACCTTCCAAAAAAGAAAAGTGGGGCACATATAGGGAAAATTAGGGAAAAATTAGGAATCCCTAATTTTCCTAATTAACTAATTAAAATTAAATATAATTAGCCAATGGACCCTTTATAATGAAACTAAAGAAGCTTAAATAACATATAATGGCCATACAATCATGTAGGCAAAACCCAGTGGGAAAAAGAACTACACTAACACACCCCCTTAAGTGTAGCTTAGGTGAGATGAAAATTGGGTCTCAGCATTAAAAGCCTGATGAGGTACCCAAGTACATAGTGATGAACCTCTATAGGAGGAAGAAGAAGATGGAGCAGCCCTAACACTAATGAGAGCTTGTAGATGAATAAATTTACTCTCTGTGAAGGGCTTGGTTAGAATATCTACAATCTACTTTGATGTTGGATAGTATCAAATATCAATGACTTGTTAATTAATAAGATCCTTGATGAAATGCATATGAATCTCTATGTGCTTGGTCCTTGATGGAGAACTAGATTCCTATAAATCTGGATAGTGCTTTGATTGTCATAGTAGATGATTATTAGCTTATGAAACTAGATACCAAACTTAATGAGAATCCCCTAAAGCTATATTGCTTTAGTGGTGGCATTGATAGCCCCTCTATATTTTGCCTCTATAGATGATAAAGCAATTACATGTTGCTTCTTGCTTGACTAGCTTAGTTGACCCAAACTAAGTGAGAAACTATAGCCTGAAGTGGATTTTCAACTCTAAATATCTCCAACCCGATATAAATCTATGTATTTGATCAAATCAATCTCTATTTTTGTTTTGTAGTGTATCCCATCATTGTGTGAACCCTAAATGTAGTGAAAAATCTACTTTGCTACTTTCTAGTGCAACTCATGTGGCTCCTACATAAACTGAAAGACCAAACCAATTGCATAAGATATGTTAGGTCTAGTGTGTGTGAGATAGATAAGACTACTCATGAGTTGTTGATATGGAGTTGCATTAATGAGTGGTGTAGGATAATTAGCCTCAAGCTTCACACTAAATAAAAAGAGAGTAGGAGCTGGATTACAATCAACCATGTTAAACATCATAGCAAATCAAGAGAATACTTGGATTGTGATAAATTTATCCTAGAATCTGACTGAATGATTTCAATCTCAAGAAAGTAGTATAATAATCCCATGTTTGTCATTGAAAATCTATTTGAAAGTGCAATTTTCACTACTGAGATGGATGATCATGAGCTCCTTGTAATCAGTAAGTCATCCATGTAGAGAACTAGGATCAGTAGAGAATCATCCTACCATAATATGTAGACATTTAGATCTAAGTAGCATCTAGTAAACCCAACTATGAGGAAAAAGGAGTCCATCTTGGCATACCATGCCCTAGGAGCCTATTTGAGTCCATAAATAGATTTCTTGAGTCTACAAACTAAGGAGGTATCTTCTACAAAGCCTTAAAGTTTCTCCATATATATCTCTTATTTGAGGTCACCATGTAGAAAAGCACTCTTTACATCCATTTGGTGAACACCCCACCGATGTGTGGCTGCGATGGCTAGAGTGAGTCTTATAGACATCATCTTGGCTACAAGAGAAAATGTCTCAGTGTAGTCTATGCTAGGCACTTGAGAAAACCCCTTTACAACTAGATGACCTTTGTAATTATCAACTAATGCATCTGAACCATACTTAGTTTAATAAACCCATTTTCAATGAACTAATTTTATTCCTTTCAGAAGAGGGACAAAGTCCTATGCTTTGTTCCTAATTAGGGAACTGTACTCTTCTTGCATAGTAGAATCCCATTCTAGAATGCTAGATGCCTCATGAAAGGTTTTTGGATTTGAGGTAATGGACAAGTAGGCATGTGATATCCCCTAAAACTTTGATCATGTCTACCTTGTATTTGATGGATTTCTAACCCATCTTCCAACACTTTGAAGTGTCTGTCTAGCCCAAATAGGACCAAAATTATATGAGGTTGGAGAATCAAAAGGTGAGTACTCATCATCTATAGTATGAGTTTGAGATGGAGGAGGTGATCCTCATCTCTACTCTCATAACTTGAAATTGAAGAAGAATAAGAGTCATCCTCATCATCAGGAGGATCTTGAGGTGGATCTATGTCACTATCTAAAGTGGAATCAATGTCTAGTGAGACTTTGGAAGAGTTTAATGTGCCAAGATTGTGTTCAAGGGGGCCCTCATGAAACTTGATACTCCTTTCAAATAATAACTCATGATTTTTAGGATGGAGAATCCTATATCCATTAACACCCTTTGCATAGCCCAAAAATATGCAAGACTAACTATGAGGATCCATTACCTTGCATTTCTTCTTGGGAACATGGGCCATTGCTAGTGATCCAAACACTTGAAAGTGATATACTACGGGCTTGTGACCATCCCAAGATTTAAAAGGAGTTATTTCCATTAAGGCTTTATGTGGAACTCGATTCTAAATGTAGCGTACATAGTTGATTGCTTTAGCCCAATACTGAGGAGCAAGAGACTTTAATTGAAGCATGTAGTTTGTCATTTCCTTCAAGGTACAATTATTGTGTTCAGCCACACTATTATACTAAGGGCTGCATGGAACTATGTTTTGGATCTGAATCCCCTCTGATGTGTAAAACTACTCAAACCTATTATTAACATACTCCTTTCCGTTATCAGTCTTTAAGATTTTAATGGAACATTCTGACTGCTTCTCCACAAGTGTCTTGAAGTCCTTAAAGTGATCAAAGACCTCATACTTATTTTTGAGAAAAAACACCCAAGTGTACCTTGAAATTCATCAATTAATGTGATCATGTATCTTGTCCTATTGAATGAAGGTTTTGTAAATTATCCTGCTAAGTCATTGTGGACTATCTCTAGCTTTTGTTCGGTTCTCTTTACTTTGCCGTTGTCATATTTCTCTTCTGGATGCTTACCAAGAATGCAACCATTGCATAGGCCATCCAAGAATTTGAATTTAGGCAACCTTAAAACCATGTCCTAATGACTGAGTTACTCTAGTTAATAGTATTTTAAATGGCCAAACCATTCATGCCATAATTTGCTTACTCTATCTGCATGAGTAAGAAATGTAACTGAGGGCTAATCTAGGGCAAAATGTGAGAAGGTATATAACCTAGACCAATGATTGGCCTTACCATAAGCCACTATGATTTCACTATTTAGCTCCTTGATGACCACTAAATTAAGTGTGAACTTAATTCACTTCCCTGCACCTATGTGAGTGATTTGATATACTGACATAAGATTGGTGGATAGTGAAGGAACACATAGAACATCATTGAAGGTCCCATCACTTACTTATATTGATCCTTTACCACTGACTTCTATTGAAGTGTCATCAGCCATGAAAATTTAAGGCATGAAACATGGCTCTATTTTTGAAAATAAATCCTCTGAGGAAGCCATGTGATAAGAAGCACCTAAGTCAATAACCCAAGTCAAAGGCTAAGAATTTACTGTAACAAGTGCCTTTCCCTTATTTTTATCCTTTTTTATATCTTTACCCTTTGTATAATGTTGTGTTGATGTGTTCTGAGATGAGGATTCAAGAACACTGATGTTGTTCTTCTCAAGCATCTTAGTCAAGGTGTCAATCTTCTTTTTCATGCACTGAGATTCATCATGCCCAAGTTTCTTACAAAAGTTTCATTTGAGTTTATCCTTCGTAGGTTTCCCACTTGAGGATGACTCATTTGATGATGCCTTTGGCTTGGTATCTAATTTTTTATTCTTCTTATGCTCATGATCTGGTTTATACTATTTCTTCTCCTATTTGCCACTGCTTAAAGGCTTCTTCTTGTCCTGATTGACAATCAAGGCATATGATTTTGAAGACTTTAGTGCACCCATTTGAACCAAATTATCTTACTTATAAATTAGATTGGAAATAAAATAATCAAATGATGACATTTTCAAAGTGGATCCAAGTGCACATTTGGTAGGATGAAATGTAGAGATGAAAATTGAATAGTTGTGACCCAATTTTGCAAGCATGGATAAAATTAGTTGGTCATCTATTTTCTCAATGCCACATTATTTTAACTATAGTCTCAGTGATTTTAACTTTGTAAATAAGTATTTTATGGTGTCATCATCACCTAGGCTCAATGTGATGATCTCAATCTATAGCTCATGACCCCTCATGATGTCTTGCACTCCAAAAAGCTTATCTAGGATTGTCCAGACTTTGTTCAGAGTTTTTGTAGATTCAACATGAAATAGAAGGTCTAGAGACATTGACAGGCATAAGAACCCATAGGCCTTATCACATCTATTATGCCACTTAAATTTTTCTACATATGTAGATGGTTCAGTTTCCTCACCCATAGTAATCTGATAGAGTCTTTTACCTCTCAAAGCGAGTTGTATTTTAGACTTCTATTCTAGATAATTAAATTGTATGAGTGGTTTGATGTTTAGATCCATTAATACAAATTAGAATGAGACAAATTATAAATTTTAAATGAAATCAAAATTATAGAAAGCACATAGTACAAGTACTCCCTAAACTATCAAGAATACCCCTCCTAAATTTACATTACACCCACACACAGTCTTGGACATCATGCACAGCTAAGAATGCATTTATGAGCAATCAATGTGAGAAAGTATGAGAGGGACGTTGAGCACATCTGATAATGCATCCAAGAGGAAAGGTATAAAGATTTTAAGAGAGTTTTAAGATATTATACCTTGTGAAAAATGGATGTTATAAAAGTCCTAAAATAATGTCACCAATGAGTAGAGCTCAAGAAAATATGCACTTTTAAAAAAATGGCACCCAAAAAGGAGATATGGATTGAAAGTTATAACACTTATTGGTTCTTACTCCCACATATTCCTAGACCCTTTCCAAAAATTAAAATGGACATATTCCTCCTGAACATCACTCAAGGTTTCAACACTACTTTACTTTGGGTTCTTACAACTACTTTACTTAAAACTTAAGAAGTAATTGACCCTAGAAAACTTGAGTAGGTCTTCCTAGAGAATTTTAGGTTTTTGAAACTACATTACTTCAGGTTCTTGTAGCTAATTTATTGATAAAAAAATTAATAAGTAGTTGACCATAGAAAACATGATTACTTCTTGGTAGTGTATTTGGGGTTGTGAAGTCCAACTACTAAAGCCTGATTACTTATAAGTAATTGCCTTAGAAAAGCCTGATTACTTCCAAATAGTTACCCTGGAGAAGCTTGATTACTTCCTATAGTGTATTTTGGGTTTCTTAAACTAATTTACTTGACTTTAAAAATTTTAAGTAAATTAACTCAAAAAACTTGATTTGGTCTATGATCAAGTTGTTGGGGTTGAGAAGCTTGATTTCTTCCAGTTATGTTATTGGAGAATCCCGATTACTTCCAAGTAGTGTAATTCGAGTTTCTTGGACAGCTTTACTTAACTTTACAAATTGAAAGTAAAGTAATGCTAAAAACTTGATTTGGTATATAATCAATTAATTTCCTTCTAAGAACCTGAATTGGTCTATAAAGAGTAAATTGAGGTTTGCAGGCTTGATTACTTCATTTGTATAGATGTCTAATCAGATGGAATAAATTGATTTTTAGGAAAATATATGAACTTTCTCAAAAATATAAAAGTAACCCATTTTAGATCTCAAAAAACCCAAAAAATATAAATAAACATATTTTTCATCAAAGACCTTTTGACATAAGTTTTGAGGTAGATTGAGAAAACACCTCCAAGGTCAAAAATGGTAGCCAAGATAGAAGAAAAAATCACAACAAGGTGAATGCATGGAGGATCTTACTAGGGAGTTTGATGCATGACACTATCAAGAAGGCTCTGATACCATGAAAGAGTGTGCCAAGATCTTTTAATAGATTTCACACAATCAATTTCGATTCCTATCTAGAGAGCTCCAAAATTCCAAGAGAAGGAAAATAATGCATTCGATTGATTGATTGCACTAATGAGTGAGTCGATTAATATTATAAAAAGGAAAAGTAGGGTGTATATAGGGAAAATTAGGGAAATATGAGGAAAAACCTAATTTTATTAATTAACTAATTAAAATTAAATATAATTAGCCTATATACCCTTTATAACTAACCTAAGGAAGCTTAAATAACATAGAATGGCCATATGACCATGTAGGCAAAAACCAGTGAGAAAAAGCACTACACTAAAAACATTTACTATTGGTATTATTCCTATATATACACCTCTAATTACATGTGACATCCACCCAAGTTATATGGGAAACACAAATATTACAACATATTTCCATACCTATTCCTGCACAAGTAGCCTTTACACTTCCTATGATGACAATGCTTGTTACATCACCAACCTCACCTATTACACATTCCATTGAGAAAACTATTAAGACTCTAAATGATAAGGTGTTATAGTTAGATAAAGGTGCATTTTGATCTAGTCATTTTAATGGATTCACATTCCTTGCATCATAATCTATTATCACCCAAGGTAGAAACTTATCCTTTATTTGATGATTTTTAACTTATGAGCTTCCACTATACAAGGGTAAAAGTGATATAGAATAACACCTTCGATAATTGTATGCATTAGGATTGGATTATGCATATAATAAAAAATTATTAGCTAATTTATTCTTAAGAAATCTAAAATACTATGTTTTGTGATGGTTTTATGACCTTCCCTTACAATCCATTAGAGCATTCAATGCTTTGGAAGATAAATTTCTAACACATTTCACTATCATCATTAATGAGAAACTATATTATGTGAAAATTTCTAAACTTAAGTAAGGGTCTAGCTAGCTAATCAATGATTATGTACTTCAGTATATGACTATGCTAGCTAAGATGACTAGTTTTATGGCTGAAAATGAGTTACAAGATACATTCAAGAAAATATTTCTTAAACCACTACATGACTCAATAATATTAAAGATATTCAAATCCTTAAATGATTTATACCACACAATAAGAGATAGAGATGTTGAGCTCAAAGCTTTCAACAAACTTAAGTATACACCTACTCCTATAATTACCTCAATAATGAAGTTTCAAAGTAAACCATGCTACAAGGTTAAAACAACTAATAACAAGAATGAGGCTAAGATTTTCATTAATATAGTATCAAAAATTAAAAATTGACTAAAATTGGTAGCTCCATTGAAGAGACAATTTTAGAGATTACCATCAACTCTAATATATGTTACAAAATCTACTTGAGTGTAGCCTTATCATTCTTCCTCCTCCACCAGAGTTATATCCAAATAGGGCTATACTAAGGAAATATGATAGAAATGCATACTATGACTACCATTAAATTTTAGTACATTATAAAAATAAATACTTCAAATTAAGTAGACAATATCTTATCGATGACAACACTTTGAATTAAGTACCCTTACAGAAGAATCTCTAATGAATAATAATGGAAATCATAAGTTAAAAATCTTTAATGATCTATTTCCAAGGCATGATACAAAAAATGCTAAGGATAATTAAGAATTTCATTATGAAAACAATATGCATCCTCTGTATATGACATATGATCACCCAATAAAGGTGATTATTGTGAAGTTTATCAAAACTTCACCACAATGTCCAATGATCACATTTGATGATAGTGAGATTATTGATGAGGATTCAAAATTTTATGCACTATTCATATGAGCTTATATAAATTACCAACCCATACATAGTGTCATGATTGATAATGGGTCAAGTGAGAATGTTTTCACAATAACACTTCTTCACTCCCTTGAATTCACATGATAGGATATGTAAGATACATCAAGAATAGTTAAAGGATTCTACGTAAAAAAATAGAATAACCTAAAAAATCATAGCATTACTTTTTCATGTGTGCTCCACCATACTAAGCTATAACCTTAACCTATGGTGTGTCTAGGGATATGTGTGGCAAAATTGTGGCTTAAATACCTCTTATATTATCTTGTCACATCTCTCTATGTTCTTAGTAATGTCAACCTATGGAATAACCATGGTTAAGTAAAGTATATATATGAGGTAGGGTTTAGTATTTAATAATCATATTATGAATTCTACTCTTATTATATTATTTTAGAGGTTGCCCCCTTAAATTGGCATAGCTATATTTATCAAGCATTCTACTCTTATGCCAATTACTATTGTGGATATACATATTTTGCTATTATTTTTGTGATATAATATTTTATTGTATGAACATATAATTAATTTCATTAAAATTGGTATATGATCTTTAATTTGGGCAAGATTTTATGGTGTTTTTAAAAATCTAACGTTGTGGGTCTCCTGTGAGTGGAACTACTAAAAAAACATAACTTACAATCAAGGAAGAAATTTTTTCCATCATTACAGTATGAGTCTGGAAAAAATTTCACCCTTGTGAAAATTAACAATCATTGCATTCATCTCAACAAGATGATCACAATGATATAATATATTGGTATACTTTTCAAGCCAAAATATTTCACCCTTGTACACATTAGCAACCATTGGATTCATCTCCATGAGATGATCACAACCATATAATATGTCAATATATTCTTTTGAAGGCTGAAAACCTCCATCATAGGGTTTTTGTATGGCTTGTCCTAACACCTATAGATGAAGGAAAGGTAAATAAACTCCAAAAAATCTTCAAAGGATGATATGGAGTCCATCAATTCTAATCTATCTATTTCTACGGAAGTTCACCAACCTCTATCATATTTATAAAGCATGGTGTAGAAAGATGAGCTTGATGCATTCAAAGGGGACATCATTAGGGTAAGAGGGGAACTAAATGTTTTGAAGGATCAATTAACACTTACAACTAGGAAAGTTTCCAATATTATAGCTCAACCTTCATAAAATAATCCTCCACCACTCCAATTCATTTCTCCCCATTCAAACAATCACACCTCCAATCTCAGTTTGAAGTAGTTATTACCAAAAGTGGAATTGTTTAAGTTTGATGGTAATGATCCACTCACTTAGATAAATCAAATTGAAATTTTATTTAATCTAAATCATAATCCATATGCAAAAAATGTGGTCATGGCCTCTTTGTATCTGAAACCTAAGAATTTCATTTGGTATAGATGGTTATGTGCTCAAAAGAAAAAGAATGGCCTTCAGGTCACTTGGTCTATATTTTATGAGTAGAAGTAGCTCCAGTATCACAATGATGTCTTAGAAAGCTATTTTAGTAAGCTATCCAAAGTGCATAAAACAAGGATTGTGAAGTACTATATTCATCAATTTTAGAATCTCCTTACATGTGGATTACATCACTAAGAAAAAATTCACTAACCTATTATTGGGTGGCATTAAAGATACCATCCAAATGGAGGTTCACATGTTTAGTCCCAATTTAGTATTTGAATCCACACCAATTGTATGAATAGTAGAGGAAATTTTTTTAGTCAAATGAATACCTATTGCTAATGTCCATGAGAACAATTTCCCATCCCCACCATTTCACAAACCTACAAGATTGACCCCTCAATAAATTAAAGAGAAGCATGTAAAATGGTTATGTTTTGGCTATGATATAAAATGGAATAAAGGACATAAATATGCTTAAAAGAATTTGTTTTACATTAAAGGAACTAATGAGTATAAATAAGGTGATGAGGCCTCAGGTGTACGTTTAGAATAACTTGAGGATGAATATGAAGATTCTACACCTACTACTTATTTTCATGCATTTTTAGGTATTAATAATCCCTAAAATATTAAGGTGGTGGTTTTCCTCAAGAAATAGAAAGTGATTGTATTGATTGACACTTGGAGTACACACAACTTCACCAATAGTAAGTTGGTTACTTGTTTGAATAGTTTCATTTACCCAACTCCATAACTTCATGTCATGATTGCATATGGTGGCAAAATCAACTATTTTGGAAAATGTCATAATATTATGCTTGTTATGGAAGACTACATGTTATATTCTCCTATGTTTTATATTCTCATGGGTGGGGCTAATATTATTTTTAGAGTGTTATGGCTCACCACTTTGAGCACAATTTAGATGAATTTTTGAGAACTATTCATGTGCTTTCATTTAAAAGTCAAAACATTTTAACTATGGTTTATGAAGATAATCTCCACAATTGGATAGTTTTCACCAAATGATGAAGATGCTCAAAATGATGCTAAAAGATTTATCACATAATTATTTTCTGTAGAAGTTAAACCAAACAAGTATTATACCCATCCTAATTTATAACTGGTGCTAGAAGACCATTATGTTGTTTTTGGTACCATGCCAAAATAAATTCCACCAAGCATAGTGCACAATCATTCCATCAAACTAATTCTAGGTAGTATATTACCCACCATCAAAACTTTTAGGTATCCATATGCCTAGAGAAGTGAAATTTAAAATATGGTATAGGAGATGTTAGAGGTAAAAATTATTAGACATGACCAAAGTGAATATTTATCCTCATTGGTTATGGTGATTAGGAAAGATGACACTTAGAGGATGTGTTAGGGTGTGGAGCTAAAAGCTACACCTTAAGGCAAACATGAGGGTTTCTAGTGTATGCAATAGCCGGCGTCGGTAGGCCACACCGACGACGGTCAGGGGACGCAGAAGGGAAATCGACATCGGTAGAAGATCGGTCGGCGTCGGTCACCTCCAAGAAGGCAGGGACCGATGTCGGTTGCCTGTGGCGGTCTGAACTACTGTTGATGAACAGTCAATTAAGTGAACGCGGAGTTTGCATGTTAAAGGCTTGTTCGAAGTCTTGAGCCGCAAGTCTAATCAGTGTATGCATGAGATCTATATAATAGACTCATGGGATGTATTGTTAAGTGGAGAACTTGTAGAAGAGCCATGTAGAGCTTGGAGAGTTCTTCCCATGGTGGAATCAAGTAGGATTCCCCATGTATGTAAGATCAAGTTTGATATGCAGGTAGTTGCAGGGTCATAGAGGAGATCTACATGTGATAAGTAAGATCAGGTTTGATATGCAGGGATGTGTGAATGCGAGGGTCAGAAAGGAGATCGGCGGGGGAGCTAGATCCAAGGTGACAATAATACATCAGCAGGATCATGGAGAGATCTACTTGGAGTACGGTTGTGTACTCGATTGTACAGATGTGCAATGAGGTGAACAACAACTTGTGTTAGCTGTGTGTTGTGACCTATGAGAGAAGATTACTCAGGTGGGAAGATTACTTGGAGCCCTTGAGGAGGAAGCCTCACAGAGATGGAAGAAGAGTGTGATCTCTTTATTGTAATTTCCTTTGTAATGAGTTGAATACAATTGTGTGTTGCCTCTCATATTCTGTGTGCTTTCTCATTGATAGTTATTTGTTCTTCTGGTTATTTCGCATGTTTAATTGCTTATACAATGGTAATCATGTGTGCTCTTAAATCTAACAATTTGTGTCAGAGCTTTGGGGAGTTTCGGTCCTATCAATTGGTATCATTGTTAGGTTGTGGAGCTAAAAGCTTCAACCCTTTACAAACAGTAGAAACAGAAGGTTGCTGAGATCCAGGAGCACCGGCGTCGGCATCAAAACCAACATCGATCATGACCAGTGTAGAAGGCCACCAGTGATGGCAGGGAGTCAGCCGATGTCGGCAAAACCAGACAAGCAGGGACCGGCGTCGATCGCCTGTGTGTTCTAGAACTGTTCGTTGCACGGACAGTTAGTTAAGTGAACAAAGAGTTTGCATGTCAAGACCAGTTAGAGTCTTGAGCTGCAAGGATAATTGTCTAAATTAAGAGTCTAAGTTATTGTTTAAGTTAGGGATATATTTATAGACCCATTGGCATGTATTGTATAAGTATGAGATAGAAAGGAAGAGTTCCTTCCATTGTAAGATCATTGAGTTGCAGGTTGTTGCAAGCTCATAGGGGATCTACATGTAAGTTTGGTCTGTTGAATTGCAGGTTGCAGGTTCATGGGAGATCAACTTGAAGTGCTATAGAGTGCTTGGTGTACCGGCAGGGTTATTACTGACTGGTTGGAGAGGTGAACACCAATTCTATGTGTGAGTTGGTTGTTGGGACCATTTTTTGTGTAGGAGAGTGTTGTGTAGAAGAATTAATGTACACTTAAGGTGTGGGAAACCTCTGTAAGGTGGAAGAGTGTGGCGGCTCTTTGTAGTATTCTTTTCTGTAAAGTGTTAATACAATATAGTGTATTGTCTCTCATATTCTGTGCTATTGGTGAATTCTAGTTACTTGTGTTTCTGGTTATTTCTGCATATTTAATTGCTTATATTTGGTAATCATACTGTGCTCTTTCTGAGGAGCAAGATCCTAACAAGAGGAATCAGAACAGGTGTGTTTGTTCTTGGATTTCCACCCCTACAACTGGTATTAGAGCTTTTGGTTGGGATACTAATAGATTGGTTTAGATCTGGGTAGTGTTTTTTGATTACAGGTTACTCACAGGGTTTCTGTTTGAGTGGGAGTTGAGCAATGGCAGAAGACAGTAAGCTACGAATGGAAAAGTTTAATGGCAAGAACTACCAATTATGGAGGATGCAGATTGAGGACTATCTGTATCAGAAAGATTTGTACTTACCGTTGGGTGGGGTTAATTGCAAACCCTCGGATATGAAGGATGAAGAATGGGAGGTTCTTGATCGGAAGGCTCAGGGATCTATTAGATTGAGTCTTGCATCATCTGTGATTTCCAGCTTATCACAGTGTAAGACAATGGTGGAGTTGATGGAATCTTTGGCAAATTTGTATGAAAAACCCTCAGCTTCTAATAAGGTATTTCTTATGAAGCGTTTATTTAATTTGCAAATGTTGGAAGGTGGATCTGTTCATAGCCATATTAGTGATTTCCATGGTTTGGTAAACCAGTTAAGTTCAGTCAATAATGTATTTGATGATGAAATTAGAGCTCTCTTAATCTTGTGTTCATTACCTGAAAGTTGGGAAGGTTTGGTAATGGCAGTTTCTAATACTGTGTCTCCTTCAAAAGTCTTAAAAGTGGATGATGTTGTGAGTGTGATCTTGAATGAAGAGATACGCAGGAAAAGCATAGGTGAATCATCAGGAGATGCTTTGAGTGTTGAAGGTAGAGGAAGGCCAAGAGAGAAGATAGAGCGTGGGAGATCAAGGTCAAAGATAGGCAGAAGATCCAAGTCCAGGTATGGCAGAATAACCTGCTGGAAATGTGGAAAGCAAGGGCACTTAAAGAGAGATTGCAGATCGGGTGAAGATAAGCATGAAGGACATGGAGAAGAAGCAGATGTTGTGGATTACATTGCACAGGATGCTCTGGTATGTTCTTTGGATAAAGTAGAATCTTGGGTTTTAGATTCTGGTGCCTCTTTTCATGCATCCCCACATAGGGAATTTTTTCATGAGTATGTCCAGGGAGACTTTGGAGAAATTTGTGTAGGAGATGGTAAGCCTTCAGATTGTTGGCAAAGGAAAAGTGAAGCTAAAATTGCAGATAGGTGACACATGGGTGTTAAAGGAGGTCATGCATGTCCCAGTTCTGAAGTGAAATTTGATTTTTGTTAGAAGTTTGGGTGATGAGGGTTGCACAGTAACTCTCACAGCAGACTCTTGGAAGGTTACCAAGGGTACACTTGTTGTAGCTAGAGGTAAGAAAGTAGGTATGCTTTATCTATCTACTTGTATTACTGATTCTCTTTCTGGGTTATCTACTTTAGCTATAGATTCGGAGATGTGGCTTAATAGGCTTGGTCACATAGATAAGAAGGAGATGCTTGTTCTTGAGTCAAAGAGTATGCTTTCAGATTTGGAAGGCATGGATCATGGTTTCTGTATGCAGAAGAAGAAGGTGACATTTCTTGAGGAATCTGATGTTAGTGACAAGAACAGGAAAGCCTTGGTTTTCAAGGAGAAGGTGACGGATAGAGTTCAGCACAAGGTGCAGAGGAATTCTGAGTAGAGCAAGGGTGATTTAGACAAGGGTTTGATCCAAAAGGAGCTCACGGGAAAAAGTCAGGTCTCACTAGAAAAACACAGAGACTGATGTCGGCAGGAAAATTGACGTCGGCATCTAGACAGGGACCGATGTCGGCTATGTGCAGCTCGATGTTGGTGACTCGGGTAGATAACGACCGGTGTCAGCCAGGGGAAACCGACGTCGGCAAGATGGCAGTCTTAGGGAATCAACATCGGTCGTTTGCAGACTAAGATGTGATCGGCATCGGTCACTGAGACAAATTTTGGGTGGACAGCCAGCTGTCATGGAGTCTCAAGCACCCATATGGAGGACTGAAGGTGTAAGTAAGTTTTTAAATTCGTCATTTCCCTTCTTTACACTACTTGTTGCTCACTTATGGTATAGAATCAGGAAGTTGTTAAAGAAGCAGAATAGGTAGATCCAGGAAATAGTGGGAGCTTGGCATGGATGAGGATGTGATTCCTTGGAGGAGAACCAAACAGGTGTTTTGGGTAGAGTTGCTAGCTGGAAGTAAGCACTAAGAGATGAATGGATGTTTAGGATGAAGAAGAGTAGAAATGGATACGTGAGATGGAAGATCATGGTATATGGTCTTGTATTAGCTACAGGGCAATGGAGGTTTGATCATTGTGTTTCTCTTTACCAGGTTGGATAATATTAGCTACATTATCCTATTTCTGTGTGATGTGCTTGTTGTAGGGTTACATATATAGGTATTGTTGAACTAAAGGTAAAGCTAGTTCAGGGGTGTGTCATGGAGAATCTGGGAGTAGCAAGATTCTTTGGCATGAGCGTGTTCTAGAGACATGGAGGTCTTGTTGACTTTGTTTCAGGATGATTGTGTGAGACCGGTTAGCACGCCAATGGTTGGACAGTTCACAGAATAGGTGTCTTGATTCACATAATGAGGTTGAGTGCATGGTATGTACTAAACCTAAGTTTTCCCAAGTAGTGGGAGTTGTCACAAGTTTGGAATCAATCCGGGAAAGTAATACTGAAGGGCAGTTCAGTGGGACCAGCAGCAGGTGCACATGCTATGCAGGGTCAAGTTCTTATCTACATGGTTGTAGATGCGGATGTGGTAGGTAATTTGGATGATAGGTTTTTCACTACAAGACTTGTGGTAGTTGGTCTTCAAGAGTGATCTTGAGGAGGGATACAAAGCCAAGGGAACAAACTAGACGGAGTACGAGTACAGGTTGCAGCTATTTATCTCCAAGTGGGAGATTGTTAGGTTGTGGAACTAAAAGCTTCAACCCTTTGCAAACAGTAGGAATAGAAGGTTGTTGAGATCTAGGAGCACTGGCATCAACATCAGAACTGACGTCGGTCGTGACCAGTGCAGAAGGCCACCGGCGACGGCAGGGAGTCGGCCGACGTCGGCAGAACCAGGCAAGCAGGGACCGACGTCGGTCGCCTGTGTGTTCCAGAACTATTCGTTGCACGGACAGTTAGTTAAGTGAACAAAGAGTTTGCATGTTAAGACCAGTTAGAGTCTTGAGCTATGAGGATAATTGTCTAAATTAAGAGTCTAAGTTATTGTTTAAGTTAGGGATCTATTTATAGACCCATTGGCATGTATTGTATAAGTATGAGATAGAAAGGAAGAGTTCCTTCCATTGTAAGATCATTGAGTTGAAGGTTGTTGCAAGCTCATAGGGGATCTACATGTAAGTTTGGTCTGTTGAATTGCAGGTTGCAGGTTCATGGGAGATCAACTTGAAGTGCTATAGAGTGCTTGGTGTACCGGCAGGGTTATTACTGACTGGTTGGAGAGGTGAACACCAATTCTGTGTGTGAGTTGGTTGTTGGGACCATTTTTTGTGTAGGAGAGTGTTGTGTAGAAGAATTACTGTACACTTAAGGTGTGGGAAACCTCTGTAAGGTGGAAGAGTGTGGCGGCTCTTTGTAGTATTCTTTTCTGTAAAGTGTTAATACAATATAGTGTATTGTCTCTCATATTCTGTGCTATTGGTGAATTCTAGTTACTTGTGTTTCTAGTTATTTTCACATATTTAATTGCTTATATTTGGTAATCATACTGTGCTCTTTCTGAGGAGCAAGATCCTAACAAGAAGAATCAGAACAGGTGTGTTTTTTCTTGGATTTCCACCCCTACAGGATGTGACTAGACTATGGAGAAATCAACAAGTACACAATCAAAGATAAGTTTTTTATTATAGTAATTTATGGTTTGCTAGATGAATTGCATGGTGTTTTTTATTTTACCAAATTAGATCTATGCTATGGGTATCATCAGATTCAAATCCATGAAGAGGACATACCTAAAACAACTTTCTAAACTCATGAAGTCATTATGATTTTATGGTCATGACTTTTAGTCTCACAAATGCACCATCTACATTTCAATGTTTTATGAATATTGTTTGTAGGCCATTTTTGAGAAAGTTATGTTGGTGTTTTTTGATGACATCCTCATTTACAATAAAAATTAGGAAGACCATTTGAAGCATGTGAAACAAGGAATTTTGGTTTTGAAACAACATCAACTTTATGCCAAACCTTCCAAATGTGCTTTTGGAATTAGAGAGGTGGATTACTTGGGTCATATTATTTCAAATGAAGGTGTGAAATTTTATTTTTAAAAGATCAAAGTGATGATGGAGTGAAAAGTGGATAAGACCCCTAAGAACCTTCAAGGATTTCTAGGACTAACAGGTTACTATCGTAGGTTTATCAAAAATTATGGTAGTATTGTAGTCATACTCATGTATTTGTTAAATAAAGGTTCATTTTAGTGGACTAAAATATCTACCAAGGCATTATAATAGTTGAAAATGGTTGTGTACCACTCTTTTTTTGTATACCCCTATTTTTTTAAAAACTTTTATTATTGAATGTGATGCATTAGGATACATCATAGGGCTTGTACTCATGCAATAAGGTAAACCACTTGCATTTGAGAGTCATCAATTGAAGGGAAAAAATAGCTTAATAAAATACATGAGAAAGACATGATGGATATTTTACATGTAGTCAAGTAATGGAGACGTTATCTGAAGGGTCAACATTTTTAGGTAAAGATTGATCATGATAGCATCAAATATTTTTTGAAACAATGATTGTCATAAAATAAAAACATAAATGGGTGACTAAAATGTTAGGATATGATTTGGAAATAGTATACAAGAAAGGAAATGATAATGTGGTGGTAGATGTATTATCTAGGTGGGATGAATTAGTTGAGGCTATGTTATGCGCAATTACCATTTGGTAGGTAGATTAGTTAGAAGAAGTAAGATCATAATAGGAGATTCTAGGGATAATATTCAATTCAGAATCTTCATCTTGGTTTTGGGGGGTCTAAAATTTTCATGGAATGGGAACACATTATGGTATAAAGATAGATTATACATATATAATCATTCTCTCCTCAAACATAAAATCCTCCAGTAACTTCATGCATCTCCAATAGGAGGTTATTTAGGATTTTTAAAAACATATCATATAGTCAATCAAGATTTATTTTGGGAAATACTCAAGGGGGATGTCCAAAAATATGTGGTTGAATGCATGGTATCTCAATAGAATAAAGATGAAACCATTAATATCTAAGGTCTTTTTCAGCCTTTATCCATCCCTAGCTAGAGGTGGGAGGAGGTTTCAATGGATTTCATTAATGGGTTATTGTAGTCTAAGGATAAAAATGTTATCATGGTAATTTTGTTTTAAATAACCAAGTATGTCATTTTTTCTTCTTTTTCACAACCATTTGTTGCAAGTATGGTATCTTTTATTTTTCTCAATATAATTCAAAAATTACATAATACTCCAGAGATCATTGTAAGTGACCAATATCCTAAATTTACTAGTAATTTTTAAACTAAATTATTTGCATTTTTATGCACCTAGTTGTCTCATAACTCATCCTATCATCCTTATTCTGATCAACAAACAAAGGTAGTCAACAAATTTATAGAAGGGTATTTTCATTGTTTTTTGATAAATAAAACAAATGGGTTCATTAGCTGCCACTTACCAAATGGTGGTAAAACACTTCTTTTCACAGTTATTCCAAAATGTCTCCCTTTGTAGTATTGTATGAGTATCACCCCCATACATCACTTCATCATTTAAGGTTCATCTTAAGGTTTAATTTGTTGAGGAACACATTCACCATCAAGAGGAGGTACTCACTAGTTTGTGAGAGAATTTAACAATGACATAAAATAGAATGAAGTAACAAGTGGATCAACATTGTAGTGAGCAAAATTTTGACATAGGTGATTGGGGATTTGTGTGATTGAAGCCATATAATCAAATGTATCTGAATTAGTAAAAATAGATAACAAGTTTTCCCCTAAGTATTATGGCCCTTATTAAATCTTTCATAAAATTAGTAGTGTAGCCTACAAGCTAGAATTTCCCCTGTCCACTCGCATATATTTAGTATTCTATGTCTCTTTCCTAAAGAAGTTAATTGGATGTTAATTTTATACTCAAAATAAGTTACTTGAATTAGATGAAGAAGGCTAATTCATTTTAGAGACTAAAGATATCCTTCACATGTGCACTAAGTAATTGTGGACCAAAGTGATTAAGGAGTATTTGATCATATGGAAGAATTTGCATCCTGAAGATGAAACATGGGAGGATGAAACGGTCCTAAAAAAATATCCTAGTTTGATTCAATTTTGAGGAAAACATTTTTACAAATGGGAATGATATAATATGTCCTTAACCTATGTCTTGTCTATGGATATGTGTAGCTGACTTGTGGCTTACATACCCTTATATTATCTTATCACATCTCTCTATATTCTTAGTAAGGTCATCCTGTGAAATAACCATGGATAAGTAGAGTATATATAGGAGGTAGAGGTTAATATTTGATCATCATATTAACATATTTTTATCTTATTTCATTATTGTGGAGGTTTCCACCTCAAAGTGCCTCAACTATATTTATCAAACATTCCATTCTTATGCCAATTATTATTTTAGATCTACATATTTTGCTCTTATTTTTATGATATGATATTATATTGTGTGAAAATATAATTAATTTAATTACATACTATCCACTTTATTCTTATTTATACAAAATAATGGGGTCATTGACATGTTTTTAGGACATCATTGAATTAAAAAGCTTTGTGCAGTATCATCTATACTACATTGATGCCTTAATTACATACAATACAATAAGGTAGTAATAATTACAAGTGCATGATATGAGTACCTCATAAATCTAATGGTATAACTTCATCCACCCCCATGACCATAAAAATTGGTTGATACACCCATACATTGTCATTATATATAGATAATGGTTACACATATGCAAGATATTTATATGCACCTAGTTCAGAGGAAAGTAGTTGGTTCTACTAAACAACCAACTATTCAATTCCCATCATATATATATATATATATATATATATATATATATATATATATATAGGACTCACAGAGGTTATCATATCCTGTATCACATTCTCATTTAGTACCATGGATGTTTGACCATGTTCCATAGTGAAGACAAGAAATATGACATTATCCTACTATAAAATAGACCCCATAGTGTCCTTAAATTTCTAGAGTAACCCATCATACACAAGATTATATGAGTAGTGATCATGATAATTATTTTATAACATGTGACTTATTATTAAATTATGATATGCCTACATAAAGTATCATTCATTCACGATAGTTGATACTTACACTATTCAATACATGCACTCCCCATAGTCCTCCCATTGAAATGATTATTGGTTAGAATTTTTAACATTACAAATATTTCAACATTACAAAAAATTCAAATAATTTAAAAATCCAAAAAAAATCCAAAAAAGTAAAAAAATAAAAAATAAGACCTAAGCACGACATGATTACTAGAATACACTATTTACATATGTTATTTATCACATGTTTTGTATATGGTAATTTATTTTCAATATATATATATATATATATATATATATATATATATATATATATATATATATATATATAGGACTCACATAGGTTATCATATCCTGTATCACATTCTCATTTAGTACCATGGATGTTTGACCATGTTCCATAGTGAAGACAAAAAATATGACATTATACTACTATAAAATAGACCCCACAGAGTCCTTAAATTTCTAGAGTAACCCATCATACACAAGATTATATGAGTAGTGATCATGATAATTATTGTATAACATGTGACTTATTATTAAATTATGATATGCCTACATAAAGTATCATTCATTCACGATAGTTGATACTTATACTATTCAATACATGCACTCCCCATAGTCCTCCCATTGAAATGGTTATTGGTTAGAATTTTTAACATTATAAATATTTCAACATTACAAAAAATTCAAATAATTAAAAAATCCAAAAAAATCCAAAAAAGTAAAAAAATAAAAAATAAGACCTAAGCACGACATGATTACTAGATTATACTATTTACATATGTTATTTATCACATGTTTTGTAGATGGTAATTTATTTTCATACACATAAGTATATCATAGTATATGAGTGTGATGCAGGACATATAAGTTATACATGGACATACAGATGTTGGACTTTCCTCTACCCTATGACCATGCCAATATTAGGGGCATATTATTCCACAAGTTTCACTATTACATGTTATATCTTTATATAAGATTTATACCATGTTAAGAGATATAAATTGCTTATATATTTATTTTAGTTACTCATATATTACATAGTGTTACATGGATATAATACTATACTATGACATTACATTGATACATATAGATGGTGTAGATTAGTTTTTACTTATTCTTTGCTTCATTGATGTTGTTATTATCATACATGATAATATACTTTATGTTTCTCTATTATGTGTAGCCCTTGGAATTGTTTGATGCCAAATATTTATGTACATTATTTACAACATCTTTATTTCCTTTACATGAGGCCCTTGGCCTTGTTTGATGTGATATTTTTATGACACTTGTTTGAACCATCTTTATGTCCCTTTCATGCATAATTTGGCCTTGTTTTATGAAATATTTTTATGTCCCTTATTTGTGGAATATTTATGTCCATTGCATGCATACTTTATCCTTATTATATGAAACATTTTTATGTCCCTTGTATGTGTCCCTTGGCCTTGATTGTTGTGGGATATTCATGTTCCTTATATCTAACCATAGCCTTATGTGTAATACTAATTCTTGATCTTTTTGATATTTTTTGCTTGTTGATCTTGATGAAATCAAGTGGTGAAATCATCCATATCATGCACTTTTATAACGTATTCTTATTAAATTATATTTTAGTGATGATTACTACTGTGTACTTCAATTATACATCTATCTAGACATGAAACTTATATTCCCTATATGATATATGTTACATGTATACCTTGATTAACATATATATTATTATGATGACATACTCTCCACATGTTTATATGATATTACATAATAATATATTATACATGACATGATATAATTAACTCATATTTTTTGATGTGTAACTTAGAGGACACATCCCTCATCTCAAAAAGAGACATTATAGTGGGCTTATCATAGATACATAAGCCTCCATAAACATACAATAATATTAGAGTATTAAAAATAGTTAAGATATCATATGGTATAGTTACATGGTAGATATTGATACATCAATATGTGTTATGGGGGAATATGCCATGCATATTCACTCACTTCACAAAGACTTGAGTATAGATTCTTAAAAAATTGGGTGTAAGAACAAGAATTTGAAATAGGTTAGTCTATTGTAAGTGAATATAAATCCAAAACAACTTGAATAAACATAAAATCTTAAGCTTATTCCTTAGGGTGAACTAAAATTAATAAAAAAAAATTAAATAGAAGAAAAATAGAAGCATTTACCTTCCTTGAAGACCCCACTTGTTAAATGGCTAAAGAGGCTTGAGATCAACTTGTGAACTAATAGTATTTATCAATGGTGACTCCACATATGGATAAAATTTCTCATAGTCCACTTGAGATTTGTCTTAGTAATGTTGAATAATTATTGAGTGATGGCCTTTGATATTTGGTAGGGATTCACTGCACTATTTTATCATGGTGAAAGAGTGTGAAGACCCTTTAATTTATAGAATTGGCAAATGATTGTGGACCATCCATATTGAGGTGAAGATCAAGGGCCCAATATTATTCCTCTAATATCATAAATGAGAGAGATGGAGTGTGGAAGAAAAGGGATGGAGTATGCCATAGAAATGTAAGATATTCAAATCATTATTCCTCTTTGAGTGTGTAATAAGGGTGTAAGAGGAAGAGTGTGTAAGAGGGGTGTAATATATTGTAATATCTCTTACTTGCACACTTGGTATGATGATGTCACCTTGGGTGAGGAAATAATTTAATTTGTGCAATTAGGAAAATAGATAATTCCAAATTCATAAAATTTTATATTAAAATAAGATTAGGTTAATTAATCAAGTAATTAATTAACTAATAGAGGAAAATTGATTTCAGAATGGTTGAAAGTGTTAATAGAATACATAATTAAAATTGAAAATAAATGTCTGATTTTAAGTGTCTAAAATTTTCCCATATTTGAGAAGGCATTGTGAGACACAAATGAAGTAATGTATTTTCAAACATTGAAAAATTAATTAATAATAAGTTGAAAAATGATATGAAGATATAATTAGTGACCCATGATTCCCACTCAAGAGAAAATGAAAGGATAAAATATGTGGATGGGCTCTCATGAAAGAGAGGAAGAAGAAAGAATAAGATCAAAATTAACCTATGAATAAGATTAATCTAAATGAGCTAATGATTACACACTTTGATTTACAATGGTTAAGAATAAATAGAATTAAATTGGCCCTAACATGGGGGAAATGGGAAAGATGAATCCCAAAACAAGTGGAACACTTTGAATTTCCCAAAATAGGGTAAAAGTTATGATCTTGGAATTAGAATAAAGACTAAATGATGGAATTTGCCCTGAGGAAGGCGGTTTTGGTTGATCACAATAATTTGACCTAGTAGGGTGAATTTGATCATTGATTTAATGAGTTACACAATAGGGTAGATTTGATCATTGATTAGTCTAATTGGGTTGACCTAATAGGGCAGATTTAATCATTGATTGGTCTAAATGGTTCACCCCAGTAAGGCATTTTTTTGTTTTGACAAATGATGATTAAGAAATTGATCACTTGATTGGAAAGTATAGCTCAAGAGTGTAACCTATTACATATATTAATGATGAGCAGGTGAAAATGTAGGTGTGAGGGTATAATGAATTTTTGAAGAATAAAGAAGCCAAAAAATACTAGACACATGAGACTACTCAAAAGTAATGAAAGAGATGATGAATAATAATGATTGAAGAATGATGTGACTAGATTGGAAGAATATGGATGTTAATAATAATGAAACAATGGTGGTTGACATGACCTTAGAAACTAGTTGGTACTGAGAGTTGCCTACATAGTTCATAGGGACCTCAGGACAATGTAGTTCTTCTAGAAATCAAGAGAAAATGGAATGAAGGAAATGAATGAATTTTATATATGCTTAGATATGTCATAAGCAACATATATATTAGCCATATTGGTTGGTTTATTTCATTGGATTAGTATACAAGGATATTTTTTATATGACATTACCAATTAGGCCTCTAGTACTTAAATTTTTATGTATCACATGAAAATATGCACCATGATATAAAACACCATGATGACCAGACTACAATGTGCATAGGGACTAACCCTAAATCCAATAGATAGTTGACAAAAACACACCAATGATATGAAAAACCATGATGATAATGTTGATTTATGCCAATGGATGGAATTAAGTACAACTGCATGATAAGATGCACCATGATGCTAACCTTGTTAGCAGAATGGACCAAGTTAAGGTAATAACAAAGAAAGGAAACAAACAATCAAGAAAAAAATCAAGCAAACATAAACCAAAAATAAAATAAACAGAAAGCATCTTGTTCAACCAAGTCAAATCCACTTGTGAAGACTCAATGATAATGATAATGAAATGGTTTCCCCAAGGAGGGATACATGCAAAGGAAGGACACATCTCAAGGTGGCTGAAATGATTGGAACCAATAAAAATTCTACCCAAATAAGGTGGATTTGGGAAGGACACATTTCAATAATGTATTAGGACCAAAATCATTAGATTAATGATTTTGATTAGATTTAAGAAAAGAAAAATGTTTTTGAATTTTTTGGATTTATATCTCTCTTGGATATTGTGAGCCTTTTTTATAGAAAAAATTAGGTCTTTGGAAATGTTTTGAATATTTTTTAATTTTTAAGTATCTCAACTTAATGGAGGATTAAGAGATATAGAATGTTTTATCTCACAAAATGATGAGAGCATGGCTTAAGCTACTTGTAAAATGATGAGAGTGTGGATTTAAAATGCTCACAAAATATAAAAAGCATGGCTTAAATTACTTGTAAAATGGTGAGAGCATGGTTAAATTGATCAAAAAATTATGAGAGCATGAAAATGGGGTGACTAAGCTGACCTTAGGAACTGAACACTACCTACATAGTCCAAATGGATCTTAGGTTAATGTAGTTCCACCTACACTAAAAGATTATAATGAATGATGAAAAAAAGGATAATGTTGGATAATAATGAATGACAATGAGGGAAAGGACTAGGAGTTTCTAAGGACCATGTAGAATGAGAACAAAATGTGTTCAATCATCAAATTTTAATGTGGATAACATGTAAAAGGTTTCCCAAATAGGTCCTAATATACCCTCTTCGTCTATAACAAGGTTAAGACATGGAAATTAATGGTCACAATAAGATGTGCTAGGATAAATAGGACTGAATAGATAACATTTTAAGAATGGTAATGGACTGCAATGGTCAAGATGGTTTAAACATAATGGTCTATAATGTAGATAGGGATTCTTGTAAGTGTCAAGGTACTTGAAAATAACAAATTATTTACATGAGGCCAAAAACTTGGATTTCATCATGGTACTTGCCCAAAACACCATAAAAATGATTTTCACCATTGTAAGAATTATTTGTCTTTCTATTTTGATTGTTTTTGTATTTTTAATTGATTTTTTTAGATTTGTTAGCATTTCAACTCAATGGAGGATTATGAGATGAATAATGTGGGCCATTTTTTGTCTAACTAATACCCTCTCAAAATGGTTACTCTGTCAAGATATTTTTGCTAATATGGGCTATGTTGATACTATTGTGATTTTCATTGGTTGTTGACTTTGCTTCCTCTTGTTGAGGTCAATATACCCCTATTTTCTAAAAAATGAGGTTACTTATTCAATTTTACAAATTGTGTTATAAATTAACTTTCAAATTGATCGAAATTGCATTATTAAATATCAAGTTTTGTTTCATCTTTGATTGGCATATTAGCATGTAATCTCTATTTGAATTCATTTAATATTGCTTATGTTGACTTTTGTGTTTCCATGTTGCAGGTTTAACGGGGTCCCATTCAAATAATTTTTGTTTAGGGTTTTATGATTTAAATGTCAAATTAACCCTTAGTTGGTTAAATAATATGATCTCAATTGATTCTTATATATTTTCCTTTGGTCACAATTGATTGATTAAATCCATGCTTGAATGTGTTAAGGAGCCTTAGTCTAAAGTATATTATCCTAAGTTCCCTTTTGAAATAAATTCAAATTTACATAAGATCACATATACTTGAGAACATTTTTATATTTGAGACCTAGTTTAAACCTTAAACCAAGTCCTAATTATATGTATAAATACAACTAAAAATTTAGTCTCAAAAATTTATGCTAAGTCTATACATATATCCCAAGAGCTTATGCCTTTAATTTTATATCCATAAGAATGAATCAACATGAGGATGCCACATGGAAAAATCTTGGAGCTTCAGGAAAAGATCAACAATCTATGGGCAAAGCTAGAAGTCAACAAGTCCAAAATATTGATCAATGGTGCATGTTTGTTTATGCAACTAATATCTAACGATGAGCGAGGAATCAAAGAATCAAAGGTCTTAGGAAGGAATATGAGATTGAAAAGTGTCATGATTTTGATAAAGTAAAAATAGATCTAATGGTGAACATGGGTTAATGAGTCAAGGATGCTATGAAAGGATTGAGAAGGATAAGTGTCAAAATCTTGGTAAGTGATTAATAAATCCATGATCCATGTTCAAGAATACATATATCAGATTGATGATGCAAACAAAGGTGGACTTTTTAAAGGGCCCAAATCGAATGTGGTAGCAACACATGTCATAACTACAATGAATTAAATAGAGATCAATGAATAACATTTGAGATTTTAGATAGAGATCAATGGTGTGGAGCATGTTAAGAATTCAAGATCCTAGACTAAGAAAGAAGTTGTCATGTGGCACAAAGGTGTTCAAGTGATGACGTTTGATTATAGGGTAAATCAAGAGTCTATGGAGTTGATAAGTGGCATGATCTCAGAGGTTTTTAATCAGAATCAATGGTTCATGATGAAATCCAATGTTAAAAAGATCCAAAAGGCACAATGATCACTTTTTAAATAAATGAGAATTATGACATGACATTACCACATTGTCAAAACATGTCTCATTAGGAGATCTTGTGGGCCTAACACATGAAAAGTACAAATATACAATATAAGTGTAATCTAAGTCACAAAATCTCATTATTTGAATTAGATACCACTATTAAAGTCCTATATAAACCTTCAAAAAACCCAAAGTGTTTGATTACCCTAAGTTTCCCCCATAATCACTGTAATTGAATAAAAAGAGTTGAATTATCATCCCCAATTGGATAATTTAATCAATATTTTAGAAATGACAACCCAAAAACATGTTTCAAAGCAAGATGTAGAGTTGTATTTGATAATAAACATAGAAGGGTGCATGTTTAAGGACACATAATTTGTGGTAGCTACTTTTAACGTAGGAGATAACAATTATTATGAACTATTATAGATAATTGAAAATTAGTCAATGATCACCAAGGAAGAGGAAAAGATTCTCTCTATAAAAAGGCTCTACAATGACATAGTAGTAATACAAATTACTAGACTCCACTATGTAGCTGTAAATCCTGAGGTACTTCACTGCATTGACATTCTTGGTCCCATTTTTATGATAAAATAGATAAAGGCATGTTAATCAATGAACATAATCAGAGGAAATTTGCTTACATTTCCCCAATTGCCTTTGAGTCCTATTACAAGCTCTATAAACTCCATATCGACTTGACCTCATTTAACTCATGGGATAAAGAGCACAACTTAATGGATACACTAGCTTTATGGTTGGAATTTGGTAACCAAGTTATTATGGATTTGGAATAGAAAAGTCCTTTTAGTTAGTTTAGACTAGGGATTAGGATGGTAATGACAATGTTAAACAAACTATATGGATGTCCAACCACAACATATGTTTATCCCATGTGGGTACCAATGGTGTATTTCATTATTGAAAGGGTAATAGTTACTCTATTGGGTGAGATAGTTAACATCTCTTTGAGTAGATAAATATATGTAATTAGTCATAAGAAGAAAAATGAGTTTTTCATGATGTCTTATCTCTTAGATGCCCTATGTGCAATAACAAAGATTCCAAACTAGAGGGAGTGGTCTCCAAATGGAACCCAGATAGTTTCCCAATATTATTCTAGGTTGCACATCTATAAATATAGGGACCACATTCAATTTATTTATGATTATGTCTATCTATCCTTGAATAAAGATATAACTATTATCCCTATGATGAGATTCAGCCCATTAATTAAATAATCTATTGAAACAATGGGGGATATATGGTTGTACCTAGAGTATACTATTATAAGGATTGAGGGAACTCAAAATTATCCTCTCAAGTTGCCATTCCATGTTCTTGATAAGATAGTAGAGTAAGAGGTGTCCTACCAATTGTTACATGATATAGATGGCCTTTGAAAAACCAAAAGAAATAGACTTCTTCATAACTTCCCTATGACCATTGGAAAGACTACCTTCAGATAATGGGATCACATTGAGGAAATATAAAAACATAGACTATCTTTCAATTTACAAATGGATGAACTTAGACAATGGGACCCTTGTAAAAGTGTTTAAGAATATTTGAGACTTAAGGGTATTCTGAATGTACCCTATGATCATGAACCCAGTACATTTGACCTAGTGTACACTAAGGCATCCTCCTACTTTGAATTAACTAGGAGATTGAAAGAATACAATATTAGACCTAAGTCTAGATTATCTAGAGATCAAAAGGTAGATGATAGATGGTAATTTAGCCCTAGACAATATCATTCAATAAGTGGTGAATCCTCTATGCCCCCAATAGTAGAAATTCAAATTGAGCATAAACTTGAAGAGAGAATATCAGATGAGAGTGATTCAAGTTCATTAGCCCTTGAATAATCTAAGATAGAAGAACTAGATCTAACTTTAGAAGAAGTTCATATTATAACCCTTGATCCTAATGAAACTATTGAGGATAAATTAAAGATGCTATCCATGATGTATGAGTTAGATGCAGAGGCATAAGTAAGTGATGAGGAGACTAGGGAAGATAAAGGGAAGTTTTTGGACTTGGTACCCATTGATACTCCCAAAAGGAAAGTTGAGACTTCCATTGTCTCAAAGGCTAAGAAGACTAAAGTAATGATCACTCCTACCATTAAGAAAGTCAAATTTTTAATTGAAAAAAACATTTTTTATGGGCCACCTATCCCTGAGTGGTTCATTTATGAACCAAGAGTGGAAAAACTACCTACTTATCATCCATGGGCCAAGGTGAAAGCCACTAGCATTCCTATATAGTAATAACTAAAACCATGGATTGTTGTTTTGTAGGAAGAGGCAAAGAGGGTAGCTACTCCAAGTTAGTCATCAAACCAATCACAAATGGATATCCCTATTCCATAGGTGACTCAAAATCTTTAGTTGGAGTGAGGTTTGACCTAGGGACTATTAGTTTATAAAGGGTGACTAAGAAAATAGTCATACAAGGTGGTGATGAGATGACCTATCAAAAGGTAGAGCCTTTGACTAATTTGACTTAGGAAGAAAGATAGAGTCTAGGTGAAGATCTAATATTTGAATAAGATGTCTTAGAATTAGCTCAAGATCATTAAAAATAGATACAAGATACCATCAAGGGCCTTAAACAAAAGAATAAGAAATTATAGGAGCAGTCTATTCTATTTGTCCTAGGGAACATGGTCAATAAATTTTAAACCACTATCTATGACATATTCAACTCTTTGAAATCAAAAAAGTCTAAGCAAGGCATGATGAACAAACATGGTACCTTGGTTGTGAAATAAATAAAGTTATAGTAGGGTTCATACGGTATAGTGAAGGAGCTTATCAATATAGTGATGGAAGATCAAATTATTGGGTTCAAGATAGTTAGCCTAGCCCATCTGAATATGGCTATGTCAATATTGATAAAAAATATATAAGGCTTAAACAAGTGGTCCAAGAGATTGAAATATCTCTTTAAGGATATAAAACAATTAGAGAGTAGGATGGCATATATATTGGGTATCTTAATCCAATATCCAAATATACTCAGTCATATTGGATTGATCATTGATTAAGAGTTCAATCATAGAGCTACTCAATTCATGTAAGAGGTGAAAATCAAAAGCCAAGTAAAAATAGGGGCAAATAATAATAGGATATTAGACATAAGCTTATATATAGAAAAGAAGATTGGAGCTTCTAGAAGAATCAAGGAAGCTTTGAACATGGTTGACAAAGACTTAAAGGACTTAAAAGATCAAGAAGAAGAACTCTTCATAGATCCCATTATCAACTTAAAGCTAATTGATGATCAACATGATAAGGCAATGAAGATGAAGCAACAAGGAGTTTCTTAATGTCAAATTTGTTAATTTAAAATATTCTCTTGTATAAGAACATGTACATCATTTGAAAAAGGAATTTTTTTAATAAAATCATTGTGAAACTTGTAAAGCATATTGATTATAAGTCAGTCCATTTGGAAAGTGTCATTAGTTATATAAGGTTGTAGAAGGACAATTGTCCTTGACACTTTTGAAATTATCATTTGATATGATTGACCAACATACCTCCTTAATATTTTATAAAAGGGTATTATCATTTGTAAAATAGGAGTTTTGAGCAAAGACTAATGTGTAAATTTGGAGTAACTAATATAAGCAAGGAATTATGCAAAGATTTTCCAATATTTGTTCATTTGATTGTTATCATGGCTGCTTACTTAATTAACTATTTGGATGTTCAGGATTGAATGGTTTTTATGGATTCTAGATGCACACCTTTGAATGAAGAGTTGTAAATTTATGCTTATGCTAGATTGATTGGAATATCTTAGATTCATTTTATTTTATTTGCTTCTCTTGTAGATGTGCTAATGTAATTTGCTTGTAATATTAAATATTTAAATTGAGTATGGTTTCTTATTTTCATTGCTTCAACTATCCTTAGATGTTTCCCTGATATGATAGGATTTGAGATTTATCTATTTTATGTCATAAATTGGTTTAAGTGCATGTTTGATTAAATTTAAACTTTTTCATAATGTCTGGATTGAATAAAAACATCTTTCTTCCCTACCCTACCCTTCCTTTTGCTCATTTTTTAATCAATTCACTTCAGTTTAACTTTCATTATGAATATACATGCTAGAATATAATTTAGACTTAGTTTTTGATCATAATTCACTTCACTTATTTTAAAACTACTTTTAATTTTCATAGCAAGCTATTAGGCCAAGGTTGCTCCCAACAACCAAATAGTTACATTATAAATTTTGTGGAACAGTTCATTTGCTTTGCCACTATTCCACCAAAGATATCAAGAATATCACAACCTACAACTCATGCAATGTATTTTTTGAATTTTGAAATGAGAAGTGTTTATTAAACACTCTAAACCTATGTGATACAATTTTAGGCATCAACAGGACTAGTTCCACTAGCACTAGGAGGGATTTAGCTAAAGCTTTGTGAATTTGTAGTGTCTTTGCTAATTTTAGTGAATTTTATTCAAAGATCAGAGAATTATTTGCATATTTATGTTGTTATTAGTTCAATTGTGTAAAGATAATTGATATCCATAGTTTCAAAGTAGTCTTTAGGCTCATTTAGCTAAAGATAGATATTCTTTTAAGACTCATGATAAATTGTTACAAAGGTAGCTTAAGCTTTGTAAATGTGACACATTTAAGGTTAGTAATAATGATTTTATTCAAAGATTGATTGATTCTTTACAAATTTAGGTTTATTTGAACATAGAGGTGTAAAAATCATTCATATTCATCAGTTTAGAAACAAATTTGTGATAATCCAATTAAAGGTAGTTTTTCTTTATATAAATTTGTGTAAAATTTACTTATCATGAAAATATAATCATTATTATTTTCAAAGATAAGGTTTAAACATTTTGAATAGGATTTAGATTTTACAAGATGGAACTACCAAGAATCGGGACTAGGTCATGATCTAAATCAAGGTTACCTCTCCTTTCATTAGAAATTCATAGGAAATCAAGATAAAACAAAAGTAAGTGAATGGAATACAAATCCCAACCTATTTCACCTATTCATAGTGTTCTTATGTTTAATCATTATCAAGGTGTGGCTTGGTTAGGTGGATCTTACATTAATGTGTCTAGTTAGGTACATGATATACCTATAAATCCTTAAAAATATTTACCATCTTTCAGTCCTAATGGTGTGGTCACTACTGAAGAACATATCCAAAGTTTCAAAGCTACTTTAAGATTGTTGAATGTAGTTCGTGAAGATGTTGCATGTAGATTGTTTCCATTTACATTTAAAGATGCTATATATGATTGATTTGTCAATCTTCCTAAGAATTACATCCCTAGTTGGAATGATTTTAATAGAAATTTCATTAATCAATTTGGATAAATCATCAAGCCTTGTATCCTTTATCAATAATTCACTACTATGAAGAGAGATTTGAGTCAAACCATTGAGAATTTAATGATGGATTCTAGAAGATGTTTAGTAGAACCATATCTCCCTATAAACTTGATGAAGCCTTGGCTTTAGAATTTTATAAGGATTCTTTAGATCCCATGACTTATGTGTTTTTGAAGAGATCTATTGGGGTTATAAACACATTAGCCTTGGCCCATGATGAAGATGTAATAATCAATGATCAAATGAAACCTCAAGTTCAACTAGAACATGCTATTCCCAATGTTAATCTTAATTTACTTGAATTAAATGTCATTCTAAATGCTAATAAAAAAGTGCTAGCTTGAAATAAAACACCAATGTTAAACCAATTACCTTTGAGTTATGTTGATCTTGGCTAAAACCTAAGATTTTTGAATAACACTAAATATATATTTCATCCACAAGATCAAAGATATATGGTGCTAAAAACTAATGGTAGTACTCAAGTTCATAATTTAGAAACACCAAAGAATGATAATGAATCCATACTCAAAATAGTTCAAAAATTGGAACTGATTTCCTTCAGTTGTAAAAATAATTAGGTAATACTAGGAAAATATCTAACAAAAATTATTCTTACCAGAGGTTTAATAGGCCTAAAAATTGGTTGCACAATAGTAAAAACAAAAACAACAACAATGAGTCATCTACCAATAAGAACAATTTTTAAATAAATATTTATGATGTAGCTCAAACTGAATATTGCAAGTTTCACAATAATTTAAAGCATAGTGAATTGGATTGTATTGTATTTTATAATGCTTTTGAATTATTTTAGGATGAATTAGATACATTTTAAGGTGGACCTAATAGAGATAATATTATAGGTACATTTGGTTCTTCAAAGTCATTTAAATCTGATGACACAACCCTGTTGGTGGAGACTTTTGATTTCACATTCTAAGAGGAGAATGAGCCTGAGGATACTATATAAGAGGTTCATGCATTTCAACAATGTCTAAATAAGAATTATCATTTGAGGAATAGAAATAAAAATAAACCTTTGACAACTTCAACTCCACCAAACAACTTTGATACACCTCTTGATCCTACAACAAACAATAATCCAAAACCTCCAAAGGGAAGTACCTATAGAAATAATACTAATGCATCTAGTGCTTCTACTAGGGGTGGATATAATATAGTTGAGAATATAAAAAATATCAAATCTAACATCACTTTGCATGAATTGACTCAAATTACTGAACAAAGAGACTTGTTATTTGAATCTTTATCCAAGAAGCCTAGAAAATCACCAAAAGCTACAAATTCTAATGTAGTGATGTACAAGAACAAAGTATAGGTTCTTCCTTTCTTGATGAGAATTAGAATTTTTGGTCAAAACTTGCATAATTGTTTTTTAGATTCAGGTGCTTCTACTAATATCATGCCTAAAGGTATTTTTGCAAAACTTATTTTAAATCAAATTAAGTATGATAGAGTAGTTACTTGTAGTCATATAAAATTTCCAAATTGGTAGTTTGAGTGTGGATTATGACACCTTATCCATAACTCCTTTTTACATGCTCTTGTGACACTTCTAGACATCTTTTTGCTCATTATCAATCATCCAAAACCTTCTGAATGATCATTCCACCTCAACCAAACTATATATCTTAGGACAATCCTATTCTCCTAGGTCCTAAGCCTATAGTATAAGAGTGCCATATGTAGAATATATCACTAGACCTTTGCGTGTCCCATTTTTGGTACTCTTGTCCATTTGCACTTTAAGCCCCAATGCTTATTATCATATGATCCCTATCCTTAATTGTGTTGGCCTAGGGTGAATACATCTGACCCATGACCAACTATTCCCTAAAAAATCCCATCCGAATTTAATTTACAAAAGGAGGTGATAAATCTTAAAAATCAAGCAAGAATACAAATAAAGCATTGAGGCAAACTCCCCTATTCTCTACATACAGTCACCTAACATAGTTGTTTACATACTCAAACCCTCATACCAATCCCTATCCACCTCAAACACTTTCAATTTGGAATTTTCACATCCACATCACACTATTTCAAAAATCACATTAGGTGGGAGAGCTATATATGGCTTGATCCCTCTTTGAAGTATTGGTATGTAGGCAACATGTCCACACAAGGGGTGTGGATTACACATTCAATGCATCTTACACACTAACCCCCCTTTCTCAAATGATTAAAATATTATTTTTTCAAACATGATGGAAGGGTAGGGTTTTAAAGATTAAATAAACTATATAGTGTTTTATATCGACAATCAACATTCAAGATTTCAAAAGCAGGCTCACACAAGAATAATGCAAAAACCCAAAAAGTTTTAAGTCTATGTGACCATTTTGGACAACAACAACAAGAGTGAACAACAACATCAAACACCAAAGTGTCCTATTTTTAGTGTTTATGTCCTTTTTCCAAATGAAATCTAGATTCAAATTCATGACATTGTCTCAGTCCTATACAACCAGTTTTAACTTCTATCTCAGCCATCTCAGCCTATTTCTAGCTAAGTCATATTTCTCCTTATTTATTGTTATTTTTGAAAAGGTAAAAAAGATAAATAAATTATATAAATTAGGACTATATGTATTGAAATATTACTTATTGATTTATTAATCCAAACCTTTAGCTAAATTAGGAATAAAACTCTATTATTCCCAAAAATGTTAAATCATTTGGTGAACCTGACTTACTTCATTTGCACACAAAAACCCTAGAAACTCTAGGAAAAATTCTTTAGTGATTTTTCTAGTATTTTTTTGATTTTTCCTACATATTTAAATCATAATTTCACATTTAATTTTTAAAATTCACCATAGTAATTTTAAAAATCATTTATTTCAAACCCTAGTTGATTTTACTAGGTCCCTTTACTTCTTGAGGTATCACCTTACATGTTTGTGAGCTTCGTATCCTTTCTATGCATATTCCAGTTTGCTATTTTTAGGACTTTACATTTCCTTTATTCAATACTTTCCTTCCATTGCATTTTTATTATTACAACTTATTACAAAAATTTCAATACATTTTTGATTTGTTTTCCTACTTTAATAATGGCCCAATATACCAGTTTTGATGAAACTGATAAGAGGGAACTTCAAGATCTTTTAACTAAACATCCTGATATACAAAATGATATGCTTAAAATACTACATGAAAAAAAACAAAAATAAAATAATGGTCTATCCACTCAAACCATAAACAAACTAGTTAAAAATGACACTACAGGGGAAACTATGTCTCAATAATACCATATAGAAGTAAAACCTTCCTATTACGCACCACCAGTTATGAGTAGTACATATTTTTCTCTTGATGTGGCTACCCTTGTGCAAGAGATACAATTTATTCAATCCAAGGAGCTACATTTTGAGCAAGGTGCCTCTAGACCAACACAAGCTTTGGATTCTTTTACTCTACTTCATACACCATTGGCACATCATATTAATTCTACACCCTTGCCATCAGGTTTTGTTCAACCTAAGCTCACTCTATATGATGGAAATGATAATACAAAGACACACTTGAGAGCATTTCACACAACATGCTTGGACTATGTGCCAAATGACTAGTTATTAACCAAGATATTTCCATGAAGTTTAAAAGATTATGCTTTACAATGGTTCTATAGTCTACTAAATCAATCAATCAATGCATTACATCCTTTAGCTAACATGTTACTAACTCATTTTAGCATTAATATAAGTGACATGGTTTCTTATGCCCAAGTTGCACAATAGAAACAAAGGCCAAATGAAAATCTCATAGATTATGTTCTTTGATATAAGACTATCTTGGCTAAAATAACTAGCCCCATTATCGATCAACAATTATAGGATCTCTTCAAAAAAAGTCTTCTACCAGCTTTGCTTGAGTCAATAATATTCAAAAATTTATCTTCCTTGATTAAGTTATGTCATACACTAAAGGAAAGGGAAGTCAAATTAATTTAAATGGATAAACTCAAGTACACAAGAATATCATAAATAGAAAATAAGAGTAATAGCAAAGTCCCATACAAAGTAAAGGTTAATGATAACAAAATTTAAAATCAACCTATAGTTAATGTAGCTTCATATCTCCCTCAGTGAGTGGTTTTATTAACACCTCCTTAGTGATCCTTTACCAATCTATCAATATCTCCAGCCAAAGTCTTACAGTAGCTTTTGGAATGAATATAATATCTCTCCATCCTATACAATAAGTTGATACGACAAATCCTCTTCCACATGGAGATTATAATACATTTTGTGATTTTTGTAAGGCACCAAGCCACACAATGAACAAATGCATCAATTTTCAACACAAGATACAAGATTTAATAGATGACAACCTCATTGATCTTGGCACTTTAGTTGAGCCTCCTTAGGCAAAGCAAACACATGACAAGGCTCTAAAGAGTATCTCAAATACATTCCTATAGAATTTTAAATAAGAGATTGAGGATACATTAGGTGTTCACCATGCATATCATGCACACCCTCCACCAGCTACATACCAAGCACATTTAGTTGAGTCACATCCTTTGAGCAACATGATTGGTATGTATAATTCTAGATTTCCAATGAGACTTCAATCTCATTTTAAAAGCAAGAGATAGTTAATGATGATTTAGATTACTATACACTCTTTATTAGAGCCTACATTGAGCATCACCCCTTTCATAGTGTTCTCATCGATAATAGATCTAGTGTGAACATGTGCACTATAACATTACTTCAACATTTGGGATATGCAGATCAGGATATTACCTTGATCGACATAGTTATCAATAGATTTAGTGGACACATACAAATTTCATTAGGTGAGATTGTACTTCCTCTATAGGTTGGACCTACACATATGGCCACACCATTTACTATTGTTCCCATTGTAGGAGTCTTCAACATGTTCCTTGGTTGACCATGGATCTAGAAACTTCATGTAATAACTTATACAATTCATAGATATGTGAAATTCATTCATGCTAATTAGGTTGATACAATTGGTGGAGTTTTATATGAGCTACCGTTCCCCACTTCAAATACATCTCTTACTCTGCAGTCACTAGTTTTAGCTTTTTCACCAATTATAGTTCTTCCTTTAGTTGAGATTCAGACACAATCGAGGCCTCTCTTACCAACATATAGAGTTCATACACTTCCACAAAGGCCTCTTTTAGAGTAACCATTACATTAGTAACAATTTCAAGACTCTAAACAATTTCTATCTATAGTTTTCACACCCAGGGTAGTATCATTGAGATCCCATGCCTCTACACATAGAGCACAATTTTATAAAGATTCTTATGTTATTAGATGGGTCCCTGAGATATACACAATTATATTCACTTCTCAGAGTTATAGGGGGACCCACAGTTAGTTTCCACTATAGATATTTTAGAGCACTTACAACATACACAACTTTAAAATTTAGTCTTAACTCTTCCATCATGCTTCATGATCATGCAAGATCCTTCTCCTTGATATATGACACCATGATAGGGAGTCTCTTATGAGACTCATTGGTTAATATCATTTTTTCTCAGTATTTATTGTATATAGCTTATTTTTGCTTACTTGTACATAATTTTCTTATGATTACTTGTACATAGCTTATTTTAAAAATACTAAAAATAATACAATATTCCAAAATACCAAAACAATATAACATGTCAAAATACAAAAACATTCAAATAACTCAAAACACCAAAAAAATTTCAACTATATGCATTATCCATGCTTTACATTTCTACTACCATACTAGACTTACATTTTGTTGTTTTATGCTATTTTTTGTCGATTTATCTACATTACCATAATTCATTTGATCTTATTTGAGTGTATGTAGTCACACCTAGATCCTTGATTTCTTCAATCTACCCATTGAAGGGGCATCCTACTTCTACATTTGAGACATCCGTTGATATATCTACCCACCAAGAACATCTTTTACATGACTACACCATCTGGGTTATGACATTACTACACCACACACTCTAGTTATCATGTTGATGTACATTACTTACTAGCTTACATAGATTATTCTATCGATACTCACTAGTATATAACACTTGTGTATTTATTAGCATCTACCTAGTCTTGTAATCTATGTTTTGAATACTTTCACTTCTTACTTTGATTAGTTAGATGCAATAGTATTTCTAGCATTTACATGCTTTCCTTTCATGCTTTGAGTAGCTAGATTTGATTGCATTTCTTAGTTCCTAATTTATACTCTTGTGTGTGCTTTAGGACATTTTCCAATGTCCTTTACTTGTTTGTAATTTTATGTGTATGTGGGAATTTGAACATGACTTATATGCTTGCTTTTCCAATTTGAGTGACATGTGCACATGCCCCTTATTTACTTGGCCCCTTGGCCACTTTTGTGTGCTTCTTGATTTTTACCTTGCATGCTTGTTTATTTGTTTGCTTCTCAATTGTTTATAATGCCATGATCCACATCATGCATTATCTTGCTTTTTTAGATGCCATGATAGACATCATGCTCCATCCCTTCTTGAAAATTAATAACTAACATTTTACAATTTTAGTTTAGTATAAGACACATGTTATTACATTATTACATATTTCTAGGCATACTCCTATTGATCTAACCATCTCCAATACAAACTATGCTATATATTGAGACATCATTGTATTTCATAGCATAACACACTTACAAGGATCTTTCTTATAAGGATAGTCATTGTGGCATTTTCATTCCTACCATTATAAGATGGGGAAACAAATAAGGTTTTTGTCACAGAGATCAGAGCCTTTTACTAATCAAAAAATCAATTTTCAAAACACTTAGAACAACATTCAGAACTCAAAATACATAGAATAGACTAGAAAGATAGTGATGAATACAAAATAGTGATTAGAAATAGTAAAGGACAAAAGTACCATAATTGGACAATAACACTAGACAAAAAAGTGTCGTATTTTCAATGCTCCTATCCAAACAACCAAAAACTCAAAATTTTTAGAAACAAATAGAAAAGTAAGATAAGTTACAGTTTTGTCAGCTATAGTACAATTTAGATTGAGTAGTTTCAATACAATTTTAATTAGAGTATTCAGATATAGGGGGCATCATGCATGACATGATGTATCTTGCCTCTAGTTTTAGATTGGGTAGTTGGTAAAACTTCCAGATCAGAATCCATTTTATAGACACTAGTGATTAGGGGCAATGTGTATGGCACATTTGCCTTCTTTTCTTTTTATTTCACTGTATTACCTAGGTATTCTTAGTATTTGTATGCCTTATTCCATAAATAGGTGGGTATCATTTAAAAATGGATTTCATATAAGCATAATTCTTAGTTTTAGAGTGGATTTCATACAAGCCTAATCTCCACCTTTTAGAGTGGCCAAGATTGGCCCATTTGGCTATCCATGCCACATTGTTAGATTACAGAGCATTCATGAGATTCATGAGCCATATCATATAACACACATTCATACCAATATCATTTTATATCTTTACCTAGTGGGCAATGATGGATCCAAAGGACTAGCTAACCTTTGTATTCTTGAGCCACCTACTACAAGAGATTGGACACATAGTCCAAACATTGATTAACACATGCATAATCACATAGCTTCACTTAATAGGTGTGATGGATCCAAAGGGCCAAATTTTATATTATTGATCCACCCTCAAGGAATTGAGCACTCGACTCTATTTGTGATATTATTTTTGGTATAACAAATACCTAGTATCACTCAACATCACTCATCATCACTCAACATCACAATAGGTTTTGTATTGGTTCACGTACCCGATGAGGTGTATTCATTCCTTTCTCTTCCTCTCTCTTCTACCCAACTTTTGTTAATTATTATTTTATATATAACATGTCTACTAAGAACTGATCTACTCATTTTCCTTTCCAGATTTATGCTTCATGTTGTGTTCTCTCTATGCACACTCAACATCACACATCTTCATGGGCTTCACCCTTGCATATAAGTTCAGGTATGCTTTCTATTTTTCTTTTATCCTAGTATTTTGATTTGCTACATCAATAGAATAAAGAGGGACAAATATAGTCATATAGAATGTTCAAATTGGTAGTTTGAGTGTGGCTTGTGATACTTTATCTATAGCTCTTTTTTAGATGCTCTTGTGATCTTTCTAGACATTTTTTTGCTCATTACCGATCATACAAAACCTTCTAAATGATCATTCCACCTTAGCTAGAATATATTTCCTAGGCCAATCCTATTCCCTTAGGTCTCAAGCTTGTAGGATAGGAGTACCATACTTGGACTATAATGTCAGACCCTTGGGTGTCCCATTTTTAGTGCTCCTCTCGATTTACACTTTGAGCCCTCGTGGTTATATTTATCTGATTCATATCCTTAATTATGTTAGCCTAACACAAATACATCTAATCCATGACCAATTTTTCCCTATAAAATCCCATACAAAGCTAATTTACAAAAGGAGGTGACAAATCTTACAAAGCAAGCAAAAATACAAATAAAGCATTAAGGTAAACTACCCTATTCTCTACATACAGTCACCCAACACAACTGCAAACATACTCAATCCCTCATACCAGTCCCTATCCACCTCAAGCACTCTCACTTTGGAATTTTTACATCCACATCACACTATTTCACAAAGCACATTAGGTGGGAGAACTACATATGGCTTGGACCCTCTTCAAAGTATTGGTATGTAGGTAGCATGTCCATACAAGGGGTATGGATTACATGTTTAGTGCATTTTACACACTAACCCCCATTTCTCAAATGATTCAAATATTGTTTTGTCAAGCATGATGGAGGATTAAGGTTTTAAAGATTAAATTATCTATATAGCGAGTTCTATCAATAATCAACATTCAATGTTTCACAAGTAGGCTCACACAAGAACAACACAAAAACCCAAAATTTTTTAGGTCTCTATGACCATTTCGGATAATAGTGGTAGGAGTGGACAACGACATAAGATACCAAAGTGTCTTATTTTTGAAACTCTTGCATTTTTCCAAATGAAAGATAGATTTAGATTCACAACATTGTCCTAGTTCTACACAACTAGTTTTAGCCTATGTCTCAGCCATCTCAACCTATTTATAGCTAAGTCTTATTTATTCTTATTTATTGATATTTTTATAAAGGTAAAAAATACAAATAAATTATACAAATTAGGACTATTTTATTGCAATATTCTTTACTAATTTATTAATCCAAACCTTTAGCTAAATTAGGAATAAAACTCCATTATTCACAAAATAGTTAAATCATTACTCAATTAGATAAATCAAGAATTAAAGCAATTGGATAATTGTTTTTGTTCATATGTAGCTTGTTATTGAGCCAAGGATACAATAATTCATAGACATTCAAGTGGTAGACATTCTTGATTCTTATGGGATACTGCTAAGTAGAGATTGTATAAAGTATTTGAATGTGTACATGCCAACTAACTATTCTTATATATGGCTTCCATGAAAGGGAGTTCCCAATCATATTCAAATTGAGAGAGAGATAAAAATGAAACACATGATCATTGAGTACAATGCTAAAAATTAAATGGTTAACATGGTCAATTCTAATTTAGGAGTTTAAACTCTTAACACTTCTAAGTTATGTGAATCTAAAGACACTCATGTTATTCTTGGAATGTGGAAATTATAAATTGATGGTGGTTGATGTAAATATGGATATGGATTAAGAAATTTTCTTATCAATCCTATTGGGAATGAGTTTATTACTTCTTACAGACTTTAGTTTTCATGTACTAACAACTTGGTAGAGTATGAAGCTTCAATATTAGGATTACAATTTTCTATCAAGCACAAAGCCAAAGAACTACTAGTGTATGGTTACTCTGAACTAGTGGTTAGTTAGGTTAGAAGTAAATACCAATACAAATTGTCTTTTTTCAAGAAGTCTAAATTTAGAGTCTGGGACTTGATAGATTACTTTGTTGCTTTTAATTTTGTTTTAATTCTTAGAGAAGAGAACAAGATTGATGATGAGATACCTTCAAATACAACCAATCTTATGCCAAATCAAGACTCTAAGTTGGGAAACCTCAGTATTGAGTTGGTTCTATGTCCTTTAGTTCCTAACAATGTCAACCATTTTCAAGTATTTAGAGATGATTAATAGATCATATATTTCATGAAAAACTTAGGAGTATTTGAGTCTCACATCATAGATGAGGTTAATGAAAATTCTCTTGATGAATACATATTTGATGACAAAGATTGTGCAATTAAGTGATAAAAAAATTTCCAAAGGCATAATTTCCTTAGAAATATTGTTTGACACAAATAAACTAGTTTAAATTGTTAAAGTTCCCAAGGTGAATAGGAAAGATTAACCTAAGAACTCAAGGTCAACCTCCACTAGTCAATATTGGTACAACTTGTACAAATGAAGAATTGAGGAAAGCTAAAGAGTTGCTGACCAAATACAAAGATGTTATAACATGGTCCTATGAAAACTTAAAGATATTAGATCTTAGAGTCATTACCCATACCATTCCATTAAAAGAAGCCTATAAACCTTTTAGGCAAAAACAAAGCCCAACCAACCTTATTTTAGAACCATTAATCTACAAAGAGGTCATGAAGCTATTGAATGCAAAAATAGTGTTCCCTATTAGACATTTTACCTAGGTAGCTAACTTAGTACCAATTATAAATAAAAATGGAGAAATTAAATAATCCATAGACTTTAGAATTTTGAATAGAACTTCTAAAAAGGATAATTATTCTTTACCCTCTCTCGACCAAGTTATCCAAATTGTTAGTGGTTTTATAAGGATGTCTTTTCTTAATGGTTTTTTAGGTTACAACCAAGTACTTGTAAAAAAGAGGATAGATTGAAGACTATATTCACTACAAAGTGGGTCACTTTTGCTTACAAAAGATTTCCTTTTAGACTAATAAATATAGGAATGACTTTTCAAAGAGCTATGGACCATGCTTTTCAAGGTCTCATAGGTAAGTGCATCATCATATATATGGATGACCTAACCATATTGTCTAAAAATAGGGAAGGTCACATTATGCACTTACAGTAGGTATTTGAACATTGTAGAAGGTATGAAATTTCTCTCAATCCCAAGAAAAACATTTTTTGTGTTATATAAGGGAAGATACTATGACATGTTATAACCAAAGATGGTATTTATAAAGACCCTAATAGATTTGATGACATATACAAAATAGAACCCCCTAATAGTAGAAAAGAATTAAAGTCTTTCTTTGGGAAATTAAGTTTTGTGAGAAAGTTCATTTTTGGTTTTGTAGAAATTGTGAAGCCACTTAATGATATGTTGAAGAAGGATGCCAAAGTCATATGGAATTAAGAAGTAAGGAAAGCCTTCATGAAAATTAAAGAAATAATATTGTAGGCACTAGTGTTGATAAATCTTGATTTCATACAAGATTTTTATATTTATTCTTTTGATTCTAATCATACTATAACTACTATTTTTACTTGGAATATAGATAAATGTGATCACCCTATTGAATTTATGAGAACTAATTTCAAGAATTTTGAGTTAAAATATTTTTTGATTGATAAACAAGCATTAGATTTAGTTAAGGTAGTTAAGAAGTTTAGACACTATATTCTTAGGAATAAAGTAAATGCAATACTTCTAGACCCTGCTACTAAACTTATGCTTAGTCAATGTGAACTAGGGGAGATAAGAGGTAAATGGATGTTTGTAATCCATAAGTATGATCTTGAAATAAAAAATGACAAATAGGTAAGGTGTTAAATATTTATTAAATTAATTACTAACACCAGTCCTAAACTAAGTGTCATATAGGTAGATCAACAACATTTTCAACCAAATGATTATATGATGTAATTATACATCTTATAATCAATGGTTCATATCCTATAGGATTAAGTAGAGAGTAAATAAAAGATCTAAGGCTCAAGTCAACACATTTATTGATCAAAGATGTGGTACTCTTTAGGAAGAACTATGAAGGTATATACTTGAGATGTGTCTCAAAAAGAGAAGTATCTAAGAACTTGAGTACTTTCCATGAAAAGATTGAAAGTTGACATCCCTCTAGATAGAGAAAATATCACAAGATCCTGAGGGTAGGATATTATTATCCCACCATCTTAAAATATGCACACAAACATGTTAGAGAGTTTCATCAATGTCATATTTTCAAAACTAAAGAACTAAAAGCAACCATGCCATTGAAGTTAGTTATGATTGACAAGACTTTTGATCAATGGGGACTAGAAATTGTAGGGGTGATCAACCCAAATTATTTAGATTGACATAAATATGTTCTTATTGATACTAGTTAATACACAATATGGATATAGGTAGTGAGAACTAAGCAATGTAGAACTAAGATGTAATCAAGTTCTTGGAAGAGAACATTTGTATAATGTTTGGGACACTAGTTTAATTATTTTGTGATAATGGATCATCCTTTATATCTATAGAAATGATTGAGTGGGCCTATGATAACAACATAATTTTCATGTTTTCATCAAACCATTACCCTTTAGGTAATGGAGTATTAGATTCAACTAATAAAAAAATGATGAAATCTATCAAAAAGTTTACAGCTAAAAAATGAGAGCATGGCATAAATTGCTTAAGTATGCTCTTTGGGTAGACATAAATAGAGTAAATCAAACCCTAAAAGCATTGCCATTTCATGGCATAAATTGCTTAAGTATGCTCTTTGGGCAAACATAAATAGAGTAAATCAAACCCTGAAAGCATTGCCATTTCTTATAGTATATGGTTAGGAGCCAATATTTCCCATTAATCTCAAGTTTTCAACCTTCAAGTTCATGTAGGAGTATATGGAAGAAGACCAAGAGTTTGAAAATTCAAGGTTTCTTGACATCATACAAATGGAGGATGCAAGGGAAGAATAATTTGCCAACTTCAATAGACATCAAACCATAATCATGAGATGGTTTGATAAAAATTCAAAGATTAAGGTGTTCATGTAGGGAGACCTAGTTATTCTTTGATAAAAATCATCTAAAACAAAAGGAAAACTTGGAAAATTCACTCCATGGATTGGTTTTTATCAGATTGCTGAGACATTGGGAGATAACACCTTCAAGCTCAAAGATTTGCAGGGAGCAAAGTTCACTTTGCCCACCAATGGGAAATACCTCAAGCACTACTTATATATTTTACCTCTTCAAGTATTCATGGAGTAATTTGTAATATTATTTAGATTTAGTATAGGTAGGCTTAAATTATTTTATTTCTTGCTCCTTGATTGTACATAGTGTTTATAAATATTTGTTTGCTTGTTGTTTGTTTTGCTTTTTATGTGTTTCCTTTTATTTGTTTTATTCCTTGCTTTTAATAAGTATTTTATAATAAATTTTATAATCTCTAATTCAATTGAATGATAAAAAATAAATTTTCAATTTAGGAATGTAGGTATGAGTCTCAAGCATTGGTTGATTATGGATTCTAGAATTTTGATCTTGATGTTATAGTTTTGATAAATTGGTAAGGACTGATATCTAAGTTAATTGTTCCTTAAAATATTACACCTTATTTTATTATAAGTTTTTTTCTAATAAGGATTACACGTATTGGTTGAAAGTTTGGATTATCAAAGCAAAGTCATGTTAACATTTAAATAACATCATTTCCTGGGATGAAGTTTGTGACCAATGATGATTATCTAAAGATCAAACATTTGAAAAAATTATAAAACCTAGCTAATTTTGGTTTCCAAACTTTGTTGGAAACCTAAATATATTTGAAAAAATATAAAAATAAGAGTCTTATTGAAAATCCAAAAGCTTTTTGAGAAAAGGTGATTTGGATAACCTCCATCAGGGTTGTGGATGCCTGGCTGGCAGTGGAACAAGGCCTAGAGTAGAGCCAAAGGTATCTTTATCAGGGATATGGATGATTGGATTGTAATAAAGCAATGCCCAAGTCTTCCCTTTTCATAAATCATGATTCTTAATTAATATCTAAATATGCTACAATTTTATGTTAATGATTCAAGTCGTGAAATCTGGAAGTTCTTCTCTAAATCCTATGGTAATCAGTTAAGAAATCAAAAGTACATAAATGACATGACTAAGTTTTGATGTTTGAGCCTAATTATACATTTTTAAGACTTGTTTTAATCATGAATTGATCTTAATAATGGTACTTTATCATAAAGAATGATTGGTCTGGTTATTAGTTCAAACTAAGAGTATTTGAGTTCTAACATTTTACAATGTTCCCCCAGAAGTCATCATTTGTTGAGGTCAACATACCCCCATTTTTGAAAATGAGGACCCTTGTTCAATTTTTTAAATTATTTTATAAATTGAAATTCAAATTGATCAAAATTGCATTATTTAATATTAAGTTTTACTTCAACTTTCATTGGCATAATAACATGTAATATATATTTGACTTCATCTAATATTGCTTATGTTGACTTTTGTGTTTCTATTGTCACTTGGATTTTCATCCTTTGAGGAGATGTATTAGATATCTTCATCTAAGTGTCATAATTGAAACACCTGTAGGATGTGGGTGAGCTTAAGAATGAGGTGAATATCTAGATAAAGCTAGTTCCCTTGATGTACCACTTATATAACACTACTAAACCTATGCTTGTGAGGGAAAAGGGAGAGACAAAACTGAAAGTAAACTATCTAAAGGGAGGTGATACACAAAATTAGTTGATGAATACCAACCAGTTGCATGTTATACATGAGAACAAGGGACTAACCAAACATACACTTCTCCAATCTACATCTTCTCACATCAATATTTCATTATGAGGTTATGGAGGAATATTTAGGCTAGGAGGACTTGAAAAGAGGAATATAATGATAATATTAAATGGGATAACTCACTCAACCTTCACACTTCTTAGAATACTTCACATGGCTTGTAAGAAAAAGCTTTCCAACTGTAAATAGGTGAGAGAATAAAACAACAATGCTAAGGAAACAAGTCATCACTGAAAAAAATCAATCATCCAAATGAACACACTATGAATAGTCATGGAAGAGGTAAAATTTAGTAGTATTTATTGATCCATATTATGAAAATGAGTAGGGCTTCACCATACTCAGGTGCAATATAGTTTACAAAGGCTAAAATGGCTAGTTCTTATATAACTTGAGAGAGAGAGAGAGAGGAGAAGAAAGAAGTACAAAGGTCACAAGGAAAATTGTTAATATAATAAAATGAGTTACATATGCATGAGAAGAAGATATGAAATGAACTATGCAAGGTCAGGAAGCACAAGTGTCACCCCAAGTCATAAAACTCTGACAATGTGGCGTAGAAATTCTCATTCTAGCTCAAAAAATTGCCTTCATGATTTGGCCCTATTTAAACATCCAAAAAATAATTAGGGATAGGTATTATGATTTTAGTTAAGGGTAAGGGTTATATACATGCCTCTCTATGCATTGGTTGTAGTCTTAGTCATCTAGAATCATCTAGAAATGAGCTATCACTACCTACACTCTAAGAAAACTCCTCTTTCAATCACCCCTAATACTTGGCCTCAAAATTGGATTTGTTTTTCCATGAAAATCCATGAAATGGAGTGGATGAAACTTGAAAAGGCTCTTGATGGCCTTATAATACTCAATCACACCTTAAAAATACATCCACTTAAAGTTTTCACACTTCTCACCATCATGCTTACTATGCTAGTTTTGAATGGCTAAGGTGAAACTCCTATTGGGTAACTTAGGGTTTATTAAAAAGAAATAAATTATCATGGGTAGTTATATTAAGTATTAAGCTTCACTCCATGTGATTGGCATCTTTAGACTCCTTCTAGAACCTTTAAAACACATAAAAAGGTCAAGAAAACCCTATTTTATACCCCATCCATACAATTATGTACAATACAAAATCATGGGGAGTAGATTGAGAGAGTCTTATACAAGGTTAAATAACTTTCATGGTCACTTTGACTCATTTGGATATCCCTATAACCTCATTTTCCCAATTGGGTCCTTCCAAGGGTTTTGAGTAGTTTTGACCTTTAGTGATGTTTCATAAAGGTCTAACATCCAAATATAAAATTAATGCCACAAAATTTATTTTAATGACCCTATATAGCTCCTATTAAATTATTTTACCTCCATGAAAAACCTTCAAGGAGATGTGAGCTTCCAAAGTTGCTCCATCGAGTTTGATTCTCCACTTTTCATAGGTCTAATGTAGCTCTAAGATCAAAATGAATTTCCTCATGTTTCATTTACAAATTGAAATATTTAATGAATCTATAATGACCATATAATCATTCTATAATATTCTAAGAATCATATCTCATGCTATAAGTGTAAGTTACTTCCCTTTTAGGCTTACGCTTAAACCTTGCCTAATAGGTATGACTGTAACCTTTGTGGTCCAAGCCACCCTATTAATATTAATCCTTATATGATTGATTTTAAATGTTTTATTGGGTGTGTTTAAACTCCAAACACCTTATTTAATGGTTTATTTCTCTTCTGGTCTCATATTTTTACTTTATTCTCTAAAACTTGCCAGTTTTGTTCACAAGGGAGTGCCCTCTGTCTGAGACAAAATAGAGGGAGCTTACCCTATTTTCTAGAATAATTAAATATTTAAGGGGATCCTAAAATTAATAAATACACTCTAAAACAAAAACCAGCCCTTGGTTAGATAAATATACCCTCCAACTTAGATTCTAAGACTAACTATATAAAATAGGTTGTGCAGGATTTATGATGTGGACTATGTGATGTTTGTTTAGATCTCATCCTCTATAAGTTTAATAAAATATAGATGCTTGAAAAAACATAACTTCACATTAAAATGGTTCCATCCATTGGATTTATCACTTGAGGTTAGAAAAGAATCTGACCCTTATTTTGGCTTTGGCCTAGTCAAGGCCTAGTAGGCCAGCTTGCATGTTCAAAATCCTAAGACACCTTGTTGAGTTTATTTCCTCCGATCATGATTAATATTTTTTTTTAATTCCTCATTAAACTCTCAAAAACTTCCCTCAATGATTTATCATTCTCTAACTCATTAACTTAAACCTATACCTTGAAGGGCTAGTATGACTGTAGCAGCCTTTTGGGGACTTAGGGAATTTTGACTTGAATTTCATCATATTTAACCACCTAAAAACATATATAACCTTGATAAAGTATCTAAATATATCCTAAAAACACTAAAAATACTCTATCACTTCATAATTTTCCAATATTAAGCCTTAAGCAACTCTAAGTTATAGGCTATATGGAGACATTTCTCAGTGTACAGACTATCATCTCAAAACAAACCCAAAGAGGGGATACTTACCATTCCTAATTCTTATGAATGTCTTATACCTTATTATATATCATTAGGGTTTCTGATATTTTTTAAAATATAAAATTTACTCAGACTAGGCACTTTCACTTCTTAACTTCTTAAGGTAGGGTACCGTGGTTATAGGTGGATAGCTTTTGAATTGGTCACACCTATATGTGTGAATGGGAGATGCAACACAAAATTATAACCTTATTTACATAACCCTTGGATAAATAATGATTTATTAATCCATATAAAACTATTTAATAATAGAGGCATGGTTTGGTATTGCAACATTAGATGGAGAAGTCTCTAATAGCTCAGACTTATAGATAATATTGATTGAGTTTTAGTGCATAAATGGGCAATTTTGAGGTTCTCACTAGTCATTCTCCCTTAGTCATCTACCCTTAAAACTCTAAAAATTCATTATATTAGGTATGGTATATAATATTTGGTCATCAATAGGCATCAAAAGTCTTTTAAATCTTTTTATATGATAGACCCAGACCTCTATTTTCTTGTTTTAGGGAAAATGGTCCCTAAACCTACAATCATTGCTTTGGAAGTGATTTTAAACTAAATTTTCCTACCTAGCCCTTAAATTAGGTCTTACATGGTATAAAACACATTATTACTTCAAGGATTATTTCATCATATGCCTCAACTTCCCTATATAATCACCTTCATGACTCTATGGTGTCACTTGTAGGTGGCCATTTGCATATACAGGCAACAAGTGTAGAATTGTAGATAATGTGCATTATTATTTGACCCCATGAGTTTTAGTCATATATAAAGGATTTAAAATAGATTATTTACATTATAAAGGATATTTATTATCTCCAAAACTTTCTTAAAACATGATTTTCTCCATGAGAGCACTTGTATATGTGCATTAATGGAAAGAAACTATGAGTGATTGTGTTGACTGTCTTCTCATGATTTTTATGGTATCATTTGGGTTTATAATATTTTTTCATGCTCCAATATCCTAATAAAAACTTTGAGATCATAATGACTCATCAATTAATGTGTTTCATATCTTTTCATGGCTCACATATCTAACTGATATGACAATTATAGAGCAGACTGACTGTAATGATAGTTATGGCTACAAACTCATGTAATGTTGCCTTGGAGGATGAGATTTAAATTTGAGGGGATTGAGATGAAATTTAAAACATGGTAATGAAATCATATCCACCTTATAAAACCATTATCAAATCATGAAAATTTGAAAATGGTGGAAACATGCATGTCACTCTCAAATAAGACTAGTCTGTAAACCTGAGGTGATTTGACCATCACAACACATTTAAACATGAAAAAAAGAATGGGAATACTTCTAAGAGGGAGTAAAAATCATCTATAAAAAACATTGGTAAGTGAATTGTACAGACTAGTCCAAACCAAGGCAAAACCTATAGGGTGTATAGATTAGCAAGCTAATTAGATAGGTCAACTTTTTAGGAATGGTTCAAAAAGTACATGTCACCATTACTATAAAACCAAACATAAAATGGAATATGAATAAGTTTATAATACACCCACAAGATCATTTTTCTTAAAACCTCTCATGCTGATAGTACCAAGTACAAACCTAAAGACCATTTTTGCTTGTCAAGCCTACTGGAAGGAGAGAGAAGCAATTTTATTAATTTATTGAAGTTTATAATAAAAATAATCACTTAAGTGTATGTAATATCAAGGGAAACTCCTAAAATTTACCCAAATTCAAGAGTTTGTATAATTTTGTACACCTCATTAAATGCTCATTTTTTCAAAAAAACTACCTTTTTTAAAGAACTTACTACTTTTTAGTTAATAATAGTTAATAAATACTTATTAGGACACAAGTTACATTATATCATCATTTTAAACCTTCACATTTCCCAATGAGGTCGTACAAGTCATTTAATGCTCTATTTGACACCCAAAATGACATAAATACTTAAAATGACCAAGACCAAAGCTAATATGATATATAATGACATAAAATAACCTATAATACACCTGAAGACATAATATTAAACCCCCTATAAATCTCTAAAGATCATGTTTTTCCTATAGGGGTCCCAATTTGACCTACAAGGTCAAATTTGGTCAATAGTTTCCATGTTGTAGGTTTAATTGGGTCCCATTCGAATAATCATTGTTCAAGGTTTTATGATTTAAATGTAGAATTAACCCTTAGTTGGTTAAATAATATGATCTCAATTGATTCTTATATATTAAACTTTGGTCAAAATTGATTGATTAAATCCACGTTTGAATGTGCTAAGGAGCCTTAGTCTAAAGTATATTAGCCTAAGTTCCCTTTTGAAATAGATTCAAATTTACACAAGATAATATCTACGTGGGGAATTTTTTATATTTAAGACCTAGTTTAAACATTAGACTAAGTCTTAATTGTATATATAAATACAACTAATAATTTAGTCTAAAAACTTTATGCTAAGTCTATACATATATCCCAGAGCTTATGCCTTTAATTATATATATAGGAATGAATCAATGTGAGGATGCCACATGGAAAGATCTCAGAGCTTCAAGAAAAGATCAATGATTTGTGAGAAAATCTAGAAGTCAAAAATTCCAAAGGATTGATTGATGATGCATGTTTGTTCATACAACTAAGATCTAATAGAAAGCAAAGAATCAAATCATCAAAGGTCCTACAAATGAACACGATATCGACAAGTGTCATGATATTTAAAAATCAACAATGGATATAATGGTAAGTGTGGGTAAATGAGTCAAGGATACTATAAAGGGATTTGAGAAGGATAAGTGTCATGCTCTCATCAAGTGATCAAGAAATCTATGATATACGTTCAAGCATACATCTAATAGATCAATGGTGCAACTAAGGTGGAATTTTTAAAGGGCCTAGACCAAATATGGTAGCAACATGTGTCAAAACCACAATGAATTAAATGGATATCAATAAATAACATTCAATCTTATAGATTGAGATCAATAGTGTGAAGTAGGTCAATAAGTGAAGAACCTAGATTGAGAGGGAAGCCACTATATGCAATCATAAATGCATCATGTCTTAAATCAATCCTTTCTTAAAGAAGATAAATCATACCTACAATTTTGATTGAGAATACAATTTTTAAGTGAGATCATGACAAAGATGGGGATTCACCAAACCTGATTAGGGGATAAATTGTCACAATACACCATGCTAAGAAGGGTTCCATAGCCTATAGTCTAACACAATCACACAACAACCCTAAAAGAGTCCTAGGTTTAATGTTGACTCTGTTCTAATAACAAGAAATTAAATCTAATATAGTGCACACCAAAACTTATGGCATAAATTTGAGGTTAGAAACAAAACAAACTAAACTAAACATGCATAAAATACATATACTCAAATTAATGTATATATACTCCTAATACATGGGAGAGAATCACAACTACATTATTTATCTACTGTTACAAAGGAGAAATAAAGTTACGAATACTTACCTTTGAAGATGAACCCACTAAGCCATAATCTCTCCCTTGGCCAAGGTGCTTCATAAGAGATTGTTGTGGTATGTAAGGATAACAAAGGCAAATCAACTCTTGGATACACAACCTATCTATGTATCCAAAATAATTCTACACAAGACAAGATCCATATCTCTAAAGAAAGTATGGAACCCTAAGATTTATTACTCAAGTAGAATGGTCAATAAGCAGATGTTCATTCATACTTATTCTTCTTCACTTTTCTATTATCAAATGGTTAGAAATGAACTTGTGTATATAGGTAGATCTTGCCCTAAATCATTCCAAATATGTCAATTGTATGAGGTCAACCATATCAACCCTATATATATTTTAGGAGATAAATTATTAGGTCCTGATATAGGTTGGCCAAAGGGATAACAAAACTCCAAGTGAAAAATATCCCTAAATAGTATAGGGTCAACCTAGTCAACCCTGTACAGTAATCAAAGGCTAAAAATTATAAGGTTTGACCCAGTCAACCTTGTATAATCAATTGGTAAAAGGGGTTCAAGGAAAAATCATAGAGGGTAAAACATGATAAATGTTTGGAATGGGTAAAACTAAGAAGAATAATATTAAGGTAAATGGTTTTAGTAGACAAGTATGTAGATGGAAAGTGGTAAAAGGGACAATAATCTTATGAAACACCAATGGTATGCCCACCTTTTTCCTAGTGTACCCATTAAGGCATATGTATTTAGAGAGATTGAGACTCGACAGGTTCCTGCAAGGTACAAAGTGTCAGTAAGTGATAAAAGTTTAAAAATACTATGTATACATATGCCCCACTCAAATTTCATCACGTGTCACGTAAGTTCAACATGAGATGGTACTTTGGGAAATAGAACATGATGACACATAATGATAATGCTACACAAAGTGAAATAAGAAAAAAATAAGATAAATGAAAGGATAGAATTGAGAAACACATATATTTACTTACCTTAATTTCATAGATAAATAAGTAGACTATAAGATAAATTGAGGGTGTCCAATGTGAAGAACACTAGGTGAACCTATAAAATTTAGTGCAAAAAATAGTTAAAAATTGAAATATTTGGAATATAAGAATATGATAATGGAAATGATTCCCTATGCCATCATGAATCTAATGCATTTTATGGTTTGAAAAATGGATGATTAGAAAAAAAGATATAGATAAAAAAAGAAATCTGCTTGAAAATAATTGAAGAATTTGAATTTTGAAAGGTGTTTTTAAATAGGGGGAAAGACAAGTCATTTGGTTATTTTGATTTATGAAAGAGAGAAAAAGAGATTTGGATATCAAATGAGATAGGATGGTGAGGAGATGACAAGTTAGATGGGGGGTCCTCTAGGAGCAACAACAGGTGCACTATAGGTATGCAATTATGAATCTTAAGCTAGTTTTGGAGTATCTTAATGAATTAAGTGTATTTTTAGGAAAAAATATTTTTTTAGCATTTCTAGATGTCAAAATGAATCCAAATTAGATTTTATACGTAGGAAAAACTAGGATGGGAAATGGGTTTGAAGGATTTAGGTAGGAAACTACAAAAAGGCACTTTTTGAGGAAAATGCAAGGGGTTGGCAGTGAAAAACAATTGGGTTAACCTAGTTAACCTAGTAGGCTAAAAATGAGTAAAATCCATATTGTCGACCCAGTAGGTATGTGCTGACCCTGTATGTTTTGTAGATTTCTAACCTAGCATAGTTTTGCCAACTAATTTGAAAAGTCCACAACGATAATGCAATACTAAGGAGGGGAAAAAAAGAGGGTTGACTTAGATTGTTAAGTCAACTAGATCAAAAATAGGGAAATTTTGGTCAAATTAGGTTGATCAAATAAATAGAATGGTATGAAAATGCATGAAAAAGGATGAAAGAAGGCTAGAATGGCTCAAAATGACCAAGTAAGGGCAAAAAGGACCGAGTAGGCTAAAAATAGGTTCAAATGAATAAATTAAAATAGTTTAGGCTTGTTTTTTTATTGAAATTATAAAAATAATGTATTGTGACTATACATGACATGGAGGATGTAATACATGTTTCATTGTTTCTTGATTATAGGAATAAACTAGGTTTCAACAATTTTTGGAGATGTCATGGCTATCAAATTTATTAGAGTATCTAATGATTAGAGATAGAACTAGACTAGTATTTATAGGCTTAGGAGGGATAATTGATATGTGTAGGATTCCTTGAAGTGTTGATCTATTATTCATGTTCCTAGGATTATAGAAATTATTGACTAATACCTTCAGATGGGAGGTAATGCGGACATGGTAGAGGTGGATATCACTTTAGAGGATATACATGCCATCCTAAGAATATCGATAGTAGGATCACTAATGACTACAAGGATACTAGATAACATAGAGGAGATGAGAGCCTTAGCTATATGGGTTAAAGGGTCAAAGATGATATTGGTGGATAAGAGAGTTAGCATGTTAAATATTTATACCTCACAGATTCTATATATCTGGAAGGTGGTGCTAAGGCTTGTGATAGCATGAGTATTATATCACAAGTTGAACAACAAGGTACCACTATTCATGGTAGCCTTAAGTAGGATTAATGAGAGACAATACCCAAATGTATTAATACTCTTTCAGAAGGAAATACAACAAAGAATATGCCACAGTATTCTTCCTTACACACCTCTAAGGCTCCCACACCTCTAGGGCATAAACAGTAAATCTCTTCAAGAGATCACTCTCTCAACTACGGTCCCAACAATCAACTCAAACATAGAGTTATTGTTCACCTCGACCAGCCAGTAATAATACTACCAATCCACCAGCCAGTAACAATACTGCTAGTCCACCAAGTACTGGGAATCCCTGCTTTGATCCCTCACACTTTACAATATAGCCCATGAGTCTATTATATAGATCCCATGCAAACAATAATTAGACATCCAATTACAATAATTAAATCCATAGCTCCAAGACTAAAATCAGCCTTTTACATGCAAACAACCAGTTTGTTAACAAACTGTTCATGAACTAACAGTTTTATAACTGCACAAGCAACCAACGTCGATCCCTGTCTTGCTGGAGATGACCAACATCGGCTGATCCTGACTAATGTTAGTTAATCTTCTCACTATATATGACCGATGTCAGTTGATCAGACTGACGTCAGTTGCTGTGCAACTCAACAACCTCTCAACAACCTCCTGTTTACATCCTAGTGAAGCTTTTAACTCCACAACCTAACAATCTCCCACTAAGAGATAAATAGCTGTACCTGTACCTATACCTGTAAATCATCTAATTTATTTCTTGGCTTGTATCCCTCTTCAAGATCAATCTTGAAGACCAACCACCACACATCCTATGGTGCAACACCTGTCATCCAAGTAACCTACCATATCCAAAGTGCCTGACCTTGCATATCATGAACCCCTACTACTGGTCCCTCTCAGATACCTAAGAATCCACTGAACCACTTTCCAGTGCTTCCTTCCTGGATTGGCCACGAACTTGCTGAAAACACTCGCTACTAGGGTAATATCAGGGAGTACACATGTACTCAACCTCATCATGTGATTGGGGACCCTATTTTGTGAACTATCCATCCATAGGTGCGCTTGCCGTTCTACATCTTGCACTACCTTCACACAATCATCATGAGATAACATCAACCTGTGATCTTCCCTATCTCTAGAAAAACTCATGCCAAAGAATTTTGCTTCTCCCAAATTATTCATGACATACCACTGAACTAACTTTACCCTTAGCTCAACAAATCCTTGTATGTATGCACCTGCAACAAGCACATCATCCACATATAGTAATAGGATAATGTAGTGACCATTATCCAACTTAGTAAAGAAACCACAATGGTTACAATGACATTGACTAAAGCCATGCTTTTTTATCCACCTATCAAACATGTACCACTGTCCTACAGCTTTCTCAAGACCATATACCCTGGCCTTCTGTCTCACGTGTCCATTATCTCTCTTCTTTAACTTGGTTGGAAACTCTACCAAATCTCCCATTTGGTTCTCTCCCAAGGAATCCATGCCATGCTCCCACTGTTTCTTGGATCCTACCTGCTCTACTTTTTAAAAAATTCCTAGTTCTTGACCATCAGTGAGCAATAAGTAGTGTAAAGAATGGGAATAATGAATTTGAGGCTTACTTACACTTTTAGTCCTCCACATGGGCATTTGAGACTCCTTGATAGCTTGCTATTTGCCCAAAATTTGTTCCAGTGATTGATGTCGATCACCACCTAGTCTGCATCTGACTGATGTCAGTTCCATGCAAATGACCTGACTGTCGACGCCAATTCCCTGACTGACATCAGTCACCACCTACCTGACACCACTGACTATGCCTTTCTACACATGACCAATGTCGGTGCTTACCTATTTGATGTTGGTTACCCCTGACTGACGTCGGTACCTATGTTTTGCTGTGAGTGATGACTTTTTACCTGTGAGCTTACTTTGAATCAAAACCCTATCCAAATTGCCCTACTCAAAAGTATCCAGCCCCATTTGCTGATCTCTATCCATCATCTCCTCCATAAACACCAAAGCTTTTCAGTTCTTAAGTTTGTCAAACACATCTGACTTCCTCTTAAGAACATGCATCTCCTTCTTGCTCATGTGACCAAGCCTACAAAGCCACATCTTCACAATAGAAAAAGAATCAGTAATACAAGTAGATAGATAAAGAATACCTACTTTCTTACCACATGCTAATTCAAGTGCATCCTTGGTAACATTCCAAGAATCTACTATGAGAGTTGCTGTGCATCTCTCATCACCCAACTTTCTTGAAAAAATTAGCCTGATCTTCAAGATTGGGACCTGCATGACCTCATTTAACACCCATGTGTTGGCCGTCTATAATTTCAGCTACACTTCCCCTTTGCCAATACTTTGACAAGGCTCACCAACCCCTAAATAAATCTTTCCAAAGTCTCCATGGACCTTAACATGGAAAAATACTCTATTTGGGGCTGCATGTAAAGAGGCAACAAAATCTATAAACCAAGATTCTACTTTATCCAAGGAACATATAAGAGCAACCAGTGCAATAATCCATGCAACAATACCTGCTTCTTTATTTACTTTATGCTGATCTGCTACCAACCAACAATCTTTCTTTACCTTCTCTTTCTTTCCATAACACCGTAATTGATCATTCTTGCTTTTGAATTCCTCCATTCTTAGTGTACTTTCTTCTGCCATTGCTATACTCCCACTCAATCAAAAACCCCTGAGAGTGACCTGTAATCAAACACAAACCTGCTCCTTGTAACCTCACTCTGATACCACTTTGTTAGGATTCAAGAGCACAATTGATTACCATGTACAAGCAACTAAACACATAATTTAACCAAAAGTAATAAGTAACTAGAAATCAAAAACAACACAAAATATGAGAGACAATACCCAAATGTATTCCTACTCTTCCAGAAAGAAATACAACAAAGAAGATGCCACAGTCTTCTTCCTTACACTCCTCTAGGGCTCCCACACCTCTAGGGCATAAATAGTACATCTCTTCAAGAGCTCACTCTCTAAATTACGGTCCCAAAAATCAACTCAAACATAGAGTTATTGTTCACCTCCACTAGCTAGTAACAATACTGCCAGTCCACCAGTCAGTAACAATACTACTAGTCCACCAAGTACTCCACATACTCCAAGTATTACATAAAGGCTTGAGAAGCCATTTATTACATGCAAGAGAGTGCATGGTTTGTATTTGTTTTTGAACAAAGAAAAGTAAGAAATATTATTGAGTTCTATCATTTGTTGAGTAAGCAACATTGAGAGATAGTTGTGTCTTATACACAAGAGGGGTTGGTGCTTATGAATCTTTATAAGGGGTTGGTGCTCCTGTGGGTTGATGCCCACAAATAGTTGTTGTGTTGGTTTGCGGTAAAGGGGTTGGTGCTCCTACTAGTTGGTGTTTGCAAACTTTGCATTTTGAGTTGGTTCTCATTCATATACTTGATATTGTTCTCTATGGTTTTTCCCACTTTGGGTTTCCACATAAAAATTTGGTGTCTCTCTCTCTCTTTCTTGTGTGGTGCAAATTATTATTTTAGTTTTATTGCATATCTTGAATGTATGATTGAGTGTTTAAAGAAAAGAAATTAGATTAATTAAAAGATATATAATATACTGATTCACTCCCCCCTCTTAGTATATTTCATGCTTAATAATTAGTATCAGAGCAGGTTCCTTTTGAAAAAGTTTTACAACTTGAAGGAAGATTAGAAAAGCACGATGGCTGGATCACATGAAGGATTTTCTAAAAATAAGAATTTTTTTTTTGATGGAATGAATTATGTTTTTTGGAGCATAAGGATGAAGAATTATTTGATGACCCTTATATTCAACATATGGCAGGCAGTGGTGGAGGAATATGAACAGCCACATACACTTGTAACTACTCTAGTAGAAAAGAAGGCAAGTGAAAATAATGCTAAAGATTTAAATGTTATTTTATGTGTTTTATGTGAATCAAAATTTGTTAAAGTTATGCAATGTAAATCTACTCATGAAACTTGGGTAAAACGTGAGAATATTTACAAAAGTGATGGAAATGTTTAGCAAGCTAAACTTCAGACTTTCAAAAGATAGTTTGAGAGTTCGAATATGGAAGAAGAATAAAATATAGCAAATTATCTCTTATGGGTTGATCAAATAGTCAATCAAATTCAAGGTCCTGGAGAAAATTTAGAAGAGTTAACTATGGTTAAAAAGGTTTTGAGATCTCTACCATTGAGATATGATGTGAAAGTTTTGACAATTGAAGAGATGAAGAATTTATCCAAGATAAAGATGGATGAGCTTCATGGTATTCTTATGGCATATGAGATGTGGAATGAATAAGATAAACCTTCAAAGAGAGAAGTGGCTTTCAAGACATAAAAGAAAGAGAAGGATAAAATTTAAGAATCAAGTGATAATTCTAGTGATGATGAAGATGACAATGGATCTTTATTCATTTGCAAGCCGAAAAAGTGCATAGATAAATATCAAGGAAAATTAACTTTTAAATGTTTTAATTGTGGAAAGATTGGACATTTTGTAGCTAAATGCCCAAATAAGGGTAATGATGACAATGAAGAAGGAAAGTCTACATACAATAATAATTTCAAAGGCAAATTCAAGAAAAGATTTGAGAAGAAGATTTTGTATTCTAAATATCCTAGCTATGTCAAAGATAGTGGAGTCAGTGACTTAGAAGAAGAAGATATTATATTCATGGCCAAACATGAAGATGCCTCTACAAGCAAAAGTATAGATGATCAAGAAGAAGAATAGGATGAATCTAAAGTGAATCTAGAAGGAGAACTCATTTGTGTCTTAGAAGAGTTAAAATCTCTTGAAAATAAAAATCAAAGATTAAAGCTCCAGATCGAGAAAAATGAAAAGGAGTCAAAGGAAATAATTGAAGATTTACAAGTACACTTTGAAAAAGCCAAGAAGAATGAAAAAGATCTAACATCATACTTGAAATTAATAAGTAAATAATGTGAAAGGTATGCTATTGAAATTGATTCTTTAAAAGCATATCTTGAGAAAACAAATAAAGCAATCAATGATAGAGTAGCCAATGATTCAAAATTTGAGAATAACACTAATATGTTGAATAAGATATTAAAAAATTAAAGATCAATGTCAGATAAGATAGGTATTAGATTTGAAAAAGAGAAAGAGGAGGTCACTACTTTCATAGACAAGGAAAAAGGAAAGAGCTATGTTGAAGCTCTTACAAAAAAAGAAATAAAAAGGGAAGAAGTTAAGAATATAGGGGACATCTCAAACAAAGAAGGTTAGAGGGAACAGAGCTACAAAAGACAATCAAGTCAGAGATAAACAAATAGTTCCTATTTTTATGGTTACTATTTTTATTGTAATGGATATGGTTATAAGAAATTAGAATGTTGAAAAAAAGCTAATAGTTTTAGAAATAAGGAGAAGGAAAGTCATGCAAAATCAAGTAGAAGCCATAACTCTTTTGCTCCTCTATCAAGATTTAATGAAGAGGCCATAATATGTTACAAGTGCAACAAATTTAGACACATAGCTTGGTAATGTAAAAGCGTGTTTGAGTCAGTCAATAAGAACCAAAGTTTCAAGGCTCCATTCATCAAGAAGAAACTTTAGACAGGTTCATGGTAAAAGAAACAACCTAAAAAATCTGTGTTGGTGCAGATTGCTTTACATGCAAAAAATGAAGAAAAGCCATATTTCATTAATAATGGATATTCAAGGCACATGACAAGAAACAAGAGTAATTTCATAACCTTGAAAAATATCAATGGTGGCATAGTGAAATTTGGAGACAATACTACTACCAGAATTGCTACAAAAGGTACACTAAGTTTGGATAATGGTAGAGCTAAAACTAAAAATGTTTTATATGTATAAGTTCTTAAGCATAATCATTTGAGTGTAAGTAAAATGTGTGATCAAGGGTACACACTAAATTTTTATGTATAAGGTTATGAAATTAAAATAAAATATTCATATATGTTGGTTGCAGATGCTCAGAGAATAAACAATAATTTATATATGCTATCAGACATCAAAGGTCAAAGATGTTGGTTGAGCCAGATTGAAGAAAGTTGTCTATGACATAAAATAATGGGAAACATAAATTTTGACAATCTTATCAACATCAACAAGAAGCAAGTAGTCAAAAATCTTCCAAAGATTACAAAGCCATCAAACACACTTTGTGAACTTTGTCAGCATGGAAAGTAGGCTAGAAGGTGGTTCAAAATAAAAGAGTACTTAACTACTCAGATGCTAGAGATTGTTCACATTGATCTATGTGGACCTATGAGAACTAAAAGTACTCAAGGTGAGAATTATTTCATGTTGTTTATTGATGATTTTTCATGTATGACTTGGGTAATGTTTTTAAATAAAAAATTAGAAGTTTTCAAACATTTTAAAGCATTCAAAGCATTAGTTGAAAATAAAACTAGTTTTATGATTAAGTGTCTAAGATTAGATCAAGGAGCAAAATTCATTTTAGATCAATTTATTGAGTTTTGTGAAGATCATGGAATAAAGAGACATTATTCAGTAGCCAAAAATCCACAAAAAAATGGAGTAGTTGAACAAAAAATAGAACAGTTCAGGAGATGGTGAGGATAATGCTAAATGAATCTAAAATAGTAGATAAATATTGGAGAGAGGTAGTTTCTACAATAGTGCATAGTAAAAATAGAGCATTATTGAGAGTCAATAGTGACAAGACTCCTTATGAGATATGGAAAGACAAACTAGCAACAATTGATTATTTTAGAGTTTTTGGCAGTAGATGCTTCATAAAGAGAATTGATGAAAAATTCGGTAAGTTTGAATATAGAGCAGATGAAGGTATATTTCTTAGTTATTATTTAAAAATTAAAGCTTATAAATATTATAATAAAATAACCAAGAAATTTTTTAAAAGTACAAGTGTCAGGATAGAAGAAGATGGAACACAAAGAATCAGTGATCTAATAGACATTCCTAAAATCATTGAAGAGGAAGTTTTTGAAGAATTAGATGAAAATGAGAAGGAGAAAAAGGGAACCAAAACTCAATCCAAATATGTTTAGAGAAATAATAATGAAAGTGACATCATTAGGGACATAAATGAAGGAATCCACACCAGAAGAATGATGGTAAGTGAATCTGAGCAAGTTAATTTTCTTTTTGTTATCCAAAATTCAGCCTAGAACTTTTTCAGAAGCTAGACATGATAAACTTTGGGTTAAGGCTAAGGATGAAGAATTAAATTAGATAAAAAATAATGATACTTGGAAATTAGTGCCTAGACCAAAAGATCACAATGTGATAGGAACAAAATGGGTTTATAGAAATAATTTGAATGAAAATAGAGAAGTAACCAAAAATCAAGCAAGATTAGTAAGTAAAGGATATGCTCAGATTGAGGAAATAGATTTTGAAGAAACTTTTACATTAGTGGCAAGGTTAGAGGCTATAAGAATATTTTTTGCATATTTAGTGTTTAAAAATTTCAAAGTGTTTCAGATGGATGTCAAATCTACCTTCCTAAATGAGAATCTTGAAGAAGAGGTCTACATTGAGTAGCCTAAGGTATTTATTCTCTCAAATATTAGTAACCATGTATGTAGATCGAAGAAAGCACTGTATGGATTGAAACAAGCTTCCAGAGCTTGGTATGCAAGAATTGATAAGTACCTACAAGATCAAGGTTTCAAGTGAAGATTTGCTGATAGTAATCTTTACATCAAAATATAAGGTGAGCATCAATTGATTGTTGTGGTATATGTTGCTGATATCATTTTTGGAGGAAATGTTAAAAAGATGAGAAAATAATTTTTTGATAGAATGCAAAAAGAATTTGAGATGTCTATGCTTGGAGAATTATCATTTTTATTAGGATTGCAAATATTTTAGTTAAATAAAAGAATTTTCATATCTCAAAGTAAATATGCCAAATAAATGTTAAATAAATTTGGTTTTGAGGATTGTGCACCAATTGGCACACGAATGTGTATAGGAAATAAGGTGAGCAAGGATGAATATTCACCTATTATAGATCAATATTTGTATATATCTATGATTGGTAGTCTTTTATTTTTGATAGCATCAAGGCCAGACATCATGCATGTAATAGGTATGGTTACAAGATATCAGTCATCTCCAAAAGATAGTCATGTTTAGTTGGTGAAGAGAATATTTAGATATATCAAAGGGATATTAGATTATTGATTATGGTATCCCAAAGGTAGAGATTTCACTTTTTTTGCTTATACAGATTCAGATTGGGCAGGGTGCTTGGATGATAGAAAGAATACAAGTGGAGGAGCTTTCTTCCTTGGTGACAACTTAGTATCATGGATAAGTAAGAAGCAAAATTTAATATCACTTTATACAACTAAAGTAGAATATATTTCAATAGTATTGTGTTGTACTCAAGTGCTTTGGATGAATCAAACTTTGGATGATATCAAGGTAAATTATGATGAACCTATTTCTATTTTTTGTGATAACACAAGTTCTATAGATATTTTAAAGAATCCAATGATGCATTCAAGAAAAAAATATATTCCCATTAGATATCACTTCTTGAGAGAGCAGGTTATAGATCAATAGGTTAAGATGGAGTATATCAGTACTATAGAGCAAATTGTAGATATTTTCACAAAGGCACTACCAAAATATACATTTGAGTATCTATGAGAGAAGTTGGGAGTAATTTCTTTTACTTCTTACCATTGAGGTTCAACATCAGTTAAGGGGGAACTAAGTGTTAGCTCCAAGTAGGCCCTTTGCCATTGATGTCAAAGGGGGGGAATAACAAGTACAGGTATAGGTGATGAAATAGGTACGTGGAATAGATACATGTTGCTACAGTAAGGGGGAGTTACTGTATGTTTTTTAGATGACAGTATGTGTAGGTTTCAAGATATGGTAGTTTCAGTTTGAGGTTGCCATCAATGATAAAGGGGGAGATTGTTGGAAATATTGTCATTGATGTCAAAGGTCTAGAATTATTGGTGATATAGGCCCATTGCATTTAATGGTGTTTCTAATATTCATATCTTGGCTAATGTGTGTTAATATTTATTTAATATTAATGAATATATTTTTGGTTGCATATAAGTCAAAAGATGGTCCATGGAGAAGTCAAAGAGTCATGGGGTAAAAGATGAAAGAGGAATGGGATGTATTTTCTCATGAAGGGTCATTTTGAGGAATTTCAAGAGTCTCCATGTGAAGACAAAAGAGGTATGGTGCATTTTTCCATGAAGGGACACTTTAAGGAATACAAAAAGTCACCAAGATAAAGACAAAAGAGGAAAGGATGATTTTTATTATGAAGGGTCACCATATGACTTTTAAAATACAAGGATACAAAGGGTCATGCAAGTTTGGTGCCATTTTCCATGAGGATTGAAGGGTCAAAAAGGGTGAATGCCAAAGGTCTTTTGGAAAGCTATAAATAAAGGCTTGAGAAGCCATTTGTTACATGCAAGAGAGTGCATGGTTTTTATTTATTTTCAAAGAGAGAAAAGAAGGAGATATTGTAGAGTCCTATCATTTGTTGAGTAAGTAACATTGAGAGATAGTTTTGTTTTATAGACAAGAGGGGTTGGTGCTCATGAATCTTTGTAAGGGTTTGGTGCTCAGTAAAGTGGTTGGTTCTCCTGCTAGTTGGTGCTTGCAAACTTTGTATTTTGAGTTGGTGCTCATTTATATACTTGATATTGTTCTTTATGGTTTTTCCCACTTTTGGTTTCTACATAAAAATCAAGTCTCTCTCTCTCTCTATATATCTCTCTCTCTCTCTCTCTCTCTCTCTCTCTCTCTCTCTCTCTCTCTCTCTCTCTCTCTCTCTCTCTCTCTCTCTCTCTCTCTCTCTCTTGTTTGGTGCAAATTATTATTTTAGTTTTATTGCATATCTTAGATCAGATTTAGAATAATACCCCTAAGCAAGGATATATGCAAGGGGTATAGATTGGAGGTAATTAGTCTTAAAGAGGGAAAAATTGGTCTGAATTAGAATGAGCCCAAGGAGGGTAGACTGACTTAATGTAATTGGGTTAGCTTGGTTTGGCCCCAATTTTGGAAGAATCTGGATTGGAATTGTCCTAGATAGGGTAGATTAGATTATATTGGAATGGGACCATAAATGGGTCATAATAGACTAGATGGGTTCAAATTAAATAGAGGATAGATGATGTGACTTCATATTTCCCAATTGATAGGTGTGGGAGATTGAATGAAAAAATAAAAAAATGGTTTGAATCGACATGTAATTGATTTAGAATAATTGGATTTGGTCAAAATAAACCTAGCTTAGCATTGTTCCAATTGTTTGGATTTGAAGTTGAATTTGGTCAAAGCTTACCTAATTAAAATTTGAAGTTGAATTTGATTTGATAGATGTTGAATTTTTAATTGGGTTTGTCAATGCAAATGTCAAAGTGGAATAGTTAAATTCAAGTTTTTTCATGTAATTATCTAAATAGGAAATGTATGTGAATAAAACTTGTTTCTAAAGGGGTGAAAAAATATTGGTATCAAATGATTTAACAAGTTATATTTCATTTTGGGATGTTGGTTTGAAAGACTGTTTGATTCAATTATAAAATTTGACTAGGCTTTGCATAAGTTTGATTTGGAATGTTGGTTTGATTTAAAGTTTTGTGAACTTTGTATTGGGCATGTAGCTTAGATAATGTTTGAATTGCATTTATTCTAAACATTTTAATTTAATTAAAATTTATTTGATTTGGAAAGTTGATTGAATTTGAACTTTAGAAGAAAGGTTTACTTGTGTTTGAATTTTGTAAAAGGTTTAATTTTATTTGATTTGGGTTGACCTGGTTAACTATGTTTGACTTTAAACTTGACATAAACTAGAATTAGAATTTAGATTCAAATTAAAATTGGTTTTGAATTTGAATTAGGGTTGGTTAAAAATAGGCAACATAATGGCATGGTTTATACAACAAATTAAACCTTGGTTATGGAGTTAGTTAGAAATTTGACTTTGATATAAATTAGGGTTTTAAATTGGATGGAATAATGTCATGGTTTAGATAAAAATGGCATGTATTTTGACAAATTTTGACAAGACATATAAAAAGAGTGATTTTGACCCAAAAATTGGGTAGAATAATGCCTCTTTGTCTAGGTATAGTATGCCAATGTTGTGTTCTTTAGGTTTTTGGTTTTGACTTGGTTTGAATACAATATGGTACTGACATAAAATCCAAGCAAACGACATTCAAGCATTTGATGCTATTTTAATGGTAAATCAAGATTATCTTTGAGAGCATTAATGTTTAGGGGTTCATTAAATAATTAAATGCATTTATGGTTATGTTTTAAATTAGCGAAAATTTTATGGTAAAGAGGTCTTACTCTAAAGTTTTCATTAGCTTTCTAGATGTTCCTCAAGGGGAAAAAATCTATCAATTAGATGTTAATAATTAATAAGACATTTCACAAAGGGTATTTTGCCTTTATGACCACTATATTTGTAATATTTTAGTGAAGTTCTATTGGAAAAATCAAGCTTTGAGGGATAACTTAGCTAAAGATCAAATAAGTGTAGTGTTGGACCCCAAATTTTGGCTAAGTTTTTTTATGGTGGTGCAAAAGAAGCATGGCATGAAATAAACATGATGTAGAAAGAGCATGATACAAACGATATACAAGTGCAAAAGTCCATAGCATAAGAGGTCATGGTGAAAAAAGACCCAATCAGTGGATTCATAATAAATGGAGAACTTGAGAGTAATTGGCTTAAAATATTAAAGAAAGACTTGGGGATCATGAGGGAAGTGGGAGACAATTAAGAAGTGATTCTAAGGGATGGAACATACTTAAATCATGAACAATTTTAACATAAGATCATATGAAGATAGATACTTATAAATAAATATATAACACCGAATGGGAATGTAGGGGCACAAAGGCCAGGTCCTTAGGAAAATAATGTAGTCAGTGACCACAAATATTAGTCTAGTAGAGATCATTGGCTAGTCATTGATAATGTCATTACTATGGTAACTACTCGGTCGGGGAGAAACAAGTATAAATACCCATGTTTATAGTTTTGTAATGATAATTATCATTTTTGTATCATGATTGATTATTGGTTATTGTTCCATTTATGTAATCATAGATATCATTGTAATGTTGTTATTATACTCTAGTTTATAGTTGAATTGTATCATTGAGTTGTAACATGTGCTTGTTATGTAATTTGTGAATCTACTATGAATATAAGGAATATAATTTATGTCATTTGAATATTATCGATGTGGAATCTGGATATATTGGTGATGGTCATTTTAATTGTGTTTGTCACTTAACTAAACTTAGGCCATAACTGTGTATTTATTTTCTAGTTAGTCATTGAATAAAGTATATGTTCGATGACAAATATATGAAAATTACACCTTTTCATGAAAAAAACCATAGGAATCAGTTTCTTGATGCATGCTTTAGGTGAGCATGTAATAACTCTAAGTCTTGCATGAAATTCTAACATGCCAACTTGTTGGGCCTTAGTAAATTTAGTGCATGCTTAGGGAAAGGTCAAGTAGAACAATTACTAATAATGATAACACTTGTTGCATGATGGTGGAAAATGCTTGAGTGATTTTTGCTCAAAAATATTAAACAATGGATTACCAATGTTGAAGATAAATTTGTAAATACATTTCTTGAACCAATACTTTCTTCACGTGTGGGTTAAACAAAATCTCTAAATTTACTTATATGAAACATTATTTTTAGAATTAACTATTCATCTACATGCTTGGATCACAAATTATTCTCAAGACGACTCATGAAATCTTGGGCAAAAGACAACATGGACATTAACATGACAAAAAACTTTATCACACTTGGAAGTGCATTGGATGTGAGTTATTGATGTTTGGTGGTGAAGGGTGTTAAATATTTATGTCATAGAGTTTATCATATCTAATTATTCCTATGAAAAATAATCTAAATTCTATTTTTTTTTATAACCATGTGGTCGATATCTCAAGAAATTTTCTATGGAGGTGAAGAAGTTATTTATTGATTCTAGACTTGAGGCTTTTTGCTACGCCCCTAACCTATCGTATGTATGAGGATAGTATTAGCTGAATTTTGGCTTACTTATCCCTCTTTGATGTTATATTACATTTATCTATGATTTTTTTTGATTAGTAGGTGAGCTTATGGAGTAACCATGGCCTAGATAGACTATATATAGGAGGTAGTGGGTAATTATTTATCATCATATTGTGAATTCTGCTCTTATTGAAGCTTGTGGAGGTTGCCCCCTCGAAGTGTCTTATTTATTATCATATATTTGGATATATTTCAGTCATATTTGGATATAATTACTGTATTATACTTAATTCTTGAAGTAATTTCATTACAAGTGGTATCAGAGCTGCAATTTGGGCAATCTTGTGGGTGAAACAATTTTTTTTTAAAATTTTGTGATATATAAAAAATAGTTGCAAATTTATCTAAAATTTTTTTATTGGAGGTGAGAAATAATCAAATTAAGCTTCCATTAAAATTTCAGCTCATTTGGATATGTTTTAAAAAAGTTATTGCTATTTTATATTTTTTCATAAAATTACTCTATAATGCACAATTCAAAGAATTTTTTTGAGTTATTTACATTTTTTGAAAGCTTAGAAAAATTTGGATATGGTATGTTCTTTGTATATTTTTATTTGAGGCTGACATAATTCCAAAATTGCTTGGTCAAAGTTGGGTCAAAAGTGCCAATAAGGGTCGACATCGTAAAACCCTTTTATGGTAGGTCCACAAACTCAGGGCCGAGGAAAGGGTGCTAAAACTCCAAGTAAAACTCCAAACAAGGAAGGGATGGAGTCAGAAGGGGGATGTACTAGACTCTTTTTACCAGGGTTTTCTAACATAGATCACAAAGTGAGCCAGCTTAACTATAGTGTGCAAGGCATTCAGAGTGAGGTGCAAGACATACAATCTAATATGCAATCCATACAAGATAGTTTGGGAGATATCATGACAGCTTTAAACATTAATAAGTTAAACCATCAAGCTAACTTTATTACACAAACCCACTAGGGTGGTTCTCCTAACCAGTCTACTTCAAATCTAACTCCATGGCCATAGAGGAACCTATTAGCAGAGGTGGATATGCAAAAATTTGATGGAAAATATCCACTCAATTAGATCAACCAAATGGAGAGTTTTTTTGACCTACATTAGATTCCAGGTGGACAAAAGGTTACCATGGCATCCTTGTATCTTGAACCTGATCAATTCATTTGGTATCGATGGTTGTGTGCTCAAAAGAAAAAGATGACTCTCAATGTCACCTGGTTAGTTTTTATAGAGGAGATACAATTACACTATGGCAATAGTGTGACAGAGAATTACTTCAACCAACTGGAAAAGTTGTGACAAACTAGCTCCATCAAGGATTATATTCATCATTTTTAGAACCTGTCCTTACGTGTGGAGATAATTTCTGAAGCAAACTTGAATGACCTATTTTTGGGTGGACTCAAGGACCACATTCAACATGAGGTACACATGTTTAATCCACTTAAGATTTTTGATTCTATTATCATGGAACGTAGAGCTGAGGAAAAATTCATAGCCAACAAGAAGCAACCATTCACTCACTTCAAATATTGTAGCATATTATCACCAACATTACCTCCACCTACTAGATTGACCCCTCAACAAATTGAAGAGAAGGATGCAAAAGGATTATGTTTCGGTTGTGACAACAAGTGGAGTAAAGGACATAGATGTGCTGAGAAGAAGTTATTCTACATTGAGGGACCAAATGAAGATGAAGAAGCAGATAATGCCTCCAATGATGATAAGGAAGATATAAAGGAGGTACCTGAAGATTCCCAACCTACAATGTCTTGTCATGCACTTGTAGGTATTAGCACTTTACAAACTCTTAAGGTGGTGGGTTTCCTCAAGAAACAAAAGGTGACAGTGTTGATTGATTCAAGGAGCACACATAACTTTATAAACCATAAGTTGGCCACTTGATTGAACTGTTTCATCTACCCAGCACCAAAATTTCAATTCATGATTGTAGATGGTGGCACAATTAATTATTTAGACAAATGCCATAATATTAAGCTTACTATGGGTGGGTACAATCTCAACTCTCCTATGTTTGCTATTCCCATAGGTAACACAAACATTGTTTTGGGAGTCAAATGGCTCACAACCTTAGGTACCGTTGAGATGAACTTACAAGAACTATTCATGCACTTTCATTCTGAAGGTAAGAAAATTGAACTACATGGATTACATGTAAAATCTCCATAATTGATTAGTTCACATCAGATGACCAAGATGATAAAAAAGGGGGTAGAGGGAATTATTGCACAATTATTCTCCATAGAAGTTCAACCCACATAGGTATCTACACATCCTGATCTATAGATAATTCTTGAGGACCACTCATCTATTTTTGGGGCCATGCCAAAAGGACTACCACCAAAAAGAGAACATGATCATGCCATTCAACTAATTCTAGGTAGTTAACCACCAACTATCAAACCATATAGATATCCATATGCACAAAAGAGTGAAATTGAAAAGATGGTCCATGAGATGCTGGAGGCAGGGATCATCAAGCATAGCCAAAGTGCATATTCATCACTAATGGTCATGGTGCGAAAGAAGGATGACACATGGAGGATGTGCCCAGATTATAGGGAACTCAATAAGTACACCATCAAAGATAAGTTTCCTATTCTAGTAATTGATGATTTACTTGATGAGTTGCATGGTATTAATTATTTCACAAAATTAGATCTTCGCTCGGGGTACCATCAAATTAGAATCAAGGATGAAGATGTTCATAAAACTACTTTTAGAATACATGAGGCCATTATGAGTTTTTGGTAATGCCCTTTGGTCTTACAAATGCACCCTCTAATTTTTAGAGCTTGATGAACACTATTTTTAGGCCTTTTTTAAGGAAGTTTGTGCTAGTTTTCTTTGATGACATATTGATTTATAGTCAGACATGGGAAGCACATCTACAACATGTGAAATAGGTGTTGATAGTTTTGGAGAAGCACCAACTTTATGCGAAGCCATCTAAATGTGCCTTTGGAGTACATGAGGTAGAGTACCTCAGTCACATTGTTTCCCATGAAGGTCTCAAAGTTGATCCCCAAAAGATAAAAGCACTAATGGAATGGCCCATGCCAAAAACTCTCAAAAACCTTCCAGGGTTCCTTGGACTAACAAGCTACTATAGAAGATTTGTGAAAGGTTATAGCAGCATAGCAACTCCACTCACTGCATTGCTAAAGAAGGATGCTTTCCATTGGAATGATGATGCCACCAAAGCATTTGAGAAACTAAAAGTAACTATGTGCACCACTCCAGTTTTGGCTACTCCAGACTTCTCACAGATATTCACTATTGAATGTGATGCTTTTGGGTCTAGATTGGGGGTAGTACTAATGTAGGAAGGAAGACCCATTGCATTTAAAAGTCATCAATTCAAAGGTAAGAATCTACAAAAACCTATTTATGAGAAAGAAATGATGGCTATTCTTCATGCAGTTAAACAATGGAGGTCTTATCTCATGGGTAGACACTTTAAGGTGAAAACGGATCATGATAGTCTCAAATACTTTTTGGAGCAAAGATTATCATTTGAGGAACAAAAAAAATGGGTAACCAAAATGTTGGGTTATGATTTTGAAATCATCTACAAGAAGGGTAAAGATAATGTAGTAGCAGGTGCATTATCTAGATGGGATGCATCCATAGAAGCATTACTTTGTGCAATGTCCATGTTGTAAGCAGATTAGGTGGATGAAGCTAGGTTAGAATGGGAACAAGACAAGGATACACAAGTTCTGATTCATAATCTTCAACAAGGTAATTTATCCTCTGACAAATTTGAATGGAAAGGTAATGTCCTATGGTATAAGGGTAGGTTATACTTGTGCAAAAATTCAGAGCTTAAGCATAAGATTCTTGCAGAGTTGCATGCATCTCCAATTGGTGGACACTCAAGGTTCTTGAAAACTTATCATAGAATTAATAAAGAATTTTTTTGGGAAGGACTCAAGGGAGATGTATAAAATTTTGTGGAATAATGCTTGATTTTCCAACAAAATAAAGGTGAAATAGTTAAGACCCTAGGTCTGTTACAACCGTTAGCAATTCCTAGTCAAAGGTGGGAGGAGGTTTCCATGGATTTCATCACTGGGTTGCCTTGTTCTAAAGGTAAGAATGTTATTTTTTTCATTGTGGATAGGCTTACAAAATATGCCCATTTTTTTGCTTTCTCACACCCATTTTTAGCAAGTACAATAACAACTATTTTTATGAAAGCAGTTCTCAAATTACATGGAACCCCAAAAATAATTGTAAGTGATCATGATCCTATTTTCACTAGTAATTTTTGGACTAAACTATTTTCTTGTTTGGGTACTCAGATAGCTCATAGCTCATCTTACCACCCCCAATTTGATGGAAAAAATGAAGTGGTTAACAAATGTTTAGAGGGGTATCTCCATTGTTTTGTATCAGATAAACAAGAACATTGGATTAAATGGATACCACTTGTAGAATGGTGGTATAACACATCTTTCCATACCTCTTCTAAAATGTCTCCATTTCTAGCACTATATGGTTACCATCACCTTCCATCACTTCTTCATTAAAGGTGCACACCAAGGTTTGAGATGTGGAAGAGCACATTCAACATCAACAAGAGGTTTTGGCTAGTTTGAGAGAGAATTTGGCCTTGGCACAAAATAGGCTGAAGAAACAAGTAGATCAACACCATAGTGAGAAAATTTTTGGCATGGGTGACTAGGTATTTGTTTGTTTGCAGCCTTACAAGCAGATGTCCTTGAAGCAACAGAAAAAGGACAACAAACTTGCTCCTAAGTATTATGGCCCTTATCAAGTTCTACAAAAAATTGGAAGTGTGGCTTACAAGCTCGAGTTACCTCATTCATCTTACATACACTTAGTATTTCATGTTTCCTGTTTGAAGAAGGTCATTGGATAGAAAGTTTCCACCCAGATAGAGCTCCTAGAACTAGATGAAGAAGGATGAGTTATTTTGGAACTAGAGAAGATCCTCCAAACACGTACTAAGAGGTTGAGAACTAGAGAGATTAGGGAATATTTGATCAAGTGGAAAAACTAGAGCAATGAAGATGCAACTTGGGAAGGTGAAGATTTTTTGCAATAACATCCAGAGTTTTTCAATGTTGAGGACAATGTTGGTTTGAAGGGGAAGGGCATGCTATGCCCATAACCTATCATATGTATAATGATAGTATTAGCTAACTTGTGGCTTACTTATCCCTCTTTGATGTTATATTACATTTATATTTGCTTTCTTTTGATTAGTAGGTCAGCCTATGGAGTAACCATGGCCTAGATAGACTATATGTAGGAGGTAGTAGGTAATTATTTATCATCATATTATGAATTCTTCTCTTATTGAAGCTTGTGGAGGTTGCCCCCTCGAAGTGGCTTATTTATTATCATATATTTGGATATATTTCAGTCATATTTGGATATAATTCTGCTATTATACTTAATTCTTGAAGTAATTTCATTACACTTTTTCTATGAAAGGCTAAACCCCTCCTTGCATGATTAGAATGGTTGGTATGGGAATGCAAGGGTATTTGCGAATAATTGAGGGTTCAAAATGGTATCTAGCAAGTAGGAGTTGTGGAAGCACAAATATGATAAATCTTGGTAAAGTATTATAGGTGGAAATGACATAAGAAGTGGACAAGATGACTCAAGAAGTGTTGTCAAGACCTGAAATAAAGTGAAAGAGCACAAATATTTTATAGTGAATAATTGAGGGTTCAAAATGGTATCTAGCTAGTAGGAGTTGTGGAAGCACAAATATGATAAATCTTGGTAAAGTATTATAGGTGGAAATGACATAAGAAGTGGGCAAGAGGACTCAGGAAGTGTTTTCAAGACTTGAAATAAAGTGAAAGAGCACAAATATTATATAAATTTATAACTTTAACGAATTCCAACTCTAGTTTATGTAGGATAAATAAGCTAGGTAGTGGAGACTGAAGAACTTGAGTTAAACCAAATAAGTTACCTAACCATAGTGCAAGCTCATGATTTTGAGTTAGATGAACTAATTATACACAACTAGGATATAAATAACATCGAGTTATAGATTATCCTTGTAATAAAAAAATTATTTTAGAAATTTTTAAACATTAGTGTATTAAATCTTTCTTTTCCTTTACAAGATAAATTTATGGCCCAACTTCATATGCTTAGTAGACCCAACATAAGTAGTAGGCAAAGTATCAACCTAATTATAGTGAATCAACCCACCTTAGTGCCCAATGTCTCACGTATTTATGCTACTGTTAGAGGTATGGGAGGTGGATTAGGTGTTGGTTCATCTAGTAGACTAGGAGACATCATAAGAGGAAGTGGTGGACTTCCCCTTAAGAATAGGAGGACTTGTAAGTTATAAGCAACCACCATTGTAAGCACCTCAACCACCCATTGTGTACTATGAAATGATGCTTCATTTTCTAGAATATCAAGGTGTGGTGAATGTATTTGAACATGTTCACAAGTGTGAATGTATCTGAAGAGTGCCTAACATAACCTCTTCTAAGCAAAATGAAACTTAATTTGTAACCACTCTTTTGGAATGATCACATAAGTGGTATTAGAAATATGATTTTCAATAGGCTATAGTCAATTATGATTAGCTTAAGGTAGTATTCCTCCCAAAATTCAATATTTTGGAGTTTGAGAAATAGAGTATTGTTGCACTGAAACATGTCAAATAATAAATCATTGAGAGTGTGTATGAGTATGATGCATGGTTTAAGAAACTAATTTTAAATATCTCATTCAAGATTTATACTTCCCAACATGCTCAGTGGTTTATGGGAGTTTCATTACTCCCATTTAAATGAACATTGTCACAAAGAACTTTTACCATCCTACACAAGGCCTTGGAAGCAACCCTGTATGTTAAAGCTATTGGCATCATCAAACTTATTATCAGTCCTTTCATGGAGGCTCAAATTACTGTAATGGCATCCCAATTATAAAATTTGACTGCACATAATGCTCATGACACTTGTAGTGGCCTATAGTGTACCTAATGTGAGTCTGAATGCCATAATAGAAATAATTGTCGTTGTAAAACCATACATGTACTGAAGTAGTCAGGTGATTATTTTCCAAGATGAGAATGATGTTTGAGCTTGTCCTTTGTTTTAGCATGCCATGCAATTCAAGGTGTCCACTTATTATAATATATGAAATACATATACCCATGACACCAATGACTTTTGTCTCATCGATGATATTCATGAGGCACATGCACATGGTACACATTAGGCCTATGTTTTAAATAATAAATAAAATGATGGTTATCATGGGTGAGGCCAAGGTCAAGGATTATGAGGTGGACACTTTCTACTATGGACATGCTACAAGTGATGTTCTCTTAATAACTACTAGTGAGACTACCTGGTCTATCCTAGATGTGCTTTTTGTAAAAATGGGCACCATTTAGAGGAATGCCCTCATTTTTACATGACCATTACAAAGGAAATAAATGAGAAGGGTACTAGTATGATACACATTGAGAATCCATACTGGTGACCCTACCCTATCGCTCTAACAACCCAAAACGTTAATATTACAATGCATAGTGGTGGAAAGTCCCAGTATACTTCCACTCTACCTATTGAGAAGGTACACTGGGAAGAACCTTGTAAAACTAGGTATCTTGATGCATATCAATATAAAGAGGTGCTCTAAGATACTATGAATTTGGTAAGGGAATTACAAGGTGAGATATAATTTCTTAAGGATCATGATGCCATTCAATGTGTTGATATGTAGAAGGCCATATATCATTACGATGTGGTGCAGGATGACTTTCAAGAGCCCTATAAGCACCTATTAAATGAGGATATTATACTATTATTGCATAAATAACTTAAAAATCAAACACCAAGGCCTAATAAATATCATCAATTAAACCATGCTTAATGACAAGATACTCCCATTCCCATAACTGACAAGAAGACATAAATATTAGTGAATGTTTCCATTGATGGATGGGTAATCTAGGACATTTTTTTCGACATTAGTACTAAAGTCAATGTCCTCACAAAGGATACTTGGCAAAAGATGGCTATTCCAACCTTGCAACCTTTGCCTCATGTCTTTTTCATAGCCAACAAGACCCACACTTTGCTAATTGGCATACTTAAAAATGCCACTATGGATATCTTTGAGGTTATTTTCAAATCCAACTTTAAATTCTATAATTGGCTGATGATAATGACCTACCAACTATGTTGGGATGTCCATGGTGTTATGTTAACAAAATTAATTTTAAACTTCAAAATGAGATACATTAGCTTTACAAATATTGACCAAAACATTATAATTCCATTAGACCAAGCTCATGGGCCATCATATGTTGAACCTGTTAATGCTAATAAGGATATTAATCACATACATAACATCAAAAATTGAGGCAATGAACATCATAATCCCACCCTTGATGACATCCTATGATGGACATATGCACACACACTCTCTCTGATACTATTAGTAATGCCTATTCTTGTTAGGCATGAGGTGATTACAACCCTACTAAGAGAGTATGTGGTACCATTGGTAGTCATGAAGACATTGGGCATAAGTATCACAAGAACCATAGGTTTGTTCCTCTTTTGACTAGGCAAGTCATGCATGGACCAATTATGTTTGCACCACTTTAAAGGTTATATGAAACTCCATAGTTCCATGGGAAAATGGAAGTCTGTGAATTCATCCAACAACTAGAGGCCTTATATGATTCTGATGTTGATCATGTGTGATTACTTGTTTACATTCTAGATGTCATAACTGAAAGGTGGTGGCAAACTCATCATGATCATCTTCTTCATTAGGACCATAAACGTTCTACCTTACATCATATATTTCATCATGATAACCACATATGTGGCACTATCAGCTATAGTGGTATTTAAGCACTAGAACCTCACCTTGAGGCATGCAAGGAAATGTGGTTAGTTGATGTAAATTTCTTACCATAATATCTATGGTTTCATGTATTTTTTGGCATTTCAAGCACTTAGGCCAAAGCTTGGTATATTCATGAGGAGTGCCATATAAGTATACATTCTTGGCACTTATTTAAGGATAATATGGTTTTAGAGTTATCATATTTGTCCCCAAGGATGGATTTGTGCCTCACACTTCAAGAAATGTGTCAAGTAGTCATCAGTGACCCAAGTCCTATTCAAGACTAGATTCAAAGCATACATGGCATTTCAGAGGAAGGATTGACCATTTTCAATGAGCCTATTGAGTAGTCATCTTATTTCATGATAGAACCTATAATCAATCATGTACCTTAAGAATAAATTCTAAAAGGTAAGTAAGAACTTGTGTTCAAAATTGATGAAGGTGAAGGATATGATATACTTGACCCATTGAACAATAATTTGGATAGACCCATGGAGTATGGTGCTAAAACTATTAGGGACACAATTCTAGATATATAACACCCATATTTGGAGCCACTTTAGATCATACAACAAATTTTTGGTACAAAGGATGCACCAAATATGCTTACTTTAGGGAATTACTAGTTTGATACTAAAATCTCAAAAGTGTTTGAGCTACTGAAGTAAAATCAAGATGTTTTCCCCAAAAATTATAGTGAGATGAAGGGTGTTCACTTGTGTTTGAGTAAAATGCATATCAAACTAGTTAAAAGTGATTTCCTAATCAATAAACTTCCTTATCAAATGAATCATAATTTGTGTGCATGTGTTAAAGATGAAATTGATAGTATGTTATGTGTAGGAGTCATTAATCCTATCACTGAGTCCAAGCGGGTTAGCCCTATTATGATAAACATTAAAAAATATGGGTGCATAAGGATTTATGTAGATTATAGGTTACTTAGTGCTATTTACATTATAAATCCTTTATTGACACCATTAATCAAAGAAATCCTTATAGGTATCACTAGATATGAAACTTATACCTTCATAGATGGTTTCTTTGGGTATTATCAAGTCCAGATCATAGAGGAGGATAGATAAAAGACTATATTTGCCACTAAGTGGGGTTATTTTACATAGACTATCATATTTTTTGAGTTATAAAATGCCCCCACTATATTATAAAAAATAGCCATTGAGGCCTTCAAGTACTTTATTCATAAGTTCCTTCAAGTTTATCTAGATGATTGGACAATATACAATTTGGTGAAAGACCATTGTTCCAATATCTGGATAATGATTGAGCACTATAGGACACTTAAAATTTCTCTCAACTTGAAGAAGTGTCCTTTTGATAAATTGTTTGGATTTTTCCTTGGTCATATTATTTATTGATATGGACTTATAGTGGACCCCACCAATATTTCCATCATCCTCTATATTTCAATGCCAACTATGCAATAAGAGGTTCATACTTTCTTAGGCCACACTAGCTACTATAGGAAATTTATCCATGAATATGCAAGGATTTTAGTACCTCTAGAGGAGATATTGAAACATAATAAACATTTCATTTGGACCCCTTCATGCCAATAAGCATTTTTAGCCTTAAAGGATAAACTTATCACTGCATCGATTTTCCAATTCCTTGAATGGACTAAACCATTCCATGTCCATGTTAATGCTTCCAGCATGGTAGTTGGTATGATACTTGCTCAATTAGGTGAGGGTAATATATATCACCATATATAATTTGAAATTAAAAAGGTTAATTTGTATGAAAGGAACTATACCACCATGGAGTGAAAGGCACTCTCTATAGTCGATGCTCTTCAAAAGTTTTGATAATACCTGCTAGCAACCCCTTTTATTTTCTTCATGGACTATGAAGCATTAAATTACCTATTTAATAAACCAATTTTTCATGGTTGTATTTACCTCTCTATAGTGTTATTTCAAGAGTTTTAATTTTATATCATGTTCAAGCTTAGAAAGGCTAATTTTAGTCTTGACCATCTCTCATGAAATGATTTTAGTGAACTGACATGTACCATCAAAGATGACCTACTTGACATGTAGTTATTTCATGTTTCATGTGTTCCTAAAGAGATAGAGAAAATAATAACCTTTTCAACTACTAGATTAGATATAACTCATTTAAATACTCCATCTAATAAATAAATTGCTATTTGCACCACTTTATTCTAGCTCATCAAAAGAGATATTTACAAGCTTGGTTGAGATACGGTACTCTAATGTTACATCATAAAACATGAGTGCACTGACATGCTATGTGAGGTCCATGAAGGCATTGATGGGGGAAATTATGTAGGATAAGATATTGCATTAAAGGATATGTTATCCAATTTATAGTGGCATACCATTTTTAAGGATGTTAAGCTCTACACATGCCAATGTGATATTTATTAGCACATGGGAAAGCCCAATCAACAAGATGTAATGTCACTTCATCCTATTCTATCACAAGAACCTTTTGAGAAATGGGCCATTAATTTTGTTGGCACCATTAGCCTATTAAGATGACATACCGTTCACACTATGTTATCACCACAATTGATTATCTCACTCATTGGGCTAAAGCTACATTGACATGAGATTATACAACTGCTATGACTACATGTTTCATATGATAACATATTATTACATGGTTTGGTTTATCATTGAGTTTTACAAGTGATCATGGTACTCATTTCCTCAATGAGACTATATGTGTCTTATTATCTGAATTCATGATTGCTCACCATAAAACCACACCATATCATCCCTATGTTAATGGCACTACTAAGATGTTTAATAATATATGTAATATTGGATGCATTGACTGGGATGATCAGGTGTCTTTAGTTATTTGGGATTATTAGACCACCTACAATCCCCATCAATAAAAAAACACCATTTAATCTTGTGTTCAGTACCAAGGTAATTCTTCTAGTATAGTTCTTGGTTCCCTCCCTTTGCATTGTGCATGTTGGATGACTAGATGATGAGGCATCATTAAAAGCATGCCTAGATGATTTAATATAATTAGATGAAGCTCATTTTATTACACATTAGACAAAAGACATGGAAAAATGAAAGTAAAAGGCTTGGCATGATTACCACCTCAAGAATAAGACTTTTACTCTTAGAATGCAAGTCTTAATATATGACTTGAAGTTCATGCACCACTATGGGAAGCTTCATGTTTAGTGGGATGGTATTTTTATTATTTAGAGTATATGTCCCACTAATGCATATTGATTGAAACATTTGGATGGATAATTTATTCCTAATAATTACAATGGTATTCAATTATGATCATATTTTTATGCTGAAGTCTTTCTTGTTTGTACTAATAAGGCGTATGAAATTAGTTTAGGATTTATTATTTTCAATAAATTATTGGATTAGTTGCATGCCCTTTTTGTAGTGTTGTAATCATTTATAATTTGATACTTATGTCCTCATGGAGGACCATGAATCACTATTAGTGTGGGGTAAGGGGAGTTACATGTATGAAGTGCCAAGATATGGTCTACAGGGATACATGCAAAAGCAAAGGCACACAAAAAAAATTATATAAGGATAAAGGCTATGCAGGATTTGGCACATAACCATAAACTTGTTAGGTAAATGATGCTTCCCAGCTTTGGTATGAATATTAAAATTACCCCTATAGCTGGCATGCACTTTGAAAAAATCATGGGATGAAACATGTCATTAATACAAGGAGGTAGTGGTAATGACAAGTGTCCCAACATCACATTGTGGCAATACTATTGGCCAAATTTATTGCATGAAGTGATAGTTAAAGAGGGTGGGTAGTAAATAAAATTTACCCCCTCAAACTTATAAAAAGACAAAGTTATTCATTTCACATTTTATTATTATTATTATAATTGATAATTTATAGAGCTAAAAGAGTGAACTCGCATGTTGAAAAATGAACTCAATGCATTCAATCAAGTCCAAAGTGCCAATTTTCAATTGATTCTTGATAATTGAAGTGTGTTTTAGCTAAAATGAGCATCCAAATCTAGGTAAATTGAAAGATCAAGTAGGATTTATTTAATTGTAGGTTTTAGGGGTCAACATCCACCATTAAAGGGCATCAAAGTAGGATATCTAAGGCACTTACAAAAATGAAACCATATTTATTTAGGAATATTAGTTGATCGCACTTCAAAATTTAAGATCAAAAAGGGTGATGCATCCTAAGAAAAAAGATCAATAAAGTGAACCACTACCTATTATTCTAGAGGAAGAAGATATAAGTATTGGTGGGGAAATAGTGTTAATTAGGGAAGAAAAACTTGAAAAATAAGGAATATACATGGAATATGAAGGAATAGGGATGGTGTTCCAAATGAAGAATAAATATCAAGTGCCTCTACCTCCACCCTTTCTGATTGAGGAAATTCAGTACCCTAAAATGGTGTTATGCACTAAAAATTAGGTGTCCATTATGCTCACCTACACTGTCTTTGATTACAACCATCAACAACCTAGGAATGAGTTAGAACTACAAAATGATTATAGAGTCAAGTGTCAAAACACCAAGAATGATTTGGTATATGACTTAATATTTTCAACACCTAGGATTCTATAGGCCTCTTCCAATTATTAAACCTCCCCTATTTTGGAAAGTATATATAAGTGGTCAAGTTTCTAATCTCTCATGTATATGAAGAATATATCTACTTTGATGTGTACCAGATGAGAATCAAGACAAAGATAATTAGTAAAGTATCAGGGTTATAATGCTTAGGTGTTGACATTGAATATGATCTATAGGACATAGTACAGATAGAGAAGATAACTATGGTGTTTGAGTATCAAAAACAAGGCCATGCTATGCATATAATTAATATTTAGGATCCTACCCTCTGAGTGGCTATGCACATTATAATGACAAAGGTTGGTGTCAAAAATAGATGGAAGAAGGTGGATATGTCCCACCTATACATTACACACCAAGTCATTGAGGGGTTAAAGTATAATTAAATAATTTATTTTGCCAATAAAAGTATAGAAGATGTAGAGAAGGCTCACCAAAGATCCAACCATTGGTTTTATTAGGGTGTTTTACTATTAATAATGGTGTTCAATGAAATTAGTGTACTTAAAAACACCTATAGGGAATTTAAATGAGTGTACCTACTTGAGCATAAGTCTCTTATAGAGTGGTACAAGGCATTCACCTACCCTGGTTAGATTACTCCATCCTATAAGATTAAAAATAAGTCATGGTATGATGGGATCAAGGAAGCCTTGAGGAATGATTAGCACATCCCAAAGGACTTACCTACATGTTTTGGTGATCAATTCAAGTTTTTTTATTTCAAAACTACTCCTCATGCATTAGGATAACCCCATCTGGAATTTTTTTTAATTGGCTAAAAATACCTTATGCTTTCATAGTGTTGGGTGAATATTTTGTCACCAGCTTTTTTACTTGGCTAAAAATACCTTATGCTTTCACAGTGTTGGGTGATTATTTTGTCACCAGCTAATTGATGAGAAAAATATGTCTCTTCAACCACAGCATAGGGAGATTGGTTGGCCATATGTGTAGGTTTACTACATCAAAAGGGGACAAATCTCTCCTCTCATCAAGGGGAGCTTCCCTGTAAATATGCAAGAGCTATATACTATATATACAAGCAGACAATAACACTCAGGGGTAGGATAAGCCATCCATCTCTCTTTTTTTAGAGATGATGTTAACAAAAAGAGGAGAAAATCTTGGTGAAAATGCTGAAGGCACTTCTCTTCTTTCAGAAGTTATCTTGCAGGAAACAACAAGAATTCTTTTAGATAGTGACAAGTAACTGGTAACCAAAGGTGTAGTAACCAGTAGACTGAGATGTAGCACAAAGTCTCCACCTCAACTTCCCAAGAGTGAGATACAAAGGAAAATGAGGGCACAAAGTCATCCCAAGGTCCTTTACATAGAAACAAAATATGAAGGATAATGAGGGCCCAAAGTCATCCCAAGATCCTTTACATAGGAATAGAAAGAAAACACACTAAAGACAATTATGGCAACACAAAGTATCTCCACAATTGGCTTCAGTTCACCTTCTTGATTATTTTCACTAATTCTACTTATTTAATTAAATGGACAAAAAATGTATTAAGGAAACAAACATAAGAACAATTTCCCTAAAAACCAAGCTATTTTAGCATAAAGTCTGAAAAATCACTTATTTTCTTATTCAAATAATGAAATATGATCAACAATTTGAGCTCAAAGTCTCAGTAATGCCTTTCAATTTAGGAAGAGTTTTGTTTTTGATAATAGAGAGAGAGATCCCTAAAACAATAAGAGAGAATTCAATATATAGTGCTCCAAGAAAGACTTGGGCACTTTGTTTCACAAAAATGGCTTAAGATGCATTCAATGACTTTAATTCATTTTAAATTCTATCCATGGGCTAAGTTGGAATCAAGCATCGATTTTAAATATGGGCCACTTGATGTGTTTCCTTATGTGTGCACATCTGTTCACTCTACTCAATGTAGAAAAATAGGCCACACCATTGAATGTTTGCGCTCTTCAATGTCAACCTAGTGGACTGCTTTACCTTCTAGAAACATATCCCATGCACAAATATTTTTGATCCTTCTTCATTGTTCCACCTTTCCTGGCTATATTTTGCCCTTTTCTATGTAATCTGAGCTCTTGGGATATCTCTTTAGCCGGTCACTAAATTTATTCGTAGGGTCTATGCTTAAGTCTGCAAGGATCAACAGTTATTTCATTACCACAAATTTGACGTCTTCAGGTCCATCATTGTTTGAAAGCCAATAGCTACTTGGTTGCCCTAAATTTGACAGTTGTGGACCCATCATCCTCTTTAGCAATTCCTTTGTGTCTTTCCTACTTGCTTTGGCCGCTTTCCACTAATCTTAATAAGTGACACATGGCACTTTCCACTATGAAACAAGTGAGGACACGTGGCAGTATCTGCTTAACTTATAAAGGCTTTAGATGTCTTTTGAGAGTCCTACAGAAGATGACACATGGCACACTCCATTGAGGTTAGCAACTCACTCGGGGCCCACCACATTCCTTATCAAATAAAGAAGTAGAAGGAAGAAATTACAAAGTTTGACACTTGTTGGCTTCTGCTAAGTTATAATAGAACATGTGGTGGCTTTTGCTACACTTTTTAAGGGACACGTGGTGCATTCTACTGCACTTTGTGGTTTGATCTTTCCCAAAGGGAACTTGCCCTTTGGGGTCTTGAGAAACGGTCCACTTTTCTTGGTGAGAGCCTCCTGCAAGGGCACCTACCCTTCAAGATATTTTGGGTGGCCTTCAGGCTTCTATTTCCTCGATGAGTTTTTCCTTCTTTGGTGGACTTTTCTTTCAGACAAAAAGTCTGAAGGAATTCTTTCGTTTTGTCTTTTTCCACCGGGTTTTGGTTTTTCGGGCTTTTTTCACCAAGCTTTTCCTTTAGACAAAAGGCCAAAGGAATTCCTTTAGACTTTTTATTTGAAGGAAATGATCCTTAACAACTTTACTATAGGAACTTTTCTGAAAGAGAATTGTGCCCTCTGCAAGGACTTGTTCAAGCCCAAAACTATCCTTCGGGATTTTGCAATGGTCCATCTACTCCTCGCCTGCCCTCTATAAGGGTTGTTTGTCCTTGGTTCACTTTTTTGAAGGAATTCTCTTTGTCTACTTTTGCTCGCTACCCTCTGCAAGGGCACTTGGCTTGGTTCATTGCCCTCTGTAAGGGCACATTCATTCCTTTGGCTTTGGGGTAGCCCCTTGAATCTGTCGATTAAATCAACTGATTGAACCAACTTTGGTTTAACAGTTCAATAGTTTAATCTTGCATTTGAATTTATCTTTTTGTCTAAGTCTTTTGATCTCTTTGAACTATTGAACCCATTGAACTATTAAACCCATTGAACCTTATTGGTTCGAGGTTTAATGGTTCAATCATTTTCTTGTGTTCCACTTATTCACTTGACCGCTTGAACCAAACCGCATTGAACCATATGCTTTGAACCTTTTGAACCATTGAACCCATTGAACTTTTGAACCAAAGTGGTTCAATGGTTTAACAGTTTAATGGTTCAAGCCTTCTTCTCTTTGATGAGTGTTTTGAAGCCGTTGAACCTAGAAGTGGTTAAACTTTGAACCTTGACAAATGCACTTAAATTTTGCTGATGACGTTGAACCTTTGAACCCATTGAACCTGTTGAACCTTTTTAGTTCAAGGTTCAATGGTTCAAATACTACATAGAAGCTTGCTGATGAACTCTTTTGGTTAAACCAAGGCATTGAACCAATCCTAAAAATGACTAAGTGTTGGAAACTTGTTCTTTTGATTGAACTCTCTTGTAGAAGCCTTTGAACCTGTTGAACCTGTTGATTTCAAGCATGTTGAGTCCATAGAAACATATATGCAGAGTTCATAGATTTAAACCTACAAAGTCCATAGAAATGAGTCCGTAGATTCCTTCCTGTGAAGTCCATAGAACAGAGTCCATAGAAATGACTCCTTAGAATTTAGCCTATAGAGTCCGTAGATTCAAGCCTATAGAGTCTATAGATATGAGTCCATAGAACTTGAAAAAGCTTGAAAAATGGAGAATTTGAATGCCTAGAACAATTTTTGAGAAAGGGAGAGAGGATTTTGGTCTGTTAGACCAAAATAATTCAAAATAGTTCAAATGTTGTCCCAAAAATGAGTGATATTTTTGAGGGACAATAGTTGGCTCCAGTTGGGCAACTTCCTTCAGTTTAAAACTTAGAACAACTGAGGGGAGTATAAACTAGAATCTTCAGTGCCTTGAAGTATTCCATTGGGCTATGGAGTCATGCTACCCAAAAAAAGGCTCCAAAAAATGAAAATGAACAACACAAAGCATAAACAAAGACTATACAATTATACATATGTATAGGTGAACTTATTTAATACTTTAAGAGTTGAAGTGCTTTAGATGCTACCCATTATAAGGCAGAGAAAAGAGTGTGCCATCTTGATATTTCAATAGGAAGCTATTCTTACCATTGAGCTGATGGATACTAAACAGGCCCCTCCAAAGGGAGTCAAAATTCCCATGCATCCCCTTTGGTTCTCTCCTTTTGTCCCACAATAAGACTTGATCTCCAACCTAGAAATCATGGTTTTTTGCCTTTTGGTCGAAGAACTTCTTCACTAGACTTTGATGGATAGCAATTCGGTCCACCACCATAGTTCACTGCTCATCCAACTCAGTCAAGCACATGATCCTCTTATAAAAGGGGCTTTCATATGTCTAATCTTCAATTACCTTAGCCAATTTTAATGCTGGAAATTCTAAGTTGATTGGCATCTCAGCATTGATACCATAAAGAATTTAGAAAGGAGACATACTAATTGCCCTTTTTGGTGTAATTCTATCTAAACACAAAGCATCAACCAATGCTTTATGCCATGTCTTTTGGTTGTCATCCACCAGCTTCTTGATGATAGTCATCAGGTTCTTGTTACTTGATTCAGCTTGTCCACTCCCTTGTGGAAAGTAATCAAAAGAGTGAGAGAGGGTGATCCCATAGTAAAAATAGAACTGAGTAATCTCTTGAGAAGTGAAACAAGTTGTGTTGTCTGTGACAATCTTGGTTGGGACCCCAAACTTAAAAATGATATTCTCCTTGAAGAAATTGCACACTAATTCTAAAGTAGCATGCTTAGTTGGGATAGCTTCCACCCACTTGGTGAAGTAGTCAGTTGCTAAAAGGACATAATCATGTCCAGCACTTGAAGATGGGTTTACAGCTCCAATAAAATTAATTCCCCATTGCTAGAATGGTTCTTCTATGACCACTGGCTTGGGAGGTAGGGCAGCTAACTTGGGTCTCCCAACAAACTGCTAGCACAGTTCACATTTTTTTATCCACTTATATGCATCTTGGAAAAGAGTTGGCCAGTAATACCTGGCTCATAGAATTTTATAGGTAGTCACAGGAGCAAAAAAATGTCCTCCATAAGCTAGATTGTGGAAAGATTTTAAAAGTTGGCTTTGCTGCTCCTTGTCCACACAGTGAAGGAACACTCCATCAAGGCTCCTCTTGTATAAGCTATTGTCCCAAAAGACAAAATTGACATCTTTCAACTTGATATTCATCCTTTCTTTGTAAGATAAGTGAGCAAGACACTCACCATAAGTAAAGAAATGAGTAATACCTGAATATGACTCATTCATGGTGGAGACAAAGAGGACTATTGGCATGTCTTCCACTTCTTTTTCTTCATGCCCTGCTTCTTTGGGTTTATTGTCAGCAATCAATTGACAAAGGCCCCTTCCCCACACCAAATTTGTTAGTTTGATAACTAGATCAAACTCTTGGATCTTTGCAATCCAATTGCCTTTTTTCATCCCAAACTCTTGCTGAGTTAGTATGGATTTGACTGTGGTATCAGGAACCAAGGTAATAGTGTGAGAATTCAAGATGTAGAAGTGGAAATGCTTGATTGCCTTCACTACTGCATAAGCATGCTTCTCTATATTTGAGTACTTCAGCTCATGAGCTTTGAGAGGGCAGCTCATGAAAGAAATGGGAGATTCCATACCTTCTTTATTCTATTGAACTAGAATTCCTGAAAGTGTATGTTCAGAAGCATAACTGTATATGATGAACTCTTTGTTGTAGTCTAGACAAATCAAAATTGGGGCATGGGTAATGGTAGTCTTGATATCCTCAAATGCTGACTTGCCTTTTTCAATCCAACTGAAGGTGGCCTTTCCCTTCATCATGTTCACAATGTGTCGAGTCTTCTTAGCAAAATTAGGGATGAACCTTCATAAGAAATTCACATTTCCAAAGAAAGTGTGAACAACAGTCTTACTTGTAGGCAAGGTAAGTTCTTAGATAGACTTGACTCTATTTGAGTCAATCTTTATGCCTCCTTTGGACATAATGTGTCCAATAAGTTTCCCCTTTATTACTCCAAAAACTAACTTCTTGGGGTTCAAGGAAATGCCATTTTGGCGGCAGCACTCTAGCACTTATTGCAAGTGGCATATATGATCTCGGTGATACTTAGAAAAGATGGTCAAGTCATCAAGATAAACTATAATGAACTTACCCATCTCATCCTTGAAAGTAAGGTCCATTGCTCTTTGAAAGGTGGCACTAGCATTTATCAAGCCAAAATGCATCCTTCTATATGCAAATGTGCCCCAAGGTGTGGTGAAGGCTATATTGTGCTAGTCTGCTTCACCAACTTCAACTTGATTATATCCTTAAAAGCCATCTAGCATTGATAATATCTTTGAGCCAGTCACTATTTGAAGTACTTGGTCCATGATGGGCAAAGGATAGTTATCCTTTAAAGATGACTGATTCAGATTCTTGAAATCTACACAGATGCAAATTTTGCCATTCTTCTTCCTCACAAAGACTATGTTGGCAATCCATGTGGAATGATGGATTGGGAAAATTATCCTAGCATTCAACATTTTCTGTATCTCAGATAGAATAGTACCTAATATCATTGGATTATACTGCTAGGATTTCTACTTATAAGGCACCGAATCATCCTTGAGAGGAATTTTATGGTGAATTTCTTCAAGCTTGAGCGACTTCAAATCATTATATGAGTATGCCAAAACATCCATGTAATGGCAAAGTAGATCAATAAATTTGAGTTTCTCCTCTAGTGTACAACACCTCCCAATGTTTACCATCTTGGGATTTTCCTTGGTACCCAAATTTATTTGATCAAACCCTTGAAAGGAGTTTGAATCCATTTATTGCTATTTGATGAACCTGTCATGCTTGTAAAACAGTTTCTCAAGAGAAGCTATTCCTTTAGGAATTTTATTCCTTTTTAACTGTAGGAATTCTTCACCTACATTTGAATTCATTTCGGGATCTGATTCGAGTTTTTGGAGCTTACTGCCTTCAAAGTGAAAATATTTGAAGCTATCTTTTTGTTCTAGAAAGGTGATGATTTGGTTATCACTATTGAACACTTGCTAATGATTAACATTATCAGGCACACTTAGTCTAAAGATCAATTCGATAGTGTACCTATTTCCTTTGAAGTCTAGGTGAAGAACTAAGAAATTTGCTAAAATAGGCAGTGTATCAGCTCGATCATTGAATTCCCTAGGTATGGCAGAGATGTTGAAAGCATCAAAGCTTTCAATTTGATCCCAGACTAGATTTTGGTAGTGGTGTAATCTCTTATTTTTGGTTTGATATAGGTTCCTTACCTAACAAACCACTAGTTCAACATCTCCTTTGGCATGAAGGAGTTTGATGCCTTTATCTTGAGCAGCCTTCAATCTAAGCAATAGAGATTCATACTCAGTTGTGTTGTTGGTGTTGCTGAACTAAAACTTGTATGAAAAAGGAAAAACATCTCCTTAAGGAGATATCAACACAATCCTAGCCCTTGAGCTTGTAGAAGAATTACTACCACCAAATTCTAGGATCCAAACATCATCAAAAATTGATATTTCCTTAGATTTTTCCTTGCTTGGAAGGGGAAATTCTTTTGTGTTTTCACTGTGATCTCTCACATCTTTTGCTATTCTATCTGAACCAATTTTTAGACTATTATTTTTAGAAGTTTCATTAGATAAAACATGAGTATCCTCTGTGGTCAAGAAATAATTACCCATGTCTAAAGATTCAAATAGAATTTGAGCTTTAGGGGCTGATGTCTGAGTGACAACATATTTTGATTCCTTTTCAGGAAGCAGACTCCGCATGATGCCTTTGACAGGGATCCTTGATTCAGATAGGTCTATGCTCAACTCACCACCAATATCCTTGCAAAAATTTTGCCTTAGAAGAATTCCATATGAGGCTAGGATGTCGGCCATCAGGACTGTCATCTTGATTCTTTTGTTTGGGAATACTATAAATACAAATTGGCATCCTTGATTTGTCCCAATAGAGGTACTTGTTAATTCTCCATGGAGAAACATATTCCAAAAGTTTTGGTTAGCATGAGTCCAAGAGATTTTGCCACTTTGGCTAGCATGACACTGTCAGATGCACTTGAGTCTATGATGAAATTACTCAGTTTGTGACCATTTATCAATAGGGAAACATAGAAAGGCTCTATTTTCTTAGGGGCAGCTGGAGGAGTAATGACAAGATTATTTGGGATGGACATGTTCTTTGGGGGATTATGAGTTACCTTTTTGACATCTTGTCCTATAGGGATGGTTTTATTCTTCACACACTGAATTAACCTATCCAACTACTTAGGATTGGATTGCAAGAATTTAAATTTAGACATTTGAATTTTGGTCTTCTTGACATGGTTGATTATGTCAAATGACTGAAATGGATTAGGAATAAAGGAAGGAAGTTTATCTTTATATTTTTTAGGAGGGGTGGTACTAGTCTGTGGAATTGAAGTTGAATATGGAGGAATGCTTGATGTACTTACCTTTTTATTACTCACTGGGTCCTTTGGCTGAAAAGATAGAGAAGTTTTTTGTTTGGCAATTGAGATTGCAGGCTGAGAACTTTTCTTTATTTTTCCTTTATTAGCTTGCTGGGATAATTGGTCCTAGGATCGAGTGAATACATCATATGATCCATCAACTGCTTCACCTTTACCTCTGGGTTCATCTTGGTAATTTAGGAAACCAATGTTGGAGTCACTAGCTAATTCTTCCTAGCCTTCTACAAAGAGATCAACATCATTTTCTTTGTTTAATTTAGGTTGGAAAGAGAAATCAGATTCTATTTCGAGATATCCAACTGCTGAATTGGTTGGGGGTGCTTTAATGGCAAGTTTCCCTTATGGGGGAGGAAGATGATTTGGCTGTCCTTGATTTCTGGTAGCGTTGCCTTGGTATGACTGATTGGGGAATGTCCTTGGCATATCTCTATATGAGGGAGCTGAAGATATCCCTTGTGCCATTTGCTTCCTAAAAGCTAACAACTCATTTTTCAACTTCTGCACCATTAGATCAGTGGTACCTATAGATAGATATTCAAAAGATGAGGAAGATTTACCTCTGTTAAGATCTCTCCTTATCTTTCCTGCCAAGATAAGGTCATCTTCCACCTCTGTGGCAAAATCCTAAGCTATAACAAGTTTTATTTGGCCAGCACATTTTAGCAAAAAACTCACTTCAGGTAATTGAAAGTTGATGAAGAAACATTTGAGGTTTTTAGGTGTTGGCTGAGTAATAGTAGGAATCTTATTCCTCAGCTTGTCGAACTTGGCTATGAAATCCCTCATTGGTTCATGAGGCTCCTTCTTCATTTGTGTGAGTTGAGCCAATAGGGCATGTGCATCTTTTATAGGCTTGAATCTAGATTCAAATTTGGATTTGAGAGTGTTCTATTCAGTTACAATCTGGGCCTACAAATGATAGAACCAATCTCTGGCAGTGCCTTGTAGTGTTTCCATGAAAATCCTCATTGCTACATCCTCATATTCCACACCTATTATGTCATACGCTATGTTGAAGGCTACAATATGTTCATCAGGATGAACCTTTCCATCACCATAGAACTTAGAATTTTTTTCCTTGAACTACGTGGTAGCTCATATAGAGGTGGAGTTAAATTGAGTGGGCCAAAAGAGTTACCCCAAGGGCCTTGAACTGCCATTGTATGACTATGGAAAGGTGGGATAACAAATCTCAGAGGGGTAAGTATTGATAAAGCTTTATTAATAATGGAAATGGATGCTTTGCCTAGTAATGGAGACTTGAATTTAGTAGGAAGAAAGCTCCTAGTTCATTAGACGTGAGATGGTGAAGGAAATAGATCAAAATTTCTTTGTTGTACCAACTCAAATACAGGGTCAATAATACCTTTAGCCCTTTGGCTTCGCGTATATTGTGGATCTACCAGAGTGTAAAAATAAAAATGGAAAAGAACTAGCACTGCTTCAGCTTGAAGTTTGAGGCTTCAAATTGCATGTTCTATCCCAATTGGCATGGGGGTGGAGGAAGATGGTAAGGTTATAATGATAATAGGTAAGACATAGAATGGAGTCACCACAGTCTATAATGAATAAGGGTAGGGACTGCTTCAATCTAAAACTTGAGGCTTCAAATTACATGTAAATCCCCAATAGAGTCACCAAATTTTTTTGAGTGAAGATTTTGTCACCAGCTAACTGATGAGCAAAATATGTCTCTTTAACCATAGCATAGGGAGATTGGTCGGCCAGATGTGCAGGTTTACTACATCAAAAGGGGACAAATCTCTCCTCTCATTAAGGGGAGGTTCCCTATAACTATGTAGGAGCTATATATTATATATACAAGTAGAAAATAACACTCAGGGGTAGGATAAACCATCCATCTCTCTTTTTTTTAGAGATGATGTTAACAAACAGAGGACAAAATCTTGGTGAAAATGTTGAAGGCACTTCTCTTCTTTCAGAAGTGATCTTGCAGGAAACAATAGAAATTCTTTCAAATAGTGATAAGTAACTGGTAACCAAAGGTGTAGTAACTAGTAGACTGAGATGTAGCACAAAGTCTCCACCTCAACTACCCAAGAGTGAGATACGAAAGACAACAAGGGCACAAAGTCATCCTAAGGTCCTTTACATAGAAATAGAAGATGAAGGATAATGAGGGCCCAATGTCATCCCAAGATCCTTTACACAAGAAAAGAAAGAAAACACACTAAAGACAATTATGGCAGCACAAAGTCTCTCCACAGCCAACTTCAGGACACCTTCTTGATTATTTTCACTAATTCTACTTATTTAATTAAATGGAAAAAACATATTAAAGAAACATACATAAGAACAATTTCTCCAACAACCAAGCTATTCCAGCATAAAGTCTGAAAAGTCACTTGTTTTCTTATTCAAATAATGAAATATGATCAACAATCTAAGCTCAAAGTCTTAGTAATGCCTTTCAATTTGGGCAGAGTTTTATTTTTGATAACAGAGAGAGAGATCCCTAAAATAATAAGAGAGAATTCAATATATAATGCTCCAAGAAAGACTTAGGCACTTTGTTTCTCAAAAATGGCTTATGATGCATTCAATGCCTTTAATGCATTTTAAATTCCATCCATGGGCTAAGCTACAATTGAGCATCAGTTTTAAATATGGGCCGCTTGATGTGTTCCTTATGTGTGCACAACAATTTGCTCTACTCAATGCAAAAAAATAGGTTGCACCATTAAATGTTCACGCTCTTCGATGTCCACTTGGTGGATTGCTTTACCTTCTAGAAACATATCCCATACATGGATATTTTTGATCCTTCTTCATCATTCCCCCTTTTGTAGCTATATTTTTCCCTTTTTTATGCAATCTGAGCTCTCGGGCTATCTCTTTGGCCGGTCGGTAAATTTGTTCACAGGGTCTATGCTTAAGTCTACAAGGATCAATAGTTATTTCATTGCCACAAATTTGACATCTTTGAGTCTGTCATTGTTTGAAAGCCAACGGCTACTTGGTTACCCTGAATTTGATGATTATGGACCCGTCATCCTCCTTAATAATTCTTTTCTATCTTTCTTGCTTGCTTTGGTGACTTTCTACTGATCTTAACAAGTGACACATGGCACATTCTGCTATGGAATAGGTGAGGACATGTGGTAGCATCCACTTAACTTATAAAATCTCTATATGTCTTTTGAGAGTCCTACGGAAGATGACACATGGCACGCTCCACTGAGGTTAGCAACTCACTTGGGGCCTACCACATTCCCTACGAAATAAAGAAGTAAAAGGAATAAATTGTGAAGTTTGACACTTGTTGGCTTCCACTGAATTATAATAGAACACATGGTGGCTTCTGCTACACTTTGTAAGGGACACGTGGCATGTTCTGCTACACTTTGTGGTTTGATCTTTCCTGGATGGAACTTGCCCTTCGAGGTCTTGAAAAATGGTCCAATTTTCTTAGCGAGAGCCTCCCACAATGGTACCTACCCTTCGAGATCTTTTGGGAAGCCTTTGGGCTTCTATTTCCTTAGCAATTTTTTCCTTCTTCAGTGGACTTTTCCTTTAGACAAAAAGTCTGAAGGAATTCTTTCATTTTGTCTTTTTCCATCGGGTTTCGGTTTTTTGGGCTTTTTCCATCGGGCTTTTCCCTTGGACAAAAGGCCAAAGGAATTCCTTCTAACTTTTTGTCTAAAGGAAATGATCCTTAAAAACTTTTCTATGGGAACTTCTCTGAAAGAGAACTGTGCCCTCCACAAGGACTTGTTCAAGCCTGGAACTATCCTTCGGGCTTTTGCAACAGTCCATCTACTCCTCGCCTGCCCTCCGTAAGGGCTGTTTGTCCTTGGTTCACTTTTTTGAAGGAATTCTATTTGTTTGATTTTGCTCACTACCCTCCATAGGGGCACTTGCCTTGGTTCATTTCCCTCTGCAAGGGCACGTTCATTACTTTGGCTTTGGGGTAGCCCCTTAAACCTGTCGATTGAATCAACTGATTGAACCAACTTTGGTTCAACGATTCAACGATTCAATATTGCATTTGAAGCCATCTTTTTGCCTAAGTATTTTGATCACTTTGAACTGATTAAACCCATTGAACTGTTAAACCCATTAAACCTTGTTGGTTCAAGGTTCAATGGTTCAATCATTTTCTTGTGTTCCACTCATTCACTTGGCTACTTGAACTGAACCGCATTGAACCATACACTTTGAACCTTTTGAACCATTAAACACATTGAACCTTTGAACCAAAGTGGTTCAATGGTTCAATGATTCAATGGTTTTATTGTTTCCAAAATTAGCTTAGCTCGTTTTGAAACAACTCCCTGTGAAATTTGTCCATTTCGCCCTTTGTCTCTCTAAGTCCATTTTTGAGACCGATTTTTCTCGTTCTCGTGTTGGTTCAACTGACACCGTTTGAAACTCATAACATCTTTTCATTATTTTTTCCCCAAAATTTGAAAGTTGTTACCATTTCAACATGCTCAGGAGACCAAAATTTGACTTTTTCAGAGTTAGCCATTTTCTTTTGTTTTCATGCACGGGCAGCAATTTTTGCCATCAGTGCATTTTTCTTTTGTGCATGCAAGAGTGGAAAAATTTGCCGCTCTTACATTTGGACATGCACGGGTGGAAAATTTTGCTGCCCCTACATTTTTCATCTCTCACATGTAGGGGCAACAAATTTTACTGCCCCTACATGTCCCTTCTTTTTTCTGTGCTAGGGCAACAAATTTTACCGCCCCTGCACTGCCTCATTTTTTGCATGCAACATTTATTGATGCACGTGCCAGGTGGTTGGGGTCATTTTTTTCCCCATTTAATCTGATTTTTACCTCATTTTGATTCATTCTTTCCTCTCCTCCTCTTGCCCTCTACCTCTAGACGATCCAACGAATGGGTAAAAGTGCATTTTGGTGGATTTGAGCTCGCGATGTGCATGTTTTTCTAGGTAGGTATTGTATTTGGCATTTATTTCTTTTTTATTCTCCTTAAGTTTGCTTTCAATTTTATATTTGGTTTTCTTTTCTTCTCTTCCTGACCCCGTTGGCCTGCTCCCTCTTCTCCCCCCACTGAGCTCTATCCCTTCCCCGTCAGCCTTCTAAGTATCCTCCCCATATTGGGGCAACAATTTTCTCTGCCCTTCCTTCTCTCCCATGTTTTCCTAATTTCCTACCTTGCTTCTACCCTAACCTTACCTTTTCTCTTCACCTATATTGGTGGTGTATTTCACTGCCTATACAGGTTCATCCCTTTCAACCTGCACGGGTGGTAAAATTTGCCACTGACGTAGGCTGAAAGTACATAGGTGGAAAACTTCACCACCCCTGCACTTTCCCACTAAACCTACATGGGTGGAAAAATTTGCCACCTGTGCCCTTTTTTGTTCCTCCCCTTCATGCAAGGGCAGTGAAATTTGCTTCTTGTACATGCAAGTCCATTTCGCATGCTTGGGTGGCAAATTTTGCCGCCCTTGCATTTTTCCTCCAAATTTCTCCAACTCTGGAGAGATTTTCATCTTTTTCATTTTTTCCACCTCCTTTTCTTTTTCTCTCATTTTTTGACCCAATTTCTGACCCAGCCCTGTTAAGTGCCCTTCCTTGGTCATGATCACCCAATGTGCGAATTCCCTAATTTACCCACTATTTCCTAATTGTAGATCATGATTGTAGTACTCCCTAAAGATTCTTGTTCATCAGAACCCACTCAACTGAGACTAATTCCAATGACTAAGGCTTCTTCGAAGAAGTCAAAGGCCATAAAGTACTGGTAGCAAGGCATTTTTTTGATCACCTCGGTCACTTCTAATGTCGATGACATTAGAGACATAGAAATTAGCCACATAGATATGGCTGAGTTTGTGACCATAACTAAGGAAATGAACTTGAGCTCTGAAATGAAAAAAATCATTGAGAGAAACATTCATTTGGTTGCTTCTTTCTTGGTAGCGGCACATCATACATAGTTCATCCTCCAGTGCACCCAGTTCTACAACAGAGATATTAGATCAGTCTTAGATGCTAGCAACAACGTAATAATTCAGTTGGATCCTAAATTTATTGATAAAGTCTTCATGTAACCTCCTGCTACTAAAGTGCTGAGGATCGACTTCATCGAGGCACAAAAGGAGTATGACAAGGACCCCAAGAGGGCAAAGAAAGTGATGAATAATAGGTGGCTTAAGGCCCCTAGAACCAATTTATCTAGATGATCTGAGGATTCAAAGGTATGATTTAGAGGGATTTCAAAGAAAAAACATTCTCAATGACTTTTGTGGATAATATTTTAGATACTCAGTTGAATCTGGATAATCTAAGATCCAAGTTAACTAGTCATGCTAAGGCAATCACAGCATTGAAGGATGTTATAATCAGGGCTAGGGTGATCTTCAAGAACACCATTGTGCCAGACAATATAGTAATTCAGGCATCTATCGCTATGTACGATGCTCATTTGAAGAAGTTTGGTAGCAAGAGCTGAACCTTTTTCCCCTTCTCTCTTCTTCCTCTCTTCTCATGCACTTTTGTCATGTAAAAGTGCATGCAATTTTGTAATGTGTAATTACATGTAAAGAATCTGAAAAAATATCTCAAAGTCAAATATGACTCATCTTTGACTAAGATATTTTTATATTTTAATCTTTTTAATTTTGAAAGGTTTCTCCCTATATATAGAGGGGACTTCTTTTGTAAATATATCTTTGATAATTAAGAGCAAAAACTCTGCTGAAATTGAGACACTTCTTGAGACTTTGTGCTCAACTTGTAAATCATATTTCATCAAATGAATGAGAAATAGGTTTATTTCAAACTTTGTGTTGAAGTAATTTGTGTTATTTAGGAAATGGTTCTTGTCCTCTTTCCTGATAATCTCTTATCTGTTTGATTTAATAAGCAAAGTGTATGTGTGTTGATATTATCTGAGGATGTTTCTAAAAGATACAAGAAAGACTTTGAACTACTTTTGTCTTGGTGGTCCTTTTATCCTTTGTAGTTTTAGGCGAAGACTTTGTGCTTCATTTCACTCTACTGTTAGGCATGTTCTAGATTAGCGAAGGAGACAACGAAAGACTTTATGCTTATGTAGGTTTCTTTGTTAACTTTTTTACCTACTTCAGGGGATTTTTTGCTCTATGCTGGATACCATTCCTGAAAGAAGAGGAATGTTCTTAGCCAACGACTAAGATTTCTCTCTCTTGTTCCTTGGACATCATCTCTAAAAAAAAAGAGGTGGATGTTGTTATACTACTCAGAGTATTATTTTTTGCTTACTTATATATACATATAGCACATAAATATTCATAGGGAACCTCCCTTTGATGAGAGGAGAGATTTACCTCATTTAGATGTGGTAAACCCACACTTTTTGTGGCATAAATCTCCTCATGCTGTGGATGATATACCCATTTTGTCATCAGTTAGTTGATGACAAAATATTCACCCAACAACTTTTTGGCGACTCCATTGGGGAAACGAACGTGCATTTTGAAGCCTCAAGCTTCAACTTGAAGCAATTTCAGTCCTTTTTTCATTTGACACTCTGGTAGATCCACCATACACATGAGGATAGAGAGCTCAAGGTATTGTTGATCCTATATTCAAGCTGGTGCAGCAAAATAATTTTGAGATTTCTCCTTTATCATCCCGTCTTCAGTGAACTAGGAGCTTTTTCCTACCAATGCCAGATCTTCCATACCTGGTGAAGCTTCTAGCCTAAATATTGGTAAGGCTTTGTCTTTATTGACCCCACCAAGATTTTTTATCCTACCATTTAATCATCCTGTCATAATGGCTCAAGGTCCATGGGGTAATTCTTTTGGTCCTCTTAATTTGACTCCACCCTTGCATGAACTACCTTGTAGTTCTAGGAAAAATTTTCCCAAATTTTTTGGTGATGGGAAGGTTCATCTCGATGAGCATATTGATGCCTTCTCTATAGCATGCGGTGTAATCGGTGTGGAATTTAAAGACATAACAGTGAGAATTTTTGTAGAAACTTTGCAAGGCGCTGCCGTGAATTGGTTCTACCACCTTCAAGCTCAAACTATAACTGACTGGAATACACTAAAGTACATATTTGAAGCTAGGTTTAAACCTGTCGAAGATGCACATGACTTGTTAGTGCAGCTGACACAAATAAAAAATGAATCCTAAGAACCCATAAGGGATTTCATAGCTAAATTCAATAAGTTAAGGAATCGAATTCCAATCGTCACTCAGCCCACGCCATAAAATCTTAAATGCTTTTTTATCAACTCGTAACTTCCCGAAGTAAGTTTCTTGTTGAGGTGAGCTAGGCCTATGGATCTCACATTGGCTTAAAATTTGGCTACTGAGATTGAGGATGATCTTATCTTAGTAGGTAAGATCAAAAAAGACTCCAGTAAAAATAGATTCTCTTCATCTGTTGAAAGCTCTTTTACAGACACTACAAATTCTATGGTGTAAAAATTGATAAATGAACTGATAGCTTTGAAGAGACAAATGGCCCAAGATATGTCTATTCCCACCTATTGAGATATGCCAATCAAAAATATCAAGGCAATGCTGCCCGAAACCAAGGGCAACCAAATCGCTTGCCTCCCCCTCTAGGGAAACTGGCCATAGAAGTAGCACCTGCCAATACTGCAGTCAGTTACCTAGAGGCTGAACACAAATTTTTGCTCTAACTTGAGTTAGACCAACAAGATGATGCTAATCTATTCGAAGAGTAGGAAGAAGAATTATCTGGTGACTCCAATATTAATTTCTTGGATTACCAGGATGAAGCTGGAAGTAAAGGAGAAGGGTTGGATGGATCTTATGCTATTTTTACCAAATCTCAAAACCAGTCAGTTCCATAGGCTGATAAATAAAAAGCAAAAGAAGAACCTCAGCCGGTAGTCTCCATCGCTAAATGAGGGACTCCATTGCCTCCTTAATCAAAAGATTAAATAACTCACAAAAAATTAAGTACCTCCAACCGCCCCATACCTTCCACCTCTATTACTCAAACTAGTGCCACACCCACTAAAGACCCAAATGATGGATCCTCTTCCTCTGTTTCAAATTCTTTTTAATTATTTGATGTAATTGATCATGCTAGGAATACTAAGATCCAAATGATAGAGATTGAGTATTTGAGAGCTAACCCTAAACAATTTGATAGGTTGGTGGAATATGTGAAAAATAAGGCCGTCCCTACAAGATAAGATTCTTCAAAAGCTGTTCATGATCCCCCGAAGGACAAATCCACCCAAAATAATCTTGTTATGACTCCTCTTGTTGCTCCTGGGAAAATAGAACCTTTTTATGTTTTCTTGCTAATAAATGGTTACAAATTGAGTAATTGCATAATAGACTTTAGAGCCTCGGATAATGTCATGCCCACCAAGGTGGCAGATTTCCTTGGTCTAACTTTGACCAAGACTTTTGGGAGGTGTTTTTTTATGGAAAATAAGCAAGTCCCACTCCTTGGTTAGATAAAAGATGTCCAATTTGCTTTCACAGCTTTTCCAAAAAAAAAGATAAAAATGACGGTTCTAGTGGCCGATGTTCTAGCCTCTTACGACATCCTGCTTGGGTGGAATTTTTGAAAAGATGTTAGAGGTGAGCTAAGCATGGACTTGTCAGAGATGAGGATCCCAATTCAAGGTGATATGAAGAAATTGCTTCCTGAAAAAGAGGCAAGATATGTAGTCACCCAATCATCAGCACCAGAAGCTCAAATTTTATTTGAGTCTTCTGGCATGGGCAACTACTTCTTATCCACAGATGAGGTCCATGAGGCATCCAATGAAACTTCTACAGGTGACAACTTGGAAATGTGTTCAGCTGACATAGCGGGAGAATTGACACAGTGAAATGAATGCATGGAAGAACCTATTCCCCCAAATGAAAAATTTTTCAAAGGAAAAGTGGTGTCTAATGAGGTATGGATCTTAGAATTTGATGGCAACTGCTCTTCTATCGATTCAGGAGCTAGAGTTGTGTTGGTGTCTCCTCAGGGAGATATTGTTCCTTTATCCTATAAGTTACAATTTAACAATGCCAACAACACAGCTGAGTATGAATCCCTGTTACTTGGATTACAGGCCGCTAAAGAAAAGGACATTAAACTACTCCATGCTAAAGGGGATGCCAAATTGGTGGTTTTCTAGGTAAGAAACCTCTATCAAACCAAGAATGAAATATTGTGCCACTATCGCAATCTTGTTTGGTACCAAATTGAAAATTTTGATGCTTTTAGCATCTCTACCATTCCAAGAGAATTCAATGACCGGGCAGATGCATTGGCTATTTCTGCTACCCTCTTGGTTCCCCACCTAGATTTCAAAGGAGATAAGTACACTATTAAACTGGTCTTTTAACCAAGTGTACTTGATCAAGTATTTAACAATGATGATCAAATCAATGCCTTCAACTACATTTTGAAGGTAGTGAACTTCGAGAATGTGAAGCAAATTTTGAATCAAATGTGAACACAGGTGAGGATTTCCTACAACTTAAGGGGAATAAGATTCTCAAAGGCCTGGTTTCTCTACAAAAATTGTTTGATAACCATGACAGGTTTATTAAACAATAGAAAATAGATTTAAACTCCTCCCAAGATTTTGATCAAGTAAACCTGGGAACCAAGGGAGATCCTAAGATGGTGAACATTGAAAAATGCTGCACTCTCGAGGAGAGATTCAAGCTTGCCAATCTACTCTGCCAATATATAGATGTCTTAGCTTATTCCTATGACGACCTGAAATCACTCAAGCCTAATGATATTTGCCATGACATTCCTCTTAAGGCAAACTCTGTGCCTTATAAACAAAAGTCTAGGCAATATAACCCAAAAATCTCAGGTACCATTTTAGCTGAGATACAAAAATTGCTTGATGCCCAGATAATTTTTCCAATCCATCATTTCACATAGATTGCTAACATAGTGCCTATCAGAAAGAAAAATGGTGAAATTTAAATCTACATGAATTTCAAAAACTTGAATCAGTTATCTCTAAAAGATAACTATCCTCTCCCTATCATGGATTAAGTTCTGCAGATGGTAACAAGTTCAGAGATGTTATCACTGTTGGACGTTTCTCAGGGTATAATCAGGTTGAAGTTAGAAAAACAGATCAACATAAGATTGCTTTCACACACCTTGGGGCACCTTCACCTATCGAAGAATGCCTTTTAGTCTGATAAATGCAGGTGCCATATTTTAAAGAGTGATGGACCTCACTTTCAAGGATGAAATGGGTAAGTTCATTGTAGTATACCTAGATGATTTGACGGTATTTTCAAAGCACCGTTCTGACCATGTCCACCATTTACAAAGAAATCTATCTTTAGAGTGACTGAAGGGAAACTTCTCAGACACATTGTGTCTCGAGAAGGTATTAAAATTGACTTGAAAAGAGTCAAATCCATCCAAAAACTTACTTTGCCTACTAGTAAAATTGTGGTTCACTCTTTCTTCAGAAAGGTGAATTTTCTTTAAAGGTTCATCCCTAAGTTTGCTAAGAAAACTCACCACATCATCAATATGATGAAAGGTAATGCTACCTTTAGGTGGACTACTGAGGGAAAATCAACATTTAAAGACATCAAAGAAGTGATCGCTTGCGCACCAGTCCTGGTTTGTCCAGATTACACTAAAATCTTCAAAATGTATAGTTATGCTTCTGAACATACACTCTCAGCCATTTTAGTTCAATAGAACCAAGAAGGCATGGAATCTCCTATCTCCTTCATGAGTTGTCCACTCAAGGCTCATGAGCTAAAATATTCCAACATGGAGAAGCATGCATATGTGGTGGTCAAAGTAGTCAAGCACTTCAGGTTTTATATCTTGAACTCGCATGCTAAAGTTTTGGTGCCTGATATAATAATGAAGTCTATTTTGACTCAATAGGAGTTTGGTACGAAGAGGGGTAATTGGATCACTAAGATTCAAGAGTTTGATCTAGACATCAAACCTACCAAACTTGTGTAGGGAAAGGGTCTTTTTCAGTTGATTGCCAAAAACATTCTTGAGGAAGTAGAAAATGAAGAAATAGAGATCGAAGGCATACCCACGGTCTGCCATTATTAATGAGTGGTATTCTGACATTACTCATTTTTTGACTTATGATGAGTGTCCCGCTCATCTCTCCTATAAGGAAAAATGAAATGTTAAACTAAAGGCTGTTAGTTATGTTTTGTGGGATAATAGTCTATACAAAAGAAACCTGGATGGGGCATTTCTTCGTTGTGTTGATAAGGTACAAAAAGATAAACTCTTGGAGTCTTTCCACAATTTGGCTTGTGGAGGACATTTTTTTGTACCAGTGATAGTGCACAAGATTTTGTGAGTAAGGTACTATTGGCCTATGCTATTTTAGGATGCCTACAATGGGTGCATAGATGCAAACTGTGTCAATAGTTCATTGGAAAGCCTAAACTGGCTGCATTGCCTCTCAAGCTAGTAATAATTGAAGAGCCTTTTCAACAATGGGGTATTGAATTCATTGGCACAGTTAACCCATCTTTGAGTGTCAGACATAATTATGTCCTCATGGCAATTGATTACTTTACCAAGTGGGTGGAGGCCATCCCAACCAAACACGCTACGTCTGAAGTAGTGTGCAATTTTCTCAAGGAAAATATCATCTCCCAATTTGGCATTCTACTCAAAATTGTAATAGATAATACGGCCTATTTTTCTTCACTTGAAATTACTCAATTCTATTTTTATTATGGGATTACCCTATCCCACACTTCAATTTATTTCCCCTAGGGAAATGGCCAAGCAGAATCAAGCAATAAGAACCTAGTCACTATTATCAGGAAATTGGTAAATGACAATCAAAGAATGTGGCACAAAGCACTATTTGATGTCTTATGGGTGGATAAGATTACACCTAAGAGGGCCATAGGTATGTCACCTTTCCAACTTCTGTATGGCTTGAATGCAGAGATACCCATCACTCTAGAACTACCAGTGCTCAGGTTAGCCAAAGCAATTGAAGATTCAACCTTCAAAAGTTTGATCGACAAAAGAATCATGTGTCTGACCGAACTAAATGAGTAGTGAACCATGGTGGTGGACCAAATTACGATGCAATAGAACCAAGTGAAAAAAATTTTTGATAAAAAGGCTAAGGTCCATGATTTTCAAATCAAATATCAAGTCTTGTTATGGGACAAAAGGAGAGAACTGAAGGGAATGCACGGCAAATTTGACTCTTTATGGAGAGGTCCATTCACCATTCGATAGCTCTGCGGTGAGAATAGCTTCTTGCTAGAGTATCAGGACAAAATGCCATTTTCACTACCCCACTATGGGCAACATCTAAAGAAATTCAATCTTTGAAGCTTAGATGGATCTGCTTGTATATTTGTATAGTTTTTACGCTCTATTTTCTTTCATTTTTTTCTTGACTCCGTAGCCCAATGGCTTGGATGAAGGCACTTAGAGACTATTTTCTACTCCCATTGATCATTTTGATTAATAGAAGTTCTCCAACAAGAGCTAGTTGTTGTTTCCAAAATTAGCTCAACTCATTTTGAAACAACCCCCTACAAAACTTGTCTGTTTCACCCTTTGTCTCTCTAAGTCCATTTTTGAGACTGGTTTTTCTCATTCTCGTGTTGGCTCAACTGACACCGTTAAAAACTCGTAACATATTTTCATTACATTTTCTCCAAAATGTGAAAGTTGTTATAGTATTGATGTGCCCAAGAGACCACAATTTGACTTTTTTAGAGTTAGTGATCCAGGCATCCATTCAGGCGACAATTCGGGTGACAGTTCCACCCCAATTGATGACGAAACTTCCGGGAGCCATAACTTTTGCACCGTAGCTCCAATTGACTCGCCGTTTGAACCGTTGGAAAGATAGGAATGAGGGGAACATCATGAAATGGCATTGATCTTTTCTCAATAAATTTTGACCCCCAAAAACCCAACGGAAGTGCCTTAAATTTCAATTTTAATAGTGCTGTCTAAAAATAGTAAGTTTCTAAAAATAGTAATTCCTCGAATTATGTATTGTTTTAAATATTGGAAGTCATACCACTTCATCTCCCTCGAGATTGGTGACCTTCCACATCCTTCCCATGCTTTCAAATTGTGTATAAAAGAAGAGGTAACCTGAAATGTGAAGACAGACATCTCTTCCCAGAGATAAACATATTTCTGTATTGCGATTTTGAGTAATACTACATCTCTTCTCAGAGAATTCATTGTTATTGTGTTATTTCTATGTTATTGTGATATTTATCAACCAAAAATTCTGAGTTTTGGATCAGTTAGCTATTTTCTTTTGTTTCCATGCACGAGCGGCAATTTTTGCCATCAGTGCATTTTTCTTTTGTGCATGCAGGAGTGGAAAAATTTTCCATCCTTGCATCTAGATGTGCATGGGTGAAATTTTTTTCCACCCCTACATTTTTCATCTCTCACATGCAGGAGCAAAAATTTTTTCCACCCTTACATGTCCCTTCTTTTTTTCTACGCAAGGGCAGTGAATTTTGCCACCCCTGCACTGCCTCATTTTTCATGTGCGGCATTTATTACCGCACACGCCAGGTGTTTGGGGTCAATTTTTCCCCATTTAATCCAATTTTCACCTCATTTTGATTCATTATTTCCTCTCCTCTTCTTTCCCTCTGCCTCTGGATGATCCAACGAATGGGTAAAAGTATGTTTTGGCAAATTTGAGCTTACAACAAGCATATTTTTCTAGGTAGGTCTTGTATTTGGCATTTATTTAGTTTTTATTCTCCTTAATTTTGCTTTCAATTTTATATTTGTTTTTCTTTTCTTCTCTTCCCGACCCCGTTGGCCCGCTCCCTCTTCTCCCCCTGCTGAGCTCTATTCCTTCCTCGTCGGCCTTCCAAGTATCCTCCCCGTGCTGGGATAGTGATTTTCATCACCCTCCCTTCTCTCCCACATTTTCCTAATTTCTTACTTTGTTTTTGCCCTAACCTTGCCTTTTCCCTTCACCTATATTGGCGGCAGATTTTGCTGCCTATACAGGTTCATCCCTTTCGACCTGCACTGGTGGTGAAATTCACCACCGATGCAGGCTGAAAGTGCACGAGCGGTGAAATTTTCCACCCCTGCACTTTTCCACTAAACCTATATGGGTAGAAATTTTTTTTGCTTGTGCCTTTATTTTCCTCCCCTTCATGTAAAGGCAGTGAAATTTGCCGCCCATACATGCAAGTCCATTCTGCATGCTTGGGTGGCAAATTTTGCCACCCTTGCATTTTTCCTCCAAATTTCTCCAACTTTGGAGAGATTTTCATCTTTTTCATTTTTTCCACCTCCTTCCATTTTTCCCTCATTTTTCAACCCAATTTTTGACCCAGCCCTGTTAAGTGCCCTTCCTTGGTCATGATCACCCAACGTGCAAATTCCCCAATTTGCCCACTGTTCCCTAATTACATGATCATGATTGCAGTACCCCCTAAAGATTTTTGTTTGTCAGCACCCACTCAACCAAGACCAGTTCCAGTGACTGAGGCTTCTCTGAAAAAGTCAAAGGCCATGAAGTACCAATACCAGGGCATTTTTTTGATCACCTTGGTCACTTCTAATGTCGACGACATTAGAGACACAAAAATTAGCCACGTAGATATGGCTAAGTTCATGACCAAAACCAAGGCAATGAACCCAAGCTCTGAAATGAAAAGAATCATCGAGAGCAACATTAATCTAGTTACTTCTTTCCTGGTAGTAGCACATCATACAAAGTTCATCCTCAAGTGCACCCAGTTCTACAACAGAGAGACTAGATCGGTCTCAGATGCTAGCGGCAACGTAATAATTTAGTTGGACCCCAAATTTATTGATAAAGTCTTCATGTGCCCTCCTACTACTAAAGTGCTGAGGATCGACTTTATCGAGGCACAAAAGGAGTATGACAAGGACCCCGAGAGGGAAAATAAAGTGATGAATAACAGGTGGCTTAAGGCCCCTAAAACCAATTTATCCAGATGATCCAAGGATTCAAAGGTATGATTTAGAGGAATTTTGAAGAAAAAGTGTTCTCAATGACTTTTATGGATAATATTTTAGATACTCAGTTAACTCTAGATAATCTAAGATCCAGGTTAACTAGTCATGCTAAGGCAATCACAACATTGAAAGATGTTATAATCAAGGCCAGGGTCTTCTTTAAGAACACCATTGCGCCAGATAGTATACAAATTTAGGCATCTATCGCTATGTATGATGCTCATCTAAAGAAGCCTGGTGGCAAGAGCTGAACCTTTTTCCCCTTCTTTCTTCTTCTTCTCTTCTCATGCACTTTTGTCATGTTAAAGCGCATGTAATTTTGTAATGTGTAATTACATGTAAAAAATCTAGAAAAATATCTCAAAGTCAAAGATGACTCATCTTTGACTAAGATATTTTTGTATTTTAATATTTTTAATTTTGAAAGGTTTCTCCCTATATATAGAGGGGACTTATTTTGTAAATATATCTCTGATAATTGAGAGCTAAAACTCTGCTAAAATTGAGACACTTCTTGAGACTTTGTGCTTAACTTGTAAATCATATTTCATCGAATGAATGAGAAACAAGTTTATTTCAAAATTTGTGTTGAATTAATTTGTGTTATTTAGGAAATGGTTCTTATGTCCTCTTTCCTGATGATCTCTTATCTGTTTCATTTAATAAGCAAAGTGTGTGTGTATTTATATTATCTGACGATGTTTCTAAATGATAGAAGAAAGACTTTCAGCTACTTTTGTCTTGGTGATTCTTTTATCCTTTGTAGTTTTAGGTGAAGACTTTGTGCTTCATTTCACTCTATGGTTACGCGTGTTCTGGATCGACGAAGGAGACAACGGAAGACTTTGTGCTTACGTAGGTTTTTTTGTTAACTTTTTTACCTACTTTAGGGGATTTTTTGCTCTATGTTGGATACCATTCCTGGAAGAAGAGGAATGTTCTTAGCTAATGACCAGGATTTATCTCTCTTGTTCCTTGGACATCATCTCTAAAAAAAGAGAGGTGGATGCTGTTATACTACCTGGAGTATTATTTTTTGCTTAGTTATATATACATATAGCATATAAATATTCATAGGGAACCTCCCCTTGATGAGAGGAGAGATTTGCCTCATCCAGATGTGGTAAACCCACACTTTTGTGGCATAAATCTCTTTGTGCTATGGCTGATATATCTATTTTGTCATCAGTTAGTTGACAACAAAATATTCACCCAATAGGTTCAATCCTTCTTCTTTTTGATGAGTGTTTTGAAGCCATTGAACCTAGAAGCGGTTGAACTTTGAAACTTGACAAATGCACTTAAATTTTGCTGATGACATTGAACCTTTAAACCCATTGACACTTTTTGGTTCAAGGTTCAACAGTTCAATGGTTCAAATACTACATAAAAGCTTACCAATGAACTCTTTTGGTTGAACCAAGGCATTGAACCAATCTTGAAAATGACTAAGTGTTGGAAATTTTTTATTTTGATTGAACTCGCCTGTAGAAGCCTTTGAACTTGTTGAACCTATTGATTTCAAGCATGTTGAGTCCATAGAAACATATCTATATAGTTCATATATTTAAGCCTACAAAGTCTGTAGAAATGAGTCCGTAGATTCCTTCCTGCGAAGTCCATAGAATAGAGTCCATAGAAATGAGTCCTTAGAATTTAGCTTGCAGAGTTCGTAGATTCATGCATATAGAGTCTGTAGATCTAAGTCCATGGAACTTGAAAAAGCTTGAAAAATGGAGAATTTGAATGCCTAGAACATTTTTTGAGAAAGGGAGAGAGGATTTTGGTCTGTTGGACCAAAATAATTCAAAATAGTTCAAAAATTATCCCAAAAATGAGTGATATTTTTAGGGGACAACACACAGTATGATACTTTATGAACTATACCAATTGAATATGTGATGCACAGTTAGTGATAATTGAATCTAAATAATTGACTCAGAGGCTCACACTCTTTGCCAGATGTATGGATATACTAGGAAGAAATCTTATAGATAAAATGTTGAGTCAGATAAAATTAATATCAAGGTGTATCAACCCTTGGTTGGGATTCCATTCATACTCTTATTTTCATGTTGAAACCAAAGAATAAATATTCAAATAGTGTATAGCATGAGAAAGAGAAAGTACCCTTAGTTCTACCACTAGAAAGGAAGCAAAAACATTTTGGGCATAATGCTAGAAAAAAATCTCAACCATAGCCTTTAAAAAGGCAAATTACTACCCAAGCATTGAAAAAAAGGGGTTTTCCACCAAAGAGGGCTTCACTTCTAAAAATGGATCCACCAACAAGTCAATTGGAAGGCCCAGTGCCAACTACACAAATGGCTCCTTTGAAATAAGATATAAAAGAGCCTAAGGATAGTGATAAGAAAGAGATGAAATAACTATTGGGAGGAACCTTGGAGATAACCAATGTTATATAAGAAGATACTAACCTAGATAATACAGTCTCCTTGGCACAAGAAGAAGAGACCACCCTCAAGGAGATGTAGATGAAGTTTGAAGATATACTTGGCAAAGAGATGGATGGATCTAAAGTAGAAGGACTGAATAGCCTTGATATTACAACCACTTACCAAGAGTAGGACATAAATTTCAAGATACTTGAGTGGGATCCCATAAAATAAAATAGATATAGTTGATTCAGTGATTAGAATAGAAAGGTCTGATGTAGCCACCTCCCTTTGTGCCCAATACTAAAAAGGCATCCCTAATAAGCTATTTATTTATATTCCCATATTGATTAGGAGCATACATATTTTCAAAATTAGAAAAATATGTCATTATTACTTGACATGTATAGTTAATAATGCCATTTTGATATTCCTTCTGATAGTCTTGTATTATATCCATAAGTGGTAGTGTTACCCACAACTCTTTGGGTAGATACCTATCAATTTACTTTTATACAAACTAGCACAACACTCTTAATAATGACATCTGAGGTCACATGATAGATTTTTTTTGTAGAATCTAATTCATGATGGGATGAATAAAAACATACTAAGGTAATATAGATGTACAATAAAGAGGTTTCCACCCACACTAAATTGGAAAAATAACTAGTTGAGTTGAAGCACCAGTTGGAGGTAGAGATAGCTACGAAGGTAGAAACACTAAATATTTGTAAGGATATTTTGATCCAAGACCCAATGCTTGAAAATGGATTACCTTTAGTTGGTGAGGTAATTGACAAGTTGGATAACCTCATGGACCTACTATTGAAATGATGCAAAGAGCATCTTGGACCAAGAGATGAAAAATTATGGGCAACATAACAGTTTTCCAAAGTAGTGGGAGTGTTCAAACATGCCTTACACAAAGTTAGGGATGTGATTCCCATTATAGATGGGTTTTTTGAGAATTTGGCATGGCACAACAAAATTTTTGAAGCTCATCTTCAAGTAGAAGATATTCAATGCCAATAATTGGTTGATACATACCTGTTAATAAAAAAACCACATCAAAAGTGTGAAGGCATTCAAGGATGTAGAATCTAAGGAAGAGAAAATAAGCATACATCGATAATAAATAAATTATAACTTTTCATCACTCCAAGGATAGGTTATAACTAAGGTCACCACACTTGAGGATATTCATAATGATGCTTCCACATCCATTGAACATTTGGTCAATAAAACAAATGAGTCTCCTAACCAACCTGATGAGACCAAAATGCTAAAAGTGGCTACTGAAGAAATAACTAAACTTTTCAACACCTTGTCACATTGGAAGGTGTCAAGAAGAAAATCAAAGAGGTTGGTCCTAAGTTTTTTTTAGAAGTTAATACTAGTTTTTAGTCTAGCATTGAATAATATTATAGTGTGGGGTGATGTTAGACCCCTAATTTTGGATAAGTCTTTTGATAGAGACATGGGAGAAGCATGGTGTGGAAGGAGAATGGTGAAAAATATATACGAGGTACAAAACATCATGGAATAAGAGATCACAACGTGAGAAGACCTAGTAAGAGGATGTATAATAAATGAAGAACCAAAGAGCAAAGGGTTTAAAATATCAATAGAAGACTTGGGGAGTGCATAAGAGGGGGGAGACAGTTAAGGATCAATTCTCAGGGATGAAATAGACTTAAATCATGAATGAGTTTGGCATAAACATGTATGAAGATAGACACTTGGAAATGAGTATTCAACACCAAATAATAATATAATGGCATAAAGGCTTGGGTCCTTAGGAAAACAATGTATTCAGCTACCATGACTCTTAGTCCATTAGAGATCATTAGATAGTCATTGAGAGTGTCATTACTATTATAAATAATTGGTTAGGGAAACCAAGTATAAATAAACTTACTTAGATATTTTTAATGATATTAATCATTTTTGTATAATGATTTATTATTATTTATTATTCCATTGATGTAATCATGGATACCATTATAATGTTGCTATTGTACTCTAGTTTATAGTTGAATTGTATCACTGAGTTGTAACAAGCACTTGTTTGTCATTCATTAATTTGATATGAATATAAGGAATACAATTTATGTTACCTAAATATTATCAATATGGATATAATGGTGATGGTCATTTTAATTGTGTTTTTTCACTTAACTTAACTTAGGCCCATAACTGTGTATTTCTTTTTATGGTTAGTCATTGAATAAAGTGTATGTTCAAATACCAATATATGACAAGTAAACCATCACACAAAAAACCCATGGAAACTAGTTTATTATTGTATTATTTTGGTGAGCATGCAAGAAATCTAAGTCTTACTTGAAATGCTAGCTCGCTAGTTTGTTGGATCTTAGTCATTTCAGTGCATGCCTAGGGAAAGGTATAGATAAAAAATTAACCCAACATGTACCCTCAATTTTTATACCCCACCAAATAAGTGGGGTTGGTATGAATGTTGATGGATGAAATCCTATCACCATACCCTAAGGAATTACAATAAGGTGATGAACTCCACCCTTCATAGTGAAAAATAAAAGGAAAGGCATTATCATTCAGATTCATAAGAATCCTAGAAAGGGTAAGTGAAGATCATAATAGGAAAAAATTTTAGGATAAAAACAAGTGATCACCTTCATGTTTATGAGTCAACATATCAATCAGAGATCATATATGTGAAAGGATCACAAAATCACACAAGCACACAAGCAAATGAAACAAGTATGATAAATAAATGACTTAGAAGTAAACATGTTTTTAGAACCCAAATTGAAATATTTACTCATTTTAGACCTAAAATAAAATGTTTTTAAAATAAGCATGATTTGTTTTTATTCTAAAATCTAATTCTTTTAGCCAAGGTTCTGTAACAAAACTAGTTATAAGTTTTAATGTTATCTTTGACAAGTAAAACCTACGACAAACAAGTTAGATTATCAATATGTTTTCTTCAATGAGCACCAAATAAGCAAACAAATTATCACTCTTATAATTTCAATTTTATGAAAAACATATGAATGATGAAGACAAAACAACTACATAATATAAAAAATCATGATAAAACATGTGATTTTAAAAAAAATCATCAAAAATATAGTTTGGATGACCATTAACGAGTCTCTATTAGTTGGGTTTTTGATCATATAATGATTTCACTAATCTTTAGATGATTTAATAGATTTGTTAAATGATTTTAATAATATGATAGATGCTTTCAATGATCTATTATATGATTTCACTGATATATATGATGATTTCACTATTTGTTAGAAACTGTAAAAAAAGAGTTAACCAAAACATAAACAATTTCATTATTCTACAAAGTGATTTCACTAATATATATGTTGATTTCGTTATTTGTTAGAAACTCAAAAAATAGAGTAAAATATAACGTAAATTATTTTTCTATTCTATAGAGTGATTTTGTTGTTTGATAGAAACCACAAAAAATGGAGTAAAATAGAACATAAATAATTTCACTATCCTATAGAGAAATTTTGATAATATGTATGACAAATTCACTATTTACCATAAAACTAAAAAAAATAGAGTAAAATAGAATAATATGAATTCATAGTTACCAAGATGATTTCATTGATAAGATGCCCAAATTCACTATTACATAGAAATAATTTTGATATTATGGCATGGGATAAAATTTAGTGAATTCTAAAATAAAAATAGGTGGATTAACTTAATTGTTATGTTAATTATTTCAAATAGAAGAACATGAATGGTTTAGAAGAGGTCATGGGGTGCATAGAGTCCCACCAAGCATGCCATTATTTAAGAACAAGAATATAAAAGAGGTTATTACATTTTTAGTGAATATAAATCTAAAAAAACTTGCATGAACATATCATCTTAAGCCTATTCCCTAGGGTGAGATAAGTGAATCGAATAAAGCATCACATAGAATATAAGTAGAAACATTTATCTTCCTTAAATACCCCACTTGTTAACTAGTTTGAAGAGGATTGAGCTCAGCTTATGAACTATTAATCTTTAGCAATGGTGACTTCACACATGGGCAACATTTTTCCTTATCCACTTGAGGTTTATCTTGGTAATGTTGAGTGATGGCCTTGAGATTTAACAAGGCTTCATTGAACTATTTGGTCATGGTGAAAGAGTGTGAAGACCCTTTCATTTATAGAGTTGGAAAATGATTATGGACCTTCCATATTGAGGTGAAGATCAAAGGCCCATGATCAGTCCTCTATTATCATAAATGAGAGATAGAGTGTGGAAGAAAATGGGTGGAGTATATCATATAAATGTAATATATTCAAATCATGACTTCTCATTGAGTATGTAAGATGAGTGTAAGAGGAAGAGTGTGTAAGATGGGTGTAAGAGCTTGTAAAATCTCTTAATTGCACTCTTGGTATGATGATGTCACTTTGGGTGAGGCAATAATTTAATTTGTGAAATTATGAAAATAGATAATTTCAAATTCATGGAATTTTCCATTAGAAGAAGATTAGGTTAATTACTTAGGTAAGTAATTAACTATTAGAGGTAAAGTGATTTTGATAAGGTTGAAAGTGTTAATAGAAGACATAATTATAATGAACATGAAGTGTTTTATTTTAAGTGTCTACATTGGGTGAAAATACATGGGAATATGTACACAATTTATAGGAATAAGAAATACAAGTTTCCACCTACACATATAGTTGAGATACAAGTTCTAAGATTCAACATATAGATGCATAACATTCTATATCAATTGATATAGATTTAGGGGGCATGATACTAGATCAAACATATACACAATAATATAGTTTAAAATTTGAATTTTCCACTTCACACTTGTTGACATTGAGGTCATGTTGGGGGTCTAAACATTGTTTATTATCCTTTGATCAGGATTTTTTATACATTGAGGAAATTTGAGCTAAGATTATATAATTAATTATGCATTTATGATGGTGGCATTAACATCATCCATTCCCTCTTCAATCATGCATTTATTTTATATGGAGTGAACTTGAGCAAAACTATACAATTGAATCCATAATTTTTTTTAAGTTTTTGATTCATGACTTTATGGGTAATGCACATTGAGGTTCAGTGACACTCAAAAACCATAAAATTACTTCTAGAAAACCCATGATGTGGTTCCCCATTCTTTTCTAAGTAGTTATTTGGGTTATTACATCATGTAATTCTCCCAAAATCATGAGATTTTAGGAATTTTATATTCCCAACCCAAGTGATTACATATTTACATAAATTTAGGGAAAAATCACCCCATTTATCCATGTGCTTTAGTAAGGAAGCATACTTATCCAATGCTTCAACAAGGAAGCATCATCTCTCATAAGTTGAAATTGAAACATGGTTTTCACCAACACATAGGTGTATACTTCCTTTCTCCTTAATTTTCAAATTTCAATTTCAGATTTCAAATATCAATATGTGGACATTGACCACTACATTTTTGTTTTAGGTTTTACTATTGAGTGACCTACACAATTGGATCATTATACTAAAGACAAAGTGTGTTATACACACTCAAGTATATATTTTCCTTTTACTCTAATAATTTAATTACTACAATAAAATAGGGAAAGTTTTATATACTAAAATATGATATTAAGTACTTGACAATAACAATATTGACACACATTTACCATGCATGACTTGCATGCACAAATATGGTCCTAAAACGTCATTTTATCACACCTACATACTACCTTATGAGTTTTTTTTTTTGATGTTACACACTTACATGAACCTCACTATCTATTTCAAACTTGTTTACTATCCTAAAAAAACATCTCTAGACCTTTAATTCATTCATCATGTGCATGGGTTTGTAATATCAGTCTAGGTCAGTATCATCAATCAAAACTAACTTGAACATAATGGTATTGACCCTTTATAAAAAATGAATAATTTATAAAATCAAGTCTTTTGTTAGGCTCAAACCATCTACCTAATATGTTAATGGCATGATAAATTACCAAATTGGACTCATATATATAAATGAAGGCCTCACTTTATTTGGGACTTGGCACTTATGTGGTACACATCTATACATTAATGCACATTGAGTAAAATTTTCTTATTCTTCACAAATTTTAAATCATTCAATACGTGTATTCATAATATATGTCTGAGGTATACTAGATCCAATTCAAAGTAATAATTGTCAAGCATCAAAGTTAAATCATTATCTACATTTATATATCAAAAGGCCAAAATCACACTAGATGAGAGGACTGTGTGGATTGATTTCCCTCCTTGGAGTATTGGATATGTAGGAAAAATTCAATCATCCAATAGGGGTGATTGGAGTCATATTTTCCCATTACACTTTACTAGCTATTTTAGGTTTGTATCCCTTAAAATCAGACCTACGATTTCAAAGTGAAGGATGTTGATTATGGAGGTGTGTGCATCAACAAGGTTTGACATCATGCATATAGAGATTTTATAGACAAACAAAGGTTATTGTATGATCACACATCCATTTTCATCACATGTAATTCTTTGCCACTATAAATAATTATCTACATTGATACTAACCAAAATTAGACATAACCAACCTTGTGCAGACAAAAAAATAGTTCATAAACTAGATGAATCAAAGGCTTAGTCAGATAGTCAATATATTTAAAAAATTCCACTCCTTAAATCATTGCAATATATTTTATAAATTTACATTTAGATGTATTCTTGAATGCCATATCTATCTATCTAATTCATATGCTAATCCTATTAAGGTAAAAGACCTAGATTAAAGATTATATTTGTGAGATAGGTATGTCTCTCTAAAATATACTCAAAGATCATATTATATATATGCATGGATCCCATATTTATATGTTTCCATTAATAGAATAATCCCATTTTACAAAAAACTAGTTTTATATGGATGGGAAAAATCATTTTTTAAGGAAGATGATTATCGAATAAAAAAATTGGAGTATTAAAATTAAAAAGATATTGATTAATATAAATAGATGATGGCCTCAACATTGGTAATTAATGGAGACCAATTTTTAATTTATTGAGTATATGGGACAATATGGATGAAGGTGATTAAAATTTGATTGATCTATTACTTATTTTTAGTTAACTAATTGGTTAGTTAATTATAAAAAATTAATCATTGTTAATTTAGAATACGCGAACCAAATATTTTTTACTTTTCCTCTTTAACTAATAGGAAATTATTTATAGAAAACATTAGTTTTGTAATCATCAAAGTGATAATCATATACACCTTATCCTTGAGGATGGGTTCATATATAGTATTGGAAACATCAGGTTTAGTTTCAAATGACATAATGTAACTAGAATTTTTACATCAAAATGGTAATATACATTTACATCAAAATGGAAATTATAATCATAATAATTATATTCCATTCATGGTAAAAATTTAATTAATTAAGCATCCATGTTGCATGCCCCAATATAACCCATGTTGTAGAAACAATATAAAAATAAAGTACACACATGAATTCTTGCTCCCAATAGATGCATGATAGCTATCATGGAAATGTAGGCAATCAATATGAAATATTTTCATGACATGAATCATGGAAAATAATTGAATTGTGTAAAATATGGATCATAGAACCAAACACATACTAATGCATAGCAGACAAGGAAAGAAACGAAGGCATACTAAGCATAAAATAAGTACACAATGCACAAACTAAACAAATAAAACACAAAACACACATATTAAATATGGAAAACATCATATTACACACATAAGAAGAAATGTCACACACAAATTACTCAAATAAGGATCATATAGTACATAAAGAGTATGGCATGTAATAATCAATGCCATATAAAAAATACTCAAATAGGTGACACAAAGTACATAAGGTATTAAACATATATTATGATAAATGCCACACAAAAATTATATATAAAAAAATAAATTTAATCATATCACACATATTAAGTATAGGTAGTAATTATGCCTCATAGAGTAAACATAGATGTTCATACCAAACATGAACATGTAATACACTAAGAATATAGGGGCAAGAAATCAAAATCACATTAAAGACTAGGAAAATAGGTAAGTCCTATAAAATAGAAAATACGTAGAGACAATACATCAAGCATACTAAAATCATACCCACAGAGAGAAATAAATGTCACACATAGAGTTTATAAAGGCATACGAGCATAAAAAATATAATAGGCATATAAACATAGATGAAATCACTAAACATATAATAAGATACATGTAACGAGAAAAAGAGACTAGAAGATATAAGATCACATGAAATATCAATATAAAAAATGAAATCACAAAAATATATAACATAAAATGATAACATGGGATGGCCCACAAAATTTCCCTAGTGTAATTATGAGATTTCCCTTTGAACTATAATGAACTGATAATAATATGCATGTACCTACTGCATATTAACCATGCATATATATTGACAATATCATAAGTAGCATTTGTAAAAATGATATCCATCTAAGAATTTCCCTCAAGGGTACCTTATAACTATAGTAATCTTGTTAGTCATGGCCACTTACAGATTATTTCATGCTAGAATTCACAATTTTCATAATAGGCACAAAACACATAAGTTTCAAAGGATATATTGGTGTGAGATTCAAAAGTAGAGCCCACTTTTACCATAATGATCGATGCCAAAGTTTGATCAATATAAATACCTTTAAATGAAAATATGTGCTATGGGTAGCACATACTCTATGAACTTCATGAAGTATACTAAAACATATGTGTACTCCAAACACATTAATTACTACACCACTCCAATTTGAAGTGTGTCATCCAAATGGATTACCAAAAATAGATAGTATCACAATCAAATTTCCATATTCAATATTTCACGTGATTGGTATACCTTAAGGTTGGCACATGATACCAAGGACTTATACATAGTTTGATCTTCACATCAACCTTTGTGACATCATTCCAACATACTAGACTCTATGCTAAGCATTTTTAAACTTTATTGGACCAATCCAAGATGAGACAAATCACAAAGGAAATATATTTCATAACACACAATGTCATGAAAGGTCACATGAGTGACATAAATTTTATGTCACCATGATAGTGCATTTAGCCCATAAAACCTTTACATCACCCTTTCATTCCTTTACAATTATAAAATGCATATCATGCATCAATCAAGTTTTATGCATGATATAGTGGCAATGTAGACACTTTATACCCCATCGTGGCATGTTAGGTTGCTAATCAAGAGCTTGTGCTATATCAAAGCATCTGTCATGACACCACATGCAATAAATATAACTTTCAAACCTTTAATAAGTATAATGATGAATTGAAAAGATGATGAACCTTTCTTTTAGTTTTTTACATTTGTAATCATCATTAGTTGTAACCACATTCTTGTATTATTGTATATTTATCATCCATTCAAACCTAAGGTAGGAGGAAATGAATGGGTATGATCATCTTTGTCACATGTTAACATGAATTGATTATATAACATATTTATATCATTATAATATCATTCCAAATAAATTAAGTCAATTAGCAAGTGTTCCCCACTTCTAATCACCAGCATCCTCATCCCTAACCTTTTTTGTCATTAACAATCTATAAAACTTAGTTATGAAGTGTCTCCTCCATTTTGATCATGATAATCCTCATTCTTAGTCTTAATATGTTTTGTATGCATATATACATATACCATATTCTTTATATTGAATAGAATCAAAACTTTTTTATTAATCTCTTTTCATTTAATGTGTAGTGGTTGTTCTGCATCTTGTTTAGATTCCATTACGTGTTCTTAAATTTTGAATTTTTTTGAACATATCTATCTAGTTTAAATGTTTCTAATTTTTATTTCATGTATGTCATGGGTGCCACACAAATCATTGATATAAATCCTATAATAATGTCATGTTGCCCTATCATTATTTTTCTACACTAAACTATAGATTCAATTTCAGATCTATGCTCCTCTATTTGATGTGACAATTATGTATAAAGAGACAATAAGAAAAAAAACCCAAAATGAAGGAATCAATTTCATAATATCTATATGAAAATAAATTATTTCTCAATGATGTATAACATATACAAAATTAGAATATGTTCTCTAGTCCAAGGTAAAAAACTCCAATATTATCGTGGAGCAACTAACGCATCTCATAGTAAGAAATGTCTATCATGTTGACCTTATCCTCCAAGGTATTTATAAAAAAAAAATTATGTACTCAAGACATTAAGAAGCTCCAATAATAACTTTACATTAAGGAAGACAAACTAGCGTGACTCATTGTTGAGTGCACATAGTTGTAAGAACTTGATCAACTAATTACCAATGTGCCACCATTCCCAATCATTACATGGCATGTGAATATAATGAGAAATGAGCATCTGGTAAGTCATTTTCATTCCCTTCAATTATATTCTATTTTTTTAGTTTCAAGAAACACACCAAATACTTTGGTTCTAACCTTTGTGTTTTACCTTTTTTTTTGTTTTAGGTGAATTACTATCAACAATAAGGAAGAATGATTGCACATGAATATCTACTATTTAATAATTTTAAATATTTTCTAGTGCTTAAGAAAATAGTAAACATGCCTAATTAGAAAATAAAAATAAAAATAGTGGACAATATAAAAAGTAAAAGTTCTGTAATAGTCACAAATGATATGAATTTATGATTTTTGAATGCACATATGAGTTTTATAAGCCTATAGATGATTGTATGTCAAATTTGGAGTTTTTTATATATAGGGATAGGATTTGAACCTACATCATTCATTCATAGTTTAATATCAATTCTAACTTGTTTTTATTGTTATTTACATATTCTTACATCATTTGCATCCTATGAAACTTTTTGGTTATCAATAAATTTTGGTATCACTTTGCCACTATATGTTGTAGCTATTTATACTCGCGATATATAGAATTGTTGGATAAAATTGTACATTTTTTTATTTAATTTCATTGACCTAACTTATTAAAATATATAATAAAAAGAGAAAGGAATAATTAGTTAGGCTAGGAGACCATAAAGGGGTTGTGACTTAGTACCTTATAAGTCATAATATGACCCATTGTAGTTCATATGTAGTTTAAATGAAGAAATCTAGTAAGGCATTCAATATCATTTTCCATAAGTGTGAGATACAAATACATGTACTTTTTCATAGGATTATTATGATACAAGATGTGATGTAAGTCCTTGAGAAGTTATAAAGAAAAGTAGAGTGTGCCTCAAATTTAAAAATGAATGACTAACAATAGATTGGAAACTTATATAAAGTCTCTTATGGTAACCCAAAGGATATTTCTTATTAAAACACTCACAGATGATTTGTATATATAGGATTATCATATTTTAAATTAAATATATATTGATATGCAAAATTTGATAAATATAAAGGAAAATAATCAACAAATGGATCCAAACATTGAAAGGACATGGCCATGGGTAAAAGGGCCCAAAATTTCAAAGGGGATAGGAAAAATGGGTCTGACAATCCCAACTAGTTTAGAAATGATGAAACATAATTACCATTATATAAATAAGTATTAAAACATAAAATATATGATTATGATCACAAATAAAACTTGACTTAACTAAAAACAAAATAAAATAGGATCACATGATCACACAAAGAAGAATGAGACATATATATATATATATATATATATATATATATATATATATATATATATATATATATATATATATATATATATATATAGCACCAATATGCCCCTAATTCAAGGTGATAACCCATATACACAAAACATTACTAATAACAATGTAATAAGAAGGATTTTACTAAAATTAAGTGTCTAAATAATTTCCCTACTTTGATGTGCATATGTGAGAGACACATGTGTGTCAAATTAAAACAATGCATATTTTAAGTGTGTACCTTTACTTACCAAAGGAAGAGGAGGAAGAATATTTTTGTCATTCATCCATTTAATACCATTTTGTTTTGAAAAAAAATATTAGACCTATCAACAATGACGTTCTAATGAGTAGGCAATGCCATATTTTATCACTATGCTTAATTTAAAAATGATTTAAAATTTAAATTTAAAATTAAATGAGTATATAAAAAAAACACATAATTTATACGTGATTCAAATTATATAATAATTTGAAAATAATGCCCATAATCCATTTATTCCAATTTAAAAAAATTATGACAAGTGTTGGACATAACAATCATTTTTTTAGGATTTATTTCAACCCTCCTCCTAGTTCTTGATCAAGGAAGTAGATAATGTTGATCCAATTAGATTTTCCTAAATTTTTATTACTAGTACATAAAAAAATA